>JAUIMM010000391.1:9065000-10265000 GCA_031769625.1 Taudactylus pleione
ATCTCTCTATCTATCGATCTATCTATCTATCTATCTCACATCTATCTAATTATCTATCTCACGTCTATCTATGTATCTATCTATCTTCTTTTCTCATATCTATCTATCTATCATCTATCTATATATCTCATATCTATCTATCTATCTCAAATCTATCTATCTATCTCACATCTATCTATCTATCTATATCTATCTATCTCATATCTATCTCACATCTATCTATCTATATCACATCTATCTATCTCATATCTATTTCATATTTATCTATCTCATATGTATCTATCTCATATTTCTCTATCTATCTATCTATCTATCTATCTATCTATCTATCTCATATCTATCTATCTATCTATCTATCTCATATCTATCTACCTATCTATCATCTATCTCATATCTCTCTCTCTCTCTTTCTCTCTCATACCTATCATCTAACTATCTATCTATCTATCTATCTAAATATCTATCTCATATCTATCTATCTATCTATCTCACATCTATCTATATATCTATCGTGACATCTATCTATCATCTAACTATCTATCTCATATCTACCTACATCTATCTCATATTTATCTATCTATCTCACATCTATCTATCTATTTATCAATCTATCTCATATCTATCTATTTATCTATCTATCTCATATCTATCTATCTCATATATACATATATATCATATCTATCTATCTATCTCATCTATCTATCTATCTATCTATCTATCTATAATCTATCTCATATCTATCTATCATCTATCTCATATCTATCTATCTATCTATCTATCTCATCTATCTATCTCATATCTATCTATCTCATATGTATCTATCTCATATTTATCTATCTCATATTTATATATCTATCTATCATCTAACTATCTATCTCATATCTATCTATCTTACTATCTATGTATCTTTCATCTATCTATTTATCTATCTATCTCATATATATCTCATTTATCTATCTATCACATATTTATCTATCTTATATCTATCTAACATCTATCTATCTCATATCTATCTGTGATCTATCTATCTCTCTCATATCTATCTTTCTATCTATCTATTTATCTATCTGTATCTATCTATCTATCTATCTCACATCTATCTATATATCTATTGTGACATCTATTTATCTATATCTCACATATATCTATCTATCTATATATCTTTCTATTTCATGTCTATCTATCTATCCATCCATCTATCTCATATCTATCTATCTATCTATCTATCTATCTATCTATCTATCTATCAACCAATCATCTATCTCCTATCTAATATATCTTGTACCTATAGTATCGATCTCATATTTTTCTAATTTATGAATCTAATGTCTATCTCATCTTACTGATCTATATATCTATTATTATTATTATTATTATTATTATTAACAGTTACTTATATAGCGCTGCATATTCTGTTGCAGTTTACAATTGGGAACAAACAGTAATAAAAAAAGAATGGGTAATAACAGACAGACATACAGTATAGGTAAGAGGGCCCTGCTCACAAGCTCAAAATCTATAGGGAAAGAGGCATTGATACACAACAATAGGTGCTACCTATTGCATAATGGTCGATCAGAGGTTCTTGGTATGACCTAGTCACATAGGAATATTGGCCTAGGATCAGGAGAATGTGAAAGTGAAAAAAGAGAGAAAATATGTAAAGTAATTTGCAGACTGTATTGAGGGGATGTCATTGAGTTGTATAATTTTATGGAGGTTATGTGGGTGGTTCTGGTATTTGATAAGCTGTCTGTAAAGGTGAGTTTTCAGGAAATGCTTGAAGGTTTGGAGACTAGAGGAAAGTCTTATTGTGTGTGGGAGTGGATGCTGCTGGAAAATAGTCCTGTAACCATGAATGGGAGCAAGTAATGAGTGTGGATGAAATACGCAGATCTTGGCTAGAGCGGAGAGGTCAGTTGGGAGACATTTTGAGATCATGGAAGAGATTTATGTTGGAGTGGTTTGCTTAATAGCCTTATGTGTAAGTAAAATAATTTTATATTGAATTCAGTAGAATACAGGTAACCAATGGAGGGACCGACAGAGAGGATCAGCAGACGATTAACGTTTGGTGAGGAAGATCAGCCTCGCAGCTGCATTCATAATGGATTGTAGTGGTGAGAGCCTGTTTTTGGGAAGACCAATAAGGAGACTATTGCAATAATCAATGTGGGAGATAATGAGTGCATGGATTAGAGTTTTTGCAGTGTCTTGTGTAGGATATGGGAATATTCTGGATGTTTTTTAGATGTATGTAACATGATTTGGAAACAGATTGAATGTGGGGAACAAAGAACTGTTCAGAGATGGCACCTAAGCAGCGGGCTTGTGGGGTGGGGTGGGGTGGATTGGCAAGTTATTAACAGTGATAGAGATATCAGGTTGGTAACTACTATTGGCCGGTGGGAATAGTATTAATTCTGTTTTGGATAGATTAAGTTTGAGTTGACGAGATAACATTCAAGATGAAATGGCAGAGAGACATTCAGTAATGTGGACCAATACAGATGGTGACAAATCTGGGGAGGATAGGTAGAATGGAGCATCATCTGCATACAGATGATACTGAAATCCAAAAGATCTGGTAAGTTGCCAAGAGATGTGATATAGATTGAGAAAAGCAGGGGGCATAAGACTGAGCCTCTCGGAACTCCAACTGATAGAGGTAGCGAAGAGGAGGTGGATTCTCAGAAGCAAACACTAAACATTTATCAAACTTTTTTTTATATAAAATGATGTCTATCTATTATCTATCTGTCTAGCTATATATCTATCTTATATCTGAATATCTATCACATATCTTACTATCTGTCTGTCTATATGTCTATCATATGTCTTACCGTCTGTCTGTCTGATATTTGTCTATCTATCTTGTATCTATCTATATCTTGTATCTACTGTATTTCATATGAATATCAATGTGGTGAGTGCCGACATGATCTGTGTCAACATAGTAAATGTTAACATTATGAATTTGTTGCCACTCTCAAGTCGAGCCCACTTGTGAAGATGGACAGGGTAATATCTAATATTACCTATTCTGCCCATAGGTCAGCGTTAGGTATTGCCCCATGTCTTCCTAATACCTCGACATGGGTTATATAAGTCACCAGACATATAATGGGTGAAAGATATCACATAAGAGCCACACAACACAAAATGGTAGCTTACATGTGACAATACCAGGTTTTTACCGCACTGCACATTACGCACACTCAAACTCGTCACCAGCCTGTTTGTCTAAGCAACCTTGATGTTCCACACTCCTCACTCCTCTAGCAATGTGGTGAGGACTAAGCTCAGTTTCATCCCATTTTTGGGGGTGCACAAGGTAGAAACTCTGACCAGGCTGTGTCCATCAACAACTCTCATTGCGCTGCATCTGCCCGTTGCTGATCTCGCAGTGATTTCATATACCTATCTTATATCTATCCATTAAATATCTAATGGTCAAATTATATATTGGTCACTAGAACACTCTCTGTGTAGGTCACAAACTGATCTCTGTATTGAATATTGGCCACTAGAATGCTTTGTTTACAGAGGTCACTAAAATGCTCTCTATTGTATATCAGTCACTAGAATGTTCTCTGTATCGTACAGAGCTCAATCGAGTGCTCTCTGTATTGTGTATCAGTTGCTAGAATACTCTATGTATTGTATAGAGGACATTAGAATGCTTGGTGTATTGTATATCAGTCACTAGGATGCTCTCTGGATTGTCCAGAGAACACAAAATTATCTCTGTACTGTATATCAGTCACTAGGTTGCTCTCTGTATTGTACATAGGTCACGAAAATGCTCTCTGTATTATATATCAGTCACTAAAATTATCAGATTATTGTGTAGAGGTCACTAGCATGGTCCCTGCTCTGAATAGTAGCCAGTATTGGCTGGCAATATTGTATTTAATTATAGCTGTTTGATGTATCAATGACAGTATTTCAGACGTTTTCCACGATAATACAAAACCACACCCACATTAAAGAAATCACGCCCGTATAGTCATTGTCAAGCCCATTCTGTCTGTCATGGCACACCGATGGAAAAGTTTGGGCACCTGCTTGTATTTACAACCCCAGTGTCACAGCGTGCCGGACTCCGGCACTCACTTACCGGGTCCGGCGGCGCTGGTCTGCAGTGGGGCAGCGGGTGGCGCATCACCGGCATCCCCGCTGCCTACTGCCTCTCTCTCCCCTGACAGTTGCAGGCGGCCGCAGCTCCCTACAGGCACGCACGCCGACCTGCTGAAGATTTAAAGGGCCATACACACACCCTTAGCAAACGTCACAGGAAGTGACTGGAATAGCCACCCTATTTAAGGAAGACTCTGGGAGCACTCCAGTGCCAGAGTATAGGCTCATTTACCATACTCCAGAGTTCCTGTGATACTCCGTTACCTGTTTCTGACCTTGGCTTAGTTTGTGACCTTGATTTTGCCTGACCCTGGTACTGCATCTGATATCTGGTTTTGACTTCGGCTATCCCGTGACCTGTTTACGCCTGCTCCCTGGTACCGTCTAAGTCCATTTGGTTCTGACCTGGCCTGTCGACTAAGCTATACGTCTTCTCTGCTTCATCCAGAGGTTACCAGCACCTGTATAAGGGAACCTATCCTGATGGCCGCGACCTGTGTGTCGGATGCAGCCAAGTCCATACCTTCTTGCGAGGGTCCCTGGTGAATACCGCCGGCACATTAGACTCTGCTCCTCAGGCATAGGTCTAGCCAACTCCCTAAATACGGGCCACATTCATAATCCGTCCGAGACTTGTGACAGAATACTCTGGCCCAAAAGACATGGATGCTGCTGGGAACCTTCTCGAGAACCTTCTTGCCAGGGTCGAGAAGCAAGAACAAGACCAGGCCCAGATTATGCATTGTCTGCAGACCCTCATGCAGCAAGGAGGTTCAAACAAGCAGGAGGTTCAAACAAGCTCTGCCTGTATTGTGGTGAACTGGGTCATCTTCTTTCCGGCTGCTCAAAATGTCCGGGAAATGAGAATGCCTAACTGATCAGGGGGTGGTCAGATTAGGTACGTTTCAACACACCCCAAAGGACTGTATTACTTCACAGTTCACCATCGATGTAACTCTGGTCCATGGGAATGCCTCCGAGAACTTAAAGGCTTTCTTAGATTCAGGCAACTTCATTTCTGCGAAGAAGGTGCAAGAACTGGGAATTCCGAGTGTACCCCTACAAACACCTTTATGTATCATTGGAGTGGATGGGAATAAACTTCCTACAGCTACCATCCACTCTCGAATGACAGAAATCTCCATGCATGTGGGTGCGCTCCATCGGGAACGGATAGCATTCTACATACTTTCATCAGCCGAGTATCCAGTCATCTTGTGTCTACCCTGGCTCTGCAAGCATTCCTCCACTTTAGACTGGAAAGGTCCTTAAATCCTGTCATGGGGACCTAAATGCAATAGGTTATGTTTGCCGTCAGTCAAACCCCCACATCGTGTTATCCTGAGTTCTGTAACTACTGCTGAAGATCCTCTTCCCGTTCCATACAGGTCCTTCAGGGATGCATTCTGTAAGAAGGCTGCTGAAACGCTTCCTGCACACAGGGAGTGGGATTGTGCTATTGACTTGTTGCCCGGGAGGGTGCCTCCTCAAGTAAGAGTCTTTCCCCTTTCGCTTCCTGAGTCCCAGGCAGTATCAGAATCAAAGAGAATTTGGAATGAGGATTCATCAGGGAGTCTAAATCACATGCTGGAGCTGGCCTGTTCTTTGTTAAAAAGAAGGACAGGGTGTTGAGACCATGCATTGACTACCGAGGTCTGAATGCCATTACCATCAAAGACCAGTATCCTCTACCTTTGATTTCTGAGCTCTTCGACCGAATCAAAGGAGCAACGATTTTCACTAAACTAGATCTTCGTGGGGCCTACAATCTGACCAGAATCCAACCCAGGGACGAGTGGAAGACGGCCTTTAACACTTGTGATGGCCACTATGAATATTTAGTCATGCCTTTTGGATTGAGAAACACACCAGCTGTCTTTCGAAAATATATGAATCATATATTTCGGAACTTACTATACAAATGTGTAGTGGTGTACTTGGATGACATTCTAATATTCTCTGAAGACTAAAAAAGTCATCACCAACATATGTGTGAAGTACCGTTTCGGCTTCGGGCCAACCAGCTTTTTTGTAAGCTTCAAATATGCTCCTTCGAACAAAGGGAACTAACGTTCCTAGGATATATCATCTCAGGCTCCTGCCTTCAGATGTACCCAGGAAAGCTTACCGTAATCAACAACTGGCCCCACCCATTCGGATTAAAAGCAATACAACGCTTTTTGGGGTTTTGCAATTTTTACCGCCAATTCATCAGGAACTACTCGTCCATCGCAGCTCCCATCACTGCTCTGGCCAGAAAGGGTCAAGACACTCGTGTGTGGCATCCTGAGGAAGAAGACACTTTCCTCAGTCTAAAGCAGTGTTTCTTTTCAGCGCCCATTCTGAGGCAGTCAAATTGTGATCAAGCTTTTTTCCTGGAGGTGGATACTTTCACGATAGGTGTTGGAGCAGTACTGTCACAGAAGGATGATGCAGGCAAGTGGTATTCCTGTGGGTTCTTCTCCCGAAAGTTCTCTGCACCAGAAAGGAATTATGCAGTCGAGGATGAAGAA
Source organism: Taudactylus pleione (assembly GCA_031769625.1). Classification (NCBI taxonomy): domain Eukaryota; kingdom Metazoa; phylum Chordata; class Amphibia; order Anura; family Myobatrachidae; genus Taudactylus; species Taudactylus pleione. Next base: position 9,071,654 of record JAUIMM010000391.1, read on the forward strand.
CTACTTGCCATCAAGTTGGCTCTTCAAGAATGGCGTTACTTGTTAGAGGGGGCGAAGTACCTGGTGACAGTCTATATCGACCATAAGAATTTGACGTATCTCAAAACAGCTCACTGCCTAACTTACCATCAATCTAGGTGGTCATTGTTTTTTAATTGGTTTATTTTAGTGATTACCTCTTGGCCAGGTAATAAAAACGTCAAAGCTGATGCACTCTCCCGAGCATTTAACCCCGTTGAAGTGGAGGAGGTAAAAGAAAACAAACCAATTTTGAACCCAGCGTGTTTTGTGGCGGCTACTAACCGGGTCAAGATTCCAATGGGAAAGACATTTATAGCACCTGAGTTACGGTCTAAGTTACTTCAGTGGGCTCGTTCATCGCGCTTCACAGGCCATGCGGGCATAAGGAAAACTTTGGAGCTAATCCTCAGGAATTATTGGTGGCCAACTGTCCGTCAGGATGTGAAGGACTTTGTGGCAGCTTGTCACATTTGTGCTCAGAATAATGTTCCACCACACGCGCCATCAGGGTCCCTGCTTCCACTACCAGTGCCTGATTGTCCTTGGACCCACATTTCGATAGACTTTGTGACAGATCTGCCTTCTTGTCAAGGATTTACTACCATCTGGGTAGTTGTGGACAGGTTTTCCAAAGCTGCGCACTTTGGACCTCATTCAGAGCGGCTCGCAAAAAAGGAAATGCTCGGTCTGAATGAGGGAGGCCACTTCCTTTTTAAAATCTGGCCTCCTAGCCGCTCGCTAAGCTGTGGGTGACCACCCACAGCTTTAGCGAGCGGCCAGGTTGACGGTTGCGACCATCGGGGCTTGCGACCAGACTCTTGTGATAGGGTCTCGTCTGCCGCAAGCCACAGTAAGCTTTCAGCTCTAATAGAGCGGGAAGCTCACCACTGACATCACGAGTGATGTCAGTGGGGCCGCCCCCAAACGGCAAGCATTTTTTTCGGGAACGCCTCCATTTGGCCAGCCTCCCCTACACCACGCCTACAAAACGGTGCGAGCTGTCAATCACCATCGACAGCCGCCCCTTTTGTAGTGAGCCCCGAAGCGAGAGAATTTCTCTCTCGCTCCGGGGCTTACGCGTGCAGAGTGCGGGTGCTGCACGTGCGCAGGGCCTCAACATCGACCCGCTTGCGAGCACTCAGCGCTTCAGAGCGGGTCTGAATGAGACCCTTTGTTCCATTAAAAGGACTATCTTCGGCTCCAAAGTTAGCAAAGGCTTTTATAAGGGAGATTTTCCGGTTGCATGGATTTCCAAAGGACATTGTGCCAGATCGTGGTGTGCAATTTACTTCCAAATTCTGGTAAGCATTTTGCAAATGTTTTGGGGTCGAACTAAGCTTTTCATCGGCCTATCATCCTCAGTGTAACGGTCAGACGGAACGGGTAAATCAAGACTTGGAAAAATTAATTTGCATGTATGTGTCGGCTAATCAGGATGATTGGGTTGCTTTACTCCCTTGGGCTGAATTTGCTCATAACAACTTGTTTCATGAGTCAGCGGGTTAGTCTCCATTCTTCAAACAGTGGGCCTGATTCAGACCCACTCGCGAGCGGCTGTCCGCTCGCAAGTGGGTCGATGTTCTGCACTGAGCATGCGCACGACGGTGGGAGCTCCGTCGTGCGCATGCGCCAGACGCGACGAGCGAAGGAAAGTCCTTCGCTCGTTGTGTCTGATCAAAGGGGGCGTGCTGTCGATGTTGATTGACAGCACGCCCCCTTTGGTAGGCGTGCCAGGGGCGTGCCTCCCGTCAGAAGCCGGCCCACTGACATCACTAGTGATGTCAGTGGGAGTGATTTTGGCTCTGATAGAGCCAAAATCACTCTGGAGCTTGCGGTTGAAAACCTCAACCGCAGGCTCCGGCTGAGGGCCAGTATTGGTTACACCGTGCGTTACCAGAATTACCAGTCTTTGGGTCGATATCTCTTTCAGTTGTCCGTGATACAGTTAAACGATTCCTCTATATCTGGAGGGACGTTAAGAGGAACTTGTGCAGAGCATCTTCACGATACAAGATGGTGGCAGACAGAAAGAGGTGGAAGGTTCCTTTACTGTGTGCGGGTGACAGAGTATGCCTGTCAACCAAAAATTTACGTCTGAGGGTACCTACTATGAAGTTCGCTCCATGGTTTATTGGGCCATGTCAGATTCTCCAAGCGATAAATCCTGTGGCTTATCATTTAAAACTTCCTGGTATGCTTAAGGTTCCGAATGTTTTTCACGTTTCCCTTTTGAAACAGCTGGTTCTGAATAGATTTTTGAAGCCCTGTGATCCTCCAGCAACTATTCCTGTAGATCATCAGGAGGACTACGAGGTGAAGCAGATTTTAGACTCGAGGATGTCCCGTGGTATAGTCCAGTTCTTGGAAAGGATATGGGACCTCATTCAGAGGCGATCGCAAGAAGCGATCACTCTCTCTGAATGAGGGCGGGTGCTTCTGTTTTTTTGGTGTGGCCTCCTGGTCGCAAGCTAAGCTGTGGGTTACCACCCACAGCTTAGCTAGCGACCAGGGTGATGGTCGCGATGGTGATCACTATGGCGACCATTGGGGCTTGCGACCAGACCCTAAGGTTGGGTCTGGGCACTCGCAAGCCCCAGGGAGCTTCCTGCTCTCATTGAGCAGGAAGCTCCCCACTGACATCACTGATGATGTCAGTGCGGCCGCCCACAAAGCGGTAGGTGTTCCTTAAGGAATGCCTCCGTTTTGGAAACCACCCCCCAGGCCCACCTACAAAAAGGGGCGAGCTGTCGATCGGCAGCTGCCCCTCTTGTAGCGAGCTCCGGAGCGAGAGAGTTTCTCTCTCGCTCCGGGGCTTGGGCACGCGCAGTGCGGCCACTGCACGTGCACAGGGCCACCTATCGACCCAGTTGCGAGCACATCGGTGCTTGTGAACGGGTCTGAATGACCCCCAAGGTCCAGAGGAGCGCTGTTGGATCAAGGCCTCAGATATTCATGCACCTCGACTTCTTCAGAAATTACATCAGAAGATTCCTGGCAAGCCGTTTATGGGGTGTTTGGTGGCCGCCCCCAGAGTGGATAATGTCACAGAGCACTGGACACTTACCGGGTCCGACGGCGCTGGTCTGCAGAGGGGCAGCGGGTGGCGCATCACCGGCATTCCCCGCTGCCTACTGCCTCTCTCTCCCTTGACGGTTGCAGGCGGCCGCGGCTCCCTACGGGCACGCGCGCCAACCTGCTGAAGATTTAAAGGGCCATACTCACGCCCTTAGCAAACGTCACAGGAAGTGACTGGAATAGCCCTGCCTATTTAAGGAAGACTCTGGGAGCACTCCAGTGCCACAGTATAGACTCATTTACCATACTCCAGTGTTCCTGTGATATTCCGTTACCTGTTTCTGACCTTGGCTTCATTTGTGACCCTGATTTCGCCTGACCCCTGGTACTGCATCTAATATCTGATTTTGACTTCGGCTATCCCCTGTGACCTGTTTACACCTGCTCCCTGGTACCGTCTAAGGGCCTGATTCAGACCCGCTCGCGAGCGCATAGCACTCACAATAGGGTCCATGGTCGGGCAGTGCGCACGCCACGTGTGTGTGAGCCCCGGAGCCAGTGAGAAATCACTAGCTCCGGGGCTCGCTACCAGACGGGACGGCTGTCGATGTGGGCGGGTCGGGGGGTGGCTGCACAAACGGAGGCGTTCCCGAAGGAACATCCCGAAGGAACATCTGCCGTTTGTGGGCGGCCCTACTGACATCACACGTGATGTCTTTATTGAACTTCCTGCTCTATTAGAGCAGGAAGTTCACTGTGGCTTGCGGTGGACAAGACCCTACCACAAGGGTCCTTTCGCAATCCCGATGGTCGCGATAATCGCGACCATCGCCAGTCACCCACAGCAATGCGAGCGGCCTGGAGGCGGATTTTTTTTTTTTTTTTAAATCCGCCCTGATTCAGAGCGAGTGCTCGCAAATAGCGAACGCCTCTGAATCAGGACCTAAGTCCGTTTGGTTCTGACCTGGCCTGTCGACTAAGCTATACGTCTTCTCTATTTCATCCAGAGGTTACCAGCACCTGTATAAGGGAACCTATCCTGGGGGCCGCGACCTGTGTGTCTGACGCAGCCAAGTCCATACCTTCTTGCGAGGGTCCCTGGTGAATACCACCGGGGAATTAGACTCCGCGCCTCAGGCATAGGTCTAGCCTAAATACGGGCCGCGTCCATAATCCATCCAAAACTTGTGACACCCAGGGCTAAAGTTGCCGGCCCCTACCGCTTAAAACATTAGGTACTCTGAAGGCAAGTTATACTGATACAAGCAGACTACAAACACTGTAGAAAAAAGTACAACATAATGTTACTGGGGTTTATTGTCAGGACATAAGGTGTAAATGTACAGCAGGATTCAGCGTTATATGTATAAGAAAAAAGTTTCTGCCCAATCTGCACAATGAATCCCTAACACAAAGAAGCCTGTTTTCTGGGGAGGTGACCGGTCTTATAAGAGCAATACTCATAGATAAATATAGTTCCTTGTTATAATGGCTCAGTCTATAAAAAGAGCACTTGAACTGGAGGAGAGAGCAGGATCAGAGGTCGGTCTGAAGTGAGAGAGCTGTCTTAGAAAGGGGACGTTTATCACGAAATATGTCACCATTCAAGGCCACAGAGCATACTGTATGTCAATCTGTCAATGTGTAACTGGCTCCCTCATTAGTCACCTCATTAAAATAAAGCAACCCTCCCTTAATTCCTATGCACGCCACCCATAGATCCCCCCCCCGGGCTTTTTAGCATTTTGCTGACTGTTTGAGAAATGATACCTTAGATTTAAACACCTTCCATGACTACATTTTTGATTAACAAATCTGTATATTGCTGCAGTCATGCAAGAACATTCCCATCCACCCTCCTTTACTGATGTCATTGTGGGAAATTAATTAAAATGTCTAAACATGCAGCTGTGTATTCCCAAGTGACTTTTATATGCAAAACAAATAGAGCCTGAGAGATAGGGCAGGGATGAGGAAATAGTGGATGAGAGCCATACTCGCTGGGGAGATAGACTGAGAAGGGAGGGAGAAGGAAGGAAGGATGAGAGGGCATGAGGTGAGTAAGACGATAGATTTATAAAGGAGGGAAAGCCGAGGGGGGGAGATATGATGTAAGAGGGGGATCCTGCTATAGATGGCAGAAAGCTGGGACATAATCCCCCACTTACACCGCTATCCCCAGTCTGAGAGGGCTCATACAGTATATACAGTATGAGTATGTAACCTATCCAGTACAGAACAGCCATTAATATAACAACGGGGGGGTCTAAGGGGGTTTATTTACGAAGTGTCGTCTTGTAAAACCCGACATGTCTGTTCGTGTTTATGTCCGATATTTAAAAGAGCAGGGTTTTTACAAGCAAGATACGGCTAGTATAAGCACTGCCCTTTTAAATATCGGACATAAACAGTGCAGGAAAAGAAGTGTCAGGTTATACAAGCCGACAAATGCCTATAGATCAGTTTCACTCAGGCAGAGTTTGAGGGGCAGATATTGGTTACTTGGTCCATAAATTAGTGCAATCACCCCAAATGACAGATGACATCTAAGTGCAGCCACCTGTGGGGTAACATTCTACCACTAGTGCAGCCAACTGCAGGGTAACATTCTACCACTAGTGCAGCCACCTGCAGGGTAACATTCTACCACTAGTGCAGCCACCTGCAGGGTAACATTCTACCAATAGTGCAGCCACCTGCTGGGTAACACTCTAACACTAGTGCAGCCACCTGCTCGGTAACATTCTACCCCTAGTGCAGCCACGTGCTGGGTAACATTCTACCACTAGTGCAGCCACCTGCTGGGTAACATTCTACCACTAGTGCAGCCACCTGCAGGGTAACATTCTACCAATAGTGCAGCCACCTGCTGGGTAACACTCTAACACTAGTGCAGCCACCTGCTCGGTAACATTCTACCCCTAGTGCAGCCACGTGCTGAGTAACATTCTACCACTAGTGCAGCCACCTGCTGGGTAACATTCTACCACTAGTGCAGACACCTTCTGGGTAACATTCTACCACTAGTGCAGACACCTTCTGGGTAACATTCTACCACTAGTGCAGACACCTTCTGGGTAACATTCTACCACTAGTTCAGCCACCTGCTGGGTAACATTCGATTACTAGTGCAGCCACCTGCAGGGTAACATTCTACCACTAGTGCAGACACCTTCTGGGTAACATTCTACCACTAGTGCAGCCACCTGCTGGGTAACATTCTACCACTAGTGCAGCCACCTGCTGGGTAACATTCTACCACTAGTGCAGCCACCTGCTGGGTAACATTCTACCACTAGTGCAGCCACCTGCTGGGTAACATTCTACCACTAGTACAGCCACCTGCAGGGTAACATTCTATCACTAGTGCAGCCACCTGCAGGGTAACATTCAATTTCTATCACTAGTGCAGCCACCTGTGGGATAAAAATCTACCACTAGTGTAGCCACATGTGGGGTAACATTCTACCACTAGTGCAGCAACATTCTATCACTAATGCAATCACATGCGGGGTAACGTTCTACCACTAGTGCAGCAACCTTCTGGGTAACATTCTACCACTAGTGCAGCAACCTTCTGGGTAACATTCTACCACTAGTACAGCCACCTGCAGGGTAACATTCTACCACTAGTGCAGCCACCTGCAGGGTAACATTCTAACAATAGTGCAGCCACCTGCTGGGTAACATTCTACCACTAGTGCAGCCACCTGCTGGGTAACATTCTACCACTAGTGCAGCCACCTGCTGGGTAACATTCTACCACTAGTGCAGCCAACTGCAGGGTAACATTCTACCACTAGTGCAGCCACCTGCAGGGTAACATTCTACCACTAGTGCAGCCACCTGCAGGGTAACATTCTACCAATAGTGCAGCCACCTGCTGGGTAACACTCTAACACTAGTGCAGCCACCTGCTCGGTAACATTCTACCCCTAGTGCAGCCACGTGCTGGGTAACATTCTACCACTAGTGCAGCCACCTGCTGGGTAACATTCTACCACTAGTGCAGCCACCTGCAGGGTAACATTCTACCAATAGTGCAGCCACCTGCTGGGTAACACTCTAACACTAGTGCAGCCACCTGCTCGGTAACATTCTACCCCTAGTGCAGCCACGTGCTGGGTAACATTCTACCACTAGTGCAGCCACCTTCTGGGTAACATTCTACCACTAGTGCAGCCACCTGCAGGGTAACATTCTACCAATAGTGCAGCCACCTGCTGGGTAACACTCTAACACTAGTGCAGCCACCTGCTCGGTAACATTCTACCCCTAGTGCAGCCACGTGCTGGGTAATATTCTACCACTAGTGCAGCCACCTGCTGAGTAACATTCTACCACTAGTGCAGCCACCTGCTGGGTAACATTCTACCACTAGTGCAGACACCTGCTGGGTAACATTCTACCACTAGTGCAGACACCTTCTGGGTAACATTCTACCACTAGTTCAGCCACCTGCAGGGTAACATTCAATTTCTATCACTAGTGCAGCCAGCTGTGGGGTAACATTCTATCACTAGTGCAGCAACATTCTATCACTAATGCAATCACATGCGGGGTAACGTTCTACCACTAGTGCAGCTACCTTCTGGGTAACATTCTACCACTAGTGCAGCAACCTTCTGGGTAACATTCTACCACTAGTGCAGCAACCTTCTGGGTAACATTCTACCACTAGTGCAGCCACCTACTGGGTAACATCCTATAGATTGTAAGCTTGCAAGCAGGGCCCTCTTACCTCTATGTCTGTCTGTTATTACCCTGTTTTGTTCTATAAATGTTTCCAATTGTAAAGCGCAACGGAATATGCTGCGCTATATAAGAAACTGTTAATAATAATACCCCTAGTGCAGCCACCTGCTGGGTAACATTCTACCACTAGTGCAGACACCTTCTGGGAAACATTCTACCACTAGTGCAGCCACCTGCTGGGTAACATTCTACCACTAGTGCAGCCACCTGCTGGGTAACATTCTACCACTAGTGCAGACACCTTCTGGGTAACATTCTACCACTAGTGCAGCCACCTGCTGGGTAACATTCTACCACTAGTGCAGCCACCTGCTGAGTAACATTCTACCACTAGTGCAGACACCTTCTGGGTAACATTCTACCACTAGTGCAGCCACCTGCTGGGTAACATTCGATTACTAGTGCAGCCACCTGCTGGGTAACATTCTACCACTAGTGCAGCCACCTGCTGGGTAACATTCTATTACTAGTGCAGCCACCTGCTTGGTAACATTCGATTACTAGTGCAGCCACCTGCAGGGTAACATTCTACCACTAGTGCAGACACCTTCTGGGTAACATTCTACCACTAGTGCAGCCACCTGCTGGGTAACATTCTACCACTAGTGCAGCCACCTGCTGGGTAACATTCTACCACTAGTGCAGCCACCTGCTGGGTAACATTCTACCACTAGTGCAGCCACCTGCTGGGTAACATTCGATTACTAGTGCAGCCACCTGCTGGGTAACATTCTACCACTAGTGCAGCCACCTGCTGGGTAACATTCTACCACTAGTACAGCCACCTGCAGGGTAACATTCTATCACTAGTGCAGCCACCTGCAGGGTAACATTCAATTTCTATCACTAGTGCAGCCACCTGTGGGATAAAAATCTACCACTAGTGTAGCCACATGTGGGGTAACATTCTACCACTACTGCAGCCACCTGCAGGATAGCATTCTAGCACTAGTGCAGCCAGCTGTGGGGTAACATTCTATCACTAGTGCAGCAACATTCTATCACTAATGCAATCACATGCGGGGTAACGTTCTACCACTAGTGCAGCAACCTTCTGGGTAACATTCTACCACTAGTGCAGCCACCTGCAGGGTAACATTCTACCACTAGTGCAGCAACCTTCTGGGTAACATTCTACCACTAGTACAGCCACCTGCAGGGTAACATTCTACCACTAGTGCAGCCACCTGCAGGGTAACATTCTACCAATAGTGCAGCCACCTGCTGGGTAACATTCTACCACTAGTGCAGCCACCTGCTGGGTAACATTCTACCACTAGTGCAGCCACCTGCTGGGTAACATTCTACCACTAGTGCAGCCAACTGCAGGGTAACATTCTACCACTAGTGCAGCCACCTGCAGGGTAACATTCTACCACTAGTGCAGCCACCTGCAGGGTAACATTCTACCAATAGTGCAGCCACCTGCTGGGTAACACTCTAACACTAGTGCAGCCACCTGCTCAGTAACATTCTACCCCTAGTGCAGCCACGTGCTGGGTAACATTCTACCACTAGTGCAGCCACCTGCTGGGTAACATTCTACCACTAGTGCAGCCACCTGCAGGGTAACATTCTACCAATAGTGCAGCCACCTGCTGGGTAACACTCTAACACTAGTGCAGCCACCTGCTCGGTAACATTCTACCCCTAGTGCAGCCACGTGCTGGGTAACATTCTACCACTAGTGCAGCCACCTTCTGGGTAACATTCTACCACTAGTGCAGCCACCTGCAGGGTAACATTCTACCAATAGTGCAGCCACCTGCTGGGTAACACTCTAACACTAGTGCAGCCACCTGCTCGGTAACATTCTACCCCTAGTGCAGCCACGTGCTGGGTAACATTCTACCACTAGTGCAGCCACCTGCTGAGTAACATTCTACCACTAGTGCAGCCACCTGCTGGGTAACACTCTAACACTAGTGCAGCCACCTGCTCGGTAACATTCTACCCCTAGTGCAGCCACGTGCTGGGTAACATTCTACCACTAGTGCAGCCACCTGCTGGGTAACATTCTACCACTAGTGCAGACACCTGCTGGGTAACATTCTACCACTAGTGCAGACACCTTCTGGGTAACATTCTACCACTAGTTCAGCCACCTGCAGGGTAACATTCAATTTCTATCACTAGTGCAGCCAGCTGTGGGGTAACATTCTATCACTAGTGCAGCAACATTCTATCACTAATGCAATCACATGCGGGGTAACGTTCTACCACTAGTGCAGCTACCTTCTGGGTAACATTCTACCACTAGTGCAGCCACCTACTGGGTAACATTCTACCACTAGTGCAGCAACCTTCTGGGTAACATTCTACCACTAGTGCAGCAACCTTCTGGGTAACATTCTACCACTAGTGCAGCCACCTACTGGGTAACATCCTATAGATTGTAAGCTTGCAAGCAGGGCCCTCTTACCTCTATGTCTGTCTGTTATTACCCTGTTTTGTTCTATAAATGTTTCCAATTGTAAAGCGCAACGGAATATGCTGCGCTATATAAGAAACTGTTAATAATAATACCCCTAGTGCAGCCACCTGCTGGGTAACATTCTATCACTAGTGCAGCCACCTGCTGGGTAACATTCTACCACTAGTGCAGCCACCTGCTGAGTAACATTCTACCACTAGTGCAGACACCTTCTGGGTAACATTCTACCACTAGTGCAGCCACCTGCTGGGTAACATTCTACCACTAGTGCAGCCACCTGCTGAGTAACATTCTACCACTAGTGCAGACACCTTCTGGGTAACATTCTACCACTAGTGCAGCCACCTGCTGGGTAACATTCGATTACTAGTGCAGCCACCTGCTGGGTAACATTCTACCACTAGTGCAGCCACCTGCTGGGTAACATTCTATTACTAGTGCAGCCACCTGCTTGGTAACATTCGATTACTAGTGCAGCCACCTGCAGGGTAACATTCTACCACTAGTGCAGACACCTTCTGGGTAACATTCTACCACTAGTGCAGCCACCTGCTGGGTAACATTCTACCACTAGTGCAGCCACCTGCTGGGTAACATTCTACCACTAGTGCAGCCACCTGCTGGGTAACATTCTACCACTAGTGCAGCCACCTGCTGGGTAACATTCGATTACTAGTGCAGCCACCTGCTGGGTAACATTCTACCACTAGTGCAGCCACCTGCTGGGTAACATTCTACCACTAGTACAGCCACCTGCAGGGTAACATTCTATCACTAGTGCAGCCACCTGCAGGGTAACATTCAATTTCTATCACTAGTGCAGCCACCTGTGGGATAAAAATCTACCACTAGTGTAGCCACATGTGGGGTAACATTCTACCACTACTGCAGCCACCTGCAGGATAGCATTCTAGCACTAGTGCAGCCAGCTGTGGGGTAACATTCTATCACTAGTGCAGCAACATTCTATCACTAATGCAATCACATGCGGGGTAACGTTCTACCACTAGTGCAGCAACCTTCTGGGTAACATTCTACCACTAGTGCAGCCACCTGCAGGGTAACATTCTACCACTAGTGCAGCAACCTTCTGGGTAACATTCTACCACTAGTACAGCCACCTGCAGGGTAACATTCTACCACTAGTGCAGCCACCTGCAGGGTAACATTCTACCAATAGTGCAGCCACCTGCTGGGTAACATTCTACCACTAGTGCAGCCACCTGCTGGGTAACATTCTACCACTAGTGCAGCCACCTGCTGGGTAACATTCTACCACTAGTGCAGCCAACTGCAGGGTAACATTCTACCACTAGTGCAGCCACCTGCAGGGTAACATTCTACCACTAGTGCAGCCACCTGCAGGGTAACATTCTACCAATAGTGCAGCCACCTGCTGGGTAACACTCTAACACTAGTGCAGCCACCTGCTCAGTAACATTCTACCCCTAGTGCAGCCACGTGCTGGGTAACATTCTACCACTAGTGCAGCCACCTGCTGGGTAACATTCTACCACTAGTGCAGCCACCTGCAGGGTAACATTCTACCAATAGTGCAGCCACCTGCTGGGTAACACTCTAACACTAGTGCAGCCACCTGCTCGGTAACATTCTACCCCTAGTGCAGCCACGTGCTGGGTAACATTCTACCACTAGTGCAGCCACCTTCTGGGTAACATTCTACCACTAGTGCAGCCACCTGCAGGGTAACATTCTACCAATAGTGCAGCCACCTGCTGGGTAACACTCTAACACTAGTGCAGCCACCTGCTCGGTAACATTCTACCCCTAGTGCAGCCACGTGCTGGGTAACATTCTACCACTAGTGCAGCCACCTGCTGAGTAACATTCTACCACTAGTGCAGCCACCTGCTGGGTAACACTCTAACACTAGTGCAGCCACCTGCTCGGTAACATTCTACCCCTAGTGCAGCCACGTGCTGGGTAACATTCTACCACTAGTGCAGCCACCTGCTGGGTAACATTCTACCACTAGTGCAGACACCTGCTGGGTAACATTCTACCACTAGTGCAGACACCTTCTGGGTAACATTCTACCACTAGTTCAGCCACCTGCAGGGTAACATTCAATTTCTATCACTAGTGCAGCCAGCTGTGGGGTAACATTCTATCACTAGTGCAGCAACATTCTATCACTAATGCAATCACATGCGGGGTAACGTTCTACCACTAGTGCAGCTACCTTCTGGGTAACATTCTACCACTAGTGCAGCCACCTACTGGGTAACATTCTACCACTAGTGCAGCAACCTTCTGGGTAACATTCTACCACTAGTGCAGCAACCTTCTGGGTAACATTCTACCACTAGTGCAGCCACCTACTGGGTAACATCCTATAGATTGTAAGCTTGCAAGCAGGGCCCTCTTACCTCTATGTCTGTCTGTTATTACCCTGTTTTGTTCTATAAATGTTTCCAATTGTAAAGCGCAACGGAATATGCTGCGCTATATAAGAAACTGTTAATAATAATACCCCTAGTGCAGCCACCTGCTGGGTAACATTCTATCACTAGTGCAGCCACCTGCTGGGTAACATTCTACCACTAGTGCAGCCACCTGCTGAGTAACATTCTACCACTAGTGCAGACACCTTCTGGGTAACATTCTACCACTAGTGCAGCCACCTTCTGGGTAACATTCTACCACTAGTGCAGCCACCTGCTGGGTAACATTCTACCACTAGTGCAGCCACCTGCTGAGTAACATTCTACCACTAGTGCAGACACCTTCTGGGTAACATTCTACCACTAGTGCAGCCACCTGCTGGGTAACATTCGATTACTAGTGCAGCCACCTGCTGGGTAACATTCTACCACTAGTGCAGCCACCTGCTGGGTAACATTCTATTACTAGTGCAGCCACCTGCTGGGTAACATTCGATTACTAGTGCAGCCACCTGCTGGGTAACATTCTACCACTAGTGCAGCCACCTGCTGGGTAACATTCTACCACTAGTACAGCCACCTGCTGGGTAACATTCTGTTACTAGTGCAGCCACCTGCAGGGTAACATTCTACCACTAGTGCAGACACCTTCTGGGTAACATTCTACCACTAGTGCAGACACCTTCTGGGTAACATTCTACCACTAGTGCAGCCACCTGCTGGGTAACATTCTACCACTAGTGCAGCCACCTGCTGAGTAACATTCTACCACTAGTGCAGACACCTTCTGGGTAACATTCTACCACTAGTGCAGCCACCTGCTGGGTAACATTCGATTACTAGTGCAGCCACCTGCTGGGTAACATTCTACCACTAGTGCAGCCACCTGCTGGGTAACATTCTATTACTAGTGCAGCCACCTGCTGGGTAACATTCGATTACTAGTGCAGCCACCTGCTGGGTAACATTCTACCACTAGTGCAGCCACCTGCTGGGTAACATTCTACCACTAGTACAGCCACCTGCTGGGTAACATTCTGTTACTAGTGCAGCCACCTGCAGGGTAACATTCAATTTCTATCACTAGTGCAGCCACCTGTGGGATAAAAATCTACCACTAGTGTAGCCACATGTGGGGTAACATTCTACCACTAATGTAGCCATCATTCTACCACTAGTGCAGCCACTTGCAAGGTAACATTCTACCACTACTGCAGCCACCTGCAGGATAGCATTCTAGCACTAGTGCAGCCAGCTGTGGGGTAACATTCTATCACTAGTGCAGCAACATTCTATCACTAATGCAATCACATGCGGGGTAACGTTCTACCACTAGTGCAGCTACCTTCTGGGTAACATTCTACCACTAGTGCAGCCACCTACTGGGTAACATTCTACCACTAGTGCAGCAACCTTCTGGGTAACATTCTAACACTAGTGCAGCCACCTGCTGGGTAACATTCGATTACTAGTGCAGCCACCTGCTGGGTAACATTCTACCACTAGTGCAGCCACCTGCTGGGTAACATTCTATTACTAGTGCAGCCACCTGCTGGGTAACATTCGATTACTAGTGCAGCCACCTGCTGGGTAACATTCTACCACTAGTGCAGCCACCTGCTGGGTAACATTCTACCACTAGTGCAGCCACCTGCTGGGTAACATTCTACCACTAGTACAGCCACCTGCTGGGTAACATTCTGTTACTAGTGCAGCCACCTGCAGGGTAACATTCAATTTCTATCACTAGTGCAGCCACCTGTGGGATAAAAATCTACCACTAATGTAGCCATCATTCTACCACTAGTGCAGCCACTTGCAAGGTAACATTCTACCACTACTGCAGCCACCTGCAGGATAGCATTCTAGCACTAGTGCAGCCAGCTGTGGGGTAACATTCTATCACTAGTGCAGCAACATTCTATCACTAATGCAATCACATGCGGGGTAACGTTCTACCACTAGTGCAGCTACCTTCTGGGTAACATTCTACCACTAGTGCAGCCACCTACTGGGTAACATTCTACCACTAGTGCAGCAACCTTCTGGGTAACATTCTAACACTAGTGCAGCCACCTACTGGGTAACATCCTATAGATTGTAAGCTTGCAAGCAGGGCCCTCTTACCTCTATGTCTGTCTGTTATTACCCTGTTTTGTTCTATAAATGTTTCCAATTGTAAAGCGCAACGGAATATGCTGCGCTATATAAGAAACTGTTAATAATAATACCCCTAGTGCAGCCACCTGCTGGGTAACATTCTACCACTAGTGCAGACACCTTCTGGGAAACATTCTACCACTAGTGCAGCCACCTGCTGGGTAACATTCTACCACTAGTGCAGCCACCTGCTGGGTAACATTCTACCACTAGTGCAGACACCTTCTGGGTAACATTCTACCACTAGTGCAGCCACCTGCTGGGTAACATTCTACCACTAGTGCAGCCACCTGCTGAGTAACATTCTACCACTAGTGCAGACACCTTCTGGGTAACATTCTACCACTAGTGCAGCCACCTGCTGGGTAACATTCGATTACTAGTGCAGCCACCTGCTGGGTAACATTCTACCACTAGTGCAGCCACCTGCTGGGTAACATTCTATTACTAGTGCAGCCACCTGCTTGGTAACATTCGATTACTAGTGCAGCCACCTGCAGGGTAACATTCTACCACTAGTGCAGACACCTTCTGGGTAACATTCTACCACTAGTGCAGCCACCTGCTGGGTAACATTCTACCACTAGTGCAGCCACCTGCTGGGTAACATTCTACCACTAGTGCAGCCACCTGCTGGGTAACATTCTACCACTAGTGCAGCCACCTGCTGGGTAACATTCGATTACTAGTGCAGCCACCTGCTGGGTAACATTCTACCACTAGTGCAGCCACCTGCTGGGTAACATTCTACCACTAGTTCAGCCACCTGCTGGGTAACATTCGATTACTAGTGCAGCCACCTGCAGGGTAACATTCTATCACTAGTGCAGCCACCTGCTGGGTAACATTCTACCACTAGTGCAGCCACCTGCTGGGTAACATTCTACCACTAGTACAGCCACCTGCTGGGTAACATTCTACCACTAGTGCAGCCACCTGCTGGGTAACATTCTATTACTAGTGCAGCCACCTGCTGGGTAACATTCTACCACTAGTACAGCCACCTGCTGGCTAACATTCTACCACTAGTGCAGCCACCTGCTGGGTAACATTCTATTACTAGTGCAGCCACCTGCTGGGTAACATTCTACCACTAGTGCAGCCACGTGCTGGGTAACACTCTAACACTAGTGCAGCCACCTGCTTGGTAACATTCTATCACTAGTGCAGCCACCTGCTGGGTAACATTCTACCACTAGTGCAGCCACCTGCTGAGTAACATTCTACCACTAGTGCAGACACCTTCTGGGTAACATTCTACCACTAGTTCAGACACCTTCTGGGTAACATTCTACCACTAGTGCAGCCACCTGCTGGGTAACATTCTACCACTAGTGCAGCCACCTGCTGAGTAACATTCTACCACTAGTGCAGACACCTGCTGGGTAACATTCTACCACTAGTGCAGCCACCTGCTGGGTAACATTCAATTTCTATCACTAGTGCAGCCACCTGTGGGATAAAAATCTACCACTAGTGTAGCCACATGTGGGGTAACATTCTACCACTAATGTAGCCATCATTCTACCACTAGTGCAGCCACTTGCAAGGTAACATTCTATCACTACTGCAGCCACCTGCAGGGTAGCATTCTAGCACTAGTGCAGCCAGCTGTTGGGTAACAATCTACTACTAGTGCAGGCACCTGTGGGGTAAAATTCTACCACAAGTGTAGCCTCCTGTGAGATAACATTCTATTACAAGTGCAGCCACCTGTGAGATAACATTCTATTACAAGTGCAGCCACCTGTAGGGTAACATTCTACCGCTAGTACAGCCACATGTGGGGTAAGATTATACCGCAAGTGCAAGCATCTGCAGGATAACATTCTTTTACAAGTTCAGCCACCTGTAGGGTAACATTCTTTCCCTGATACAGCGTCCTGTGGGGTGGCATTCTATCACTAGTGCAGGCACCTGCAGGATAACATTCTGTTACAAGTGCAGCCACCTGTAGTGTAACATTCTATCACTGATGCAGCCACATGTGGGATAGCATTCTATCCTTAGTGCAGCCTTCTGTGGGGTAACATTCTATCCCTAGTACAGCCTCCTGTGGGGTAGCATTCTATCCCTAGTACAGCCTCCTGTGGGGTAACATTCTATCCCTAGTACAGCCTCCTGTGGGGTAGCATTCTACCACTAGTGCAGCCTCCTGTGGGTTAACATTCTATCCCTAGTACAGCCTCCTGTGGGGTAGCATTCTATCCCTAGTACAGCCTCCTGTGGGGTAACATTCTATCCCTAGTACAGCCTCCTGTGGGGTAACATTCTATCCCTAGTACAGCCTCCTGTGGGGTAGCATTCTACCACTAGTGCAGACACCTGCAGGATAACATTCTATTACAAGTGCAGCCACCTGTAGGGTGACATTCTATCCCTGTTGCAGCCTCATGTGGAGTAACATTCTACCGCTAGTGCAGCCACCACTGGGGTGATATCTTGATTGGTATATTCACTTCTGGAATATAATTCTGCCACATGTTGTCCTGACATTAGTGCAGCCATCTCTGAGATATTTTGGAGTTAGCGCAGCCACCCCTGTGGTGTCATCAGGATACATAACATATCGGCAGCTAGAATATTGACATACGCATAATGTTGATACGTACTGTACGTATGTCGACAAGTTCAATGTCGGTGTGTAACATGTCATCACTGCCATAATGTCGACATGTTCACAATTTTGACATCTAACGCTAACCCTAATATTAAATGTTGATATGTTGTATGCGGACATTTTGACCATTATGTAATTTTCCAGATGTCGACATCATAAAATTTGACATTATGGTGTCAACATGATGAAAGTCGACATAGTAAGTGCCGACTTCGTAAAAGCGAGAAGGTGGTGCTTGGTGTGGTAACATCTGCTGTTTCTTGTCACAGGAGAATGAAGCTATGTCAGCTCTACAGGATACGAATGCTGGGTTTGGGCCTCGTTATTATTTTGACCATTGGATTTACAATTCAGCTTCTGGGTATCCACCTTATCAACAGGTGAGTGAGTGACTAACCTGCTCTGTTCCATAAATGTCATTGTACATCCCCATGTAACAGCCGGCGAGTTGGCAGCACAGGCGTGATTATGGCGAATTAGCCCGTAGATTTAAAGCGGTAACCAACCTGGTTTTGACTTTTAAAATATGGCCTTAAATCTAGCGACTATGGGCGTGATTCAGATTTGTACGCTAATCGGCATTCTGGGTAACTCTATGGCACCAGTAAAACTGCATACAAAGACGCACTCACTGGTCTGACACGCCTATAAAACGGTTGCGACACGCCCACGTTTTCCTAACCACTCCTCCATTACCAACTACAAATGGTCCCTTAAATATTCACCAGCTGATTAACAAGGAACGCATACATAGATTGTATTCAGTATTTTCATTTCTATATATACACATATACACTCAATTTAATACTATAAAAGTGCACTTAGGGGTCTATTTACTAAGCAGTGTTAGGAGACAGAGTGAAAAGTGATAAGGTACCAGCCAATCAGCTCCCAACTGTCATTTTTCAAACACAGCCTGTGAGATGACAGTTGGGAGCTGATTGGCTGGTACCTTATCACTTTTCACTCTGTCTCCTAACACTGCTTAGTAAATAGACCCCTCAGTATTAGTACAAAACTGCTTCTTTTTTCCTGCTGAAGAAACCGCCACCCTACACGGCGGAGGAACGCATAAAGGACCAGGGACTATTTCACCGATGTGCAGCTGCTCCGTATTATATTTACACTTGTCCACCAGCCGGAGAACTCCAGTACCCTGCATGCTGCTATACCAGCCAGAGGTCCGTATAAATGGATATAATTCCTCTCTCAGTGGTATGACGGCACCGTGAGCTATCGGTACCTGACACCCAGAGATCAGAGCCTGAGCACCGGGAGCGGTAAGAGCAGGTTACAAAAGACATTGGGCCTGATTCAGAGCCACTCGTAAGTGGCAGCTCGTTCGCTCCGAGCGATGTTTGGCCAACTGCACATGCATACGGATCGTTATACGCATGCGCGAACCAGTCAGTGCGGTCGAAATTCATGTGCTCGCAAAATAGCGAATGCCTGAAAATTTGAGTGACAGAAAGAGGCGTATGTGGGTGGTAACAGGGGAAGGTGCTTGAAAACGGGGAGTGGAGATCAGATCGCAGGCGTGCTTAAAGGTCAAAGCGGGCATTTTATGGGTGTGCATAATTAAAACAGCAGCGTCATTGACCACGTCACTGGGTTATTTTATAGCCAGAACTGCTCGCAAAGTTGTGGTAGCGAAAACCGACCACAAGAATAGCGAGCAGTTCATACCCTGGTCGATGTACTCGATTAATCTAATAAATAGTGGACATGACGTAGGATGCGAGCGGCCAGGGGGCGTAGTTTCCCAAAAAATGTCTGCAAGTTTTGTTCGCTCGTTCAGACCTAGAGGCGTGAACAGACCGCAAACAGCGAACGGTTGATTTGAATAGCCACCCCTATTTTCAGGACGAGCGAGCGCTAATTGCGTCCGGCTCTGAATCAGGCCCATTGTTCTTGGACTGAAATTAACATATACCGCACAAACCGGGTGAGCTAAAAACTGAGATTGAGGGCTTTACATGTAAAAGCAAAACTGGAGACAAAAGAACTAACCTGGCAATAAGTATTGTAGAGACAAAAGGCTAAAGTGATAGAGATGTTGCAATAACTACATCAGCTGCATAAGTTGGATTTATTATCTGAATTTTAAGTATTCTTTCATTGTTTTTTATGTTTTGTACTAATACTAAGTGCACTTTTATAGTATTAGATTGAGTGTATAGGTGTATATATAGAAATTAAATACTGAATACAATCCACGTATGCTCTCCTTGTCGATATACTCAGCTGGTGAATATTTAAGGATTACTCAGTAGGAGCTACAGTCACACTCATCGTATACATTTTATATTAGAGATATATATTCTCAGAAATCATTTTAAATTGTTTAAGCGCCTGAATATTGATAATTGAATGGTACAAATGGTCCCTAACTGTCAATTACTCGGCGCCAAAATCCTCTCTGCAGGCAACACCGCAGAGGCACCGGGAAGCATGCGCCGTGCCACTTAGGCACAAAACCATTGGCCACCTGCGTAAATAATGGCATAGCTTTGAACCCTGATTCAGGCCCAATACTGACTGAATCGCACCCGTGCCACCCACTCTCCGGCTATTACATTTGAGCCGGTGACCCCTTTGCCTATGCCATGCTAGACTGCAAACGCTGCATATTAAATAGTAACTAGTAGGTTTATCCCACTGGCTCTCACAACTGATGGCGTGTGACGGAGGCCACATACTATCATAGGCAAACGCAGGGGGGGGGGTTCTGTCTACATGGAAATCGCCCTCCCCAGCACACACCATGACCACAATAGAAATAGTAATATAATACAATGTTACTAGCGCTGCATGTTCTTCTCAGTATCACAAATGAAATGATTAGCAACACCTGTGGATCTTTTAAAATGTGTTAGCCAGTAATAAATTTACCTGTGCACCAACCAGGAGATGTGGAAAACATGCACTGCTATAGACCATCAATAGGGTTAATTATTAATACTGTATAGTAATACACTATCCAGTACATAAGGAGACCGATATGTACATATATGTCCAGGGCAGGTTCTTCTGCCGCTCCCCCAGACTCCCGGACTTCTCCCATGCTCTGGAATGGAGCCCACATCTGAAATAAAACATTCAGCTCAGGCAGGATGGACCTACTGCCGCATCTAATGGCATACTGTGATCGCTGGTCCTGTATATGCTGGAATTATTACACAAAATATACTTTGTATGACGCATATTAAAGCTGGATAAGTGCTAATTATGCCCTCTTCATGGACTGGCCACACTCGCTCTAAAATCAGGCATTTGGAAACCCCCCCTCTAGAAATCCTGCATTTGCCACTGTCCTATGGGACTAAATAGATATATTTTCCCCAAGTCGCTGGCAGTCTTCCTATGTTACGTCGTGAGAGTATTTCCCTAATGTATAGGCGATCCCAGGAGATGAGGGGCGACGTTCCTAAACATCTGGGAAAAGGGAGTCTTGGACAGAGGAAGGAGACTTTCTATGTTCTATTATGAGATTAAGTTAAACAATGAATTAATATTGCATAGCTATGTAATGTACAGTGCGGGGAAGAGGTGTACAATCCTTGTGTCCTTTCTTCCAATGTTTGTATATACCGTACCTAGATCCATCCATTGTACATTTTACTTTAACAAGTTGCCTAGTCCCTGAAGCAGAGAAGCCTTCCTGTAGCATTGTGATGTCACCACCAAGCTTTGCGGTAGAATGATGCGCAGTGTTAGGCTGGACGTAAACTTAGCGACTTAATTGGTGCCCAAAAGTTCACTCGATTTCATCAGACCATAGATTCCTCCGTCACTTTATTGAAATCCACATTTTAATTGCAGATTTCAAATGGAAACAGTGATCATAGTGCCTGGCTCAGCACGGATCGCACGGCTGCGTTCGCATGCACCCGCTAGCTGCGAAAATATGCTAATGAATGCAATCACACGGCAACCGCAGCACTATACCAAGACGCCCATCACTGTATAAAGCCGCCCACTTCCCATGACACGCATTCGCCAGTCAGCGAAAACATCGGTAACATTAAGTAACATCGGAACCATCCGCACAGTTGTGGTTGACCTGACCCTGCCTCACAAACTGCTAAACGTCCTGTCGCCATCAAGATCTCTGTCAGCGTATACAATCACATAATCGCTTAATTATGCACGCCCCTGTAACGGCACCCAAACGCACAGGCGCGATTGCGTTCCTTCGGCCACCCCCACATATCTACTCCCAAACGGTGACTTCATGTCAATCACTATGTGATTGGACTGCGTGCTCTCTGCGATCACTTCCCGGTCGCAGCGGACGGTTTGCGCGCACACACTGCGATGCATACGAATGCGCAGAGCACAAACATCGGCCAGCTGCTTGCAAACGCAGCCCTGTGATCCAACCTGAATTAGGCCCATAGTCACATAGTGATCATTTAAAAGATCACATGGATGTATTCTTGGACATAGCTTGCGATAAATCTCTGTCCTGGCGAATTCCAACGCACACTTCTCACTGCATTTTTCGGGGAAAAAAATACAGTGAGGTGTTTTTCACGAAATCTGCTCCAAATTGCCCTTCAATACATTAATGTGATAGTAAAATAATGTGAAAAGGGCGTGAAAAGACCTTTTTTTTTCACTTTTGTTTTTGTAAAAATAATATTGATAAATAGGGAGGAATATGTTAGGGTCTCCCACATTCTGGCCAGCTATAGGCGAGATACAGTGAGAGTTTCCTTCAACAATGGTTTCTCTTGTTTCTACTCTTCTATGAAGCGATCATTTGTGAAGTGTTATTGTTGTCCCTTGGACAGTTTCTCCCATCTCTACACTGGAATATTATGGGGTCTATTTACTAAGTAGTGTTAGGAGACAGAGTGAAAAGTGATAAAGTACCAGCCAATCAGCTCCCAACTGTCATTTCACAGGCTGTGTTTGAAAAATGACAGTTGGGAGCTGATTGGCTGGTACCTTATCACTTTTCACTCTGTCTCCTAACACTGCTTAGTAAATAGACCCCATAACTTTATCACAGTTGTCCATCTGCAAAAAGTGGATGTCGGCATTGTGCCTGTCGACAGTCACAATGACTACATTACGTCATGTCGTTATTCTGTCATTGTGGTCGTCGATGTGTCAACAACATTCTGGTGTGAAGATTCTGGTGTCAACATTCTGAATGTATAACTTCTAGACAAATTCAGATTTGTGCCATATTTTATTTCTGTCTGTGGGTCTTGACAGTGTTGTGGGAGCTATTACTAGTCATTGAGATTTTCTCATATACAGTTCCTCATTGGTGCTTTAGTAAATGACCGTAAGCCTGAATCAGAGTTGTACGCCACTACCATTGTACTACTTTCATCTTTCATGGACTTTTGTCCAGGAATGATGATGTTTGTCCATGAAAGATGACGTTTTGCCTCTTTCCGAGACCCAATTTTTGGCGGGAAATTTCAAACCTATCCGAGCCTGCACATCCCTTGATGTAAGCAAGTAAAAATGTAATATTTCTGCATTTCTTTGCCTTAATGTCTAAATATAAATATATGTGCTGACCTGTATACTGAGATGTAAATGTCTGTACTCCATTGCCAGGTCCCCTCAGACAGCTGACCTGCGCCAGGTGTTTGCTGAGCCTCCATCGTCTCCTCGGACATGCCAGGCTAAAAGACACATTGTGTTTCTCAAGACGCACAAAACAGCCGGGAGCACCATACTGAACCTACTGCACCGATATGGAGACAGGAACGGCTTGATCTTCGCTTTGCCTTTCAAATACCAGTTCAACTACCCCAATCTCTTCCACTCTCGCAGGGTTAAGGGGTTCAATTCCCCTACGAGGCCGCCCTACGACATCCTGTGTCACCACATGCGCTTTAACCTGCCGGAGGTAACGTCCCGGACTTGTGTTCTTCTATAATGATATTGTCATCATGTAAACCGTACTGAACGCAAGCGGCCTGAATCTGAGTCGCAATGCCAGTCCAAGTGCGCGTGCGTCGGTGCCTGCATTCGCATGTCTGCGGAGGGTTCTCTGCTACGCTGGATACGTCTCTAGGTGGCAACTGGGCAGCAGCAGCAATGTGACAGCTCGCAAGAGAAGCGCGTTGTGGGCGTGTAGCCAGAATTACTTGCTATTCTGAGTCTCGCACATGCGCAGCGGGCAACAGATTCTGAGGGATCTTCTGCACATGGCATGGGGTAGGTGACAGTGCCGATGTTAATGATGGTGGCAGCTGTAACGAACAGAAGAGTGGAAAGGTGCCATCGCACAACTGCTTATGTTTCAGAATCCGAGCGTATGATCACATAAGCATTGACCCACTCAGAATCAGGCCCCATTTCTCTACACTGGCGAAGCCAACTTCTTATACATATTTGTATACTTAGAAGAGCTGGATGCATTTCGCCACTGAATGCCTGTATAAAAGCATCGCACACTTATATTACGTAGGTATTTTACGTCGGATGTATTTCAGGGTGGTAGAATTTGTGCCGTACGCGTGTCCCCTGTAAGTCTGTGAACATGTGCCTAATATTGGGGCACAGACAATACCATACTAGCCTACACTCCAGGAAGTCACGGGAGGCTCGGGAAGCCCCACGCACCCCCGGAAGCGTAGGCAGATCTCTCGCATCCAGTCCACTTCCCAGTGAAGCGAGCAGAATGGAGAGGTTTCATGGGAAATTTGCGGGTCTGCGAGGAGGAGGCGGGGTTGTCATTTAGCCCCGCCTCCCTCATCGTGGACCCGCGATGAGGACGGGCGGGGCCTAATTATATCACCAGTCCGGCCCCGACCTCCGAATAGCTCTCCAGGCTGCTCCCAGGAAAGATGGAAACAAAGTCGGTAGTATGGACAATACTGGACCGTGTTCCTGAACGCAGTTCCAAATCGGTTGCAAATGACCGATAGTTTGGGGGCTGTGCCGCAGTGTGCATGTGCCCTTAATGCTGCAACATGATTGACATGCTGCATGAGTTTGGGGGAGGAGATGAGGCGTGTAGTCCAGCCTTACCGACTTTTAGATTTTCCTCTATGGGAAACAGCAGAGGAGATGTAGGTGGCGGCGATGGGAGGGGGTGGGGGGGGATGTAGCAATTTCTGCGTATTTAAGGCAAGTATGGTGCAGTCTCCGTTTTGGGGGGGTGACGAAGCCAGTGGCTGCGTCCTCGGAAGCAGTTTCATTGCCCGCGGCTGCATAGTTTTCTTAAGTAACCAATGGTCGCAACGTTGATCCAATTCTGCATTGTCGGATGCAGCCAGCGGGTCTGAGAAGCTGGCAGTGGGTGTGTTTTTATAGAAGATGCCTCCTGGGGCTTTAGCAGATTGTTGCACAAACACTGTATACAAATCAGGCCCAGTGTTAGCAGGAAATGCTGCAGTCAGTGCAGCAGACAATGGCCCTCATTCAGACCCACTCGCGAGCTCCGTCGTGTGCATGCGCGAGACGCGACGAGCGTAGGACTTTCCTTCGCTCGTAGTGTCTCATCAAAGGGGGCGTGCTGTCGATGTTGACTGACAGCACGCCGCCTTTGGTGGGCGTGCCGGGGGCGTGCCTGCCAGACGGAGGCGTTCCCAAGGGAACGCCTACCATCTGAAGCCGGCCCCACTGACATCACTAGTGATCACTAGTGATGTCAGTGGGAGTGATTTTGGCTCTGATAGAGCCGAAATCACTCCTGGCCTTGCGGTTGAAAAACTCAACCGCAGGCTTTTGCTCACAGTGGCGATGGTCGCGATGGTCAAGACCATCGCGACCATCATCCTGCACACTCGTATATGCTGTGGGTGGTGACCCACAGCTATACGAGCGTCCAGGAGGACGCTCCATATTAATGGAGGTGGGCCCTGATTCAGAGCGAGCGCTCTGGTCAGAGCGTCTGGCTCTGAATCAGAGCCAATATACTGTCAACATTCTGCGTGTTACCACACCCCATGTCCAAACTGAAATCTAAATTGCAGTGTAAAAATAAAGCTGCCCAGTATTTGTGGGCTGCATGCAGAAGCAGCCAGTATTTACCCTGCATGCAAAAAATAATAACAACTGTGGGCCTGATTCAGCTTGGATCGCAGTTGCTAATATGCACGCAATCGGCTAATTGTTGCGTTCGGCGTATGCATCGCAGTGCGAGAGTGCAAACCTGTGACTGCGATCTGGACTGCAGTGGCTATGCAGAACCATCGCAGAGTGATTGACAGGAAGCGCCCTTTGTGAATGGAAACGAGGGAGGGAGGTCGGCCGAACGTAGGCGTGCCAGTGCGTTTCAATGGCGTTGCAGGGGCTTGCATAAATTAGCCACTGAGATGCCCTACGCAGCCTGAGGACTCATTCAGGGGTATTCAATATGGGAGCGAAAACTCAGTTTTTGCGTAAATTTTGCACCTATGACGTCATTATCGCAGGTTCGAAAAGTCTTTGATAAAAAATGGGGATAACTTTTCACCATTGAATAGGTGTCGAAAAAAAGTTCAGAATTGGGGTTTAGGGGTACAGGCTTAAAAAAAATAGCCTGCACCCCTGGGAATGACATTTAAAAAAGAACTGTGTCAAAAAAAGTTAAAAAAAAAAATAGGGACACCCCAAAAAATTTATTTAAAAATTGGGGTGAAAAAAAAAATGGGAAAAAATTGTTTAACAATAGGGAAATAGGTTCAGGGCTATTCTGCAAGGATGCGGTACGTGTTTTCTAGAATAGATTATTAGCGGCAGGTGCACAATTGCAGAATTTTTAAAAACTGACTTTAGGGACATCAAAATATGCTAGTACCCATTTTCATGTACCCCAAATTTGATGGGACCACTTAAAAAAAACGAAAAAAATAACCTAAATGCTCTTCTGCATCACTTCTTCAATGTCGGGAAAAAACACCTGCTGCGGCTATTTAAATCCCCCAACTTTCATTTAAAGGCTAAAACGGGGGTACCCATAGTGATCCCCCATGTTTTTACAACTTTAGGGGGGTCCTACAATTTTTTTAAGGAAAATTTCGTAACTTTATGCAAATCCCACTTCGCAGGCTCCCGTTTTCGTTTCATATTGAATGCGGGGATAAGCAGGCGCACGCCCGATACTTTATCCCAGGTAAAAGCTCCGATATGAAATGTAAACTTCGACAGCAAAGTTTACATTTCATATTGAATTCCCCTCAAAGTGTGCGCTGAAGTTAGCAATTTCTGATTAAGGTCAGAGCTTGTGCAAGTGTGCGTGAGGCTGCGATGGTGCTCTATTGTACCAATGGTTTTGCAGTTTTGCTATACATTACGGATGTGTGGTAAGTAAAGTGGGTGTCCTTATATAGTGCTGCGAGTGCATAGCGATCGCAATGTATTAGCAGTGGATTAGCATTTTCACAGTTGAACTGCGTGCGTAAACGCAGCTGGGATCCGTAGTGGTACAGGCCCTGTATTTGCGCCCTTGCATTATGGTTTGTCCTGGTGCAAAGTTATTTGCTGTGTTTTATTGCTTGGCTCTGAATCAGATGTCCCTTCCACATGCGAGAAGCTCGTGGTTCTCACTAACTTGATTAATTTGATTGAGAAATATATATATATAGATATCCATCAATCAGGTCCCATTAAACATGCAGAAACACTACTTTTCTAATTTTTTTAGTAACCGGCCCATTCATTACTAGGGGCTCAATGGGGCTGCCTAATATTCAGTAACATCCAAAGACTGAATGTATTTGGGTTTGCCTGTGGGAACATTCACCGTACTCACATGGCACTGGTTCCTGGAGCCTCGCTACTTCCTTTTGGAAAGAGTGCCCATTTGTGCAGAGGGATCCTCCGCTCACTCCGCAGCAAATACACGTTTATGCCTTAACTTTGCTTTCTTTGATTTTCAAATGCCACAAAACATAATCCCCTCAATACTGTCTTCAGAACTGGTGGTGCCTCAGATGTGTCTCCGGTACCTCCAGCCTGCAGCAGCAGCAAACACGTGCCAATAATTCCCGATCAGACAGCGCACGTTCAGACGGCCTGTGGTTCAGAAGGGTTCCTCCTATTGGCTTCTTTGTTTCATGTGACAGCTGGGGTTACGGGGTGTAATCTCGGTAACGATGACATGTGAGGAGCTACATCATCTGTGCACATCATTACTCAGGGGCCTATTCATCAAACGATAAATAGCCCGGTATAACCATGCGGAAACGCTAGAGGTTATCGGGCCATTCATCATCAGAGGACAGAGTAGGACCACCTGATATTCTGCAAACTCCGAAAACTGACAGAACAAGCGTCATCTTCAGATGGTGCTTGTTCTCGGATCCCTGCTCCTTCCTATGGAAAGGAGTTCCCGGGATGCGAAAAGAGATCCGAGTGGATCCCTCCTCCACCTCCTCACTACCTCCCCGGCGGCTTTGCGAATGTGTGACCTCTGGTCACACATGTGTAGACGCGCCGACGGGGGAGAGGTAGGTAATGCATCTACTTCTGTAACTGCGCTAATAACCGCGGGGACAACTGCTTTTTGGAGCAGCTGTCCCAGCACCAGAGCAAATGGCCATTTTCCTGGTGACTTGCGCATGCACTATAGACTCTGGGCACACTGTAGTGCCCAGAGTCTATCAGTGCACTGCCAGCTGCCAGACTGAGTGGCCGGGGCCCGTGACGGAGACTGCACACAGGCCCCCTCCTCTCTATAAACGCCCCTGCCCTAACTGTCAGCATTCTGAGAATTTCGACACTTCTCATGGTGACATTTCAGATATCGGCATTGTGAACATTCTGAAGAGGTCAACATGGTGCCTGTCGACATCGTGGTGTCAACATTATGAATGTAACTGTCGATCATGTGACCTGATCCCATTAGAAAGGCTATCCCCCTTCCATTTCATTATTTCTCTCTCTTCCTCCATATTATTATTTTCCCTTCACCTTGATGGATTGTAGGCAAGTTTGGACAGGGCCAACTTTCCAGTGTCACGGCCTACAGTTTGCGTCCAACGCAAGACACTGAGTATACGTCACTAAAAAAACCGCTGGTACCTTGTAAGTAAAGGATAATAATAGTAACATGTGACTACCAAGATGTACTGCATAAGTAGTAGAAATCTCCAGTATGTCTTACAGAACAATATACATAGCCAGTCTAGCTGACGCTAGTCATTGTGCATATATGCCATAGAATAATTACACCAGAATGTGTATAAAGCAAAGTTTTGCTTTGTTTTTTTCAGGTACGGAAGGTCATGCCGTCAGACTCCTTCTATTTTACCATTCTTCGGGATCCAGCCACCATGGCCGAGTCCTCCTTCTCCTACTATCGTTCTGTGTCGTCCGCTTTCAAGAAGGCGCCTAATTTCAAAGCTTTTATTTCCCATCCGTCCAACTACTATCAACAGGGAGAGAGGTCGAACCAATATGCCCGAAACCCATTGTGGTTTGATCTAGGATTTAACCCAGATGCCCCATTTACAGAAGTCCTGGCAAAAGCAGGGGCTCGGGCAGTGGAGGGGACTTTCAGCTTGGTCCTTCTAGCTGAGCACTTTGATGAATCCATGATTCTTCTAAAAGAGGAGCTGTGTTGGGAGCTTGATGATGTTGTGACCTTTAAACTCAACATCCGTGGGGCCTCAAGGCCACTGGAGCAAAGAGAAGTAGAGCAATTGAGGGCTTGGAATGCTCTGGACTGGTATCTCTATTCCCACTTTAACCGTACATTCTGGGAAAAGGTGGAACGTTTTGGGAAGGAAAAGATGAACAATGAGGTGAGCAGGTTGAGGGAAAGGAGACAGCAGTTGGCTGAAGTTTGCCTTGAGGGCTTGGAGCCTGTTGGAGCAGAAGACATTAAAGAAGAAGCTATTAAGCCCTTCCAGTTTGGACAGGAGAAGATCCTAGGGTGGGTTATAAGGAGAAATCTTCCACCCAATTTCCATACACGATGTGTTAAAATGGTGACTCCAGAGTTGCAGTACAAGGATCTTTTAGATGCACATCAGTTTCCAGCAGGGTCACAAAATGGGTCAGAACTAGCTGTTACTCTTGCACGGGCCATTGGTCGGTGAGAGGACCACAGGTGACCTCATCATCTTTATTACAAAAAGAAGGCTGGGTAATACCTTCCTTCATCACCTCCTTTCAGGTCTCAAAGTACGGTGGCAAGATCTCAGAGGACATACGGAACGTGTGGCAAGATCTCAGAGGACACACGGAACGTATGGCAAACTCCTGTGTGGTAGAGGACGCACTGACAAT
The DNA here is from genome assembly GCA_031769625.1 of Taudactylus pleione. Lineage (NCBI taxonomy): Eukaryota > Metazoa > Chordata > Amphibia > Anura > Myobatrachidae > Taudactylus > Taudactylus pleione. The sequence continues at coordinate 9,101,253 of JAUIMM010000391.1, forward strand.
CACAATGATAGTGCCGAGTGTTTAAGACTTGCACTAATTCCAAAAAACTGGAAGTCAACTGTGGAGCAGAAAAACAAATCAACAGAATATATTCACTGACTGACACTTTGGGCGTGACTGAGAATCCAACATAAAAATTATGATGTAATGCGTCCACATAAAAAGGCACTCCTAAACTTTTATCTCAAAGACTGTGGTCTTAAAATATGCGCAAAAATAAATCTATTGTGTCGGCACAAACGTGCATCGGTCATCGCCGTCATCGTCACCTTGGATACTTGCATCATGTCTGTGGTGCTCCAAAATACGACTTTGAAAAGGCGTATCCTAAGGATAGGTGTGGTTGACTTGCATTTCCGTGTCACTACTGTACTGAAATTCCCAGAACCCTCATCCCCAAGATCAAGTGGACACAAGTATAATATACGCTAAACTAAGTACGGTCATAAGGTGTGTATACATGCGCACTGCAACAATATTTAGGGGAGCTGCATTTTCAAGTCATGCAAGTGGACTTACATCCAACTGAAACCAGGCTCTATACGGTCAATAGGTCATGTTGTGCAGGTACTGCTACAGTCAATGATCGATTATGGTACATGATAATGGCCTGTTAGGGGCAAGAATTAAAAATCTCTTGACTGAGACCACCAGATTGGTGGTCCTTACCTCACTGAGATTGACTTTTACTGAGTGTTTCTTATTAACATTGCTGTAAATGAAAGCGTAGGTACTCCCAGTTATGTGTGGCCAGGTGATGATTGCAGTGCCAGATAATAATCCTATAGAAATTGGCAGGGTCATAATCAGGCATGGCGGAAAATCAAGTTGGTAGATGACAGCTGTCAGGCCATGTACCTAGCGACCGGCTGCAATGACACCAGGGGGTAAATATACTAAGATGGGAGTTCTATTAAGAAGTGATGTTGCCCATAGCAACCAATCAGATTCTACTTCTCATTTATCTAGCACCTTCTAGAAGATAATACCTGGAATCTGGTTGCTATGGGCAACATCACTTCTTAATAGAACTCCCGTCTTATAAATTCACCCCCAGGTGTGATGTGGTCACTTTGCCCATGAGGCAAGTGGGTCATTATTTTCCAGTACGACCACCCACATTTGTGCAATAATTATACAATGATCCTGTCTCTTGACCGTTAGATCACAAAGTGGGATTGGCTCATGCGGGCCACCATACTATAATATGCGTCTACCACCAGAAGCTATGCATTTATCCGTAACAGTGGAATAGCACTTATGGATAATAGTGTATACATTCCAGGATTAAGTCAATCGTTATCACTGGTGTTTGATCTTTATTTAATAACTGGAACTCAAGTGCCAGTGAAAGCGTATGTTAAGCGTAAACATTGGGAGTTGGTATGGCGTCAACACTGGAAGAGATGTATCGAGCCTTCTAAAGCGTGGAGAAGTTTCCCATAGCAACCAATCAACTTTTGACTACCATTTTATACAATGTACTTGAAAAATGTTAGCTAGGACAGAGGATCCCAAACGCGGTTCTCGAGGCTCCCCAACAGTTCAGGTATTAGAGATATCCATGCCTGACCACAGGTGACTTAATTAGTACCTCAGTCAACTTGAGTTAACCATCTGTGCTCAACCATGGATATCTCTAAAACCTGAACTGTTGGGGTGCCTTGAGGACCGCGTTTGGGAACCTCTGAGCTAGGAGCCGATAGGTTGCTATTGATAATGTCTACATACTTTAGAAGGTTTAATACATGTCCCCCAATCACTTTCATATACAGATCTTTTTTTGTGTGTTGTAAAAGTATAAAAAAAACCACTAATACAAAGCACAAAATTAACACCAGCAGGTATAATGCCTAAGACACACGTAATACTTATTATTATTATTATTATTAACTTTTATTTATATAATGCTAACATATTATGCAATGCTTGTTTAGTCAGTCACATCAGCCCTTGTCCCACTGGAGCTTACAATCTAAATTCTCTACCACACACCTACACTAATACATTAAGGAACGGTTTCCCAACTCCAGTCCTCAGGAACAGGGCATGAGTTACAGATCTCCTGATTGGTGCTCAGATGCAGGGGCGTTGGGAAAGGGGGGAAGGCGGGTACTAATTACAAGGGCCCAGGTTTGATGTAGGGCCCCGGGTCCACCTCCTGCTTCTCCCTCTTCCTTACCTGTCAGTGACAGTGTATATTTCTAAAAACTCTCACTTTAGTGAATATACCCCTAGGTGAGAATACTTTGCACTATTGCTACATACAAATTGTAACTCCTAGCGGTAGGTCTCCGCCCGCATGCTACAAATGACCACTGAAGTTGGCCAACACGTCCACGACACTGTCATGACAGTCCAATGGGATGGATCGGTGTGATCACATGGTCGCCCCCCCCAGTTATTACCCAGAAGCACCCATTTCACGAATAGTGTGGTCCGTCGATGGCCGAACGAATCCATATGCACTAGCGAACTGTGGCAACGCGCTTGTGCCCAAATGCAGAGTCGCCGATTTCGTCCTTTGGCGCCAGCGCAGTATGCTGAAAAGCGCAAGATCCGTCCCCATTGCGCCCAGCATCCGACTTAGAATCAGTCCTTAAGCCCAGGGGAGGAAACACTCAATATACTAGTATGGAGAAGGAGATTACATTATTTAATAAATACTTAATTTAAGCATAAATCCAGTTTCAACCCCAGCTCATTTTAATCACAGTAAAAAAAAAAGGCAACTGGGGGATGGGAAGGCATGCTGGTACTTGTAGCTCCATGACCACTGGCAAACCACAATGGGAGAATTTATGTTTTAAAAACCTAAACAACACAGGGCCTTAATCAGGATGTGCAGTACGGGTCCTGTGTGTACGCACGCAGTCCACCAGCAGACTATCAGTGATTGACAATCTGCTGCCGTTTGTGGGCGGGAGGGGACGGCGATGGCCTCTATTTCCCGACACAGAGGCGTGTCGCTGTTGGGAGATATCTGGCCTCTTTGCTGTATCTGCAGCGGCCGGCTTACGTGACTCCATGGACTGATGTTATCGCAAATTATCCGATGCTTGGACGCAGCTCAGATAAGTAATGCATGCAGGTGGCGCAACTCTTCCTGCTGCATTACCATATTCACAAGGACGCGATTGCAAAGCGGCAATTCCATCCTGTGCTGAATCAGGCCCACAATGTGCATATAAATGTGAGCTCTCCCATTCGGTGAACTGACGCGAGATAACTATGTATCCTTGTATGTTTTACATCCCAGAGTAATAACCAAATAAATATAGAAAATAGATGCGCTGATTGTCCAAACAAAGTTATTTAAAACACAATTTTTAGATTGCGGCTATTAAAATATCATTGCCGGCCGGCACAAATCAGATCATATAATCCACATACAATTACAAACTTTATACGGTTACATAGATAATACACATTTTATATTTTGAGTATAACACTAATGGTGCGTACACATGGGACGATTCGCTTCATGAGCGACATCACCCAGTGTGTCTCCGGCAGGGGTGTGCTCAGTGTCGTTAACGACACTGAGCACGAACACTGAACGATATCATTCAGTGCCGAGCTCCCTCCCTCATCCCCGAACATGTTCAACCTGACAATATCGTCAGGTTGCCCGGAGGTCTGGGCGATGAACAAAAATGACCAACGACAAATGGGAACACGCATTGGTCGTTATTGTTCATCGTTTTGAGGCAGAAACTGAATGATATTTTGGATGATTTAACAATAACGATATGGTTATCGTTCCATTGACCAAAATATCGCTGCGTGTGTATGCAGTTTAAGCCTCAATATATAATTTCATTAATCTGTCTTCATAGAACAGTTTAACAACACTATTAAAAACCTGATATCACTCATCAAACAGGTTCAGACCTATATATGGCACTGCTGTTTTTTAGAACCGTATAATACAGCTATATTGCTGACTATCACTTTGAAAATAGGCAGTTTAATCTCTTAGTATACTTTTTCATCAAGTTGTAATACTGACAGAAATGTATTTAATAGTAAAACTATTAAATTATGTGTCCATTTGAAGAAATTACTTTTCCCCATATGCCACAAACAGGGTTGCTCCAGCTGGTCAGTTCTTAATTAGAGTTGTAACAACAAATAGCAGAATAGTTTTTTTCACAGTGTTGCAGTTTAAATTTTATTTTGCAGAAAAAGAATCCACAGCCTTGTATTTAGATGTTAATATACATCCATTTATAAAGGGATTTCCACATTTATCTATCAGCACTTATCTCCCAGTAATTCAGGGGTCTATTTACTAAGCAGTGTTAGGAGACTTATACCCCTTTTACACTGGAGCTAAAACCCGGGTTTTTGATGGGTTAACCCGGCCAGCTCCCTGGTGTAAAAGGGGAGAGAGTTGGATCGCCGGGCCGAGTGACTCGGCAATCCAACCCAGGTAACTAGCAGGGTTTAACACGGGCGTAGCCTAGGAAACCCTGCTGTGAGAACAGCGCACTCCGGGTCACGATGACCTGGAGTGCGCTGCTAGCCAGCCGATTGGTCCGGCTTCAGTGGCGCTTGGAGATGACGTCACTCCTCAAAAGCCGGGTCTATGCAGACCCGACTGCGGTGTGAGCGGTGCTGACTCGGGAATATCCCGAGTCGGCGCCGGCAAAATTCCGGGTCTGATCTGGATAGGAACCTTGTTCCAACTCCGGGTCAGACTCGGAATTTAGGTGGAAAAGGGGTATAATACCTCTTTTCCACCAAAAACCAAGGTCCGACCTGGGTTTTTGGACATGGTACCAACCCTGGTCAGACCCAGGTCAGACCCATTTACACTGCACCTTTGATTTGGGTTACTCCCAGGTCAGCCCTGTTCACACTGAACCTGCGTCTGCCCTGCTAAACCTGTGAGGTCATAAAAAGTGGGAGGTGAATGCCCCACAACCACCAATCAGCTCATTTTAGGCATGACCCAGGTCAGATAACCCGGGTTGCACCATTTACATTGCACCATTACCCGGGTCCATCCTGGGTCCAACCCTGGTAGCTACCTGGGTTGGATTGCTGGATCACTTGACCTGGGTTATTTTTCAGGGACCCTTTTACACTGAGCTGCGACCCGGGTAGACCCAGCAAAAGCCCAGGTTTTTGCTCTGGTGTAAAAGTGAAATGAGATAAGGTACCAGCCAATCTCACAGACTGTGTTTGAAAAATGACAGTTGGGAGCTGATTGGCTGGTACCTTATCACTTTTCACTCTGTCTCCTAACACTGCTTAGTAAATAGACCCCTGATCAGTTTTTTAACTGGAATGTATTTAGAAATAGACACTGATAACCTATCATATTCACTCTGCTTCTTTGTTTGTTTGGGGCTTTCAGTAGCAGCCTGTCCTGTTTTTAGTGTTTTTATTTAAGTTTGAGTGGAAACAAACAGCACAAAGACAGTAATATAAATTGAAGGAAAAATATAGACAATGACCACCTGTTTGATGAGTGATATCAGGTTTTTAATAGTGTTGTTAAACTGTTCTATGAACAGAGATTAATTAAATGATATATTAAGGTAGTGTTATACTCAAAATATAAAATGTGCATTATCTATGTAACAGTATAAAGGGCCTGATTCAGAGCCGTTCGCTATTTGTGGTCGTTCGTTCAAAAACAAGGGGTGGCTATTCAAATGATCCGTTCGCAAATTGCAGTCTGTTCCCACCTCTAAGTCTGAACGAGCGAGCAAAACATACGCTCGTTTATTTGATAAAAATGCCCCCTGGCCGCACGCACCATACGTCATGTCCGCTATTTATTAGATTAATCGAGTACATCGTACAGCGTATGAACTGCTCGCTATTCTGTGGTTGGTGTTTTCAACCGCTATTTTGCGAGCAGTTCTGAGTTAAAAAAAACCACGTGACGTGGTCAATGACGCTGCTGTATTAATTATGCACTCCCTTAAAACGCCCGTTTTGACCTTTAAGCACGCCTGCGTTCGGATCTCCACTCCCCGTTTTCAAGCACCTTCCCCTGTTACCACCCACATATGCCTCATTCTGTCACTCAAAATAGCAGGCACTCGCTATATTGCGTACCAACGATTTTCGGCCGCACTGACTGGTTCACGCATGCGCAGATGTGCGAACATCGCTCGGAACGAGCGTACTGCCGCTAGCGAGTGGCTCTGAATGAGGGCCAAAGTTTGTAATTTTATGTTGATTATATGATCTGATTTGTGCCGGCCGGCAATGATATTTTAATAGCTGCAATCTAAAAATTGTGCTTTAAATATATTTGTTTGGACAATCAGTGCATCTATTTTCTATATTTATTTGCTCCTTATTTGGGGATTGGAAATTACCCCATTATAGAGGCTGCAGATTGCCATGGTAGATAATTAGTCCAGCGCCAGCTGTTTATTCATTCTCAGAGTAATAATGCACTAACAATATTAGAAATGAACCTCTACATACCCCTGCCTATACCTTCTGAAAACCTTCCTATAAACCTCTAAACACAACGCTAATTGCGTACGCAGTATGACCGCAAATAAAGACAGGAGTGGAATCTGTGGTTCCAACGCACAAGTATTATTCAGGTAAAAGTACAGTCAGTTACACGCAATCTATACATACATAATTTAGGCGTAAAAAGGAAATAATACAGACCCAAGTACAGTATACATACGTTGCGCCTCCGGACCCAGAGATAGACCTCAGACTAGAGACCCCTAGTACATACAACCTTCAGCATGGACTCCTAAACCAGTATATGGGCACATGTATTTATTCCCCCCAGACTAAAGCAGGACAAAGGGGAAATTTCCTGCTGATATCATTGGTTCCCAGAGGAGAAGCATATGTTACGGCACATTTAACAGGTTGTTTCAAATAGACTTTCCCTGCCTCTAACAGCCGGAGTCTTTCTGGTAACGCCTCCTGTAACATTTCATCAGCTAAACATTTTGTTACTTGTAAGTTCTGCGATCCGTAACTTGAGTTTGCATGATGCGATCTCTCCACCGATAACACCGGGATGCTGTAAAAAGCATATGCATCAGAACGAGACCAAACACACCTTGCTTATCATGTATAATACCTTAGTTATCAAAAACCTTTATTTCTTAGCATTTAAACTAACTTAACCAACTTGAATCATACATTTTGATGCTTATGGAACCTTATGTGTGAATATGAAATGTGTGAGTATTCGGGGTTTGATATAAAGACATATTTAATGTGTGTGTGAGGATAAGTGCCTTGTCTCTAACATTTTAGCATGCTGGGCCAGATAGTTCTACATCTCCTGTCAGCAGGCCTTCCCACCTTTCCTGTGTCATTGCAAGAAGCTTGCTTATTTATTCTAGCCAGACCACCCGTAGTGAACAAACACTATGCAGGAAACTTATCTACCCAAGCCAGTTGTCACCTGGCCACTTGCTTCATATGATAATGGTCACAGATGCCTTCGCATGATGCTAATGGTATTATCGCCACATGTACTAAAATGTGAGTTTATCTAAAATGGCGCTTAGGCGACCATTCACAAAATGGCGTCTTGCGATCGCATTTCTAAAATGGAGTCTTGCGGCCAGTCGCAAGATGGCATCGCTGCGATTGAATTTTAAACTGAACTTGTCTTACTCAATTATTCAGCTTCGACAGCCATGCAACAGGTTCTAATCTAGTGCCTTTCACAACCTGTGCCTTATCTTCCATCAGGAGCAATTACATAAAGACGTCTACTTGAGAGCATTTTATAGGAATGATTTTTGTGTATAATTTAAATCTTATATTTATAGATCTTTGTACTGTCTGTTAGTGTGTAGCGAGCACACACATTTTATACGTTGCTGTATGATATTACTACTTGGGAACAATGTTAAAAGTGATTGAAAATAAAGAAATATACTCAGTTTGATTGGGTGAGCAGTCATGTGGGGCGGGATTGAGCAGCGGGGTGGCAGACAATATGGAGAGGAGCGAGCAGGGGGTGGAGCAGAGAGAAGAGTGGGTGGGGCTGGACAGAATGGGGTGCAGGGCGTGGCAGACTGAGTCAATATGTATGTGTGTGAATATATATGTAAGATGCAGTAACACTGGCACAGGATGCCAAATTTAGAAATTGCCATAGGGCTAGTCCAAGCTTTGATGTTGACACACCAAGTCGGCTTAGCGCTGCCGCTAGTGGGTGCCTTGGTATCAGCTGCGACATTAGAAATAGCGACTGCATCACCCCTCTAAATCGAGCCCCTGGTGTCAAATGTGCTGTATACCAACAGCCCGATACCCGGGATATTCTAATTCAAGAACTACTGCACTGGGACTAAGAATTCTGAACACCCAGGATAATCTAGCTCACAGGTTCTCCAACTCGGTCCTCAGGACCCCAAACAGTGCATGTTTTCCAGGTCTCCTCACAGAGGACCTCATTCAGAGGTGGTCACAAGAAGCGATCGCTCTCTCTGAATGAGGGCGGGCGCTTCTTTTTTTTTGGTGCGGCCTCCTGGTCGCTAGCTAAGCTGTGGGTTACCACCCACAGCTTAGCTAGCGACCAGGGTGATGGTCATGATAGTGATCACCATCGCAACCATCAGGGCTTACGACTAGACCCTAAGGTTGGGTCTGGGCACTCGCAAGCCCCAGGGAGCTTTCTGCTCTGATGGAGCAGGAAGCTCCCCACTGACATCAATGATGATGCCAGTGCGGCTGCCCACAAAACGGTTTTGGAAACCACACTCCCAGCCCGCCTACAAAAAGAGGTGAGCTGTCAATCAACATTGACAGCCACCCCTTTTGTAGCGAGCTCTGGAGCGAGAGATTTTCACATCGTTGCTTGCGACCGGGTCTGAATGACCCCCAGAATCACAAGCGAAATAATTAGTTCCACCTGTAGATCTTCTAATATGTGTCAGTGAGTAATATAACTGCATCTGTGCACCTGCTGGGTGACCTGGAAAACGTGACCTGTGTGTGGTCCTGAGGACCGAGTTTGAGAACCACTGATCTAGCTACAAAGCTGGATGGGGAGAAGAAGATACCTGGACTAAGCCCAGTACATCCAGGAGGGGAGATGACAATATGGCTTCCCACAGCACCACATTGGTTGCATTAGGACTTCATGCAGTAGAATTTTACATGGACCTGAGTAATGGAAACTACATAAAACCATCACCAACAACCAGCCGCTATGACCTCCTCAATGAGGCCTCTCCCAGTGCTTGGCTATTAGCACTCACCTCGAAGAGTTTGAAAGGATTTATACTATGTTGGGTGATTGCAGAACAGGGACAGGCCATAAGCAGACAAGCACCTGGAGGCCCAATGCTAGACCCAGTGCTCTGCATGAGCTACAGCTAAACTAAATAGGTGATACTGACCATGTTTGAAGTGACACAGCATCATATTACATGACATTCGGAACCCTGGAGAAAGGGGTGGCAACCACGGGTTTTGCCATCTGAGGATACCACAGTTCTTCTGGCTGACGGATCGGTACCCAGGTATGGATGACATCCTCTCCTGGCTGGTCTGCTCTACCCAGGTGCTATGAGTAGTTAATTAGTGAGAGGTCGGGTTTCACCTCATTACAATTGGCCCAGGAGAGTTTAAACAGCCACTCTGCCTTCACTCCCAGTTCCTGCTTTGTTGTAGCTAAGTCTGTAGTTATGTGTCCTCTTGTGAACTTGTTTTGCCTTTCAGATTCTGCTGACTTCTCCTGCCCCACATCTTTGCCTGTTCTTAGATTATAAATTTGTCTGACGCCAGCACTGACCCAGCTTTTTGTCTAACCATTTCTGTATGTCTCCACCAGTCCTGAGCCAGCATTGTCTGTTTCTGCCTGTCTGCCACCAGCCCTGACCCAGCATTGTTTAATTGTTTCTGTCGGTATGCTGCCAGCCCTGACCCAGCATTGTTTTATTGTTTGTCTGTATGCTGCTAGCCCTGACCCAGCATTGTCTTATTGTTTCTGTCTGTATGCTGCCAGCCCTGACCCAGCATTGTTTAACTGTTTCTGCCTGTCTGCTGCCAGCCCTGACCCAGCATTGTTTTATTGTTTCTGTCAGTATGCTGCCAGCCCTGACCCAGCATTGTTTTACTGTTTCTGTCTGTATGCTGCTAGCCCTGACCCAGCATTGTTTAATTGTTTCTGCCTGTCTGCTGCCAGCCCTGACCCAGCATTGCCTAACCGTTTCTGACTGTCTGATGCCAGCTATGGTCTAGTATTGTATTATCTATATAGCAGCCTACTGACTGGCAACTGTCTACTACAACACTACCTCCGTGTTTGGTCACTGGTACTCAGTATTTGAACATCGTATAGAGTTTTCTGTTCACTGAGAAATACATTGTGGTGATAAGCCTTAATTATTTGGAGTTGAAAACCTGGGGGCATCCAAGTACCAATAAATGCATCAATATTTAGGGGAAAGGCTGCTGATTAAATGTGAAAACCTCACAAAGCATTAGTAGGGGGTCATTACTCTATAGGCACAGTATATATTCATGGAGTTTGCCATTGCTCTGATACGTCACATATTCTGGTGGGCCAAGGTATTACAGCAACCCAATGTGACAATATCGGGGTACCGACTGGGTGGATTGTCTTTTCCTACTGGTGGAGAGTGAAGTTGAAGCTAACTGTAACTGAAGCTACAACTCTGGGGTTATACTGCCGCTTATTTGCTACTCCTGTACTGTTATAGTGGATAATGATTTTAATACCAAGGGAAGTATGTGAATAAAGAATGTGGAATCTATTTAACGAGTACCTTCCCCATCACAGCTATATCTCTTTATTGGACATTTACAATAAAGGGAAAACATAACAAGTTGAATTAAACACATTTGGCTAACCCCTAGGGCACATGCCAATGGACAGAGGATTGCCACTCCAGCCCAGGTGTCACCCTGCTCTCGGCGGGCACACACACTTGCACATACTTCAGTTGATTAAACTACAGGCAATAGAGTCGAGCCCTGGCAGATCTAACCTTTATTATAACCGCCTGGTACCCCGCACTTGTCACACCCAAGGCGAATGGTTGGCTGGTTATCTGGCTGATGCATATTTGACAAATCAGCTTTATTTCCGCTTGATCACCAACTTCTCTCCTTCCAGCACTGGGCAGAGCATCAGAGGTACAGAAGTGCCTACAAACCCGAGGTCCCTGCCCCGTGAGAACTGTGGAGGTACAGGACCTATGGGATTCAGGAGCCCCCCCGGCACTACTGCCCTCCTGGAGTTAACTATATTTTTCCTTCAGTTTATATTATTGTCTTTGTGCTGTTTGTTTCCACTCCAACTTAAATAAAAAGGCTAAAAATAGGGCAGGCTGCTATTAAAAGCCCTAAACAAACAAAGAGGCAGAGTGTATATAAGATAGTACTGACTAATGTTTCGTTACCACGTTCCATTTATTTGTGTTTCATCTGCTGCAAAAAGCACGGAAAAAAAAAGAAAAAAATATACTGTACTGTACGTAATGGTAAATAGTAAAATGCTTCTGGCTTTGTATCTATGAATTCTCCTTAAGTAGTTTTAAGAGACCAGACAACCAAGTGGCTACTCGTAAAATACTGCTTACTTTTTATAAAGAGATACAAATAACATTCAGAAATGGGATGGGTACGGGATGCCGTTGCTCGGGATCCCGGTGGTCAAAATCCCGACGTTGGCATCTTGACAGGGTTAGGATACCAACACCTGCTGGTAGGTATCCTAATCCTCCTCCTCTTCCTACACTAACCCTCCATCCCTGGTGCCTAAACCTAACCTCCCCCCTAGTGCCTAAACCCAACCTCCCCTCCCCGCACCCTAAACTAAATTTCCCTTTTAGTTTTAGTGCGTGACCCCAACCTCCCCCCCTTCCACATGCCTAACCTTAACCCTAGCCCCTAACCCTCGCCCCCAACCCCGTAACTTACCTTCGGGATGCCGGAGATCGGGATACCAGTGCCGGGATTCTGACAGATGTCGGCATTCCGGCATCGGTATTATAAATGCCAGGATACTGAACGTATCCCTTCAAAAGTGTGCAAGTAACATTTCCAAGATATAGTCGCCAATAACCATATTTGAGGTTAGTGGGGGAAGAGTTTTTTTTCATGCAGACTAGACTTTTTGTCTGTAAGCTGATTCAAAATCGCGAGACAAAGTCAAACAGTGCTTAAAATAATCAAGAATGATAGATTTCCCCTCAGCAAAATCCCACAAGTGCATATCATTGTGTATTTAAAAACGAACAATGACTAGAGAATCTGGACCAACTGGGACCTCTTGGATAGGATAAATATCATTCCCCAGGTAAGAAGTTTGTATAAACTTAACCCAAACTTAAATGCGGCCCTTCTTTAAAGCATACCTGTTTTCTAGATATTCGGGATGCAGCCATTTTTTGAGCAGGTTCTGAGAATACAGCTTATCAATTAACTGAGGCACGAGACACAAAGGTGCCTCCACTGAACGTGGTTGATTGCCCTTTAGACATCATGTTGAGCTGTGTGACAGGCCAGTGCCTTATTGGAGGGTGGTCTGTCCGGGCCTCAGTAGTGAGTGTATGGCAGAGGCGGAATTAGTCCTCATGGGGCCCTAAACAAGACACCGATTGGGCCAAACAATCCATAACACTATATTTTTGTTCCTAATTTATTCCCCTTTATTTGTAATTTTTCCCCCTTATTTTAAACCATTACTGGTGTATGGTCCTGGTGCAGAGTCCAAGGGAGAAGAGGGTTAAGCATACCTCCAAACTTTTATGGTCCATTAAGAGGGACACTTCACGCACCGAAGGGAGGTGTGTTAAAAAAGGAGGTGGTGCCCCCAGGCTCTCCCTACACTATGTGTTGTCCCCAACTCCCCCCACCACCACCACGGGACACTGTGGCCCGCGGGTGGAACAGCGGGGCGGTCCCAGAAATGCGGGACAGTTGGGAGGTATGGGTTAAGAGCTGCAGAGTACACTTGTGCTGTAGTTAACAGTAGATGTGTGGCAGCCTCTGTCAGTAGCGGATTTACCGCTAGGCTACATAAACTGCTGCCTAGGGCCTTTCCGGGAGGGTAGGTAACTCTGCTCCTGCCTGCATCACTGTGTTTTCTCTTGCTGCTGATGCTGCTACCGATCTCTAAACACTGCAGGACACTTCCTGGTCACATGACACTCTCAATCTCTAAACATTGCAGTGCACTTGTGGGTCACATGACACATCCACGTTGTCAATCAGTGCACAAGGCACACCCACCCTAGACTCAGAGGCATGCCTCTATTAGCTCTCTTTCTGTGCAGCTTACTGCCCGTGGTGTGGCCCCACCCCCAGCTCTGCAAGCAGTGTCTGACTAGACAGTAGTGAGGCTGACCTGTTGCTGCCTCATCTCTCATCTACTTGCAGTCCCAGGGAGCGCCACAAAGCTGTTGAGTGTCAACTACAGAAATTATTACGATAAACAAAGAAGATGTTTATAAGTTATAAATACAGTATCTTATTTATATTATTCTAATCATTTTTATATCAAATCTCTGGAGTATGACAGGGGAGGCTCTGCCTACCCTGGCTGCACGTCCCTGCTGTATAATGTATGTTTGCGTTACAAAAGTATCCACCCCGGCAGACTGTCAGCACATTGAACAGCTGCCGGGTGCTGCTCTGGCTCATTCTCCTCTCCCCTGCACTGTGTGCTGTGTGTGACGTCACACGCACAGGGAGAGCAGAGAAGATGCTCGAAGAAGAGAAGGTTTGCTAGAGAAGTTACCACCAAAATATATGGTAAGTTCCGTGGCAGTGCTACAATAGGCAGTGGTGGTGCCACCCGCGGGGGAGGGGGGGGTCGTTTCCACCACTACACACCTGTTAGTGTAGTCCACTGGGGGAAGGAGGGGGGGCGGTCATGGGGGAGAGGGGGGCAGGGTGTAGATTCCAGCACTTCACACCCACTACAGTAGTATGGTGTGGGGGGGGGGGCACCCGCGAGGGGGGTGGTGGTAGTTACCAGCACTACACACCCACTACAGTAGTCCGGCGGGGTGGGGCACCCGCAGGGGGTGGTGCAGTTACCAACCCTACTCACCCACTATAGTAGTCCAGGGGTTGGCACCTGCTGGGGGGGTGTACAGTAGTTCCCAGCACACCAATTACAGTAGTGCGGTGGTTAGGGGTGGGGGTAGTTTGGTCGTTTCAAGTAGCAGTCACCTGCTCCAGTAGTCCAGGAGTAGTGCTGTGGTGGTGGGGGGTTGGTTTGGCTGGGGTGGATTGAGTGTTTCCAGCAGCTATAGTTTGGGGAGGGGGGGTGTTGAGTGTTAATAGCAATCATCTGTTACGATCCCGGAGGGGGGGGTGTTGAGGTTTTTCCAGCACTTGACTAATATAGTCCTGGGGAGAGGTGGGTTATGGAGTTAATGCGCTCTGACATGTGCACTATATAAATAACCATCAATGAATGAATAAATTGCAATTTTATTACCAATGGTAAACTGCAATGCAATGTGCTGGCACCCTATAGATATATGTTATTAATTATATTACACCTAGACCTGCAGCAGACACATTTTGGCTTCGGCAGACTGTGCGTCGTCATTAAGGTTAATACTATATACAGCAACAGAGATGGTTCCTAGTCATGTAACGTATCATAGTCCAATGGGGAGATTGGGCAATGGGGGAAGATCAGATCCAGATGTAAGGGGAGATGGGGGGAGGCAGGAGCTGAGATAATATACTAGAAGGGGAAGAAAAGATGTGACTCAGGGCAATAAATAACGTGACTCAGGGACAAGTTATGCTGTAACACATAGAAGGAGGAGAGAACGGGGGGGTGGAGATGTGTAATTAGCAATGAGCTCTGCAAACAAGAGAATTGATATAAAACTCGCCACTCTGTGTATAATGGGTTCCCGACTGTAGATAGACAGAAATTAGATAGAAAATGTCTAGATAGACACCAGATGTTAGACGGTCAAAAGGTCGACAGGGACAAAAGGTCGGCGGGCACAAATGGTCGACATGGTCAAAATGTCGACACAAAAATGGTCGGCATACGTTTTGTTTTGTTTTAGGGTTAGGCACTTACCGGAGGGTTAGGGTTAGGCACTAGAAGGGACTGTTAGGGTGAAGATTTTGTGTCGACCTTTTGTCCCTGTCGACCTTTTGTCCCTACCCATCTATTGTCTGTCTAACATCTAGTGTCTTCCTATACATTGTCTATCTAATTACTGTCTATCTCTTACACCACACCCATGTACTTTCAGTATCCCGACACAGGGGATGCCGGCACTTAGAATACCAGCACTGGAATCCCGCCACCTGTCAGAATCCAGGTACTGGCGTCCCGACCGCCGGTAAGTAGCGGGGTAAGGGTTTAGGTTAGGCACTAAAGGGGGAGGGTTAGGTTTAGGGTGCGGGGAGGGGGAAATTAGGTTTAGGCACCGGGGAGGGAGGGTTAGGGTAGGGAGAGGGTTAGGATACAGGTGTCGGTATGGTAACACTTTTGGGATGCCGGCATCGGGATTTTGACTGCTGGGATCCTGAGCGTCAGCATCGTATACCCAACCCGTATTAAATATATATATAAGACCTCCAAATGTAACTTGCCACTCTGTATAATATACAGTACCTCCATATATAACACACCACTCTCTATATTATACCTCCATATATAACACACCACTCTATATTATACCTCCATATATAACACACCACTCTCTATATTATACCTCCATATATAATACACCACTCTCTATATTATACCTCCATATATAACACACCACTCTCTATATTATACCTCCATATATAACACACCACTCTCTATATTATACCTCCATATATAACACACCACTCTCTATATTATACCTCCATATATAATACACCACTCTCTATATTATACCTCCATATATAATACACCACTCTCTATGTTATACCTCCATATATAATACACCACTCTCTATATTATACCTCCATATATAATACACCACTCTCTATATTATACCTCCATATATAACACACCACTCTCTATGTTATACCTCCATATATAATACACCACTCTCTATATTATACCTCCATATATAATACACCACTCTCTATATTATACCTCCATATATAATACACCACTCTCTATATTATACCTCCATATATAACACACCACTCTCTATATTATACCTCCATATATAACATACCACTCTCTATGTTATACCTCCATATATAATACACCACTCTCTATGTTATACCTCCATATATAACACACCACTCTCTATGTTATACCTCCATATATAATACACTACTCTCTATGTTATACCTCCATATATAATACACCACTCTCTATATTATCCCCAGTATATAGCAGACACCACATAGGAAACAGATAAAGCTATATTATTCATAGATCATGTACCATAAAGTTATGCAAAAGTGGTCAGATATTTAATAATTATTAAGTATTTATTTTCTGCTGAGAAAGAATATGTACAGCCTGCCTTAGGCTCTTAGGGCCTGATTCAGACCCACTCGCGAGCGGCTGTCCGCTCGCAAGTGGGTCGATGTTATGGACTGAGCATGCGCACGACGGAGGGAGCTCCGTCGTGCGCATGCGCCAGACGCGACGAGCGAAGGAAAGTCCTTCGCTCGTTGTGTCCGATCAAAGGGGGCGTGCTGTCAATGTTGATTGACAGCACGCCCCCTTTGGTGGGCGTGCCGGAGGCGTGCCTCCCTGACGGGGGCGTTCCCACGGGAACGCCTCCCGTCAGAAGCCGGCCCACTGACATCACTAGTGATGTCAGTGGGAGTGATTTTGGCTCTGATAGAGCCAAAATCACTCCGGAGCTTGCGGTTGAAAACCTCAACCGCAGGCTCCGGCTCGTAAATTCGATGGTCGCAATGGTCTCGACCATCGCGACCATCACAATGCACGCTCGTATAGCCTGTGGGTGGTGACCCACAGCTATACGAGCGTCCAGGAGGACGCTCCATGAAATTGGAGCCCGGCCCTCATTCAGAGCGTGCGCTCTGCTCAGAGCGTACGGCTCTGAATGAGGGCCTTAGTTCATTACCCGCAGAATAATTTATTAAAAAGCCAAACTCGCATAAGAGGCAGCATAAAGTGTAAATACCTCCCAGCCAGTGGCGGATGTTACCTAGGGGCTGCACGGCTGTAGGCACCCATCTGACACCTCATTGCAGTCTGTGACTGCACTGGCTACATTGTGACTGGAGGTGACTTCCCATTGGTAGCGCTACCTACCAATCACACACAGGACAGGCAGCCCCAGGGGGAGGTGTTTTCTCCACCCGCAGCTGCCAGTCCAGGCTGCGATTAGTAGAGAGTAGCTTCCAGTGGAAGCCGCTGCTCTGCCTTTCGGGCAGCCCTACTCGGCTTCTAGGGGCTGCAGCCAAAGCAGTCCATAGAAGCCGGTGTTATGCGCCATGTCACCGTTGGTCTTGGCAGTTGCCAGTTCCATTGTGCAGGCACCAGGACCGGAACGATTGGACCAGCAGCGCTGGCAGCCCCCCCTCATGCAAGAGGGTAGGAGCCGCTGCTCCTCCCAACTGCCCCAATTTTGGTAGGATAGTCTTGAATTGATAAAGTTTTTAAAAAGTTTAATATAAGTGGGAAAAATTACAATTTATGAAATAATGTAAGGGGAATAAATTAGGAACGAATATATGGATTGTCTGAGGAAGGTGGTCCCCAAATTGGTGTCTTGCTTAGGGCCCCATGAGGCCTAAATCCGCCATTGGCCTCTATGCATTGGTGTTGTAGGAAGGTCCTCAATCCATCAACTGACCTGAGGATTTTCAGTGGCTGCCAGAGAGATGATAAAGTTTGATTTTACCACAGGTAATAGGAGGCGGGCAGGTGAATATCAGCACCTCTGATTGCTGTACACCGTTATGGTTTTTGGCGCTGGAGGGAGGGGTGTTATTATCAGAGGTGAAGGCAAGGCATTAGCACGCCCACTATGTCTTAGCGTTCGATCGCAGTGTGTATGCAGACGCCCACCAGCCTGTCTTAAGATGCCCACTTACGCACGTCATCTCCAGGATGTGTATGCAACCATCGGTAACACCGAGTACCATCGGAAGCGAACGCAGCATTTGTGGCTGACCATACCCTAACGCAAGCACTGTGAGTGATTCTC
Source organism: Taudactylus pleione (assembly GCA_031769625.1). Lineage (NCBI taxonomy): Eukaryota > Metazoa > Chordata > Amphibia > Anura > Myobatrachidae > Taudactylus > Taudactylus pleione. The sequence continues at coordinate 9,119,357 of JAUIMM010000391.1, forward strand.
AACCATGTGACATGTACTATGATGCTATGTCTTAGTTATGCACTAAACGGCGTTAAGATGCTCAGGCACACCTGTGTTTTCACCACCACTCCCTGTTTCCATCGACCAACCCATCACCACCCACAAACGGCTTCTCCTGTCATTCATTCTAGCGAGCTGTCTATGCGCAGCGAGCGAACGCTTCCCGATCGCATGGACTAGTTCGCATACGCATGCACAGATTCCAAACATCGGCTGGCCGAGTGCGAACGCAGAGCGAGTGGGTCTGAATCGGGCCCTTAGATCTAATTATGCACTAGGAGGGAGACTTCTGTGGCAATGGCGGGCAGATGGTGTAGGCCTGGTAACATTGCTGCTTCTAACACCACAGGTAAATGTTACGGTGCTGGTGGGGAAGTTAGTGGTCGCATTGCGGTCCACGCTCGTGTAAACTGGTGTCATCCGGAATGATAGGAGTAACCGCCACATTCCAAGGCATGACCATTGCACGGCTTGGCGCCTGGTGTTTGCTTAAAGAAACACTGAATAAGAAAACAAGAAATAATGATTGTTTAAGTCAGGCTGGCTAATGTTATAAACAAAAAGTATGGTGGTCGCTCATATCAGCTTAATGACATTGCACAGGTGCTTGTAAAGGGCGGGGTTTACACTGAACCATAGAAAAAAAGGGAGATTCCCCCCAGCACACTGCAGCAATATCAACAAAAATACTTGAATCCTACATAATAATAGAAATTCAGAGGTATTAGTTACATACATTTGCAAATATATGGGGTGAGCGTTTGGGAGTGGGGCCCCCGTAGTTGCTCTGGTTGGGCCTTTTTCAGGGAATCGCCACTTAATTCACATAGATACTTTCTTTTTGTTTGTTTATTATTTAGGTCATTTTAATTATTCCTCATTTTATTAACACTTATTGATTATCTTTACACATCTATACTTTACACTTCACTATCACCTGTTTTCCCCTTTTCGGGTGATGCCCTGGGGATGGTCCTTGGCTGGATTTTTTGGGGGGTACTCTGCTCCTCAGACGTGAACCCTTTAATGTTAGGGATGCCAGTATAGAGGAGCCTTGACGCTGGCCTGGCGCTTATTCATATATTTGCAAATGTATGTAACTAATACCTCTGAATTTCGATTATTATGTAGGATTCAAGTATTTTTGTTGATATTGCTGCAGTGTGCTGGAGGGAATATTCCTTTTTGTGTGGCTGATGTTATATAATTATAGCTTGTTCTTTTTTTTTTTGCTGAGAAGACATTTTACGACCCCTCCATCGATTTATCTCAGTCACAACAGACTGATGACAGTTAGAATTCTCTGGAACAAGCTGAGACGTATCTGTACTTTGTAATCAACATACTGCAAGCCAAGCGTACTATCTATAACAACGGCACAAACTGGCCGGGGGGGTCGGGATAATGTATTATCACAGAATCTTGGTTAACAACCTTAGATCACCTGTGAGGCATGGAAATAGATAAACTACAGAGAAACATACAGACTGATATCTGAGCCAGATGCATAATTGTCCTATTAGATATATTACTGCATGCTGTCTAGTAGTACCTAGTGTGTAACCAATTGTCTACCATTTTCCTATTTAGAACACAGTAATTTGCAAAGTAAATTTACATTGAACATAATATTCCATTTATGCAAAGAATCTGTTTTCGTTCCACTCTTCTCATTTGCAAGAAATGCCGATATTTGCACTCACTGCTCCCCTGCTGAGCTTCTGTCGGCCATGTCACAATGGGCTTGCTTCGGAGATGCACGCAAAGCTCGTTGCTGCTGCAACCCCGTACGATATGCTCATGACTATATGTGTGTTATATATATGCACACACATACAGTATATACATACACACACCTGCTAAAGCGAACAACTTGTCATTTGAAAATAATTTACTGTGCAAACATACTAACAACGTCAGTTGTACAGAAACGCTCACCCTGGCGTCTCATATCCGCCGCTTACGTACAAAAGTGAAAATGTGGGAAAGATTGGTCGCACGTCGAACCTCTGTACAAGCCTATGCTGTCTCACAATGTACGGATTCGCAGAGGCTCGCTAGGGCACGCCCAGAAAAGAATCACCACACCCCCCGGTTACCAACCCTAACCGCTGACTACCTATCACTCGCTTTGCAAATAAATCCTCTCTCCGAATGCCGTTGCTAACCAATCGCTGCGCGTGCACTGTGCGGCTTTGGCGCATGCGCAGTAGCAAAATAAAACTCATCTGCATCTGACACTGATAATGCATTCATCTCTGGAGCAGGCCCAAAAAGTGTCACTTATTATCCCGGTCAACATATCGTTGTAGAGTAAGATTCTTAAGCTGGGTACACACTGGGCGATATAGATCAGCTGGTCAATCGATGTTGTTCACAGACATATTGCGTTGACTGTACTGCACAGCCGATGGCCGATATATCTGTGCATCTGGCTGTGTGTATGGGCGATCCGCCGACTGCCCGTACACTAGCTGCAGGGACCCGGCAGTGACTGACATCTCAACTGGGTGGGTAAAATCAAATGCCCGTCCTGTTGTGATGTCAGCGCTGACAGTGCAGACATATCTGCAGAACGATTGGTTAGTGTGTATGAACTTACCAAATGTTAGATAGGTCGGCAAGTCAGCCAAGTATGTACTCAGCTTAAGTTGGATGCAGCCTCGTTCGTGTTTGTGTCTTTTGCTGGTCGCACGTCTACGACCTGCAAATGCCACTACAAAGCCCTTCCCTGGTACACATCCATGCCTATGAATTAGAGATGTGCGCAGATCCCCATGTTTTAGTTTGGCTAAAACCAACCTCAAGTGTTTTGGTTTTGGACCTGGATTTCCTTAAAAACTGATTAAAAAAACACCTAAAATCATGTAATTTGGGCCTGCTGTTGTTCCTACAGTATTATTAACTTTAATAACATGAAATTCTAGTAGTTTCTAGGCCATTTTAACTACACCACCCCCCCACAGCTCACAATATTGTTTTCACCAATATTCAGAGCCGATGGGGGGACTAGGGACACAGCTGTACTGGCATCCAAGTTTCTAGGGGGTTTTGGAGGGGCCCACAGATAAACCTAGCTCTAACTACTGCCTGCGGTGCTGCAGTGATCAGCCGGAGCGCAGGCACGTTCGTGATCCATCCGTGGAGCCACTATCAATAGTTGTTTATGTTTATTCTGGTGTAGCACACATGACGTCACACAGCACTGCATCGCACAGGCAGAGCAGAGGAGCCACGACGGGCAGCCAGAAGAAATAGAAGAAGGTAAGCGTGGTGGCTGGAGAGACACTGGGAGCTGGGGCTGGAGAGACTGCAGGGGTTGAAGGGACACTGTGTGGGCTGAAGAGACACTGTGGAGGTTGGTGAGACACTGTGGGAGCTGGAGAGTCACTGGGGGCTGGAGGGACAGCTGGAGGGACACTGGAGGTTGGAGAGACACTGTGAGGGCTGGAGGGACACTGTGAGGGCTGGAGAGACACAGTGGACTGGGCTTAAGGGGGCTAGGGCTGGAAAGACAAGAAGGAGCTGGTGAGACAGGGGAATGAGGCTGGAGAAACAGGGCTGGAGAGACACAAGGGGAGATGAGGCTGAAGTGAACTGGGGGGAAGTGGCTGGAGATTAAACACAACTGGCAGGATTAAAAGGAAAAGGCTCGGGTACAGTAATCTTCATTCTATAGAAACATTACTGATACAAATGGTACCAAATTATGTCGCTATTTAGCGTTATAAGTCGCACAAGAAATAATTGCTTTCCAGACTTTGTTTGTGTTTCCAAAGCACAAAAAGATATTATTCACCAAAAAGCAGATAGTTACACACCTTGATCTAAAATACAATTAGAGCAAAAGATTATACATAAACAAGGTACAGTCAATACATTATGCAGGCGCTCTGGATCCAGATTTCCGGCATCAAAGGTGAAGCCTCCGTCAACAGAAAGAATATGATGACTAACTAACAGATCCAGGGTGCTTGCATACAAACCCTTGCAGAGATTAGGCAATACAATAGAAATGAGTTGGCATAATCCTACTGGTTCTTCTTCTTGGTTCTTCTGTCATAGGTCAGTTGGTACAATGGTAGTTCAGCCCACCAATGGCTCTTTGTGTGTGTTTTAACTAATCAATAGACAATACATACAAAGTACATTCTAACACATAATTCTCTATAATCCATAACTTGCAGACGCATGTTGCGATCTCCTTGCCGATGGAACCAGAGATCTGCAAATAAAATGTGGTTTAGAATAGCACCAAACACGATGTGGCTACTACATACTAAACCTTAGATATCAAATACATGCGTTTTATAACATTATGCAATAACGAATAAACCATCTAATATTAGCCTTTATACTAAGGAACCTTTTAGGAAATTTGTGTAAGTGTAATAGAATGTTGCGGAAAGTTGCTAATATGCGTGGTGCGTTTATGTGTACAGTGCTTATGATAAACAGCACAACTGTGCGTAATGTGCGGTGTTTATGCATGTAAGTCTATGTGTGTGTGTTATGCATGTAAGTCTATGTGTGTGTGTTATGCAATTCAGTGTATTTATGATGGATTTAATATATATATTATCCCTTTCTAACATATTTTAAAACTACAGTGCAGGGTGTTACAAGCAATGAGGTTCACTTTCAAGCAGGGTGGAGACCTCCAGCTGACTGCCGTTGCCACTTTGTCTGATAGCTAATTCAAAGGTTTTCCTCTGCCTATTTATAATACACTTGTCAGTACTTCTTAAGCAAACCTCCGTCCATTGTTTCTAACTTCTCATTCAGACAAATTCAATTGTGCATATCAGTGTCTGGGTTATATTTCAATTGCCACAGCCATACTTGTCTGTATGCGGGGCCTCTCAATTTATATGTAAAACACTCACAGTAACCTGGTGTATTTTTTTTTAATTACTTTTCTCAGACATGTATACAGAAGCTGTTTCTCATTACTAACTAAACCCTGCATGAATATTGTGTTTGTCAGTGTGAGAGTGTTGTATATTATTCGCTATTTAGTGTTGTGTGGATACGTGCGCACACTGGGTGCCTGCGCACGCAATGGTGCATCGTGGATTGTACCAACATAAATCGGACAGCGGACGACCAAATCATCAAATAACAGTTGAATTGCGGTCGCATGCAATTATTCGACTTCGACAGACCTGTCTCAGAAAATACAACTCTCATCGCACGCAGTGAGTACTCAAGCTCCGTATGCCATCACAGTGACTAATTTATGCGCGCCTAAGTAATGGCGTTCAAACGGACTGGAAAGCCTGCATTTCTCTGACCACTCCAACATCACCACCCCCAAACACTGACGTCCCATCACTCACTCTGCGATGGCTTTCCTTCTGCATGCGTGATCGCAATGCTAACTCACAGCATGCACAGTATGCACCATCGACCGATACGCGTACACAGATGCAATTGCAATCCATGCTGAATCAGGCCCCATGTGATCTCTACCGCAAATAGTGAGAACCGACTGAAGTCACTCTCTACGCAGGGAGGAGCAATAGTAGTTAAGTCAGACTCTGAAGCAACTGGTCTGTACCTTCCAGGGAAGGAAGGGGGCTAGAAAAATGGGATGTTGCTGGCCCTGCCGTACTGGCCAAAGGCTGCAGCAAGCTGACTGGCTGAACTAAGCGGCAGAGCAGTGGCGCAAACATGTGGTAGTTTAAAAAAGAATATAGCTCTTCTAGGAAACATTGTGGCACTGCAGTGGCAGACAGGATGGCAGTTCATTATAAACTATTCTAAGCTACAGAATGTTTTCATTAATCAAGAACTAGATTAGAGGGCCAATGCCAGCACAGGTAAATGCAGCTTGTAGTGGAAGCAAGGCACAGATTAAATCCTGTAAAACACACATTGGGCCTGATTCAGACCCACTCGCGAGCGGCTGTCCGCTCGCAAGTGGGTCGATGTTATGGACTGAGCATGCGCACGACGGAGGGAGCTCCGTCGTGCGCATGCGCCAGACGCGACGAGCGAAGGAAAGTCCTTCGCTCGTTGTGTCCGATCAAAGGGGGCGTGCTGTCAATGTTGATTGACAGCATGCCCCCTTTGGTGGGCGTGCCGGGGGCGTGCCTCCCTGACGGGGGCGTTCCCACGGGAACGCCTCCCGTCAGTAGCCGGCCCACTGACATCACTAGTGATGTCAGTGGGAGTGATTTTGGCTCTGATAGAGCCAAAATCACTCCGGAGCTTGCGGTTGAAAACCTCAACCGCAGGCTCCGGCTCGCAAATTCGATGGTCGCGATGGTCTCGACCATCGCGACCATCACAATGCACGCTCGTATAGCCTGTGGGTGGTGACCCACAGCTATACGAGCGTCCAGGAGGACGCTCCATGAAAATGGAGCCCGGCCCTCATTCAGAGCGTGCGCTCTGCTCAGAGCGTACGGCTCTGAATGAGGGCCATTGTACTTAATCTAGATTTGTGATATCAGACATTAATGGATACTATTCCTGATTATATAATTAAACGTTCTTTAACTTGATACTCACTACTGATACATAACAGTGTGAGATGAGAAACAGAATAACAATCTGATTAAGGCCCTCATTCAGAGCCACTCGCTAGCGGCAGTACGCTCGTTCCGAGCGATGTTCGCACATCTGCGCATGCGTATGGTATTTAGTACGCATGCGCGAACCAGTCAGTGCGGCCGAAAATCGTTGGTACGCAATATAGCGAGGGCCTGCTATTTTGAGTGACAGAATGAGGCGTATGTGGGTGGTAACAGGGGAAGGTGCTTGAAAACGGGGAGTGGAGATCCGAATGCAGGCGTGCTTAAAGGTCAAAACGGGCGTTTTAAGGGAGTGCATAATTAATACAGCAGCATCATTGACCACGTCACTTGGTTTTTTTTAACTCAGAACTGCTCGCAAAATAGCGGTTGAAAACACCAACCACAGAATAGCGAGCAGTTCATACGCTGTACGATGTACTCGATTAATCTAATAAATAGCGGACATGACGTATGGTGCGTGCGGCCAGGGGGCGTTTTTATCAAATAAACGAGCGTATGTTTTGCTCGCTTGTTCAGACTTAGAGGTGGGAACAGACTGCAATTTGCGAACGGATCATTTGAATAGCCACCACTTGTTTTTGAACGAACGACCACAAATAGCGAACGGCTCTGAATCAGGCCCTAAGTTCACTGGATGAGGATATAAATGTAACAATTTATGGCACAATTTTCACAGGGTAAAAGCAACATAGCTTTTTGCATTGAGTGATATACATGAGGTCCATGATAAAAGAACAGTAGCCGGAATAATCTTTTATAGATATTTTAATGCACTGTTCTTTCTTTTTGCACATTAATATTTTAATATTTCACCATCTCTCAGAAATTATATACCAAATATTTTAATGTATATCAATAAAATATAAATTTTAATATATTAATTGGTTTAGCGTGCACCCATTAAAATGCTTCCTTTTCTTCTTTGTTGAACATATTGTGTCTGACATGAAGCATTAGGGTAGCACTGCATTGAGGCTGTATATAGTAATATTAGAAAGTTTACTCCTAGGATAATTAATATACGAATAATGAACTATTGCTTCCTTATCCGTATCCAATCCAATAATACAGAATTGTTGGATACTGGTGCGGGATCTTGTTATTTCGATTGTTTTTAAGGCACATGATTGTTTGATTGATTTGATTGATTGATCGCATAATATACCTATAAATAAAAACAAATCAGAGACATGGAAAACACTATTAAAAAACAAGAATCCAAAATCACAATGAGATTAATCGATTGATTGATTGATTGATTAGGTCTACATATGCCCCCCGTCGCCTCACCCCCACCACCCTCCAGCCACGCACTACTTACCTCCTCCTGATCCTGGCACGCCGCTCCATCTCTCCTCACTGAAGCCGGGAGGAGGTGTGGCCGTGGTCCAGGGATGTCATAGCTACGCCTCCTCCCAGCGTCTAGTGAGAGACATAGCAGAGGAGAACCAATGCCATTTTTAATCAGGCACTGGTCGTGAGCCAATCGGAGCTCGCCAACCAGCGGCCGCTGCTGATTGGCTGCTGGTCCGCGGCTTCCTATTGGCTCGATACCGGCGCCTGATTAAAAATGACATTGGAGCTGTACTTGGCAGAGTGCAGGGGGTTGCTTGCTGGGCAGGTGGGCCCCCTAAGCTGCCGGGTCCAATAGCAAGCGCATCCCTTGCACCCTCTATAGTTACGCCACTGTATAAAAATAATATATATTGGAGTAATGGAAAACACTAATAAAGAACAAGTATGGAAAATCCCAATGAGAATGATTCCTCAGAATTCAAGGCAGAGTAACAACCTAGTCAAAGTGAATCATTATTAATTATATGATTATATAATTTGATGATACTAGTCTGTATCTGCAGAGAAGCTACAGCAAACGTAGCATATATGCCTGGATGAGAAGCTTGTGATAGATGGTATTACAAGAAACAAAAGAACATGAGCAGGCCAGTAAAGTACAGAAATATACTGTACACTGCCAAACACACACAATCTTGGCAAAGCCCATAATGAAAAGTGGTGCACAATGGAATTGTCCTTGGGCCCCTCCTACGCACCCTTATGTTATATATTAATCGAACATTTTAACAAACCAATCACTTCAGCCCACCGCACTGCTCCACGCTTCCCGCAGTGCCGACCGGCCTGCCCCCTCCTGGGGGAGCTGAAATGCCGACGGCTGGATTGCAAGGTATTACAGATGCGTGAGAGGGGAAGTGGGCGTCTACATGTTGTCAGTGAGAGCGCTTTGCGATTACAATTATTAGCATACTTTCGCAGCAGTAGCGATCCTTGCTGAATCAGGCCCAATGATTGTTACATTTGTTACAAAGTATAGTAACTTATATTTGCAGTGGTTACATTTCCACTCATATTCCACTGCTTGACTCATCTTCCTCTCCAAACACTCTACATCTGCCTCCCCTCTCCTACAAGCCCTCCACTGGCTCCCCTTCCCTTTCAGAACCCAATTCAAGGTTCTCACACTGGCTTACAAAGCCCTCACCCATTCCTCTCCCATTTACATCTCTGACCTCAGCTCCCTCCACTCTCCTGTCCGCCCCCTTCGTTCAACTAATGCACGCCGCCTCTCATGCCAACTGATTACTTCCTCCCACTTCCAAGATTTTGCCCATGCTGCTCCCGACCTTTGGAACTCTCTCCCTCTCCCTATCAGACTCTCCTCCTCTTTATAATCCTTCAAATGAGCTCTCAAGACCCACTACTCCATCAATGCTTCCAGCTCTCATCCTAACTTGCTGCAACATGCTCCATCCTCCCTGCTTACCCCATCTGTGTCATCTGTGTTTGTCTGCCCCTCGCCTTTAGAATGTAAGCTCTTATGAGCAGGGCCCTCTACCCTCTTGTGCTTCTCTCTACTTTACTTTCACCTACTTCTTACCCCCCACCAGGGCACCTAACACTTGGTTGCTTACGCTCTGTTGCATATCTAGGTGTTATGGTCACTGATGTAGCAATGTATATTATCCATGTATTTGTCCTATTTTGTATTGTACTGTAGGTTGTCAAATTATTTCTTTATGCACTTTGTAAGGCGCTGCGGAACACTTGTGGCACCATATAAATAAAGGATAATAATAATAATAATATAAATTGTGGGCTGAAAAATCCATAAGGGTGAAATGCACATCGGGACAACGTTGTGTTGATGTGTCTGATTAACTGATAATAATTACAAATACCACATTGTTATATGCATGAGCTAAGAAAAGTGGCATGAAAAAAAAAAAAATCAGCATAGCAAGTGCCGAAGCATTACCTGGCTTATCTATGGTAGAAGAGGAGGAGTCTGGCGAGCAAAATGTGTCTGGAGCACTTGAATGAAAGTAAAAATATTAACCGTCATATAAGACTGGGGATGATAATATAGGTTATGCTAGGCGGTTAAGTGCGAGGGGCACAGTAATTGTTGTGATATATTTGGCTCACACACACTAATTGCTGGGGCATATCTAACTTTTACAGTGAATACAAAATCAGCTGACAATGTGTGTCCTGCCCAGAACAACAGCTGCTGATTATTTGATTTACAGTGACTGTATGGTGACTGTATGGTGCCTGTATGGTGACTGTATGGTGCCTGTATGGTGCCTGTATGGTGACTGTATGGTGACTGTATGGTGACTGTATGGTGCCTGTATGGTGCCTGTATGGTGCCTGTATGGTGACTGTATGGTGACTGTACGGTGCCTGTACGGTGACTGTACGGTGTCTGTATGGTGACTGTATGGTGACTGTATGGCGCCTGTATGGCGCCTGTATGGCGACTGTATGGTGCCTGTATGGTGACTGTATGGTGCCTGTATGGTGACTGTATGGTGACTGTATGGTGCCTGTATGGTGACTGTATGGTGACTGTATGGTGATACTGCTAATGCTGCCCTTTAAGGAAAAATGTGTTATTTCCATAAATAAACTTCTGGAAACAAAGCAATAGCATTAGCTTGGAAGCTGGTCACAATATACTGAAGGTGGAAATACAGGTTATCTATAACCCAAACAGCACGGCATTTGTTCCAATATATCTGTGACATACACATGTTGACTGCACTCGGGCCCTCATTCAGAGCCGCTCGTAAGCGGCCGCTCGTTCGTTATGAGCGATGTTCGCTCATCTGCGCATGCGTACGGATTTGTAATACGCAGCGCGAACCAGTCAGTGCGGCCGAAAATCGTTTGTTCGCTAAATAGCGAATGCCTGCTATTTTGAGTGACAGGAGGAGGCGTATGTGGGTGGTAACAGGGGAAGGTGCTTGAAAACGAGTGGAATTCAGAGCGCAGGCGTGCTTAAAGGTCAAAACAGGCGTTTTATAGGTGTGTATAATTAATACAGCAGCGTCATTGACCACGTCACTGGGTTGATTTCTAGTCAGAACTGCTCGCAAAATAGCGGTAGGAAAAACCAACCACAAGAATAGCGAGCAGTTCATACGCTGTTCGATGTACTCGATTAATCTATTAAATAGCGGACATGACGTATGGTGCGAGCGGCCAGGGGGTGTCTTTTTCAAAATTACGACCGCAAGTTTTGTTCGCTCGTTCAGACTTAGAGGCGTGAACAGACCGCAAAGAGCGAACGGTTCATTTGAATAGCCACCCCTTTTTCCAGAACGAACGACCGCAAATAGCGTCCGGCTCTGAATCAGGGCTTCGGCTCCCACACACTGCGGCAGCCAGTGAATACTAACTTGGCTCCGCCACCGCCAAATTCATTATGTGACCCCAGGCAGAAGGGGTTGGCGGCAGTGATGGGCCTGTGCGCTCATCTTGGCCGGGAAGAGACTGGGGCGTTCCGCGAGGCCAGGCCCCCGTGACTCGCGGCAGGTCGGACTGCCAGGGCTGATCTACAGCCCCAATCCATCCCTGGCTGATAGCAGGGGCGTCTTAAGAGAGGGGGCCTGTGTGCATTCCCTGTGCGGGGCCCCCTTCTCTCTCCCGGCGGCCGACAGCCGCAGCATGCAGTGCGCGTGCGTGAACTGACCAGTGCGATCGGGACTGCAATTGCAGTGACTATGTAGACCCATCGCAGAGTGATTGACAGGAAGTACCGTTTGTGGGAGGTGATGGGGGGGTGGTCGGGGAAACACAGGCGTGCCAGTGCGTTTGAACGCCGTTGCAGAGGCAGCCTGAGGTCTCATAGCGTGTGATGAGGTTAGCAATTCCTGAGTAAGGTCAGGGCTTGTGCAAGTCTGCATGAGGCTGCGATGGTACCGATGGTTTCACAATCTTGCTAAACATTACGGATGTGTGTAAGGTAAAGTGGGCGTCCCTGTGTAGTGCTGCGATGACAATGGATTAGCATACTATCGCAGTTGCGATCCGTAGTGAATCTGGCCCAGCTCACTGCCGGGGAAGAAAGGAAGGTTAACATCCACTTTGACATTTACAGTACATCCAAATGATATGGTATACATGATATATTGAATAAAATAATTTCCAATCAAGGAATTTAACAATAAAGACACAGGCACAGCGGACAACGGCCCTCATTCAGAGCCGTACGCTCTGAGCAGAGCGCACGCTCTGAATGAGGGCCGGCCTCCTTGAAAATGGAGCGTCCTCCTGGACGCTCGTATAGCTGTGGGTCACCACCCACAGGCTATACGAGCGTGCATTTTGATTGCCGCGATGGTCGTGACCATCGCGACCATCGAAATTGCGAGCCGGAGCCTGCGGTTGAGGTTTTCAACCGCTAGCTCCGGAGTGATTTTGGCTCTATCAGAGCCAAAATCACTCCCACTGACATCACTAGTGATGTCAGTGGGCCGGCTTCTGACGGGAGGCGTTCCCGTGGGAACGCCCCCGTCAGGGAGGCACGCCCCCGGCACGCCTACCAAAGGGGGCGTGCTGTCAATCAACATCGACAGCACGCCCCCTTTGATCAGACACAACGAGCGAAGGACTTTCCTTCGCTCGTCGCGTCTGGCGCATGCGCACGACGGAGCTCCCTCCGTCGTGCACATGCTCAGTCCATAACATCAACCCACTTGCGAGCGGACAGCCGCTCGCGAGTGGGTCTGAATCAGGCCCAATATTTGAATTCACTTTATTCACTTTTCTTCCATTTTTGATATATTTTCGACCATAGCAACCAATCAGATTCTACTTAACATTTAACTAGCACCTTCTAGAAGATAATAGCTAGAATCTGATTGGTTGCTATGGGCAACATCACTTTTAAAACTCACTTCTAAAACCTCTCACTTTAGTAAATTTACCCCCTGGAGTGCACCAATTATTCTCATTCTTTTTTTCTTCTTTTTGTTAGTGATTACGATATAATGAGTTTGGTGGCACCACATCTCTTATTGGCTAGAAAACATAAAGACTCTCATATGCCAAAGATAAATATGAAAACAACACACGTGAATAGAGTACAGGGGGTATATTTACTAAAGTGAGAGTTTTTAGAAGTGGAGTTGTTGCCCATAGCAACCAATCAGATTCTAGCTATTATCTTCTAGAAGGTGGTAGTTAAATGTTAAGTTGAATCTGATTGGTTGCTATGGGTAACATCTTCACTTCTAAAAACTCTCACTTTAGTAAATATAAGAGTTCTCTCTGGAAAACCGAGTCAGGGGAATAATAAAAATACATTTAATAACTTTCCAACATTGAACAAATGCTTCATCCAAATAGTAACGCATGCTTTCAATAATTTACTTCTGTTATCGCCATGCTCAGGTTTAGGCAAACCAGGGCTTAGCTGTGCGGGAACTACAAATCCCAGCTTGACCCACCCGATGCTGGTGGTTCCTATAGGCAACCCTAACAATAGTAATAATAAAACTGCGACTTTCTTTTGAAGGAATTTTCTTCTCCCCCAGCCTCTTAAATATATAGTAGTGATATAAAATGCCTTCCCTTATCTACGAGAGTTATTGGGCTTAGTGACAACCCCATAGTTATTCCCCTGACTCGGTTTTCCAGAGAGGATGAGCCGCGTGGCTGTGAATTACACAGCGCGGTCATCTGACCTGTCTGAAATACTGTATGTTTATCTGTCTCGCTTCTTGCGCCTGGCTGCAATTTGAAGAATTTCATGGGAGTTGTACAATTATCAGATCTAGTTTTTCCTTGTCTACTGTATGTTTAAAAGGGATGTAGTCAGCGTCCCGCGTGCTGGATGCCGACGGTCTGGTCTAAACTATTATTATTACCAGTTATTTATATAGTGCACACATATTCCGCAGCGCTTTACAGAGAATATCTTACCATTCACATCTGTCCCTGCCCCAGTGGAGCTTACGATCTATATTCCCTATCACATACAGGGTCGGGGTACCAGCTCCAGTATTCCGACCGCCAGTATCGGGGGTTAGGTTTAGGGTTAGGCAATAGGGGGAGGGTTAAGTTTAGGCACTAGGGGGAGGGTAGGTTATGGTGCGAGGTTAGGTTTAGGCACTAGGGGGGGGTTAGGTTATGGTGTGAGGTTAGGTTTAGGCACTATGGGGAGGTTAAGTTATGGTGTGAGGTTAGGTTTAGGCACTATGGGGAGGTTAAGTTATGGTGTGAGGTTAGGTTTAGGCACTAAGGGGGAGGTTAGGTTATGGTGCGAGGTTAGGTTTAGTCACTAGGGGGGAGGTTAGGTTATGGTGCGAGGTTAGGTTTAGGCACTAAGGGGGAGGTTAGGTTATGGTGCGAGGTTAGGTTTAGGCACTATGGGGAGGTTAGGTAATGGTGCAAAGTTAGGTTTAGGCACTAAGGGGGAGGTTAGGTTATGGTGCGAGGTTAGGTTTAGGCACTAAGGGGGAGGTTAGGTTATGGTGCGAGGTTAGGTTTAGGCACTAAGGGGGAGGTTAGGTTATGGTGCGAGGTTAGGTTTAGGCACTAAGGGGGAGGTTAGGTTATGGTGCGAGGTTAGGTTTAGGCACTAAGGGGGAGGTTAGGTTATGGTGCGAGGTTAGGTTTAGGCACTAAGGGGGAGGTTAGGTTATGGTGCGAGGTTAGGTTTAGGCACTAAGGGGGAGGTTAGGTTATGGCGCGAGGTTAGGTTTAGGCACTAAGGGGGAGGTTAGGTTATGGTGCTAGGTTAGGTTTAGGCACTAGGGGGAGGTTAGGTTATGGTGCGAGGTTAGGTTTAGGCACTAGGGAGAGGTTAGGTTATGGTGCGAGGTTAGGTTTAGTCACTAGGGGGGAGGTTAGGTTATGGTGCGAGGTTAGGTTTAGGCACTAGGGGGGAGGTTAGGTTATGGTGCGAGGTTAGGTTTAGGCACTAGGGGGAGGTTAGGTTATGGTGCGAGGTTAGGTTTAGGCACTAGGGGGAGGTTAGGTTATGGTGTGAGGTTAGGTTTAGGCACTAGGGGGAGGTTAGGTTATGGTGCGAGGTTAGGTTTAGGCACTATGGGGAGGTTAGGTTAAGGTGTGAGGTTAGGTTTAGGCACTATGGGGAGGTTAGGTTATGGTGCAAGGTTAGGTTTAGGCACTATGGGGAGGTTAGGTTATGGTGCGAGGTTAGGTTTAGGCACTATGGGGAGGTTAGGTTATGGTGCGAGGTTAGGTTTAGGCACTAGAGGGGAGGTTAGGTTATGGTGTGTTAGGTTATGTTTAGGCACTAGGGGGAGGGTAGGTTATGGTGAGAGGTTAGGTTTAGGCACTAGGGGGGAGGTTAGGTTATGGTGCGAGGTTAGGTTTAGGCACTAGGGGGGAGGTTAGGTTATGGTGCGAGGTTAAGTTTAGGCACTAGGGGGGAGGTTAGGTTATGGTGTGAGGTTAGGTTTAGGCACTAGGGGGAGGTTAGGTTATGGTGCGAGGTTAGGTTTAGGCACTAGGGGGAGGTTAGGTTATGGTGTGAGGTTAGGTTTAGGCACTAGGGGGAGGTTAGGTTATGGTGCGAGGTTAGGTTTAGGCACTAGGGGGAGGTTAGGTTAAGGTGTGAGGTTAGGTTTAGGCACTAGGGGGAGGTTAATTTATGGTGCGAGGTTAGGTTTAGGCACTAGGGGGAGGTTAGGTTATGGTGCGAGGTTAGGTTTAGGCACTAGGGGGGGGTTAGGTTATGGTGCGAGGTTAGGTTTAGGCACTAGGGGGAGGTTAGGTTATGGTGCGAGGTTAGGTTTAGGCACTAGGGGGAGGTTAGGTTTAGGCACCTGGGAGGGAGGGTTAGGGGTAAGGGCTAGTGTTAGGGAGCTTACCTTCTAGTGTCTGTATTTTGACCAGCGGCATGCTGACCGCCGGGATCTCATACCCAACCCCTTTAAAATACACTGTAATATATATATATGTATATATATGTATATATAGATATATATATATATATATATATATATTGTTTGTGAAGATAATTTCAGACTGCCTAATGGCTCATGGCTGAGGGCGTGTATTTTGGGAGCTGGAGGAATGTTACCAGCTGGGTCTCTAGTGCTGTTTGGGCTAGTCTGGGGGCAGTGGCGGAACTAGAGAGTGGTGGGCCCGGGTGCAAGAATATGCTTTGGGCCACCCCATTCCTGGCACCCCGTACCCCAACATCTGACACAAACCCACAGAAGAAAACAAGCCTTTTTTTTCACCACCTCACCCCCCCAAGTCATTAAATCCAGTGCCTGGCCTGCTGCTCAGCCTTTTTTTTCAAGATGTCACACGCACAACGTGTCAAAACAAGGGCCGGCCCGCAGCGGGTGTCACTGTGTCATGTTGGTGGAGCCGAAGCGGGCCTGCTCTGGCACAAACCAATTGCTTAATGGGGACCGGGTCGGTGGGCACTGCCGCTAGTTCTGCCCCTGTCTGGGAGCAAGAGATAATCATTGTTTTTTTTGTCCAGGAGGCGTCAGATGGAACAGATCTCGCTGTTACCTCACTACAGTCCAATCATGTCAATGAGTTGTCTAATGGGGATGACCAGATTGAGGAACATTCAGAGCTCATGTATTTGGGGGGGTGATTCAGCAGTGCATGCTAGGAATCTGTGCGTTCGCAGAACCCGTACTGCACATGCACTTATCCGGCCGATGGGATCGCAGATGACCCGATGCTGCGTCCTTGGATGCGGCTCGGATCAGTAATGCATGCAAGAGGCGGGACAACTCCTGCTGCATTATCATAGTAGTGCTATCGCAGCTGCTACCATGTTAGCAGCTGCGATAACAAATACGTCCGCAGCTGAATCACCCACTTGGAGCATATATTTATTTTTCGGTACTTTATCTATTGTCAGCCAACCTTCATTGTGAAAGGCCTGTGTCCTGTAACATGGGTAGCCTGGCACTGGATTTAGGAGCATCTGCGACAGCTCAGCGCAATACAGAGCAAAAGACATAATCTACGCTACTTCCATGTCAGTGACTGATCTTTTGACCTTCAAGATGGCTTTATTGAGGACACACGTCCGTCCTGGCCAGCGATAGGTGGATTGTGACAGTCCGTAGGAGTTATATTGGCTTAGTTCTGCATGATGTAAAAGGGCTGGGTTCCAGTAAAGTAAACGTGTAATGTTTGGCTTGTGTTCATGCGTGCTGGGAAGCCGGATACTCGCAAAGGGTTTAGCTAACATCCGTACAGCACTCATAACACACTGCCCTCTTGTCATCGTACAGACCTGGGTTATTTATTAATATAACGGAGGTCAAACAAAGCAGATGGTACAATCGTTCTGATTCAGCCGTACGCAGCTGTGTCTATTGGCGGTCGCCTGTCTGCGGCTTTCAGCAAATGCCGCTACAAACTCCCGCCCTTGTGTGCTTCCGCCCACTTTCGGCGTCTGCGCACGCAGTAATACCGATCGGTGCATTCTTAGACGCCATCATCTGTCGCACCATCGAAACCTGCACCAGTCCTATAGCCGGTGCAGTTTCTGCATCCAAAATGGGCTCCGATGTGAGCGGCCGAGCATCTGTAAACGCAGCTGCTGGCATTGACACGCCGGCGACACTCCCATAACACGCCCATTTCTAGCTACCTCCGAGTCCCTGCAACAGCGCCGTTGTGCGTACACGCCGTTTATCGCATGCGCCGTGTGAGTTTTTAGAAATTCTCGAGCATATATAGTTAGAAGAAAACATTCAGCTACAAGAACATCTGGATTACGCGCGGATGGCGCGCAAATCAGTATCAGGATCAAAACTTGAATGTGTTCTCTGTGTGGTTGTACAGTCGGATTCAGTATGAATTACCGCCGGCCGCATGCCTAAGTTCCCCGGGGCGGTGCCTAACCCTAACCTCCCCCCGGGGGTGCCTAACCCTAACCCCCCCTTTCCCTAGCCTAAACCTAACCTCCCGGGGGGTGCCTTACTCTAAGTCCCCCCCGGGAATCCTAAACCTAACCCTCCCCCGCCGCAGCTATCCATACCCGGCTTACCTTCGATCAGTAAGCCGGGTGTCGGGCTCCCGGCGTAGGGAAAATGACAGACGTTGGTATCTCGACGCCTGTCATTTAACCCTTGCCGGGATTATACAGTCGGGAAGCCGGCGGTCAGGATTCTGTCCATCGGTTTCCGGCTGTTTCCCGTACAGTCATCTAGAGCCCAAAGCTCTTTTGACTTGTACTTGCCGATTTTTATCATCTCCTCTCCAGTGGAAGCTCAGAGAGCAGATGAGGGCGGCAGCTGATTGGGGAGGGGCAGCACTATTAGGCCTTGCAGGTCTACAATGAGGAGGCGGGGCCAAATGAAACGAATATCATACAATGGGGTCACATTGGCCCGACCCTGCGCATGGACCCGCGATTCATGACATTATTTTACCATCCTGCCCACTTCACTAGGGAGTAGGAGGGATGTGGGAAAACCACCCACTCTTCCAGGAGCCAGGGGGACTGAATATTCGGGAGTAGGTAAGTATGCTTTTACTACTACTAAATGGCTGGACCAATATGTCATATGTGATACTCATGTATCCAATTCCTATTTCCCTACAGATCGTACTCAGGGCCGCCTCCAGGGTCTGAGCACCCTGTGCCGGCCCGATACGTAGTGCCCAAAATTGGGGGCGTGGTCTCATTACCATAGGCCACGCCCCTAAGTGACATTATTTGGAGGCATTCCCGCATGGCACGCCTCCAAATAACGTCAATCTGGGGGTAAAGCCCAGCCTTCCGTCACTGGCTGGGCTTCCCCCAGCCCTCTCCCGTCTCCCGCGCGGCATCCATTCACACTCCGGGGGTCCGGCACCGCCGCACAGCTGTTGCGGTGGGGGTCCCCAACCTCCCGATTTGACTACCCGCGGGCCACTTCGGCCCACGGGTGGAACAGCAGGACAGTACTGTCCCGCTGAAATCTGGATTTTGGGGAGGGGTGTGCCCTCTATGGGCGGCACCCCTGTGCAACCGCACTGGTCGAACACCCCTAGAGTCGGCCCTGATTGTACTCTTACCTGTATCTGTCTGTTCCATTGCTGTATTTGTTCACAATGATACAGCAATACAAAGCTAGCTGGCGCTATGTAAATAAATGGTAACAATAATAATTATAATAATAATAATAATAATAATAGTAGTAATAATGTACCACAGGTAAGCAATGCTGAAGCATGAGTTGGAACTGTTGCATGTATAGCATGAGTTAAAGTTACATTACAGTTAATATAAATATTCATCGCATCCCTGCTCACAATGTTAAGCTTTTACATCAGTCTATATTACAAGATGATCCCTCCTACTGGATCCAGTTGCAATGACATTTCTGTAGCCTGTTCATTGGAAGGTCGGCGACCACATAGCAGAGGATTCTGCCAAACTGCTAGGATGGCTGATACAATGCGGGATGAAGAATGCTAAGCATGGCGGGGATAGGCCACTCTATGCAGTAATTCATCTGTGGCTAAGCAATGAGTAAGGCCAAGGGGGGGATCAGAGGATTTTTCATATCTGAGGGTTATTTATCAAAATACGGTGAACGTACAAAAGCCTATTATACAGTATAGTTGCTTACTGTGCAATAGTACAATAGTATAGGGTCATCTGGTGCTACGCTAGATTAGTTCATCGTTAAACGAGCCTATACTGGCCCGGCTCCAACTCCCACTTTCCTAACAACATATGTTGCCGAAAGGGAATTCCAGACAGTGAAGAACACCCTATCCCTAAGCAATAGGAATCACACTTTACACAACTTCTCCTGACATTGTGACTGCTGCTATGTCTTATATATATATGGGCAGCACAGACGGTGTAATGGTGAGCATTACTGCCTCTCAGCACTGAGGTCGTTGGTTCGATACCCACTACGGCCCTAACTGTGTGGAGTTTGTATATTCTCCCTGTGCTTGCGTGGGTTTTCTCCGGGTGCTCCGGTTTCCTCCCACACTCCAAAAATATACTGGTAGGTTAATTGGCTCCTAACAAAAAATACCCCTAGTGTGTATGTGTATGAGCATGTGGTAGGGAATATAGAGTGTAAGCTCCACTGGGGCAGGGACGGATGTGAATGGACGAATATTCTCTGTACAGCGCTGCGGAATATGTGTGCGCTATATAAATAACTAGTAATAATAATAATAATAATGTATAGCTTTACAATATTACACACTGCGCTCTCCCTCAGTCCCTTCCTCTGTATTGCAATAAGGTTATATGGGGCTGTAGAAAGCGCCCAAGGCTGTAAGGGGTGGGGCTGAGTAGCATTCTTTCCCAATACACCCCAGTGCTGCATCTGTGACCTATGACAGGTGTGAGTAGCTGGTAAATGATGTTTAAACCATACATTTTCACCGCAGTAAAAGATCCTTTATCAGCACAATTGTACATAATATGTATTGCTGGAGCAAATGAGTGATAATCAGCTGCGCTGGTGATACTGGCCTGTACGGGCAGTGGCATAACTAGGGTATATGGAGCCCAGGGCAAGGTGAAAAACAAAGCCCCCCCCCCCCCCATATGTGGGTGGGGCCACTGAAAAATGGGGACGTGTGGAATGGAAATGGGGGAATGGAAAGGAACATTCCATTCCATATACACCTTAATGCCCCCAGAAGTAGTTGCCCTCTTGCAATGCCCACTGTAGTAGTGCCCCTTATGCAAAGTCCCCAGCAGCAGTGCGCCATGTAGCAGTGTCCCAGAAGTGCCCTTTATACAGTGCCCCAGTAGTGCACCCTTATACAGTGCCCCCAGTAGTGCCCATTATATCAGTGCCTCCAGTAGTGCCCCTTATACAGTGCTCCCAGTAGTAGTCCCCCCTATGCAGTGCCCCCAGTGGTGGTCCCCCTTAAACAGTGCCCACCAGTGGTGCCCCTTATACAGTGCCCCCAGTAGTGCACCCTTATACAGTGCCCCCAGTAGTGCCCTTTATATCAGTGCCCCCAGTAGTAGTCCCCCCTATGCAGCGCCCCCAGTGGTGGTCCCCCTTATACAGTGCCCCCCAGTAGTGCCGCTTATACAGTGCCCCCCAGTAGTGCCCCTTATAAAGTGCCCCCAGTAGTGCCCTTATACAGCCCCCCTATGCAATGCCCCCAGTAGTGGTCCCCCTTATACAGTGCCCCCCAGTAGTGCCGCTTATACAGTGCCCCCCAGTAGTGCCCCTTATACAGTGCCCCCAGTAGTGGTCCCCTCATGCAGTGCCACTTATACAGTGCCCCCAGTAGTGATACAGTGACGCTATACAGTGCCCCCAGCCAGTAGTGCCCCTTACATATATAACACAACAAACATACACACACAAAACACTTACCTGAATACCCCCTCCTGCCGCGCCCGGTGCTGTCCGCTCCACCGCCCTCCCGCTCCGTACTATGGGAGAGACGTCATGCCGTCTCACCCATCACCCACTGTGGGAGCCAGAAGGCAGAGCTCATGAGTGAGCTCCAGCCCAGCTCCGGCAGTGGGCGCAGCAGCCAATGAGAGTCTGTCTGACTCTCAATGGCTGCTGAAACACACACACCGCCGCCGGGTAGTACAAGTGTACTACCCAGCGCCAGCGGCAGTGTGTGTGTTACTGTGTAATACGGATCACACTCACTGCAGTCCACACTACACTGACTTTACCGGAACTGGACTGTGACCTGTGGCGCCCCCCCCTCCCTGTGCCAACTTTCCATTCAGCTTTGGGCTTTTGCCCTTGAACAAAGGCCCTGATTAAGAAAGCATCCTAGTGACCAACATATAATACTGGCAGAATCCTACAGTCAGCTATACTATACAGAGAGCAACCAAGTGACTGTCATATAATACAGAGAATATTATATAGACCACCATAGAATTCAGAGAGCATCCTAGTAACCACCATATAATACAGACATAATCCTACAGACAGCTTTACTATACAGAGAGTAACTGAGTGACTGTGATACAATACAGAGAATATTATATAGACCACCACAGAATGCAGAGAGCATCCTAGTAACCACCATATAATACAGACAAAATCCTACAGACCGCTATACTATACAGAGAGTAACTGAGTGACCATCATAAAATACAGAGAATATTATATAGACCACCACAGAATAAAGAAAGCATCTTAGTGACCACCATATAATACATACAGAATCCTACAGACCACTATACTATACAGAAAGTAACCGAGTGACTGTCATACAATACAGAGAATATTATATAGACCACCACAGAATATAGAGAGCATCCTATTGGCCACCATATAGTACAGACAGAATCCTACAGACCGCTAGTACTATACAGAGAGTAACCGAGTGACTGTCATACAATACAGAGAATATTATACAGACCACCATAGAATTCAGAGAGCATCCTAGTGACCACCATATAATACAGACACAATCCTACAGACCGCTATACTATACAGAGAGTAACCGAGTGACCATCACAAAATACAGAGAATATTATATAGACCACCACAAAATAAAGAAAGCATCTTAGTGACCACCATATAATACATACAGAATCCTACAGACCGCTATACTATACAGAGAGTAACCGAGTGACCGTCATAAAATACAGAGAATATTATATAGACCACCACAGAATAAAGAAAGCATCTTAGTGACCACCATATAATACATACAGAATCCTACAGAATGCTATACTATACAGAGAGTAACCGAGTGACCGTCATAAAATACAGAGAATATTATATAGACCACCACAGAATAAAGAAAGCATCTTAGTGACCACCATATAATACATACAGAATCCTACAGACCACTATACTATACAGAAAGTAACCGAGTGACTGTCATACAATACAGAGAATATTACATAGACCACCACAGAATATAGAGAGCATCCTAGTGGCCACCATATAGTACAGACAGAATCCTACAGACCGCTAGTACTATACAGAGAGTAACCGAGTGACTGTCATACAATACAGAGAATATTATACAGACCACCATAGAATTCAGAGAGCATCCTAGTGACCACCATATAATACAGACACAATCCTACAGACCGCTATACTATACAGAGAGTAACCGAGTGACCATCATAAAATACAGAGAATATTATATAGACCACCACAGAATAAAGAAAGCATCTTAGTGACCACCATATAATACAGACCTACAGACCACTATGCTATACAGAGAATAGCCAAGTGACTGTCATACAATACAGAGAATATTATATAGACCAGCACAAAATTGAGAAAGCATTTTAGTGACCACCATATAATACAGACAGAATCCTACAGACCACTATACTATACAAAAAGTAACCGAGTGACTGTCATACAATACAGAGAATATTATATAGAGCACCACAGAATATAGAGAGCATCCTAGTGACCACCATATAATACAGAATCCTACAGACCGCTATACTATACAGAGAGTAACTGAGTGACCATCATACAATACAGAGAATATTATATAGACCACCATAGAATTCAGAGAGCATCCTAGTGACCACCATATAATACAGACACAATCCTACAGACCGCTATACTATACAGAGAGTAACTGAGTGACCATCATACAATACAGAGAATATTATATAGACCACCATAGAATGCAGAGAGCTTCTTAGTGACCACCATATAATCCCATTGCCTGATTCAGCAACAGAAGCTCATATGATTGCAGCTTCGATTTTGCGCAGAACACAGCTGCAAAATATGCTAATGCCTGCCAAAGCACAGCCGGGATAAAGACGCCCACTTCTGCCTTCTTATATCTGTCCAATGTCACACACCTTCGTAAACATCGGTACCATCGATCTATTCTCCCCTTCATCCTTCATTCTCGTCCTCCATCCATCACTATCCTCTACCTTTTTCATCCTTCATTATCCTCCTTTTCCCTTCTTTATCCTACTCTATCCTGGTTCGTGGCTCTCTGTCTACATCCTGCTCCTCAAATTTTCTTCCTCCCTCGCTCCCCACATACTCAGGACCTCATTCAGACCCGCTCGCTAGCGCTGTGCGCTCACTAGCGGCCCGATGGTTTGCGTACGCGCTAATGCTTCGTTCTGCATGTATGCAAACTACTCTGTGCGATCGCAGGCCGCTCGTTTGCCCAGCAAAGACAGCCCAGTGAAATGAGTGACAGGAGAGGCCGTTTGTGGGTGGTAACAGGGGCAGAACACTAATAATGGGGGAGTGGAGGTGCGAACGCAGGCGTGCCTGAGTGTTTCAACGCCGTTTTAGAGGCGTGCATAATTAACACGCGGCGTCATAGTACACGTCATATGCCTGTTTTTTACACTGAAGTCCTCACAGTGCTTGCGGTAGGGTAAGGCAACCACAAGCGCTGCGATTGCTTACGATTGTCCTCGACGTACCAATGTTTAATACACTTCCTGGAGATGATGTGTGCTGGTGGGTGGCTCTGCCTGTGCGATTGGGCGTATGCTGGCTGCTCGCTAAGACATGGTGGGCGTGCTTATGCCGTGGTGAGCGATCACTTCCATGCCGTCACTTTGACAAATTTGCATACGCTGGGTGCGAGCGATCGCATCTAGCGAGTGACTCTGAATGAGATCCTCAGTCCTCTATTATCCCCCATTACCTCATTACTGGAGCACACATTCAGTCCTCTATTATCCCCCATTACCTCTTTACTGGGGCACACACTCAGGGCCTGATTCAGCAAGGATCGCTATTCTGCTAGAACGCACGCACCGCAGTTGCTAATATCAGCAGTGAAATGCAAATGTTTGCAATCGCATTGCGATCACAGCTTACCATAAGGACGCCCACTTCCCCTTACACACATCCGTATACTAGGGCAACATAGCGTTACAATCGGTAACATCGGACCCATATGCACAGGTAAGGCAGGTCAGACCTCGCTCAGGAATTGCTAACTTCAGGTCACGCTATGAGGCCTCAGGCTGCATATGGTATTGCAGTGGATAATTTATGCACGACCATGCAACGCCGTCCCAATGCACTGGCATGCCTGCGTTCGCCCGACCCCCCCCCCCCCGTCAGCACCCACAAATGGCAGTTCCTGTCAATCACTGTGCTTGGGGTCTGCAAACGCATTTCCCATTGCAATTGCAAAGTGAATTAATCAACCGATTGCGTGCGTCTTTGCTACTGCAATCCTTGCTGAATCAGGCCCTCAGTCCTCTATTATCCCCCATTATCTCTATTACTAGGGCACACACTCAGGGCCTGATTCAGAGCCGCTCGCAAAAAGCGAGTGCTCGCTCTGAATCAGGGCGGGCGCTTGTTTTTTTAAGTTGCGGCCTCCTGGCCGCTCGCATAGCTGTAGGTGACGGTAGGGTCTCGGCTCCCGCAAGCCCCAGTGGACTTCCTGCTCTTTAAGAGCAGGAAGTCCACCTACTGACATCACTAGTGATGTCAGTAGGGCCGCCCCCAAACGGCAGGCATTCCTGCAGGAACGTCTCCGTTTGCCCAGCCACCCCCCTCCCCGCCTACAAAACAGGGCGAGCTGTCGATCAACATCGACAGCCGCCCCGTTTGTTGCGAGTGCTTTTTGCACTCACTCCGGGGCTCGTGTGAGCGCACTGGCCCACCATCAACCCGCTTGCGAGCGGGTCTGAATCAGGCTCACAGTCACTTATTATCCCCCATTACCTCTATTACTGGGTGTGGTGAGAGGGGTTGTCCCTCACCTAAATTGCCCACATTCTGGAGGAATCAGCTCCCTCCAAGGGAGGCTGGAGTGAAACCTGTGCGTTCTGCATTAGTAGTGGAGGTGGGGAATTCCAGGTTTTCACATTTACACAGACCCAGCTGGAATAATCACTGGAGCACACGAAGGGTTTAAAACTCTCACACACCTGATGCTCGTTGCCCTGATGCTGAGTAGCAGCCTGGAAGTAGGGACACAGGACCTCATTCAGACCCGGTCACAAGCACTGAGCGCTTGCAACCGTGTCGATGTTGAGGCCCTGCGCACGCGCAGTGGCCGCACTGTGCGTGCGCAAGCCCCGGAGCCCCGATGGTGATCGACAGCTTGCCCCGTTTTGTAGGCGTGGTGGGGGGGTGGTTTCACAAACGGAGGCGTTCCTTAAGGAACGCCTGCCGTTTTGTGGGCGGCCGCACTGACATCAGCAGTGATGTCAGTGGGGAGCTTCCTGCTCGATCAAAGGTTGTGGTTGACGAGACCCAACCTTAGGGCCTCGTCGCAAGCCCCGATGGTCTTGACCATCGCGACCATCAACCTGGTCGGTCGCTAAAGCTGTGGTTGGTAACCCACAGCTTAGTTAGCGACCAGGAGGCCATGCTTGAAAGGATAAGCGCCCGCCCTCATTCAGAGCGAGCGCTCGCTTCTTGCGACCGCCTCTGAATGAGGGCCACAGTGTTGTAGTGCCAAGGTCCAAGGGCTGTGCTGGGAGAGCATTCCCAAATTGTGGCTGCAAGCCACTGCTGACTAATTAGCACAAGGAGTGCTGAGACTTTTATGTTTGTTTGCTTATTTTATGTTGTGTGCCTGTTTGTGTCCAGACCTATGCTCATGTATGTTAAGGTGCAATGTCTGCTACCATTAAAAAGACACTGCTTTACCAAGTACCTGCCTGTCTGAAGAGCTCATTTCAATACCCAGTGTAAAATGCGGTGGCCCATACAGGGACCTCTGCACTGCTTTGTCACAGCGCATATGCCAGCCACTTCCAGTGTGGCAGAGGAACTGACAAGGCGTTCTGCCAGTATACGTGAGTATTGTTGGCGAACTAGAAAAACCACAGTTATATTAAGGACACTGTAACTTGCTATGGATTGTGCAAAAGCTGATTATGTGTACTGAGAAATAAAAAGTTACTTTGTTTTGTTTTTACTAAGGTGCTTGAGATGTAACAACTGCTGATTAGTATCTTCACCAGCTAGTATGCTCTCTAATTAAGTTCACCTGTTGACTGAACAAGAGCAAGACACACATGTTACTGAGGTCTAATCAAGCACTGCAGTGCTGGAAAAGAAAAAGACATTTTTTCTCCTGTGTTCTGTTTAACCCCTGCATTGCTGGAGAAAAATAAGAGCAGCGTTTTCTCTTTCTGTATTAAAAGTGAATTACAATTGCTTTGCTGAAAGATATATATTTATTGTATATGTGTAAACTGGCTTGTCATTGCTCTTATATAAAAGCCACTAAGTACTTACATTCACCTCCTACTATAAAAATGGAGTAAGTTTTTTGCACTATAAAAGTATACTTGTTGGCCTCTCACCAAAAGACAGAAGAACAAATGTTACAGTTAGTGACCCAGTCAATGGTCACAACAGATGCTGGGCATCTGAAGAAAATGTCTGCCTCAGATGACCCAGAGGCGTTTTTAGGCCAGCAGATTCTTCAGCTGCTAGACTTGCCCCCTATCTCACTAGTGAGGCTCAGAAAGCATCTGTTATCCCCCATTACCTCTAAAACTGGGACACACTCAGGGTCTCATTCAGAGCTGCTCGTAAGCGACCTCTCGTTCGTTCTGAGCGATGTTCGCACATCTGCGCATGCGTATGGGTTTTAGTACGCATGCACGAACCAGTCAGTGTGGCCAGAAATCGTGTGCTCGCAAAATAGCGAATGCCTGCTAATTTGAGTGACAGAGAGAGGCGTATGTGGGTGGTAACAGGGGAAGGTGCTTGAAAACGGGGAGTGGTGCCAAAAGGTCAAAACGGGCATTTTAAGGGTGTGCATAATTAATAAAGAAGCATCATTGACCACGTCACTTGGTTGTCTTTTAGTCTGAACTGCTCGCATGATTGCGGTAGGA
This sequence comes from Taudactylus pleione, assembly GCA_031769625.1. NCBI lineage: Eukaryota > Metazoa > Chordata > Amphibia > Anura > Myobatrachidae > Taudactylus > Taudactylus pleione. The sequence continues at coordinate 9,146,957 of JAUIMM010000391.1, forward strand.
AAAACCAGCCACAAGAATAGCGAGCAGTTCAGACGCTGTTCGATGTACTCGATTAATCTAATAAATAGCGGACATGACGTATGATGCGAGCGGCCAGGGGGCGTTTTTTTCGCTCGTTCAGACATAGAGGCGTCAACAGACCACAAAGAGCGAACGGTCAATTTAAATAGCCGCCCCCCTTTTCTGAACGAGCGAGCACAAATAGCGTCTGGCTCTGAATCAGACCCTCAATCCTCTATCATCCCCCATTACCTCTATTACTGGGCACACTCAGGGCCTGATTCAGACCCGGTCGCAAGCGCTGAGCACTCGCAACCGGGTCGATGGTGGCCCAGAGTGCATGCGCACGATGGAGCCGGCTCCGTCGTGCGCATGCACGAGACCCGGATAGCGACGGGCAATCCGTCGCTCCGGGTCTCGCACCAAAGGGGGCGTGCTGTCGATGTTGAGTGACAGCACGCCCCCTTTGGTGGGCGGGCAGGGGGGGTGGCTGCTCAGACGGAGGCGTTCCCATGAGAACGCCTACCGTCTGGGGGCGGCCCCACTGACATCACAAGTGATGTCAGTGGGAGAGCTTTCGGCTCGAAAGCTCTCTGGGGCTTGCGGCCACGAGACCCTACCACAAGGGTCTCGTCGCAAGCCCGTTGATCGCGATGGTCTTGGGTGGCAACCCACAGCAATGCGAGTGGCCAGGAGGCCGCTCCATAAAAAATAAAAGATGCCCTGATTCAGAGCGAGCGCTCTGTCAGAGCATCCGGCTCTGAATCAGGGCCTGAGTCCTCTATTATCCCCCATTACCTCTATTACTGGGGCACACACTCAGTCATCTATTATCCCCCATTACCTCTATTACTGGGACACACTCAGGGCCTAATTCAGACCCGCTCGCGAGCGCTGAGTGCTCGCAAGCGGGTCGATGTTGGCCCAGTGCACATGCGCGAGACCCGGATAGCAACGGCCAAGCCGTCGCTATGGGTCTCACTACAAAGGGGGTGTGCTGTCGATGGTGAGTGACAGCACGCCCCCTTTGGTGGGCATGCCGGGGGCGTGGCTGCCCAGACGGAGGCATTCCCATGGGAACGCCTACCATCTGGGGCCAGCCCCACTGACATCACTTGTGATGTCAGTGGGAGTGCTCTCGGCTCTGATAGAGCTGAAAGTACTCCAGGGCTTGCGGCAACGAGACCCTACCACAAGGGTCTCATAGCAAGCCCGCTGGTCGCGATGGTCTTGACCATGGCGACCATCTTTTTGGCCATTCGCTATAGCTGTGGGTGGTCACCCACAGCTATGCGAAAGGCCAGATGGCCGCTCTAAAATTTGGAAGGACGGCCCTGATTCAGAGCGAGCGCTCTGTCAGAGCGTCCGGCTCTGAATCAGGGCCTCAGTCCTCTATTATCCCCCATTACCTCTATTACTGGGGCACACACTCAGGGCCTGATACAGACATGTATCATGCGCACGAGGGAGACCAGGATAGCGATGGCGAAGCCTTCGCTCCGGGTCTCGCTTCAAAGGGGGCGTGCTGTTGATGGTGAGTGACAGCACGCCCCCTTTGGTGGGCGTGCAGGGGGCGTGGCTGCCCAGATGGAGGCGTTCCCATGGGAACGCCTACCGTCTGGGGCCGGCCTCACTGACATCACAAGCAGCCTCCATCGTGCGCATGTGCATTTGGGAAACATCGACCCGCTTGCGAGCGCTCAGCGCTCGCGAGCGGGTCTGAATGACCCTCAGTCCTATATTATCCCCCATTACCTCTATTACTGGGGCACACCCTCAGTCATCTGTTATCCCCCATTACCTCTATTACTGGGGCACATACTCAGTCCTCTATTATCCCCCATTACCTCTATTACTGGGGCACACACTCAGGGCCTGAATCAGGGCCGTCCTAGCTAAAATTAGAGCGGCCTCCTGGCCGCTCGCATGGCTGTGGGTGGCCACCCACAGCTTACGCGAGCGGCCAAAAAGATGGTCGCGATGGTCAAGACCATCGCGACCATCGGGCTTGCGACGAGACCCTTGCGGTAGGGTCTCGTTGTCCGCAAGCCCGGAGTGCTTTTGGCTCTATCAGAGCCAAAAACACTCCCACTGACATCACTAGTGATGTCAGTGGGGCCGGACACAGAAGGTAGGCGTTCCCATGGGAATGCCTCCGTCTGGGCAGCCACGCCCCCGACACGCCCACCAAAGGGGGCGTGCTGTCACTCACCATTGACAGCACACCCCCTTTGGTGCGAGACCCGGAGCGACGGCTTCCTCGTCGCTATCCAGGTCTCGCGCATGCGCATGACGGAGCAGCCTCCATCGTGCGCATGCGCACTCGGGCAACATCGACCCGCTTGCGAGCGTTCAGCGCTCGCGAGCGGGTCTGAATCAGGCCCTCAGTCCTCTATTATCCCCCATTATCTCTATTACTGGGGCACACACTCAGGACCTCATTCAGAGTCGGTCGAAGCGGCCGCACGGTCGTATGCCACCGATATTCGCTATACTGTGCATGCGTTAAGTTCGTAATGCGCGTGCGCAAACTAGCCGCTACGATCAGAAATTTCTCTCTCCTTGAACACAGCCAGGTCGGTAGTTTGAGTGACAGATAGAGGCGTTTGTGGGTGGTAACAGGGGAAGGTGCTTGAAAACGGGGGAGTGGAGATCCGAACGCAGGCGTGCCTAATTATGCGAACAGCGTTTTATGGGAGTGCATACGGTTTATGGGAGTGCATAATTAGCAAAGTAGCGTCATGGCACATGTGACATTGGAGGTTTTTATACTGACATGATCGTAGAGCTTAAGAGAGGGTATGGTCAACCTTAAGCTCTGCGACCAGTTCCGATGGTTACCGATGCTTGCGATTAATCCTTATATGCCCGGAGATGACGTGTAATGCGTACGAGAAGGGGGCGTATTTTTTGGTCTTTCGGCCGCTTCCTCCCCTTGGTCGGCCAGTAACCGATCCGAACTTAGAGACGTAACTTGCGAGGGAATCATTTGCATATCCGGCCCCTTTTCCCGTACGACCGTGCAGCCGCTTCGACCGACTCTAAATGAGGTCCTCAGTCCTCTATTATCCCCCATTACCTCTATTACTGGGGCACATACTCAGTCCTCTATTATCCCCCATTACCTCTATTACTGGGGCACACACTCAGTCCTCTATTATCCCCCATTACCTCTATTACTGGGGCACATACTCAGTCCTCTATTATCCCCCATTACCTATATTACTGGGGCACACACTCAGTCCTCTATTATCCCCCATTATCTCTATTACTGGGGCACACACTCAGTCCTCTATTATCCCCCATTACCTATATTACTGGGGCACACACTCAGTCCTCTATTATCCCCCATTACCTCTATTACTGGGGCACATACTCAGTCCTCTATTATCCCCCATTACCTCTATTACTGGGGCACACACTCAGTCCTCTATTATCCCCCATTACCTATATTACTGGGGCACACACTCAGTCCTCTATTATCCCCCATTACCTCTATTACTGGGGCACATACTCAGTCCTCTATTATCCCCCATTACCTATATTACTGGGGCACACACTCAGTCCTCTATTATCCCCCATTATCTCTATTACTGGGGCACACACTCAGTCCTCTATTATCCCCCATTACCTCTATTACTGGGGCACACACTCAGTCCTCTATTATCCCCCATTACCTCTATTACTGGGGCACACACTCAGTCCTCTATTATCCCCCATTACCTCTATTACTGGGGCACACACTCAGTCCTCTATTATCCCCCATTACCTCTATTACTGGGGCACACACTCAGTCCTCTATTATCCCCCATTACCTCTATTACTGGGGCACACACTCAGTCCTCTATTATCCTCCATTATCTCTATTACTGGGGCACATACTCAGTCCTCTATTATCCTCCATTACCTCTATTACTGGGGCACACACTCAGTCCTCTATTATCCCCCATTACCTCTATTACTGGGGCACACACTCAGTCCTCTATTATCCCCCATTACCTCTATTACTGGGGCACACACTCAGTCCTCTATTATCCCCCATTACCTATATTACTGGGGCACACACTCAGTCCTCTATTATCCCCCATTACCTATATTACTGGGGCACACACTCAGTCCTCTATTATCCTCCATTATCTCTATTACTTGGGCACACACTCAGTCCTCTATTATCCTCCATTATCTCTATTACTGGGGCACACACTCAGTCCTCTATTTTCCCCCATTACCTCTATTACTGGGGCACACACTCAGTCCTCTATTATCCTCCATTACCTCTATTACTGGGGCACATACTCAGTCCTCTATTATCCTCCATTAATTCTATTACTGGGGCACACACTCAGGGCCTGATTCAGACCAGCTCGCGAGCGCTATGCGCTCGCAAGCGGGTCGATGGTGGCCCAGTGCGCATGCGCACGACGGAGCCGGCTCCGTCGTGCGCATGCGCGAGACCCGGATGGCGACGGGCAATCCGTCGCTCCGGGTCTCGTACCAAAGGGGACGTGCTGTCGATGTTGAGTGACAGCACGCCCCCTTTGGTGGGCGGGCGGGCCGGGGAAGTGGCTACCCAGACGGAGGCGTTCCCATGGGAACGCCTACCGTCTGGGGCCGGCCCCACTGACATCACAAGTGATGTCAGTGGGAGTGCTCTCGGCTCTGATAGAGCCGAAAGCACTCCAGGGCTTGCGGCAACAAGACCCTACCACAAGGGTCTCGTCGCAAGCCCGATGGTCGCGATGGTCTTGACTATCGCGACCATCTTCCTGGCCGCTCGCTATAGCTGTGTTATTAGGGTACTCTCAGTCCTCCATTACCTCAGTTATTGCGGTACGCACAGTCCCTCATTATATGTTATTAGGTTACACTCAGTCCTCCATTACCTCTGATGTTAGGGTACGCTCAGTCCCTCATTACTTCTATTAGGGTACGCACAGTCCCCCATTATGTTATTAAAGAACACACAGTCCTCCATTACTTCAGTTGTTAGGGTACACTCAGTCCTCCATTACTTCTGATGTTAGGGTACACTCAGTCCTCCATTACTTCTGATGTTAGGGTACACTCAGTCCCTCATTACTTCTATTATTAGGGTACGCACAGTCCCCCATTATGTTATTAGGGAACACACAGTCCTCCATTACCTCTGATGTTAGGGTACACTCAATCCTATTGTTGCTAGGGTACTGTTGCTAAGTTATTGTGTTGATAGATTTTGTAGTTGCTAGGGTACTGTTGCTATGTGACGCAGTTGCTAGGGGTCTGTTACTAGGTGACGCAGTTGCTAGGGTACTGTTGCTAGGTAACGCAGTTGCCGGGTAAGGCACCATCTCTGTGCTGATTGGTGGCACATGGCTCGGCGTTCCTCTGCTTCTGTCTGTTGCCAGGTGACACACACTGCTGCTCGGCGCTCCGGCCTGATTGGGCGCCGTCTCTCGGCGCTCGGCTGCTCTCCCCTGCCGGGACCCATCATGGAGTCGCAGTGCGATTACTCGATGATCTTCCCGGCATGTCCCCTGTTACCGTCAGACCTCCCGGGCCGGTACCGGTCCCTCCCCCGCCGTAACCACCTGTACCTGGGCGAGTCGCTGAGGTTCCTGCTCGTTCTGCGGCTCCGCAGTCCCGGGGAGGTTGCCCAGGAAAGGGCGGGGTCCGAGGCCTGCTGCGGCGGGGACAGCTCTCAGGAAAGCCCGGGGTCTGAGGCCTGCTCCTGGGCGCCGCTGGCGGCTTCCCTCTCGGCTCTGGCCAGTGTGTGTCCCGGAGAGGAGGAGCTGGAGGAAGAGGAGGAGGAGAGCGGCGACAGCCCGGGGAGCTACCGGGGGTGCAGGGCCATCCTCAGCCAGCAGCAGCCAGCGGGGACCGGCCCGGGGGTGAGGAGGGAGCTATCACCCCGATGTCACCGCCCTACTGTCACCCCGATGTCACTGCCCTACTATCGCCCCCCCTATTGTCACCCCGATGTCGCCCCCCTACTGTCACCCCAATCTCACCGCCCTACTGTCACCCAGCTCTAATCCCCCTACTGACACCAGTCACCCTGATCTCACCGCCCTACTGTCACCCAGCTCTAATCCCCCTACTGACACCAGTCACCCTGATCTCACCGCCCTACTGTCACCCCGATGTCACCGCCCTACTGTCGCGCCCCTACTGTCACCCCGATGTCGCCCCCCTACTGTCACCCCAATCTCACCGCCCTACTGTCACCCAGCTCTAATCCCCCTACTGACACCAGTCACCCTGATCTCACCGCCCTACTGTCACCCAGCTCTAATCCCCCTACTGACACCAGTCACCCTGATCTCACCGCCCTACTGTCACCCCGATGTCACCGCCCTACTGTCGCGCCCCTACTGTCACCCTGATGTCGCGCCCCTACTGTCACCCTGATGTCGCCCCCCTACTGTCACCGCCCTACTGTCACCCCAATCTCACCGCCCTACTGACACCAGTCACCCTGATCTCACCTCCCTACTGTCACCCTATTCTCATTACCCTGATGTCTCCTGTCACCTGTACATAACTTATACCTACCACCATGTTTTAACTGTCATTATTATATCACCCTGCCGGCCGAAACTCTCCAGCCCCCGCTCGCCTGTCTACCTGATACACCTGCCACCTTACCACTACATTGCCTTCACTTGTCACCCTGCTTTACCTTTTACCCATCTTTTCTCCTGCTGTACTGGTAACCCTGCTCCTGATCTCTCACCCAGCTGCTCCTGTCTTCTCCTCTATCACCCCTATCTGTTTACCAGTCACCGAACTGTATCTTCAGGTGTCACCTCCTGTAACTTCCACCCTAAACACCCATCTTATCACCTGTAACCCAGTTATACCCGTCTCTTCAGCAGTCACTGAGCCATATCTCTCATGTCACCTGTCCCTGTTGTGTACCTACCACCTTCCCCCGAATCTTTGTAACTGTCATACCTGTCTCTTCACCTATCACTCTACCTCGGCTGTCGCAATATATCACCCCTATGTCTACACCTGCCACCATTCCAATGCCTTACCTGTCCCAGCTACTGAACGTGTCTCATCACCCTCCCATAGCGATCCCGCCTATGCCCGATAACTGGGCTGTCTCTGTACTGTGTGCTGTTGTCCTGTCTGGGCTGCTGATGTCTGTTAAGCTGAGTTATGTCCTTGGTGACCGATTACAGAGCCAGCTGACCTGCCACCCTCTAAATCTGTCACCTTGCTCTCTGACCCTCATATCTGACCTGTCTCACCATATGGGCCCTTGTTGCCTATGCAGCATTTCATTCTCATGTTCTGTATAATCTACCCTCCTTTATTTCACTCTCTTGTTATTTAACAGAGCACAGTTACAGACCCTGTAGTTTCTTGTGATGAAGTCATCTTTCCTCTGTCCGTGTCCTTAGATCGTCTGCCCCCAACAACGGTCAAAGCCAAGGTCAGTATTAGATCCGTTAGTTCTTCTCTGCCTGGAAAGTCTAAAGCTCCTTGGATATAGGGAATGTGTACTATAGTATAGATATAAACAGCAGCGTATCTCTTGAAAACCCCCAGGACACAGTCAGCAGTACCGGCACAGCCTGTTTTTTAGCCCTGGCACAGATATATGAAAGCAGCCTTTAACCTGCAAAGCATATAGGGGTCAGTGCTGCTGCTACACCACCGATAAGCAGTAATTAATAGTTAGCTTCTCCGACACGGCTATGGAGCAAATTATTGATGTTTCTAATGAATAATCTGGCAGTGCAGTGGAACTACGCGCCCCATCGCGCCTCCACATTGCTGCACTGTGCCTCTGGCTCCTGGCTGTCCTCCACATTGCTGCACTGTGCCTCTGGCTCCTGGCTGTCCTCCACATTGCTGCACTGTGCCTCTGGCTCCTGGCTGTCCTCCACATTGCTGCACTGTGCCTCTGGTCCCTGGCTCTTGGCTGTTTGTGGCAGATCAGTTGCGATGCACAAACCTATAATTCTATTTGCTTCAGTAATTTTGTGTTATCTGTCCATGTTCTTACATGCATTCCTTAAAAATGTTATTCTAACGGGGAAAGTGGAGGGACCACGACTAGCGAGAGCCAGAATCCGGGACCGAAAGCCCTTTCCTGAAATGCGGTTTTCCAATTGGGCGCAACTGAGCAATTGTACAGCAGGATGTCCACACACATGACGTACAAAATAATTGTAGAGTGGAAACCATTTAGCACATGGTAAATGTTATATTGCCAGTATGTGCATCTGCTGCAGAGCTCACAGTCAGCCAGCCCTGCAAATGGAATGGCTTAATTAACCTTGTTGAGTGTACCTGATAAAGCCTTGAGAACTAACCCTAGGACGGGTTAGCAATCATATATAAAGCCTCACTGTTCAAGAAGGCAAAAACCAACCGGGTTGCGGTTTCAGAATCTCGCACCCTATTACATTTGGCCCGTATCTCCTGATCTAAGGTAGAGGTAGGTTGTTGAATGGAGCAATATTCCTGCAGCTGTGACTCTGCAGCTAAGATTAAATCTGGATGTTAAATCCGCAAAGATTTTAATTTTTATCCATTGCAATAGTGCAATAGAAATGAATATTTTGCTCCTGTTGTCTTCATTCTTTATAAACCTGTAATAGGGCAATGCTGCCCTAATGTAATGTTCCTATGTGATCCTTGGTTCTGTTTGTGGGAGTCAGGCAGGAGGAAGTCACAGATTATAACAAGATGTTGAGTTCTGTGTGCCAGAGATACGGGTTAGTTTTGGTATCTCATCAGACAGCTACCCCCCTCCCCACCTCCCATTCACTCTCTCTCTCTGTCTTTCAGATAGTAGTAACGGTCTGGAAACGGGACACGGAGCAGTCTCGGGTAAAAGCGTTCGGCTATCGCTCTTTGTTGCTGAATTCTACTCCAGGTCAAATTTTCAAGGAGGAGCAGGCGACGTTCAAGGCTCAAGGTGACCTCAGAACTTCACAACTCTTCACTTCCCTATTAACTACAGCCCCTTGATAGTAGAAAGACAAACGCAACTTTTTTTTGGGGGGGGGGGGGTGTAACAGCAGCTACTTTAGCGGGTGTGCTTCCTTGTACCCCATAGTGTTCATTCTAGCACCCTGCCCCTGTCACAACCCGTGCAGTTCCTCTTTCCTGACTGGGGTGTCACACTCTGATGTGGTGCTTCTAGCGCACTCTGGTGTGTATCTCAGCAGTTTGTTGCTTCAGCTGAGTGTGCTAGAAGCACCAGAGCAGAAACTGACAACCCAGGAAGGAAAGAAGAACTGCACAGGTTGTGACAGGTGCAGGGTGCTAGAATGAACATTAACCCCACATTCATGATACCCAGTATGGTTGTCTGCAGATAAGAGCATTGTACTATGAGTAACTTAGTTAACCAATGACATTGTACATTATTCAGTTGTTATCAATGGAGGATTGTGAACTGCATGTAAGCTGCTTTGGGGAAGGAGTGGGGGGGACCTGTAGCTGGCAAGCTGTTGTGGAACTACAAATTGCAGGAGGGCTGGTCCAGAAAAGCTGCTGAGCCACCGGTTGGCATACTGGCCACTTACAGAGCTAAAGTGATCTCTTTTCCCCTCTCGCAGTGAGTACCCTCCTCACCGTGCTCCCACCCCCCACCCTCAGGTGCCGTCAGATCAACGTGTCCGGGAGACACCTCACAGCTCTGAAAGGTGAGATCGGGGGGAAAAGAGGGGGGCCATAAAAGCGACTAGATGTTACACCCACTCTTACCCCGTCTTTCTTGCCCTCTCAGTGTTGAACACCTCCTCTCAGGACGACCTCTGTATTCGGGATGTACGGATACTCCCCAACTTCAATGCCAGTTACCTTCCCGTCATGCCGGACGGATCTGTCCTGCTGGTGGACAACGTTTGGTAAGAGGGGAAGAAAATTTGATTTGAATCAGGTTTTAGGATTATTTTTATAAATGTCGATGCTCTGGGGCATATTCCTTTAAGAGCTGTAGAGAGGCAGCTTGTTACCTAGTATAGTGGTCCTCACATAGGAGCATTGAACTGTGAGAAACTTGCCTATTCCATAGGCTCTGTAAGCAATCAGTTGCCCATGGATGAATAGAGGGTCCCCCAATATCTGTTGCAGTCCGGGCATGTTCTTCTATCTGGATTTTTAGATTGCGGCGGAAGTAGCCTTTAATCACAGCAAAGTGCCAGCACTGACGGCTACCACTGCTGGCTCAATGCCCCCGGCTACAAGATATTACAGTTACAGCATCTTCCAAAAATCCCCAATTTGGGTTTCCCTGACATGTAGGTTAATTTATCTAGGACTGCAATGTGATTGATAGCACTTTATACTATAATACAGTGTCTCCCAACTCCAGTCCTCAGGCTAGGTACACACTAAACGACGTGTGTACCCAGAGATGCAACGTACAACCTCCCCTCCCCCCACACCAACAGTCTGACATATCGGGCGGCCCATACACACTGGACAATCCGGTGCTCGCCCGCCCGATATATTGGACCCTGCCTGCATGGGGTCGTCAGCCACGTCGTCTGATCGGACTGCATGCAGGGAAGATCCACGGGAGCGCGCACTGGCACAATATGGTCCATACACACTGGAAGATTTTAACGATTGGTTGTTCCGATGTTTCGGAATGGGGCAAATCGTTACCAGAATCGTCTAGTGTGTAGGGGCCTTTACAGTGCATGTTGTACAGATCTAGCTGGTGCACAGGTGTAGTCATTACCAGCTGAAGCATTTTATAAAAGACCCACAGGTGGTGCTAAATATTTCACTTGTGACACTGAGGAGACCTGTAAAACATGCACTGTTAGGGGTCCCTGGGGACTGGAGTTGGGAGACACTGCTATAGTGTATACAGGGCTTTAATTTGTATTTAAAATACACCGCCTTACGGTAATTATAAGGATCAGTGTTGCTGGAACCCTACTAGTATTGATAGCAAATTGCTTAAAACTACCGCTATGCTAATGACACAGATGGGGGGGTCTGCGTTGGAGTCTCTGAACAGTGTATTCAACCCTCCCCTGCAGGCAGCTGAAGTCCGGCCTCCCACATCTTTAGGGCTGTGTCTTAGTCGGCTCTGATATGGATTAAAATCTGAGACTGCAGTTATTTGACCTGCTGTGACATCACTGGCCCCACCCCTGTGTGTGAGCCAACCAATCTGCACAATGCAGGGCTGCCCAGCTGTCCATCCATCACACTCTGTTTAGTCACATGGCTCCTGCTGTAGAGGAGAGTGAGAGAGCATGAAGAAAAGCACATAGTGAAATCGTTATCTATTCATGTCATACAGGGTTTCCATACAGGGTAGAGAGCTTTGTACACCCATTGGCTTCTCCTTACTCGCTGCCGTCGGATAAAGTCACTCTGTACATTGTTCCTCTTGTCCGCAGCCACCAGTCAGGAGATGTCAGTATGGCCTCTTTCCTGCGTCTACACAGCTGCTCTTCCCAACTACCCAGTATGCTCTGCTCCCTGGAGGAGCACAACTTCCTATTCCAGCTGCAGGCAGGAGAGCGCCCCCCTGAGGATGTTAAAGAGGTGAGAGGGGGGACAAGTGCTAGAACAGGGAGTAGCCGCTCCCTCCAGAGTGTATCTGTACCTTTAATAGTCCTCCTCTGTGCCCCCAGGCATTATAACGAGGGATGTATCATACAGAAGGTGACATAATGTAATAGATAATGCACTGTGCCGAGAATATACCTGGTGGTGTGAGAGATGGCATTGTCATGTCAGGGTATAAGGCTAGCCCTGCATCCTTCTTTGTACCTAATTGCACTGATATTTATTTCCACATTGTCTCCCGTCCCTATTTCTCTCTGTCTCTTAGAATTAATTTGAGGTCATTTCCTGTACGGCTTTTGCAGGTCATAGGAACCTTTATTCCTTTGCACTAATTGTTTTATAATCGTCCCCAATTTGTCCTTTTATAGCTCCACTTTCGCCGCACCACCCCCCGTGTTACTCCTCATCACACCTCAATATTCTTCAATCGTTTCTTTCGTGTTTTGGGGTGTAACAGAAGCGGGCTGGTAACGATCAGAATTTTACTATTCACAGGACATTAGAAAAGTTAACATTTTATATATAATACTATTTTTGTTCACTGAAAGACACTTCCACGCTTCTCATCCACGTACGTGGTGCTCCCATCCTCCCTCTGCTCATCTATTCTATGACCATGTTCCCTCTGACTTCAACTTCTCGTTGTCTTCCTCAGGGTCTGGAGGTTCCTTTAGTCGCTATAGTTCACTGGTCAACCCCAAAACTGCCATTTACATCTGGGATATACACCCACTACAAGTAAGCCCACCCCAAAATACCAGCAGGACGTGTCGACACAAAATGACCCCCCTCCCAAGTATCTGCCGGGTCCTGATTTATTTTCCTCTTTCTCTCAGGCTCCCAAGTATTCGTCTGGAGAGGCCACGTTTTGTGATGACCGCTCGATGTGACTCCCCGGTACAAACGCACACTCCATTTCACGTCACCTACACCCTGCTGAACGATCTACAGGACTTCCTGGCTGTCCGCCTAGTCTGGACTCCAGACACCAACACGGCACTGGGTGGTGAGTGAGGGGAGGGGGGGGGGGGGTAATAGAGGGTGCAGATGCTGCAATTGAGGAGTCTGTTGGTCTCACTGTAGAGAGCAAAAACAGGACCTCGCTGACCGTCCACCATTCTTCCCCCGCAGGTAGATGTCTGTCGGAGGAGGAGCGGCGCGTCACACAGGCCGCCCAGGAGGCAGTGGTATGTTACACTCCCATCAATAGCCTTGGATTCTGTCGGAAAGGCAGCTCGGTGACAATCGGCGTCACATTCATGGCTCTGAAAGCCGGTCTGTTCGAGGTGAGGACCAGTAGAAGAGATTGCTGCATGGCTATGAGTGTGTGTGTACAATGAGCATCCAGAGGGGTTTAAAATCTGTCATGTATGTCTAGTGTTCATTCTAGCACCCTGCACCTGTCACAACCCATCGCAGTTCCTCTTGTCTGAGGTGTCGCTCTCTGCTCTGGTGCTTCTAGCACACTCAGCTGATGCAACAAACTGCTGAGCTACAGAACAGAGTGTGCTAGAAGCAGCAGAGCAGAGAGCGACACCCCAGGCAGGAAAGAGGAACTGCACGGGTTGTGAGAGGTGCAGGGTGCTAGAATGAACACTATGGGGGCCTGTTTATCATCACTTAATTTCTACACAAAAAAAAGCATGTGAAAATTAAAATTTTCACCTGCAATTGTAGAAATTAAGTATTCTGGCCATTCATCAAGAAGGTAAAGCAGGAGATATCACAGATATCCTCCTGCTTACCTTCCTCTCCCGGAATGGCCCGCTGTCCTCATACACTAGTATCACAGATATCTCCTGCTTACCTTCCTCTCCCGGAATGGCCCGCTGTCCTCATACACTAATATCACAGATATCCTCCTGCTTACCTTCCTCTCCCGGAGTGGCCTGCTGTCCCCATACACTAGTATCACAGATAGCTCCTGCTTACCTTCCTCTCCCGGAATGGCCCGCTGTCCTCATACACTAGTATCACAGATATCTCCTGCTTTCCTTCCTCTCCCGGAATGGCCCGCTGTCCTCATACACTAGTATCACAGATATCTCCTGCTTACCTTTCTCTCCCGGAATGGCCCGCTGTCCCCATATATTAGTATGGGGACAGAATTCATCAAGCTCCGAAAATACAATATTTTCGATGCTTGACTGCAGGAGCATTCGCCATCTTCAGACGGCGTTTGTTCCCGCTCGCCGCGAGCAACCCATTCCTTCCCTATGGTCCGGGTTGCGAAGAGGGACGGACGTCAGGGCTCTTGTGCTTATGCATGACCTGTAGGTTTCGCATGCGCACTTGTTTCACTGCTCCGAAAGGATTCACTGCTCCAAAAGGAGCAGTGAAAGCGTTTGTGGAGACAGCTGATTATCAGATCGGCTGTCTCCCCACCGGAGTAATGATGAGTTGCTTATGGCGAGATGAAATGTTAAGTATGGGGGTTGTTAATTAACATAATGAATAGACCCATATGTGTCCTACATTCTATTAAGAGCTGCATGTTTTCAGGCCTCAGAGCAGTGCCTCACTGACACTGGGAATCCCGAGTAATGGCTAGATGACACTGGCATGTAGCCAGAGGTGTAGTGTAGAGCAATGCCCCCCAAATATCTATATATAAGGTGGAACTCAGAATAAAAATGGCACAAAGCAGATCAGACGCTGACACCGCCCGCCAGGATCACTGCAGTGCGATTCGTGTGACGTTTCAGTAACGCACACTGACAGCAGTCGGCGTGTGTGGTCCACGGCCACCTAGACAGTCAGGAAAGCACCCATCCAGTGCCCGCAGCACCTACTCCGGGTACGCCGCCCTGCCTGTAGCTGGCACACATCAATGTGCTGATTATAATAAAAGACAAAATAAAAGTGTAAAAATCTTCCTTTTGAAACAGAGTGAGGGAGAATGTGACTATTCTCCTGGTCATTTGGGTAGAAATCTGGTCCTGAAGGGGTTAAGGAATGGTGGACTTGGCGGCAAATCCTCTTCATGCAAATGTAGGGATTAATCCCACCAATAAGATACATAGTGTACAAGTCCTTGATGCATTGTGTGTTCTATTGATTAACAATGCTGCAAATGTGTCCTCACACATCTAGCCTGAATACGCCTCGAGCGCAGGAAGCCTGGCGTGAGCGTCGGGTGTAATTTTTGCCTCTTTTCTTGTCAAAACCGCATCTTAAGTCGGAATGAGATGCTACTAGGATGCAGCGCCCATTGAGACTGCGCTGATTACGTTTGTACTGCGGTGCACACAGATATACAAGTGTCACATATCGCCTTAATCAGCGCAGTCTGCCGTTGCATCCACCGCATTGTGGCTAAGACGTAGTTTCACCCAAAAAAAACCCCCACAAAAAGACGATGAGCCGAAAGGGTCTGTTTGGCTGGACTGCAGCAAGGATGTGTCAGGACGTTCTGTCTGCTCAATGCAGCCGCAGCGAAATCAATAAAAGGAAATGCATTATGTATTCCAACCAACTGACCGATGTATTCTGGCCGCAGGTGAAGGTTGTGAACCTCTGTGGTACAGAATAAAGTGCACTATTCCCTTGAAGGACATCTCTGCCTTGTGTGGGAACTGTACTAATTAATTACGCAGCACCCACATACGGCAGATACGGGGGAGACATTACTTACAGCGATGTGCTGGCTGGCAGCGTGATGTATTTCTATGGATCTATAGCAGAGCTCTACAGACTCTGGGCCTGATTCAGAGACGGACGCTATTAGCGCTCGCTCGTTCAGAAAAAGGGGGTGGCTATTCAAATGAACCGTTCGCTCTTTGCAGTCTGTTGCCGCCTCTATGTCTGAACGAGCGAACAAAACATGCGGTCGTTTTTTGAAAGATACGCCCCCTGGCCGCTCGCATCATACGTCATGTCCGCTATTTAATTGATTAATCGAGTACATCAAACAGCGTATGAACTGCTCGCTATTCTTGTGGCTGGTTTTTCCTACCGCTATATTGCGAGCAGTTCTGACTACAAAATAACCAAGTGAAGTGGTCAATGACGCTGCTGTGTTAATTATGCACACCCATAAAACGCCCGTTTTGACCTTTTAAGCACGCCTGCGTTCTGATCTCCACTCCCCGTTTTCAAGCACCTTCCCCTGTTACCACCCACATACGCCTCCTCCTGTCACTCAAAATAGCAGGCATTCGCTATATAGCGAACAAACGATTTTCGGCCGCACTGACTGGTTCGCGCATGCGTATTAAAAACCGTACGCATGTGCAGATGTGCGAGCATCGCTCGGAACGAGCGAACGGCTGCATAAGAGCGGCTCTGAATGAGACCCTCTGTTCCAATAAGAGCCATGGCCAGCTTTGCTGTGTGAGTGTTTTGCCTTCACAGTCTCTGCGAGGGAAATCTATTCCCTATCTGAGAGCTCCGGCCCTCGGCTGCAGGTAAAGCTGGTGGCCTGGGGGGGAGGGTGCTGTGCGGAGACTAGAAGCATCTTTGTTCTGCCCTTGGAGGCCTCTGTCTGACCTTCACCCTGTCATTAATAGAAAACATGCAGTATGCTGGCAGCTCTAGGCCTGATGTGCCTATATAAGGCACCGTTCCCACCGCAAAGGTACAGCCACGTTCCTGGGAAACAGATTCATTCCTGAGATGTCTGGATTTGCCTTGAGACCATCCAGGGGGTGACGGCAGACAAAGAATTGGCAGGGGTTAATCCCTAACGTCCCTAAACAACAGTCCTTTTAATGTTCCCATCTCCTGCCCCAATACACTCTCCCTCTTCCCTCTCCTCAGCTGAGCCAACACATGAAACTGAAGCTGCAGTTCACAGCCAGCGTGTCACAGGCTCCGCCGGACGCTCGACCCGTCTCGCGAAGGAGCAGTCCCAGCAGCCCGGCCCTCAGGGACCTGGAGAGACAGCAGCAAGGGGGCGCTCTAGGGAGATCTCAGTCCTTTTCTCACCAGCAGCCTCCACGCGGTCAGCTTATCCGGTGAGTATACCCGCTAACCACAGCAGCAGCTGGAACGAGACCGCTCCTCACTAAAGTCCAATGCTAAAAAAAAACAAATCACAGCAAATAAATAATCAGGGAGTGTATAATATTTATGCAACATAGGAAAAATGGCTGCTGGCTGACAAAAGTTATTATTGTGTGCAAAATAGATACATGAATGAAAAATAGCGGATATAAATAATGGAGTTAGCTTCTTAAAGGATTACTCCCCATTAAAAACTAATTGTCTCCCTTCCCCAGCATCTTGGCTATTATAGAATTAACGGCTCGGGATGGATTTCCGGCTCCCTTGTGCTTAGCACTGCGGACCTGCAGGTCACCATCCCCCCCCCCCCGTGCCGTCTCCCTGCCTCAGTGTGTCATATAGTATAATACAGTACAGTGAGCGGCCCGGTATAGCAGGTAGTATTGAGGCAGGGACAGAGCTATTCTCTATTAATAAACTGTATGGCGGAGAAGAAAATGTGTTTTTAATCAGATTTACCCTCCCATTTATTCATTAAAAGAAGGGGGAAAAAATCGAATAATATACGTATAGATAACATTTATTATATTTGTATAAAGAGGGCGTCAGTTACAGCATATGCTCCTGCTAGCGAGGACTTGTTACTGATCCCAGCCAGCAGCAGCAGCACGGGTCAGCATGCAGCAAGTTAAGCTGGGTACACACTGGGACTGATTCAGATGTGACCGGTACTGCACAGCAGCAAGGAAGAGGCTCTGTAATACCGTCCAGCAAATATTTTACTGCTGCAGAAGGCGCCTATAGGAAGCGGGCGCCTCCTGCCAGTCATTGCGATCCTAGTGCAGCGTCCCTAGATGCTGCATTGGATCACCATGGCAGCAGGGTCCCATCTGAGTAAGCTTCAGCTTACTCAGGCTGTTGCAAGGCCAGGAAACCTGCGTCCACCGCAGACCCTGGCCTCGGTACTCCCAGAACACAAGGGCGACATGCCCCCCGTTTCCTGTGACGCAGTACAGGCACGCCCCCCAAACGCCACAGCAGGTCAGTCACGCTGCGGCTTGGTAAGTCTCTGAGCAATATTGCATGGGTACTGCGCAGTCTGTGCAGCAGAATAAGCTACCAACCCCCCCCCCCCGCAAACATAGATTTTTGTATCCTGAGTTTCTTATAATAAGCTGCATTCGCCAAAAGTGATCCGTTTATTGGCATAGACACAACTACAAGCTAAACTCTACGGAAACCTCTTACACTATTCCTACACCAACAAGGTGCTAATACACTTGCCTCTTACCATACACGTCAGACAGCGGGAAAGTAAAATAGATTTATCTGTACACATTAAGGGCCGGGCTACCTGGCCTGCTGTCCTGTCCATGTTTTATGGTTTCCTTGAGTTTAAGCTAACACGTGTCTTATCTCTGCAGGACTGGAAGTGTGATGGAACGCCGTGCCATCACCCCACCTGTGGGCTCCCCCTTGGGCCGTCCCCTCTACTTGCCCCCAGAGCGGGCCGCCCTCTCGTTGGATAAAATCGCAAAGCGCCAGTGCAAAGTTCTAGTGGTGAATCCGGTCCAATGACCTTCCCACGGCATTCCACGTAGAAGAGGAACTTCCCCCGAACCACAGCGGATGAGGGAACAAAACAAAGCAGCCTGGGATGAATGAGGGACGTGGACCTTTACCGGCCTGTGCTGGATGGGAGATTCGAGACAAAAAGAGCCTATGCCTGGATGGGGGAATAAGGGCCAAACAGAACCTACTAAGGATTTGGGACGAGTAGAAACTCTGCTGGATGGGGAATTGGGCCAAATAGAGCTTTGGCTGGATGGCAAAATGGGGCCAAACACAGCCTATGCGACTAGGGTACTTGGGCCAATCACCGACTGAGTGGGCGGGAAACTGGGAGCCTATCGCAGCCTGTGTGGGCGGGGACCTGGGAGTCTATCGCAGCCTGTGTGGGCGGGGACCTGGGAGCCAATCGCAGCCTGTGTGGGCGGGGAACTAGGAGCAAATTGCAGCCTGTGTGGGTGGGGAAAAGGAGAAAGTTGAAGGTGGGAGGAGCTTAAAGTATACTTGGTGGTACAATGGCTTACTCCTTGTGATATAGGGAATTAGTCGGCAGAAAGGCCTTCACCCCTCACTTCCACACAGTCTCTTACATTCAGGATACGTTTTATGTTTACATGATTGCCTGTTTCTTTTGTCGGTTTGTCTTTTTTTTATTTTTACATTTATTTATATGTTACTGCCACCACCTCTGCTCGTATTCACCCTCATTGCCCCCTGTGCCAGGATGCAACTCCGAGGCTGGACGTTTTCATGTAGCTGTAAAGTTCCACTGCCGGCTGTGGCATTGGGGGCTGGGAATTGGGGCGGAGGCGTTATTCTCTATGCGAATCACTCTGTAAGAACAGAGTTTACCATTTACTGTTAGTGAATACACTGGAAACCCCATCAAATGTAATGGCTGATGGGGATTGACTTTGATGGAGGAGAACTTAACACCCATAGAGGGATTAATGATTTTACACACTGTACAGGCAGCAGGAAGTGAGGTTACTGCCTGTATCTGCTGAGAAGCTACACCCCCTACCCATCATTATACCCCCAGATAGAAGTGCTAGAGAAGGGAGTGTGTACCAAGGGTACACGTGACGGCCAATAAAAAGCGGTCAGAGAGAAGTATATATAATTACCGTTGCCAAAGTGTTGATTGTAGTGTAATAATGTTGATTCTTCTGAATGTGCAGGGTAAGGCGACTTGTGAACACATTATTACACATATAGTGGCGCCACCTGCAGTTCGCTGGTAGGTACTGCACCTTCATTGTGCATAACCTCAGAAACGGGGACTCCTACGATCTGAACGGGTTAATACTTCTAATTGCAAACTGTACCCACAAATTATCCTTACTGTGAATTATATATCCGGGTACCTGAATTCTGTTTCCGGTACATGGATATAGTATAAATAAGAGTTACTGTGGGGTAGTCCCCATTTTTTAAATTCCCACAAACACCCACTGGTGTCTCTTTTTATAATGTGCTTTTAACACCTGTAAGCGAGTATGCTGCTAGGATCACTTGGGTTGCATTAGCATTCCCTTGAACGCTCCTGGGCGTGTGGACGCTGTAAAATGCTAGCAAGAAACAAACAGTAAGTAGAACTAAAGGGGGCAAAGGATATAATGGAAGTTTCCTGTCTGGGGCATGTTCCCGGAATGGATCTACAATCGCTTCCGGTGTGATGGGTAAAGTGCTCCCACCGCCTCATGTTTGTGGGTTAAGCTAATAATGAGGGTGCAGCTTCTCCATCCATTCGCTGGCAGCGTTTCACTGTACCGCTGTTATAATACTCTTATGGGCTGCAAGTACGGTCGACTTCAGGTATAGTTATCATCCAGGCGCATCCTTGGTCGTTCATAGCAAAAAGGTCAACGATATCGTCGTAGAAAATCTGACCGTGTGTATGCACCATTACTGATCATGGACCGATGCTCCTCTGTGTTCAGCTTACCATGTGTTTATCTTCCCCGTGTATTGTCATTGGTCCTCTTAATATTATAGCAGTTTCCCACTTACTGTTAGTGAATACACTGGGAACCCATCCAACTTAATGCCTAATGGGGATTTATTCCAGTAGAGAACTTCATAAACCCATAGAGGGACTGATGATTTCACTGGAATCTGTATGATATATCGCTGGACGCAATGCCGGCGGTGGCATCCCGAGCTTCAATAGCCCGTTGGGCTGGAAAGTACCTTAAACCCCTCCCCGCACCCTAAACCTAATCCTCCTTGCGAGGTCCCTAATTCTAAATCCCCCCCCTCCCGGGCTAACGCTAGTATACTTACCTTCGGGATGCCGACATCGGCTTCCTGACCGGCATCTTTATCGTATCCCATTTCACCTACACCATAGTATTTACAACCAAGTGTGGCTGAAGGAAGTGTAACCAATGCATTGAAATTAATTAGACCAGATGTTCCCAAACGCGGTCCTCAAGGCTCCCCAACAGGTTGCTTAAATCAAATTGGCTGAGGTAATAATTAAGCCACCTGTGCTTAACCATGGATCTCTCTAAAACCTGAAGTTTTGGGGAGCCTTGAGGACTGCATTTGGGAACCTCTGCGCTTTAGACATCGCGGTAACCTGCGAGTGAGTAGAACCGCTGCATAGGGATCAGAGATCCTTCAGCCAGCTGCAGGTAATTAGCAGTATTAAAGCAGCAGTTCCCACATAGGAGGTTTATGTTTTTTCCTTTAAATAGCAGGTTAGCACGCATCTGGGAGTTATTGTTCCCAGCTGTCCTATGAACCATTATCTCGTTTTCAAAATCTCTGTGGAGGGCCACAAAGCTTGTCTGCCAGTTACACACACACATGCTCAAGGAGGAGGGAAGGATTTTTTTTTTTTTTACAGATCAGTTGGCTCATTTCAAAGGCTCTCTGCTCACTATATTATGTGACTGTGGTTGCTATGGTAGTCGCAAGACACTCTGCAGCATTCTGAATTTCTAGCAGCCTGAAATATATCTGGTCATTACCAAGCTACTTTTCATGTCCTGCTACAGTGTTTTATGTTGCAGGTGGAAAGAAAAATAAAACCTAATTTTTCCATAGGTTTTATCTGCTTTAATGGGCTAGGACCCAGAGCTCTAGTGTGAGCCAGATCCAGTCTCCCACCCGCCCTTCATGTAGCGCAAAGTGAAATAATTAGGCAACAACACTGAGGTACTCCCTGCCACATACCTCATCATGACTACTGTAGGGTTTGTGACTTCGTCCATACCAGTTTCTGGTCACCCCGATGTTTTATTTCTGCCTGGCTGTCACTTGGTATGTTCATAGCTGGGTCATGGAGCACACATTGTGTTATTTGCCAATATTTTGGGGTGGTCAGCTGCTAACTGCACTTATCGCTCCAATATCCTGCTAATACTTGAGCGCTTTCTGTGGACCTCCCACATCCTGAAAACTGCATACACTGGAATGTTGTTTTTGTTTTATACTTTTTTTTTTTTTTTGTACATTGTATTTTTATTTGCTGTTTCTAATATGTCAGTTTTATGTTATGACCGCACTTTATGTTGTTTTGCGCTCTGCATTTATAATTTATTTTGAACAAAATGGTGCGAAATACAAAACTCAGTTCCAATGAAAACGTGTCTGGTGATTTTATTTATGAACGCAGTATGGAAAATAGCCTAGCCTGGGGTAAAACATCTTCACTCTGAATAAACATTTCATTAAAAAAAAAAAAATCCTTAAATACGAACAAATTAATTGACAAACTGATCTTTCCCTCCAAAGGGCCGTGAGTCCTAATGCTGGATAGCTTCCCGGGAGTAGACGGGGGACATCAGTAGGGATTGGGGTTGTAGTCTCAAGCAGCTAAACATTTATCGGTTCCCGGACAACGTTGTGCCGTTTCACCACGTAGATCTTCTGCCCAGAGATGGTGACAAGAAAGGAGTGCTCCCCAAACACGACTGCGGAATAGAAACACAAGAACAGGGTGTATGGACAGAACCATCAAACAAAAAAAGCCAGCCCCTATTAATGGTTCATAGTTACTCACTGCTCATACGCTTGAACGGTGTCTGGTCTCCCAACCCGTGGAAGCTGCAGGCAGTGATTACCATCTCTCTAATTACACCGGCCAAGCGCTCGTCGTTCTCTAGATCACCGGCGCTCTGCAAGCATAGAGGTCAGCACATTTAACGTTCCCTTCAGTCAAAACATGGGGTGTGATGCAAAAAGATTGTAATTGTGATAAGTAAGCTGAGGTTGTTGTAACGATCAGTCCAGTGATAGTCCTAAAATAGTGTACCGGCGTGTTTTGTTATGGAAAAACAATTTCATCTGAAGGTGTAGATTTTTTTTCCACAACGAAACGCGTAAGTAAAGCTACTCCTGAACCGATCTTTGCAACCTCCATAGCTTAGTGAAAAAGGGAGTGGACACACATACAGGTGGGCGTAGCATGGGATGGAAAGTATGCCACTTACCGCCAACACCCCATCATCGCTCATCACCAAGTACCCCATCTGGTCTGGGATCCGCTCAAGACCCTGGGTGAGAGTGGAGGTCTGAGGGGAAAAAACACACACAACCATAGGATATCGATATACCTGGTTTATTGTACGGACACATTTGTTGCAATCTTCATAGTGTGAACGCACAGATAATGGTTTACTTGCTTAGAGCTTACACGGTCATTTCCCCAGGCACAGATACGCACACATAATAACTACGTAGTTGGACTGTCGGAGAAAACCAGATCACTTAAAGTAGAGGTTCTCAAACTCGGTCCTCAGGACCCCACACAGGTCACGTTTTCCAGGTCACCCAGCAGGAGCACAGGTGTAGTCATTACTCACCCACACATTTTAAAAGATCCAAAGGGGGAGCGAAATATTTAACTTGTGATTCTGTGAGGAGACCTGGAAAACATGCACTGTTTGGGGTCCTGAGGACAGAGTTTGAGAACCTGTGACTTAAAGGAAGCATACTAAGGGGTCAATCCTATTAGGTGCAAGTTGTGATTTTCACTTCGAATTCGCATAGCGAATTAATTTTGCAATTCAATTAGCAACTCGCACTGCACCAGTCAGACTGAATTAGCATCTTTACATTCGCACCTCCCTGAGGGTGAGAGATGGAAAGGAAAATCTTTATTTTAAGGTTAAAATGTGGGAACACTATGCTGAACCCCTGGGCCACCCTCCCCCTAATGACTAATTAGGCAATTGGAAGTTTCTAATTAGCTTATTTAGTCCAATAACATTTTTTTAGGTAAAAAAAAAAAAAAAATACAAGTCCTCAAATTACCCAAAAATCTATTTTTTCGTTAGTTTAGGCACTCCAAATTTAATTAATTATTTTTCAACTAAAAAATTATTGTATTTTTTTTCAATTTTTCAAGGTGCCCTCAAAGTACCCCAAAAATCACCCTTTTTTCCTACTTTTTTTTGTGTTTTTCGTTTAAGATTAAACGAAAAGCTTGGTTTTTTATTTATCATTTTCTTGCATTTAAAAAAAAAAAAAAAAAGCACAAATCAGCCATTTGACACCATTTCAAATCCTACAATACCTTCCTAATGGCCACAAACAGCCTTCTATACGGTCCTGCTAACTGAATAATCCATTTTGGGGGGTCCAGGATGGTCTCCTGAAATTTTCATGCATTTCTCGCAAATCTCATTTGGCAGTCAATTCGCACCCCTCCGCTGCGAGTAGTGCGAATAGGCATTTTTTATTGGATTGGAGAATTGTCAGGAGCGCGCTTTGTGGCGAAGTGTGCGAGTTTAAAGAAACAAACTCGCAATTCGCACCTAATTGGATCTAGCCCTAAGTCCATGCACTCAGACTTACACCCAGGGCAGCAATTATCACTGTGCAGTTTTTATTGCACTACAGTTTTAAACATAGTGCAACAACAATCCTTACAAGTCCTACTATGCACAACCTCAGTGCCTTTCATATTGTGTGTCCTGGCGTATAAGGAAAGTAGCGCCGCAATGCATCGAGTTCCATATTTACTCCGCATAAACCTCTTATACTTTATATAGGCCCATATTCAATTTGGAGCGAAAAGCCAGAATCGGCGAAAAAGTTTAGCCGATGGCGTCATTTCGCCGTATTCAATTTGAAAGACTCAATGCAATGTAATAGGCGCAAAAGTTTCGCCTATGAATAGAAGGTGGAAAAAAGTGCAGAATTGGGGTTTTGGGGTGCAACGTTGTGGGAACCCCCTGCAGCCTTCAGACAGTCCCCCAAAGGTAAACTGCGTAAAAAAAAAAATTAACACCCCAAATTTTGGGGGCGAAAAAAAAAAACGTTGGGGGACAAAGTTAAAAACTAGCGAACTAGACTCCAGGGGGGTCCCCAATTATGGGCAATGTGTTTTTCATTGCAGGTGCTTGCAGCAGGTGGATTTTTCAAACTGTACTTAAGCAACTTTAAAATATGCTGTCCCCCATTTACAAGTACCCCAAATTTGCTGGAATAAGTTATTTTCTACAAAAAAACTTGGTGCAGAATACTATTCTGCACCACTTATACAAAAACGCTATTTAGCAGCTATTGAGCACATTTAAAAACACCAAATACCTTCAGCAAGCCAAATCAGGGAGTACCATAGGTAACCCCCATGTCAGAGCATCTTTTGAGGGGTCTCAGGCTGATTTCCCCATATCTGACAGTACTTTCCGCTTGTTTCTGTTTTGCCGGGTCCCGTTTTCGCATACTTTAAAAATGAATAAGGGGATACGTGGGTACATGCGCGATACTTTTCCACTTGCGAAAAGTCCGGGAGGCGGAAAAGTATCACGGGTCCGCTCAAATTGAATACGGCTCAATGTTCATTCTAGCACCCTGCACCGGTCACAACACGTGCAGTTCCTCTTTCTTGCCTGGGGTGTCGCTCTCTGCTGTGGTGCTTCTAGCACACTCTGGTCTGTCTCAGTAGTTTGTCCCATCAGCTGGGTGTGATAGCAGCACCAGAGCAGAGAGCAACGCCCCAGGCAGGAAAGAGGAACTGCATGGGTCGTGACCGATGCAGGGTGCTAGAATGAACACTACTATAAGTGTCACCATTTACCCCCAGTGGTGGGAAGAGACAGCCAGCGGGCAGACGAGCAGTCTGCTACAACCCCCTGCATTGTGCCCTGCTCTTGTAAAGTAGAGAACTTGTCTTAATGGGAGGAGCCAGCTTCTGCATTATGTGATCTCTGTGCATCAGGTTACACCGGTAATGAGCGGCCCTTCTGTAGGTTGGAGGGTCGCACAGCTGCACCTAGATGTACAGTCAGGTGCATAAATATTGGGACATTGACAGAATTTTCATATTTTGGCCTCTATTCACCACCACAATGGCTTTGAAATGAAACAAACAAGATGTGCTTTAACTGCAGACTTTCAGATTTAATTTGAGGGTAATTACATCCATATCAGGTGAACGGTGTAGGAATTACAACGGTTTCTATATGTGCCTCCCACTTTTTAAGGGGCCAAAAGTAATGGGACTATCAACTCAAAAGCTATTTCATGGACAGGTGTGGGCTATTCCCTCGTTATTTCATTATCAATTAAGCAGGTAAAAGGTCTGGAGTTGATTCTAGGTGTGACATTTGCATTTGGAATCAGTTGCTGTCAACTCTCAATATGAGATCCAAAGAGCTGTCACTATCAGTGAAGCAAGCCATCATTAGGCTGAAAAATCAAAACAAACACATCAGAGAGATAGCAAAAACATTAGGTGTAGCCAAATCAACTGTTTGGAACATTCTTAAAAAAGAAAGAATGCTCCGGAGAGCTCAGCAACACCAAAAGACCCGGAAGACCACGGAAAACAACTGTGGTGGATGACAGAATAATTATTTCCCTGGTGAAGAAAAACCCCTTCACAACAGTTACCCAAATCAAGAACACTCTCCAGGAGGTAGGTGTATATGTGCTAAAGTCACCAATCAAGAGAAGACGTCACAAGAGTGAATATAGAGGGTTCACCACAAGATGTAAACCATTGGTGAGCCACAAAAACAGGAAGACCAGATTAGAGTTTGCCAAACAACATCTAAAAAAGCAATTACAGTTCTGGAACAACATCCTATGGACAGATGAGACAAAGATCAACTTGTACCAGAGTGATGGGAAGAGAAGAGTATGGAGAAGGAAAGGAACTGCTCATGATCAAAAACATACCACCTCATCAGTGAAGCATGGTGGTGGTAGTGTCATGGCGTGGGCATGTATGGCTGCCAATGGAACTGGTTCCCTTGTATTTATTGATGATGTGACTGCTGACAAAAGCAGCAGAATGAATTCTGAAGTGTTTCGGGCAATATTATATGCTCATATTCAGTCAAATGCTTCAGAACTCATTGGACGGCGCTTCACAGAGCAGATGGACAATGACCCGAAGCATACTGCAAAAGCAACCAAAGTTTTTTAAGGCTAAAAAGTGGAATGTTAGGCAATGGCCAAGTCAATCCCCTGACCTGAATCCGATTGAGCATGCATTTCACTTGATGAAGACAAAACTGAAGGGAAAATACCCCAAGAACAAGCAGGAACTGAAGACATTTGCAGTAGAGGCCTGGCAGAGCATCACCAGGGATGAAACCCAGCGTCTGGTGATGTCTATGCGTTCCAGACTTCAGGCTGTAATTGCCTGCAAAGGATTTGCAACAAAGTATTAAAAAGTGAAAGTTAGATTTAGGATTGTTTTGTTTGTCCCATTACTTTTGGCCCCTTAAAAAGTGGGAGGCACATATAGGAACCGTTGTAATTCCTACACCGTTCACCTGATTTGGATGTAATTACCCTCAAATTAAATCTGAAAGTCTGCAGTTAAAGCACATCTTGTTTGTTTCATTTTCAAAGCCATTGTGGTGGTGAATAGAGGCCAAAATATGAAAATTCTGTCAATGTCCCAATATTTATGCACCTAACTGTAGGTGGGAGGGTCGCACAGCTGCACGTAGATGTAGGTCAGGTTACCCCATCGCTGATCTGAACTTTCACATTCTCTCGTAACAGCATGGGCGCAACATGCAATAACCACTCACTAGCAGATTACTGAATTCAACAACTTCCATAGACAGTAAACTGCACTCAGTATACAGAACAGAGAAGTGGTACTGGGCAAGTGCGATGTATAAAAATAAATAAATACCATATATTGATAATTCTACCCAGTATAGAGAAGTGGCACTGTGCAGCAGCCATACATACAGCATAGGAACCCATACTGAGAGCTGCACCCAGTCTAGAGAAATGGCACTGTGCAGCAGCCATACATACAACACAGGAACCCATACTGAGTGCTGCACCCAGTACAGAGAAGTGGCACTGTGCAGCAGCCATACATACAGCATAGGAACCCATACTGAGAGCTGCACCCAGTATAGAGGAGTGGCACTGTGCAGCAGCCATACATACAGCATAGGAACAGATACTGAAAGCTGCACCTAGTATAGAGAAGTGGCACTGTGCAGTAGCCATACATACAGAATAGGAACCCATACTGAGTGCTGCACCCAGTATAGAGAAGTGGCACTGTGCAGCAACCATACATACAGAATAGGAACCCATACTGAGTGCTGCACCCAGTATAGAGAAGTGGCACTGTGCAGCAACCATACATACAGAATAGGAACCCATACTGAGAGCTGCACCCAGTATAGAGAAGTGGCACTGTGCAGCAGCCATACATACAGAATAGGAACCCATACTGAGAGCTGCACCCAGTATAGAGAAGTGGCACTGTGCAGCAGCCATACATACAGAATAGGAACCCATACTGAGAGCTGCACCCAGAGCAGCAACCATACATACAGCATAGGAACCCATACTGAGTGCTGCACCCAGTATAGAGAAGTGGCACTGTGCAGCAGCCATACATACAGCATAGGAACCCATACTGAGAGCTGCACCCAGTATAGAGGAGTGGCACTGTGCAGCAGCCATACATACAAAATAGGAACCCATACTGAGAGCTGCACCCAGTATAGAGAAGTGGCACTGTGCAGCAGCCATACATACAGAATAGGAACCCATACTGAGAGCTGCACCCAGTATAGAGAAGTGGCACTGTGCAGCAGCCATACATACAGAATAGGAACCCATACTGAGAGCTGCACCCAGAGCAGCAACCATACATACAGCATAGGAACCCATACTGAGTGCTGCACCCAGTATAGAGAAGTGGCACTGTGCAGCAGCCATACATACAGCATAGGAACCCATACTGAGAGCTGCACCCAGTATAGAGGAGTGGCACTGTGCAGCAGCCATACATACAAAATAGGAACAGATACTGAGACTTGCACTCAGAATGTATAACTGGCACTGTGGATAAGCCATACATACAAAGAATGAACAGATACAGAGACCTACACCCACTATAGAGAAGTGGCACTGTGCAGCTGCCATACATACAGCATAGGAACCCATACTGAGAGCTGCATCTAGTATAGAGGAGTGGCACTGTGCAGCAGCCATACATACAGAATAGGAACCCATACTGAGAGCTGCACCCAGTACAGAGAAGTGGCACTGTGCAGCAGCCATACATACAGCATAGGAACAGATACTGAAAGCTGCACCCAGTATAGAGAAGTGGCACTGTGCAGTAGCCATACATACAGAATAGGAACCCATACTGAGTGCTGCACCCAGTATAGAGAAGTGGCACTGTGCAGCAACCATACATACAGAATAGGAACCCATACTGAGTGCTGCACCCAGTATAGAGAAGTGGCACTGTGCAGCAACCATACATACAGAATAGGAACCCATACTGAGAGCTGCACCCAGTATAGAGAAGTGGCACTGTGCAGCAGCCATACATACAGAATAGGAACCCATACTGAGAGCTGCACCCAGTATAGAGAAGTGGCACTGTGCAGCAGCCATACATACAGAATAGGAACCCATACTGAGAGCTGCACCCAGAGCAGCAACCATACATACAGCATAGGAACCCATACTGAGTGCTGCACCCAGTATAGAGAAGTGGCACTGTGCAGCAGCCATACATACAGCATAGGAACCCATACTGAGAGCTGCACCCAGTATAGAGGAGTGGCACTGTGCAGCAGCCATACATACAAAATAGGAACCCATACTGAGAGCTGCACCCAGTATAGAGAAGTGGCACTGTGCAGCAGCCATACATACAGAATAGGAACCCATACTGAGAGCTGCACCCAGTATAGAGAAGTGGCACTGTGCAGCAGCCATACATACAGAATAGGAACCCATACTGAGAGCTGCACCCAGAGCAGCAACCATACATACAGCATAGGAACCCATACTGAGTGCTGCACCCAGTATAGAGAAGTGGCACTGTGCAGCAGCCATACATACAGCATAGGAACCCATACTGAGAGCTGCACCCAGTATAGAGGAGTGGCACTGTGCAGCAGCCATACATACAAAATAGGAACAGATACTGAGACTTGCACTCAGAATGTATAACTGGCACTGTGGATAAGCCATACATACAAAGAATGAACAGATACAGAGACCTACACCCACTATAGAGAAGTGGCACTGTGCAGCTGCCATACATACAGCATAGGAACCCATACTGAGAGCTGCATCTAGTATAGAGAAGTGTCACTGTGCAGCTGCCATACATACTATATAAGAGCAGATATTGAGACATGCACCCTGCACTGGGCAAGTGTTATACATACTGAATAAGAAGAGATACTGAGAAGTGGCACTGTGCCGGTAGGATACACACAGCAGAACGACCAGGGCAGGTGCCCCTGGGCTCTGGCATATAACAGGTATAATAATGACTATAGGAGAACTCACCATGGCTGCAGCCCCTGATCCCAGGCACTTCCTCCTTTCCTGCAGGCACCGCCCACACCAACTCACTATAGGCTACTCCTCAGCCAATGCTGTATGTCCGCTTCCGGACTGGCTACTGCTGGTGCCATTCATACGGTAAGCCCGCCTCTTCGTCTGACTGATTTATTTCTCACATGACTAGTGCCTTTACTTCTGATTCGCTGAACTGCATGTTAATCACAGCAAGTATCAAAATGAGTTCTTCGATTGGTTATCACCTCGACTTCAGCCCGCCCTCATCTGTGTCATGTGATAGAGGATGTAGAAGTAATAGGCGAGTGAACTCGTCGCTTGCTGTCTCACTCTCAGCAGCTGATGGGAAGCCCTGGTGACCAGTAGTAAGAGAGTCTCAGCAGTCACCAGGGTTTCAGGTTTCATTGCCTAATAATTACTGTTCGAAGTTTTTCCATTGAAGCCTAAATTTGCAGGGGCGGCAGCCATTTTTCTGGAGGCCACAATACATTGAGACCTATGTAAATAGCCCACCTAACATGGCGTCTGCATTGGAGACAAAATTGATGCTATTAACAAAATAAGGATTAATTACATTTATTGTGGCATTATCTGTTCTCTGAGACTTCTTAACCACATTGGGCCTGATTCAGAGCTGTGATTTTCACAGCTGTGAATGTGCAGCAATATGCTGATTCCGCAGCGGGCCAACACATAACGCAACATCGAATGTTAAAGGAGCTGTGAAGATCCGGACGCCGTCTCCTAAACAGCAGCGTGTCCACAACGTGGGCCGGCGCCTGGAACCGCTGCTGTGTTAGCGGCGTGAGGGTGTTGATGCAGACAGCAGTGTATTGCAGTCACCACTGTAACGGCGAATTGGGAGAGCTGTGTTGGCCTGACAAGTGTCACTGAGGTCCCGTACTGTGGGCCTGATTCAGACCCGGTCGCTATCTGCGTACGCTCGCTGGATGCGTATGCAAATTTGTCAAAGTGACGCCACGGGAAGCGATCGCTCGCCAAGGCATAAGCACGCCCACCATGTCTTAGCAAGCGGCCACTTTGTGTATGCGTATGCCCAGTCGCACAGGCAGAGCCGCCCACCAGCACACATCATCTCCAGGAAGTGTATTAAAACATTGCTACATCGAGCACCATCGGATGTGAACGCAGTGCTTGCAGTAGCTTTACCCTACCGCAAGCATTGCGAGGAAATCAGTGTAAAAAAAAGGCAAGTGACGTGTACTATGACGCTGCCTGTTAATTATGCACGCCTCTTAAACGGCGTGGAAACACTCAGGCACGCCTGCGTTCGCATGTCCAACCCCCCGTTATTAGTGTCCTGCCCCTGTTACCACCCACAAACGGCCTCTCCTGTCACTCATTACCCTAGGCTGCCTTTGCTGGGCGAGCGAGAGGGTTGCGATCGCAGTGTGTAGTTCATGCACACGCAGAACGAAGCGTGCGCATACACAGAACATTGGGCTGCTTGCGAACGCACAGCGCAAGCGAGGGGCTCTGAATCAGGCCCTGTGTGTTGGTCATCTCAGAGAGTGTTAAGCTGGACACAGGCACAGGGCTGGATTATAGGGGGGGGTGAGGGGGGCAACAGGGGCGGTTGTCCCGGGGCCCCCACACAGTCACTATTAGCAGGACTGCACTCCAGTTATCCGCACCGTCCCTGCCCCCTCCTCAGCAGGAGCTGCGGCCAGCGAATGAATTTCGGCAGAGAGGCCATGGGACACATTCCTCCCCGGACTGTCTCTCTGGTCGGGGCCTCAAGCTGAAGACAGAAGTCAGCGCACATGTGCCACAATGCTGTCCCAGGCTACAGAGGCTATCCCCCTGCTTCCCCCGTTGCCGCCGCTATCCTTTGATGGTCTGGTCCCGGCTCCAGCTGAGCAAGGGGGGACAGACCAGAGTATGAGATGGAGATTTCACTCAGCGCTCCCCCCACTATCCAGGGAGTATACTGCGCTCCTTCCCGGCTTTTTATCCGTTGCCCGGGCAGACCCACTCCCTGTCGTGTCTGCCCATGAAACTCCCCTGCAGCAGGCGTCCTTCCCCTCCCCCCCCCCCAGGGTATGCAGGTTCTTGTAGTCCCACAGGTCTACTAATATATTGGTCCAGATCATTTACAGTAGTGCAAGCAGTGGTGTAAGTGTATATATGGGATCGGTATGATTTATGGCCGGCGGTTCAAATCCCGACAGCGGAAGCCCAGCAGAGGTGAAGATCCTGACTGCGCTAAAGGTAAGTATAAACTAACCTAACCCCCCCCCCCTAACTCTCCCTTAGGGGTGCCTAACCCTAACCTCCCCCCCAAGTGCCTAACCCTAACCCCCCTCTAAGTGCCTAAACCTAACCCTCCCTTCACTGCTGCCTAAACCGAAGTCTCTCAGGGTGTGCCAAACCCCCCCTTCCCCTAGCCTAACCCTCCCGGGGGGCTGCCTAATCCTAAATACCCCCGGGAGCCCCTAACCTAATACTCCAGCCCCTCCCGGCGCCCGGCTAACCTTTGATCGGGATAATGACAGGCGTCGGCATTTCGACGCCTGTCATTAGACCCTTGCCGGGACGGTCGGCATGCCGACAGTCGCGATTTAGACCGTCTGCATCCCGACTGCATACTATATATATATATATTTATATATATTTTCTTGTACTACAGTTACATTGATAGCGGGCCCCACAAGTTTGTCGCCCAGGGGCCCCCAAAAACCTTAATCTGGCCCTGCACAGGCAATCCAACACATGCCTACCCTCACAGATAACTTGAATCTTCACCACTTTTTGGATGACCAATTACTTTTCAGAATTTCTGCTTCACTACAGTGAGGTCACAGCCCTGATCCGCCAGCTTTTGCCCAACGGCGTTGAATGATTTTGGTTGGACTGTTATGCTGCTGCTATTTCTCACCTCAAGTCTATGCTCACTGCCAGCCCGGCGCTCCAATGTGATGTGCATTTTCCCGTTGTGATCTTTGATGATGCCTCCCAGCGTGGTCTTGGTGCTGTCTGCCTGCAGAGTAACAAACCCACCAGTTTTGCTTCCAGGGCCCTTACTGAGACGCAGTACGCTCAAATGGAAAAGGAACTCTTGGCTCTAGTCCTTGCTTGTCAAAAGTTTCACAGTTTCATCTATGGGCGTCCAGTGCTCGTTGAGACAGACCCCTGCATACTGCCTCTGCACGAATTCAATGTCTCCTGCTCAAGCTCCAAAGGTACCATCTGAATGTGGTGTACAAACGTGGCAATGCCTCCATGTTGCTGGTGCCTTATCACCTCACCTCCCAGACTCTGGTATCCCTGATGCTGATGATTACCTTTACTCTCATGACCTCTGGTCTCTCTTTGCCTCCCGCCGTGAATTGACCCTCTCAGAAGGCATCCTCCTATATGGTCAGCATTTGGTGATACCTAATCCAAAATTTCAGGACTATAGGCCTGACTCAGCAGCGATCGCAGCTGCAAATTCGCACAGAATGCAGCTGCGAAAATATGCTAATGCTTTGCCAAAGCTCCGCCCACTGCTGATTCTCACATACGTGGTCGTGTGCTGAATTGTTCAGTGTGTACGGCCGACCGACACCTCATCCCGTTGGTCATGCCATCGGCCGAGATACACATCATTCTGATGTGTGCCTGGCTTTAGTCTGCAATATGATATATTTTAAATGTTATTTTCACGCAATAAAACTTTAGATCCATTAACCCAACCGCTAGTTTTGATTGGCAGGAGGGTGAATCTTGGTGTAATTTCTATAGAGACAAACCAAGCACCCATGTTCTCTGACCCTCTATTAGAGCAACAATGTATAATTCATGGAACCTGACATTAGAGGAGGCAGTGGGATCTACCGGATATTTCCCCTGCACCCCTGTTGGCCAGTCCGACCCTGCTAGTAGAAAGTTTACTTAAAGCAGGATAAAGGACAGTCTAGCATGCTTAAGTAGTTCATTAATTACTTACATGACATCATTAGAGATACTGTTTACTCTTTTTCTTTGGTCCAAAAGAATATTCTAAAATTGGACCCTTCTGTGTCAGTTAGGGGCGTGGATTGAAAGTTCTACAGTAAAAAGGTAGACACCAGATGTTAGACAGTCAATAGGTCAACAGGGACAAAAGGTCGACATGTAAGAAGGTCGGCAGGTATAGATGGTCGACAGGGTCAAAAGGCAGATACAAAAATGATCGACACTTTTTTTTTCCCCCTAACCCTAATCTTCACCCTAACCCTCCTCTTGGTGCCTAACCCTCCCTCCGGGTGCCTAATCATAACCATCGGGGTGGGTGACCCTAACCTTCCCTTGTAGTACCTAACCCTAGCCCTTCGGTTAGTTCCTAACCCTCCCTCCTGGTGCCTACCCCTTCGGTAAGTGCCTAACCCTCCCTCCTGGTGCCTACATCTTCGGTAAGTGCCTAACCCTCCCTACTGCTGCCTAACCCCAACCGTCGGGGTAAGGGCCTAATCCTAACTGTCGGGGTAAGTGTCTAAACCTAATCCTCCAGTAAGTGCCTAACCCTTAAGTGTTGACCATTCTTGTGTCGACCTTTTGAACCTGTCAACCATTTGTACCAGTCGACCTTCTTACACGTTGACCTTTAGTGTGTCAACATTTTTGTCCCTGTTGACTATTGACTGTCTAACATCTGGCGTCTATCTCGACATTGTCAACCTTTTTACTGTAGATCTTGAGACCGGATCCCGTCAATTAGCGTCTCATTCCAATCACACTTGGTTCCAGCTTCATACCTACTTTCAACCACTAGGTGGCCTCTCATGCCTCTTAGCATTATTTATAATCATAATGTAAAATTAATCCTACAGCATGCAATGAACATAAGAAACTCATTGTTTAGCTGTAAAAGTTATATTAAATCTAATTTTCTTAAACACTTGTTACAAATCTAGGGTTTTGTAAACGTAAGTGAAAATGTAATTTTATGGTCTGACAACTTACCGCTATTCACATACAGCGCTTGGTCATTTTAAAATACAGTTACAAGTGTTTAGCGTCCTGTGTCCTGTCAGGTTACAGGAGTCATAGCTGCTTTTGATTAACAAGAAAACCCCTATAGCTGTGATCTAACATTTCCAGCAGATCGTTTGATTATAGCAGTTCTGAGTAACGCTGCGGGCGACTCAGAATAGGCCACGGGGACTGTGACACTGGAGCCACTTTCACTGTGTATAGGATCGCTGACAACAGAAATGTTAGTGACGTGTCACTCAATTACCTCACACAAATGCTCCCTGACTGTCAATCACACTGTGAGTAAACAGTCGCTGCGAACGACTACGGTAATGTATCTTGATGCATATGCGGTTACAGATTTGACGCATGCGCAGTTTACCAATAATCGCTCAACTGCCTTAATATCAGCATTGCGTTCTCGGTATCAGGCCCAAGTGGCCTTTTCAGGGCTTGTTCAGTCAGACGCAGGCTACTACACCAGGGAAGGACTGATACTAGCATTTGCATATTATCGCAGCCACGACTCCGGCAACAGGGGAGGCGGCAGCATCCATCTCTGAATCAGGCCTTATGTGTCATCTCTTCCAGATGTTGCCGAATCTGCCCAGTATAATGCTATGTAGTGCACCTAAAATGGCTGCCTCACCTGGATCTTTTGCATACATACCGACTTTCAGATTTTCCTCTCCGGGAGTTTCCCGGAGAGGAGATATTGGGGGGCGGGGCCAGACTAATTGTGTCATTAAACCTGGGAATCCTGCATATTTGACAAGGAGGCGGTACCAAATGACGTGATTCTCAGAATCCCCGAGAAAATTGTCCCCATTCTGGAAGTGGGAGAGAATGCGAGAGAAGTGCCTTTCCGGGGATGCGGGGGGGGTTACCCAAAAAAACGTGAGCCTCCCGCAGGTCCCGGGAGGGTAGTCATGTATGATCTGTTGTGGGTAGGATGAATAATCTGGGCAGCACAGACGGTGTAATGGTTAGCGTTACTGCCTCACAGCACTGAGGTCAGGGGTTCGATTCCCACCCCGGCCCTACCTGTGTGGAGTTTGTATATTCTCCCTGTGCTTGCGTGGGTTTCCTCTGGGTGCTCCGGTTTCCTCCCACATTCCAAAAATATACTGGTAGGTTCATCGGCTCCCAACACAAATTACCCCTAGTGTGTGCGCATGTGATAGGGAATATAGATTGTAAGCTCCACTGGGGCAGGGACTGATGTGAATGGCCAAATATTCTCTGTAAAGCGCTGCGGAATATGTGTGCGCTATATAAATAACTGGTAATAAATAAATAATAAATAAATAAATAATCCTTGGAATTTAGGCCCTGAATCAGGGCCGGTCTTCTTGCTCTTCAGAGCGGCCTCCTGGCTGCTTGCATAGCTGTGGGTGACCACCCACAGCTATAGCGAGCGGCCAGGAAGATGGTCGCGATGGTCAAGACCATCGCAACCATCGGGCTTGCGACGAGACCCTTGTGGTAGGGTCTCGTTGCCGCAAGCCCCAGAGTGCTTTTGGCTCTAACAGCCGAAAGCACTCCCACTGACATTCCCATGGGAACGCCTCCATCTGGGCAGCCACGCCCCCGGCCCGCCCACCAAAGGGGGCGTGCTGTCACTCAACATCGACAGCACGCCCCCTTTGGTACGAGACCCGGAGCGACAGAGTACCCGTCGCTATCCGGGTCTCGCGCATGCGCATGACGTGGGCCCCCATCGAACCGCTTGCGGGGCATCAAGCAGCCACAAACATCAGAAGAAAATTAACATACAGCAACAGACAACGATCGCCTCGATCGTTAGCTGCTATCACTCGTTAGTTAGAGGAGGTGCTTTGTTCATGTATGGGCTTCACTTTGGTTGCGACTGACCAGCCGTGCGATTGCTTTTTTCAGAGATTCTCGATCGTTAGGCGTACGACCGAGCGGCCGCAACGACAGCCTCTGAATGAGGTCCTTATTCCTCCAGCTACTCCCCTGATGGGTGTACAGTAGCAGGGCCAATAGCGTGCAGGCAGTGGTGATGTGGCGCACATAAAAGAGGGGTGGTCATGGGCCCAGGGACATTCCTAGCACTTTGAAAATATAAGGCCACTTCCAACCCAGCAACCGCTCACTGGTGAGGTCTGTGGTTCCCAGGAGTCGGGACAGGGATAGCATCCCTCACCTGTTACATTACACACAAAGCCGTCATCACCATAGGAAAGGATTCTTTATTGTAAGGGTGGTAAAGCTTTGGTGGTTCTCAATAGAAAGTATCTGGGAATAGCTGATCTTTATGAACGTTTGCCGTTTTTTTTAAATTGTTCTATGTAATAACTGTTAATCTGCTTAACAAAACCAGGACTTCTCCTCCCAGATTATCTGTCGGGGTTCAGGGGCAGCCGGGCTCTCAGCTGGAATTGACCCAGGAACGCCAGAGCATTGACCTTCTCAGGATACAGAGGAAGAGCAGCAAGCAAAGATAGGTGAGACCCAGGACAGCGGCACAGAGGTGGCACAGTGTTATGATCCAGAAGGCGTACAGGTAAAGGACCCGATTACATCTCTTTGGGCCTGATGGAGAATCCCAGGGTTCATTGTTCAGAGAATATATCCAGACATTACCTGCAGAGGGGAGATATATAACTCTGAGCATTGTACAACCGCCACTCTCCTCCCTCCCCCGATTATCTGCCTTGTAGATTATTGCCTGCACTCTCTGCTCTTTACCTGCCTGCACTCTCTGGCCCTGTGTCACGCCTGCTCTCTCTAACCTGTGGAACGCCTGCACTCTCTGACTCCATGGACTTCCTGCACTCTCTGACCCCGTGGACCACATTCACTCTCTGGCCTGTGGACCGCCTGCACTCTCTGACCCCATGGACCGCTGCACACTGACCACATGGACCGCATTCACTCTCTGGCCTGTGGACCGCCTGCACTCTCTGACCCCATGGACCGCTGCACACTGACCCCATGGACCGCCTGCACTCTCTGGCCCCGTGAGCCGCCTGCACTCTCTCGACCTGTGCGCCGCCTGCACTCTCTGACCCCGTGATCCGCCTGCACTCTCTGACCCCGTGGGCCGCCTGCACTCTCTGACCCCGTGGGCCGCCTGCACTCTCTGACCCCGTGGGCCGCCTGCACTCTCTGACCCCGTGGGCCGCCTGCACACTCTCACCCCGTGGGCCGCCTGCACACTCTCACCCCGTGGGCCGCCTGTCACCACCAGCACTCTCTGCCATGTGACTGCCTGCACTCAGAATTTGGGCTACAATTGTTGAAAGTGGAGAGCTCTACTGGGCACACTAGTAGCTTTCTACTTAGCTTCAGAGAGACCCTGGTATTACCGCCAGCCACCAAGCCTTCCAGCTTTCCTGTACCGCTACAGATGCACTGACTGGCTGGGGTGTTGAATATCACCCGCTGGTGTATACTGGAACAATGCTACACCCACAAACCTTTGCACACATATTTCCAGTAACAATGATATTGATACCCCCATAGCTCCTCCATTCTCTAACTTAGATCTTCCCAGTTCTTTGTAGCTCCCGCATCCCCTATATCCCAGCTCCCCACACCCTCTGCTTCCTGCTCATATTCACCTGCTATGAAGAAAGCAAAAAGGAATAGGAACATCACTGACTGTGCACAAATAGTGGCCAGACTGACAGATGGCGGCTCTCTGCCGTCCCCACAGGGGAGACATGTTAGGGAGAGTAGTAGCAGACATGCCGCCCCCGAAATAATGAGATAGTAGGGAATCAGATACTGGCCGGGACAGTCGTTTATGTAGATCGCACCTGGGAATGAGAATAACACATAAGTTATAACCATCAGTATGTAGTTAATATCATTAGTTGCAGAAGACAGCAGTGTCTTGGTAGGAAGGTGTGTGGTGATGGAGCAAATAATACTGGGGGTACAGTGATACAGTAGATAGGGAGGAGAGTACAGTGATACAGTAGATAGGAAAGAGAGTACAGTGATACAGTAGATAGGAAGGAGGGTACAGTGATACAGTAGATAAGGAGGAGAGTACAGTGATACAGTAGATAAGGAGGAGAGTACAGTGATACAGTAGATAGGGAGGAGAGTACAGTGATACAGTAGATAGGGAGGAGGGTACAGTGATACAGTAGATAGTGAGGGTACAGTGATACAGTAGATAGGGAGAAGGGAACAGTAGATAGGGAGGAGGGTACAGTGATACAGTAGATAGGAAGGAGAGTACAGTGATACAGTAGATAGTGAGGGTACAGTGATACAGTAGATAGGGAGGAGGGTACAGTGATACAGTAGATAGGAGGGTGGGTACAGTGATACAATAGATAGGGAGGAGGGTACAGTGATACCGTAGATAGGAAGGAGAGTACAGTGATACAGTAGATAGGGAGGAGGGTACAGTGATACAGTAGATAGGAAGGAGAGTACAGTGATACAGTAGATAGGAAGGAGAGTACAGTGATACAGTAGATAGTGAGGGTACAGTGATACAGTAGATAGGGAGAAGGGAACAGTAGATAGGGAGGAGGGTACAGTGAAACAGTAGATAGGAAGGAGAGTACAGTGATACAGTAGATAGTGAGGGTACAGTGATACAGTAGATAGGGAGGAGGGTACAGTGATACAGTAGATAGGAGGGTGGGTACAGTGATACAGTAGATAGGGAGGAGGGTACAGTGATACAGTAGATAGGAGGGTGGGTACAGTGATACAGTAGATAGGAGGGTGGGTACAGTGATACCGTAGATAGGAAGGAGGGTACAGTGATACAGTAGATAGGAAGGAGAGTATAGTGATACCGTAGATAGGGCGGAGGGTACAGTGATACAGTAGATAGGGAGGAGGGTACAGTGATACAGTAGATAGGAAGGAGAGTACAGTGATACAGTAGATAGGGAGGAGGGTACAGTGATACAGTAGATAGGAAGGAGAGTACAGTGATACAGTAGATAGGGAGGAGGGTACAGAGATACAGTAGATAGGGAGGAGAGTACAGTGATACAGTAGATAGGGAGGAGGGTACAGTGATACAGTAGATAGGAAGGTGGTTACAGTGATACAGTAGATAGGGAGGAGAGTACAGTGATACAGTAGATAGGGAGGAGAGTACAGTGATACAGTAGATAGGGAGGAGGGTACAGTGATACAGTAGATAGGACGGAGGGTACAGTGATACAGTAGATAGGACGGAGGGTACAGTGATACAGTAGGGTGGGAGGAGGGTACAGTGATACAGTAGGGTGGGAGGAGGGTACAGTGATACAGTAGATAGGGAGGAGGGTACAGTGATACAGTAGATAGGGAGGAGGGTACAGTGATACAGTAGAGAGGGAGGAGAGTACAGTGATACAGTAGAGAGGGAGGAGAGTACAGTGATACAGTAGACAGGGAGGAGGGTACAGTCATACAGTAGACAGGGAGGAGGGTACAGTGATACAGTAGATAGGGAGGAGAGTACAGTGATACAGTAGATAGGGAGGAGGGTACAGTGATACAGTAGATAGGAAGGAGAGTACAGTGATACAGTAGATAGTGAGGAGGGTACAGTGATACAGTAGATAGGGAGGAGGGTACAGAGATACAGTAGATAGGGAGGAGAGTACAGTGATACAGTAGATAGGGAGGAGGGTACAGTGATACAGTAGATAGGAAGGTGGTTACAGTGATACAGTAGATAGGGAGGAGGGTACAGAGATACAGTAGATAGGGAGGAGAGTACAGTGATACAGTGGATAGGGAGGAGGGTACAGTGATACAGTAGATAGGAAGGTGGGTACAGTGATACAGTAGATAGGGAGGAGAGTACAGTGATACAGTAGATAGGGAGGAGAGTACAGTGATACAGTAGATAGGGAGGAGGGTACAGTGATACAGTAGATAGGACGGAGGGTACAGTGATACAGTAGATAGGGAGGAGGGTACAGTGATACAGTAGATAGGGAGGAGGGTACAGTGATACAGTAGATAGGAAGGAGAGTACAGTGATACAGTAGATAGTGAGGAGGGTACAGAGATACAGTAGATAGGGAGGAGAGTACAGTGATACAGTGGATAGGGAGGAGGGTACAGTGATACAGTAGATAGGGAGGAGAGTACAGTGATACAGTAGATAGGGAGGAAGGTACAGTGATACAGTAGATAGGGAGGAGGGTACAGAGATATAGTAGATAGGGAGGAGAGTACAGTGATGGAATGAGGGCTCAGTTAATGATTTCCCCCCTGAGAACACTATTTACAGCTTATGCACAGCTTCAAATGTTCCTGATCTCCAGCCCTTTAAAAATAATGGGCCTGATTCAGAGGTGGCGCATTGAATAAAACGTTGTACTATTGGTCACACAACCATTGCACCATCAGCACCATCGGTCGCACACCCGTGGCACCACCGGAGATTAGAGCAGCCGTATGGTTGCTCAGAATTGCCGCCTGAACATGGCTGCCAAAATTGCTGCAACTGCGAAAAAAGTCAGTCATTGACAGTAACACACCTGTATCTGTATAGCCACTCCCCTCTTGTCACCCTGATACGCCCTTTTCCAATACCACTTGTCTGCCTCCAGATTCTCATGCGTTCCTAGCTGGTAATCATTGGGACGCAATCGCAGTGCGACTCCGGCGCCTGTTCAGTACAAAATAGAACTGCGCAAACATTGGTACTGCGCCACGCCTTGCATCAGGTCCAAAGCCCTGTAATAAAAGATTTCTGCCCTAAAAACACTGGGCCTCATTCAGAGACGTACGCCATTGCAATCGCAGCTACAATCCCGTACTCTGCTGCTGTGCAAAAATACGCTAATGCATGCAGCCACCTATTGAGACGCCCACCTGCGGCTTCACAGATCTAAACAAGTGCCGTACAAACATCGACCTGAGTAACCCTATTGTCGTGCAGAATGGCTGCATGAACAGAGACGCCGGTACCATATTTTCTGCATACAGATACACGCCCCGGAAACTGTCACGATATGCCCACGTTTTTGTCGCCATTCCCCGTTACTTACCACAAAACGGCCCCTGCCTGTCAGATCACTGCCAAATAAATCCTTAGTCGCATTTCGTTGCAATTCCGTCGCCTCCCATGCTTGTTGCTTCTAAGACGCATGTGCACTCGGCCGATAATCGCTCAACTGCGTAAATATTAGCCTTGCATTCACATTTCAATTCAGGCCCATTATCCATCTTGTCGGACATATCCAAGTGTGCTTTTATCTAATACCATGCCCATAATGCTCTTTAGTGATGGCTCAGAGCAGTCCCTGGTGCTGCAGAAGGTGGCTTCAAAAATAACAATTAATCTCAAACATCTCAAATTCTGTATCTAACCCAGCTATAGAGTTCTACTTTCTGCCTTTAAATTAAAGTAACCTCTGTTTTGGGCCTACTGTAAGACTGTTTGGGGAATGTTTGGGGACTGCATCATCTCTTTGTACCAATTAAATCCTTCAATTCTTCGTCTACAGGCAGATCCAGCTTTTTGACCCAACACTAAACATCTGGATGTATGAATGAAGTGACCACAGGGGCCCACTGCACAAGTACGGGCTGAATGGCTGCTCCCCATTGCCCATGGCTGGTGAGGATGGACAGTAACCACAACACATCTGACTCATCTCCTGCAGGTTTCAGTCAATACATGACCGTTCCTGGTGAGATGTTGGTCAGGAATAGCGGTCCTCTCGTGCCTATCCAAGCCGTGATTTGCAGCCAAAAAGGACCAATATGCAGTCACGTCTCCAGCAGTCTTGGTCACCTTAAGCTCACTAAAGGTTAGGTCCTACTGTAGAGCCAAAGATTGGGAACAGGGAGGGTTACATAGATGTGACACTTACCAATAGTGATACAGGCAATGCTAATCCCAACAAGGAGACACTTCCCGGCAACTGAGGAGAGAGGAAAACACAGGTATAGGGGAGGGGGGTCATACAAAAGACAAGGGGTCACTGTAATTTACTCTACTTGTCTTGGGGGCTACGGCTGGGTTTCTGGTCAGAGTGTCGACATTCAGAATATCAGTCATGGACTTTAGGCCGACGACCAAATGTTGACATTGTTAAAATACGGATATATAACATGTCGGCACCAGTAAGTAATTTGTGCAGTTTTCTGCTTATTTTTAGGGTTATGTTTAGACTAAAATAAGCAGAAAAGTGTATGGCGGCATTCTGGTGTCGACGCGATAAATATGTAATAATTTTAACCATGTTGACATTTTCATTGTGGACCAAGGGTCCATGTCGATACTCAGAACCTGTCGACATTCTGAATTTTGACCTTTCATACCACACCCCTACGGTAAAAGTAATGAGGTTATAACAACAACATTGGACTGAAGTAAAGACATGGGGGTATATTTACTATAGGTCGATTTTGGGTTTTTGGTGTATGTGTAGGTGATTGACAGTCTATTTTGCAAATCGGGGATTTACTAAAGGCAAAATGAACTATAAAAGACTATAAGACCGAATCATGACCAAAAGTGACCATTGACCAAACATCGATATTTTGCCATAGACCACTACAGGATCCCCTCATTTACAGTCGGATTGGAAATCAACTAAGAATCGACTACAAAACCAACTGAAAAATCCCCAAATAACGAGTGTGATACAGGAGACCGGCAGTCAGGATGCTGGGGGGTCAAAAGACCGACAGCGGCATCCTGATGCTGAGAATACCGACAGGGGCTCCGTAAGTTCTAACTCTCCCCCCTTCACCCCCTAAACCTCCCTTCCTGAATCCTAACCCTCCCCCCGGCAGCCTAACCTTAACCCTCCTCCCTTAGTGCCTAACCCTAACCCCCCCCAGTGGTGCCTAAACCTAACCACGCTGCCCACAGCCTAACCTCCCCACCCTCCCGCAGCCTAACCCCTCCCGGTGGTGCCTAACCCCCCCGCGGCCTAAACCGAACTCGGCCCACTATACTTATGTTCGGAATGCCAACTGTTCGGAATCCAGCATCGGCATCTCAAATGGTGTCAGGATTCTGGCGCCGGTCTTCTGCCCACGGATCGGGGTTCCGGCACCAGGATTTCGACGGCCAGCATCCTTAACGTCGGCATCTTAACTTCATCCCCCCAAAAACAGATGATTTGTAGCTTGTAAACACTATTCTATTGGTATACCCATACATTACATAACCAATAAAAATGGCTCTGGTGTCTCAGTTCTGTGTTCAGTTCAGAAGTTCGATTATCGAAGGATCTGCGACTGATGGCGCATCTTTGTACGCAGACGCTGGGATTTGCGAAGGCGCCGGGGGGGCATCTCAGTACAAATCCCATCGGCTGCGACATTTGCTTATTGTCATAGGGACGCAGAAGCTGCAGCATTAGTGTCCGTCTCTGAATCAGCAATTAATCCCCAATGTCCCTTTATTACAGCACTGGATAAACCTATTAGACTTACTTAGCAGGGGCTTTGGTAAGAATGGGTCCTGGACTGCCCTCAGCAGTGGGGTGTAGGGGCTGTCGCCATCCTCCATGTCACCGCTGGGATTAGGCAGAGCTGGCACCTGCGGGGATAATGGGCGATGGATGTGAGGACTGTACAGAGTGAATACGGACCCTCAGGTCGCTCATACAGGATGCAGGAACAATGGAGGCCCCGAGGGGCTGATTCTGAGTCGAGGTCTCGTCTGCGTCTATACGCTAATGCCGCTACATAGCCCTTCCCTGGTATATGTCCGTGTGTCTCAGGGTCTCATTCAGACCCGCTCGCGAGTGCTTAGCGCTCGCAAGCAGGTCGATGTTGCCCAA
The DNA here is from genome assembly GCA_031769625.1 of Taudactylus pleione. Taxonomy (NCBI): domain Eukaryota; kingdom Metazoa; phylum Chordata; class Amphibia; order Anura; family Myobatrachidae; genus Taudactylus; species Taudactylus pleione. Next base: position 9,191,488 of record JAUIMM010000391.1, read on the forward strand.
ATGCGCACGACGGAGGCGCCTCCGTCGTGCGCATGCGCGAGACCTGAATAACGACGGGGTAGCCGTCGTTATGGGTCTTGCACCAAAGGGGGCGTGCTATCAATGGTGACTGACAGCACGCCCCCTTTGGTGGGCGTGCCGGGGGCGTGGCTGCCCAGACGGAGGCGTTCCCATGGGAACGCCTACCGTCTGGGTCACTAGTGATGTCAGTGGGAGTGCTTTTGGCTCTGGTAGAGCCAAAATCACTCCAGGGCTTGCGGTCAACGAGACCCTACCGCAAGGGTCTTGTCGCAAGCCCGATGGTCGCGATGGTCTTGACCATCGCGACCATCATCATGGACGCTTGCATAAGCTGTGGGTGGTAACCCACAGCTATGGGAGCGTCCACAGCTATGGGAGCGTCCCAAAAAAAAAAACACGCCCTGATTCAGAGCGGGCGCTCGTTCAGAGCGTCCGGCTCTGAATCAGGCCCTCAGTGCGCAAGGACTGAGAAGAGCACCATCAGCATCCGTAGATGTAGAAATACCGCTTGTTCGCACCATCAACACTTGCACCAGGGGACAGTTTCTCCATCCGAATTTGGCCTCCTGTGTGAGCGGATTAGCGTCTCTGTGCGCCACCGGGTTTCCCCTATACACCGCCGACACTCCCATAAGACACAACATCTCCGTGTGTCTATTTAGTCACCCCCCTTGTTACCTCCCAATCGCCATCCTCGAACACCCCTCACATTTCTACTACCGTGCGCCCAATTCTGTACCGCGGCTCTGTACGTGCAAAATCGGGACGCTTGAGCGGACAAAAAAAAACATTGCTCCACTGCATCTGATATCGCTGCTGCGTCCGACTCAGAATCAGCGACTGAGGGTCATTTGTGAACCACAAGAGAGGAAAACTGTAGTACAGCGATTCCCAAACGTCCTGGAATCAGGGCGTTTCAACATGTTTTTCATGGCGCACCGAGGCCAAAAGTTTCTTATTGAGAAACGATTTAAAGATTTAATAAACATTTAATAAACTGTGTGTTACCTATCGCCCTTAGGTTCAGTTAGGTGGTGGGGGACAGGGTTGCGCTTCAGTTTGTCCACGTATTTTATGATTGGCAGTTGGTTTTCCCTATCACATTGACCATAAATAATTTGATTTAGTCCTGGATCCACAACCTGGGACACCCCTGCCAGTGCCCCACAGCATCCAGTTTGGGAACCATTGCTGTATGGCAAAGCTATTTTCTTAGGGCACGTATGAAATAAAAACCTACATGCATAATTTCTGATAGGGATGGCAGATGGCAATCAACCATCAATGGTTTCCCAATGCTGGTCTACTGTCTTACCATCGATGGCAGAGGTCCATTGTACAGTGCATAGCCCCTCCCCTGTTGCGTGACACTTAGCCCCACTCTACTGATGATTGGCCCACTGCATCCTGGCTAGTGATACCCATTGATGTTTCACACCATTGAGGGATGGCCATTGAATGGCTCACCATTGATGGTCGCCATTGGTACTTTATATCGATGGATTTCAGGAAACCATCGCCTGGAAACAGTCAATGGTGTGAAACATCAATGGGTATCACTAGCTAGGATGCAGTGGGCCAATCATCAGTAGAGTGGGGCTAAGTGTCACGCAACAGGGGAGGGGCTAAGCACTGTCCAATGGACCTCTGCCATCGATGGTAAGACAGTAGACCAGCATTGGGAAACCATTGATGGTTGATTGCCATCTGCCATCCCTATCAGAAATTATGCATGTAGGTTTTTATTTCATACGTGCCCTAAGAAAATAACTTTTCCATTTAGCAATGGTTCCCAAACTGGATGCTGCGAGGCACTGGCAGGGGTGCCACAGGTTGGGGATCCAGGACTAAATCAAATTATTTATGGTCAATGTGATAGGGAAAGCCAACTGCCAATCACAAAATACGTGGACAGTTTCCAGGCGATGGTTTCCTGACATCCATCGATATAAAGCACCAATGGCGACCATCAATGGTCAGCCATTCAATGACCATCCTTGTTTTCTGGGTCATCTACTGAATTATTTTACAAGGTTGTTTCCAAAATCTGTACAGTGTACTAGACATAGGGAGGGGTCTTCTTACTAAACCTTGGAGAGAGATAAAGTGGATGGAGATAAAATACCAACCAATCAGCTTATTATAATGGTCATTTTTTAGGCACCCATGAAGTGTTGGAGCTCTAGGTGACTGCCTTAGTTCAGCCTAATGATAGCCCTGGCCCTGATTGGGGGAGGACTATAAACCCTCTGTTAGATGCTAACAAATATTCTGCCAGAAAATTAATGTGATTATGGAGGAGAGAAGTCAAACAATGGTAACTGCACTGAATAACGAGCTCTGCAAGCAGCCTCATAGTCATTGTTATTGTCTTTTTATTTATTTATCACTAAAGGTGCATACACACACAACTATTTTTTGAACGATTATCGTTAACAATATCGTTTATCGTTCAGTCGTTGAAAAAATTGTTCACTGTCTAAGTTAAAACGATGAACGATTATCGTTCATGCGCGTTCACATTTGTAGTTTGTAGTTCAGTCAGACTGACCAACCCAAAGATTTTCATTAAGGGAATATGCAAAAATCATTTGTAGTTCAAAAAAATCGTTCATTACATTTAGTAAATGAACGATTTTAGTACATGATTTTCGTTCATTTTTCCCTTGAAATCGTTTACTAAAATCGTTCATTTACAAAATCGTTATGGGTGTAGGCAGCTTTAAGGTGCGTACACACATAACGATTTTTTTAACGCTTTAACTATAACGACGTCATCAGCGTTAAATCGTTTGTAAAATCGTTCATCTTTTTACGCTGAACGATGAACGATAATCGTTCATGCGCGTTCATGTTTGCAGTTTGTAGTTCATCATCCATTCTGACTGTCCAACAAAGGATTTTCGTTCAGAAAATCGTTCGTGTTGTGCAGAATGAACGATAAACGATGAACGATTTCCATTCACTGTATGCATGATTCAAAAAATCGTTCATCGTTTTTGAAAATCGTTGATTATTTTAGTAACCAACGATTTTTAGTGAACGATGTTTGTTCACTTTCTCAAGGGAAAATCCGAACGAAAATCGTTCACTAAAATCGTTGGTTACTAACATCATTGTGTGTGTATGCAGCTTTAATATTAACATTAGCTAAACACAAATAAAAACATGTAGAGTTAGGGTCACTTCAGTCTATAATTACAGGGGTGGCACAACCATTGGTGCAGCACCAGCAGAGACTTTACCTCATATGTTGCAAAGGCTACTGAAGTGTCAGGGGATGGGGTGCGAGCTGTCAGGACCCTACTCACCTCCTCTCTGTCACGGGGTCTCTCACTCTGTACAACTGAAACAGAAAGTCTGAAGCCACTGAATCTCTAGCATCACACTTCCCCTACATACAGTACGTGTGACTGGAGAGGAAAGCAGGGGGGGAGGGTGGGGGGAGATAGAGAGATAACTGGAGCATGTACTCAGATAAAGACTGAGATAGACTGGATTACAGAAAAATAGCACCCAGAACTAAAAATGGCATTTTGTTGGGAGTTTACTCGGTGGAAATAAAATCTGATCTATCCTGCAGGTCCTGCGCGGAGATCCCCTCTCCTACAAGTGCTGGCTTGATTCCGTCAGTGGTGCTCTGGGCGCCTCCATGAACTCCCCATTCCCATCAGACCCGGCAGAGTCAGATCACAACCGCTGCCGGCATTTTGGTGGGGATGCACATTATTACCATTTGGGATCACTGGGCCTGATTCAGACCCGGATGGTATCTGCAGTCCGTTCGCAATTCTGCGCATGCATCGCAGTGCACATGTGCGAACTACACTGTGCGATCACAGATCCCTCGCTCGCCCAGCATAGACAGCCCAGCAGGATGAGTGACAGGAGAGGCCGTTTGTGGGTGGTGACAGGGGCAGACCACTAGAAACGGGGGGGAGTGGAGGTGCGAATGCAGGCGTGCCTGAGTGTCCCAACGTCGTATCAGAGGTGTGCATAATCAACAGGCAGCATCATAGTACATGTCACTTGGTGGGATTTGACACTGAAGTGACCGCAGTGCTTGCGAGCCTCAAGCGCTGCGATTGCATCCGATGGTGCTCGATGTACCAATGTTTTCATGCACTCCCAGGTGATGACGTGCGCAAAGTGGGCGTCTTATGAATGGCCGGTGGGCGTCTGCATACACATAGTGATCGCACTTGCCGTGCAATAGCCTGCCTTGCTGGGCGTGAGCTGGATTTGCATACGCTGGGAGCGAGCGAACGCATCTAGCGAACGGGTCTGAATGAGCTCCACAGTCAGGCAACATGTATGGGGAGGGGATTGGAGACCACTGCACCCAAACATGGCTGCTCATGTTTATTTACAGTCTTTGCTGAACCTGATGTATGGATTATCCCGTCTTGTAAATGCTTCTTCTCAATTCACAACCAGCAGTGTCGGACTAGAGCCTCGCAGGAGAATGCAGGGGCCAACAAGAGATAGGGCGCATGTCCTGTCTACTGCTTACCTAGTCTAGCCCTTACACCAAAATCCATAACTGTGTCACTCCTTTCGCAGTGGTGTGGGATGGCCGAGGTGACATCTCACAGACACCTACCTCTAGCCCAGCGTTCTCTCTGGCTAGCTCAGCCATCTCTTCCCCTGTAACCACTGAGCCATGTATAGAGGATTCCCTATCAGCAACAAGCGTTAGACTATGCACCTCTGTTCCTGCCAGGGCTAACAAACCCCCATAAGGAGGCTGGAACATGGCTGCTGTTAGGCTCGCAGGTCTCCGCTGGCTAACCCCCAGGTGTGACCTGCTGGGGCATACCGGAATAAAGGGACTGGTCAATGGCACTGGGACTTGCCATGAGGAAACCAGAAAGGAGTGTCAGGCCAGCAACAAACATAGGGCTTATTCAGGGATGTATTGCAAACCAATGGTTAGTCTACATCTCCAATCTTTGTGGATCGGCGCCTGTGCAGAACTGGTCCTGTGAGCTCGCTCACTCGCAGCCCCCCCTTAGCCGCATGATTGACATGCTGCAGCGTTTGAGGGGCATTGCGGGGACAGCGACCGGAATTTGTTCTCCAAAACGTGGGGTGTCGCCCTCAATTTGGAGGTGTGCCGAGCCCAGGGTAAGCGTTGGCAGACGCAAACCTCCTGGACCCAGCTGTCCATGTCCTTAGGCCGAGCTAAGCAAGTCTCAACTTATGCAGCCTGGCCGGTCGCCAAAGCTGCAGCCATAGTGACCGATGCTGGCGATGGTTTTCGATGGTGATCCGAGGCAGTGGCTAACGACGCTGCACTCAGATCGCACATGCAATGCAGGGGGTGTCTATTTCCTGTAGACAGCTCCTGCAGCATTTGCATTTTGTTGGACAGGCGGCTGCGCAATATCGTCCATCTCTGAATGAGCCCCAGATTCGGCGTCAGAGCCGAGTCAAGAAGCCACAGAAGAGTCAGGAGCAGTCTGGGTCACAATCACAAGGCACAGCCGGATACTATGAGCAGGTGTAAATAGACGAAGGTGGATTTGCATTGGCTGCAGCGGCCCAATCACCGCAACATTAGTTCTCTCAGGAGGTTGTGCCTCTCCCCCTATACAGAACAGGGTCGCACAAGCTAGAGCAGGGGTTTTCAAACTCAGTCCTCAAGACCCCACACAGTTCACATTTTCCAGGTCACCCAGCAGATGCACAGGTGTATTCATTACTCACTGACACATTTTAGAAGATCCACAGGTGGAGCTAATTATTTGACTTGTGATTGTGAGGAGACCTGGAAAACATGCACCGTGTGGGGTCCTGAAGACCGAGTTTGAGAACCTGTGAGCTAGAGGATGACAAGGTGCCATTCCAGGAATCCGGAGACACAGGTGTAGCACTGTGCACTGGGAATTAGCACCAAACCATGTCACATTGGAATCACACTCCTTTATTCACTCCTGAAGCACGTTACTTTGCTGCAGGTATCACAAGTAATCATTAGTGACTGGGCAGTATCAGAGGTGATACTCACCTTGGGACAGTCTCTCAGCCTGCACTGTCTCCATCTCTCCCCGTTTCCTCTTTACATGCACCTGTGTTCTCTCTAATCAGGTATCCTGTCTCAGCAGTCTCTAGTCAGCCAAATGAAGGCCCTCCCACATAAAGGGGTAAATTTACTAATGGTCTGACAGGCATTTTATCTGGACGTGTATGCCCAGCTTAAGATGGGAGTTCTATTTAAGAAGTGATGTTGCCCATAGCAACCAATCAGATTCTGCTTCTCATTTATCTAGCACCTTCTAGAAGATAATACCTGGAATCTGATTGATTGCTATGGGCAACATCACTTCTTAATAGAACTCCCATCTTAGTAAATTTACTCCAAAGTGTTGAAAGAGATCTAATGCAGGGCAAATAAGAAACTAAAGCTGGGTACACACCTCAATGTTGTGCCAACCCAGCGACGTCGCCTCATCTGATGTACAACAGGCATTCCGGGGCTGGTACCAAGTCCTACCTGTCAGGTTGCCGAACTGAATATATGAGCGGTAGCTCTTCACTTTGCCATACCTCCCAACTGTCCCGCTTCTGTAGGGACAGTCCTGCTATTTAGGCACTGTCCCGCTATCCCACCCGCGGGTCGCAGTGTCCCGTGGTGGGAGTTGAAGTTGGGGTAAATCATCTCTTCACCCGGGAGAGCCTGGAGCAGCCCAGCATCTCCGGGGATGTTGGCCTAGGGATGGACATCGGAAACCAATGTTTACTAACCATCGATGATTTCTTTTTCAATGTTAGTGTTTTACCATCCGATGGTGGCCTTCTGATGTTTGCCACCATCAAATGGTAACCATTCAATTGTGTTCCGATGGTGGCCTTTTTTTTTAAATTCCTAATATAGCTATGGGTCCTTGGCTGCTGTCTGAATCAGGGAATCTTCATAACTTATGCGCTCGCAAGCGGGTCGATGGTGGCCCAGTGCGCATGTGCGAGACCCGGATAGCGACGGCCTAACCGTTGCTCCGGGTCTCGTACCAAAGGGGGCGTGCTGTCGATGTTGAGTGACAGCACGCCCCCTTTGGTGGGCGGGCCAGGGGCGTGACTGCCCAGACGGAGGCGCTCCCATGGGAACGCCTACCATCTGGGGCCGGCCACAAGTGATGTCAGTGGGAGTGCTTTCGGCTCTGTTAGAGCCGAAAGCACTCTGGGGCTTGCGCAACGAGACCCTACCACAAGGGTCTCGTCGCAAGCCCGATGGTCGAGATGGTCCTGACCATCGCGACCATCTTCCTGGCTGCTCGCTATAGCTGTGGGTGGTCACCTACAGCTATGCGAGCGGCCAGGAGGCCGCTCTAAAAAACAAGAGGCCGGCCCTGAGTCAGAGCGTCCTGCTCTGAATCAGGCCCTTAGTCCTGGGTGCTGCTCAGCACTGTCAGTGCCAGCTGCACTGTCTCTCCTCCTCGCTTCCTGGCTGTAAAAACACACTGGACTCACTTCAGCAACCTCCCCACCTGTGCCGGGCATGCTGCACCCAGACGGTATATGTATATGTAGCAGGGGCGGATAGGGGTAGGCTGGGAGTAGTAGTAGTTCAGAGCAAGGGGCAGGATGGGAGTAATAGTGGAAGGGGCAGGATGGGAGCAGTAATGTGGAGCAGGATGGGAGCAGTAGTGTGGAGCAGGGTGGGAGCAGTAGTGTGGAGCAGGATGGGAGCAGTAGTGTGGAGCAGGGTGGGAGCAGTAGTGTGGAGCAGGATGGGAGCAGTAGTGTGGAGCAGGGTGGGAGCAGTAGTGTGGAGCAGGATGGGAGCAGTAGTGTGGAGCAGGGTGGGAGCAGTAGTGTGGAGCAGGATGGGAGCAGTAGTGTGGAGCAGGGTGGCTGAAGTGGTGGGAATAATAATTATTGGGCAGGATGGGAGTAATAGTGGAAGGGGCAGGATGGGAGTGGAAGAAGCTTAACTACACACTCGAGGGTCACCTCAGCTCACCGCAGCCCAATGGTCCCGGCTGCTGTCCCTCTCTCAGCGCTGACAGCCACAGGTGTGCTGAGAAAGCCCCTGCCAACTTGTCCCGCTACTCCGGCTCCTACTCCCAGGCACAGCGCACCTGCACAAACCCCGCCTACCTGCGTGGTCCACGTCATCTCCCCAGGGGATGGCCCGGCCATGCCACAGAGAAGGGCGCTGAGGGAGGGTGGGGACACTGCAGATTGATAGTGGAGCTGGGAGCTTCTGGTTTGCGTTCCATAGCGGAATACAAATCCCGGAAGTGAAGCAGCTGGCAGGCAGTGTCAACCCAAGCCCAGCAAAGGGGTTCATGGGGCCGGCCCAGCGGGATCTTTCAATCCACCCCTGATTTGTAGTGTACCCTATAGACCCCGCAGCACAGCGCGGTTGCGTTGCTACATTAGAGAGTACGGTTAGTTACCATCGCATAGAAAGTTTCAATTGTGGAAGACCAGCCATCATTTGACGGTGGGCTTCCGATGTCTATCCCTATGCTGGGCTCGCCCCCAAAGTGATGAAAAGGTGGGAGGGCGAGGCCACACCCCCTTCACACTCAGTCTCCCTCTCTCTCTTCCCCCCCCCCCTCTCTCTCCCCCTCTCTCTCTCTCAGCTGCTCACCTCCGATCAGTGGCGCTCTTTAGCTCTCCACTCCCAACGGCCCCCAACTGTCACTCTGCTCTTTATTTATTTATTTTTTAAATAAACTTTAATTAAAATGGCACTGGCCTCCACGCCCTTTTCCGAAATGGCCTTATTTTATAGGGATATCGCAGACTGACTATTCCCCAAGTGAGTGAGTGTCACCTCGGATGTAAACCTGTGAGACAGCCTGGGGCTTGTACTGCACCTGCGTCATCCACCGCCCAGCTGGTTATGTGCAGCGTCCCTACATGTCCCGGAGAGAGAAGAGAGGGGCTGAGCCATGCCAAGAGGAACCAGAGCAAGACATATTTGGCCACATGAGAAGCTCCAACACCGTCCACGAGTGTAAAAGGGGCCACATGGGTTTATTATACGGCTCAGTCACACACAGCCTGTGACGCATATTATTAATGGCTCTATGAATAAAACGCAAGCTGTGATACGTTTGATGTGATTGCTGTTTTATTTGCAAAGTCTATATGAACGGCTGAATCATTCTGCATACACACAAAGGAGATCCCCTGCCAGGGTTTGTTCTTGAAATTCATCGTCCATCTTGTTCAGATCACTTTAGAAGACAAACAGAAATAATTTAAATAAATCCTAATGCGAGAGAGGGAGCCGGAGGAGGGGGGGTGGGGGGGGGGTGTTTAGACTCAGCAGGCAGGCGCTGTCTTTACATATGTGGGACCCTTTGAAAAAAAAAAAAGAAATAAGATTGTATTAGTATAATGAATGATATATATATTTATTGTATGTTTATGCCATATAGAATATTATTATTATTATTGTTATTATCATTATAACAATCAGTGTGTGGTGTGTGTAGCAGTGATCAGCGTGTGGTCTGTGTAGCAGTGGTCAGCGTGTGGTCTGTGTAGCAGTGATCAGCGTGTGGTGTGTGTAGCAGTGATCAGCGTGTGGTCTGTGTAGCAGTGGTCAGCGTGTGGTCTGTGTAGCAGTGATCAGCGTGTGGTGTGTGTAGCAGTGATCAGCGTGTGGTCTGTGTAGCAGTGATTAGCGTGTGGTCTGTGTAGCAGTGATCAGCGTGTGGTCTGTGTAGCAGTGATCAGCGTGTGGTCTGTGTAGCAGTGTGTCAGTGTGTGGTGTGTGTAGCGGTGATCAGCGTGTGGTGTGTGTAGCGGTGATCAGCGTGTGGTGTGTGTAGCGGTGATCAGCGTGTGGTGTGTGTAGCGGTGATCAGCGTGTGGTCTGTGTAGCGGTGATCAGCGTGTGGTGTGTGTAGCGGTGATCAGCGTGTGGTGTGTGTAGCGGTGATCAGCGTGTGGTCTGTGTAACGGTGATCAGCGTGTGGTGTGTGTAGCGGTGATCAGCGTGTGGTGTGTGTAGCGGTGATCAGCGTGTGGTGTGTGTAGCGGTGATCAGCGTGTGGTGTGTGTAGCGGTGATCAGCGTGTGGTGTGTGTAGCGGTGATCAGCGTGTGGTGTGTGTAGCGGTGATCAGCGTGTGGTGTGTGTAGCAGTGATCAGCGTGTGGTGTGTGTAGCAGTGTGTCAGCGTGTGGTGTGTGTAGCAGTGATCAGCGTGTGGTCTGTGTAGCAGAGATCAGCGTGTGGCGTGTGTAGCAGTGATCAGCGTGTGGCGTGTGTAGCAGTGATCAGCGTGTGGTGTGTGTAACAGTGATCAGCGTGTGGTCTGTGTAGCAGTGATCAGCGTGTGGTGTATGTAGCAGTGATCAGCGTGTGGTGTGTGTAGCAGTGATCAGCGTGTGGTGTGTGTAGCAGTGATCAGCGTGTGGTCTGTGTAGCAGTGATCAGCGTGTGGTGTGTGTAGCAGTGATCAGCGTGTGGTGTGTGTAGCAGTGATCAGCGTGTGGTGTGAGTAGCAGAGATCAGCGTGTGGTGTGTGTAGCAGTAATCAGCGTGTGGTGTGTGTAGCAGTGATCAGCGTGTGGTGTGTGTAGCAGTGATCAGCGTGTGGTGTGTGTAGCAGTGATCAGCGTGTGGTGTGTGTAGCAGTGATCAGCGTGTGGTGTGTGTAGCAGTGTATCAGCGTGTGGTGTGTGTAACAGTGATCAGCGTGTGTTGTGTGTAGCAGTGATTAGCGTGTGGTCTGTGTAGCAGTGATCAGCGTGTGGTGTGTGTAGCAATGATCAGCGTGTGGTGTGTGTAGCAGTGATCAGCGTGTGGTGTGTGTAGCAGTGATCAGCGTGTGGTGTGTGTAGCAGTGATCAGCGTGTGGTCTGTGTAGCAGAGATCAGCGTGTGGTGTGTGTAGCAGTGATCAGCATGTGGTGTGTGTAGCAGTGATCAGCGTGTGGTCTGTGTAGCAGAGATCAGCGTGTGGTGTGTGTAACAGTGATCAGCGTGTGGTCTGTGTAGCAGTGATCAGCGTGTGGTCTGTGTAGCAGTGATCAGCGTGTGGTGTGTGTAGCAGTGATCAGCGTGTGGTCTGTGTAGCAGAGATCAGCGTGTGGTGTGTGTAGCAGTGATCAGCATGTGGTGTGTGTAGCAGTGATCAGCGTGTGGTCTGTGTAGCAGAGATCAGCGTGTGGTGTGTGTAACAGTGATCAGCGTGTGGTCTGTGTAGCAGAGATCAGCGTGTGGTGTGTGTAACAGTGATCAGCGTGTGGTCTGTGTAGCAGTGATCAGCGTGTGGTCTGTGTAGCAGTGATCAGCGTGTGGTCTGTGTAGCGGTGATCAGCGTGTGGTCTGTGTAGCAGTGATCAGCGTGTGGTCTGTGTAGCAGTGATCAGCGTGTGGTCTGTGTAGCAGTGTGTCAGTGTGTGGTGTGTGTAGCAGTGATCAGCGTGTGGTCTGTGTAGCAGTGATAGCGTGTGGTCTGTTTAGACCACATAGCTGATTACTGAGGCCGACTCCCGGCTCTGCTCTCCCCGTTAGAGTGGAGTAGGAGTCCGGTAACCGAGGAAGACCCTGGATAACGCTACCTCCAGGTGGCGTTATTATCACAGGGCTTTCCCCGGTATTTTTTTACAATTTATTTTTAGTAACTCTGGCCGGATCACATTTCCCATTACAGTTATGGGAAATGCGATCTGCTTACTAAAAATAAGTGATAATTAGGGGTTGGAGTAGAATTTTACGAATTCTACTCCAATTGCCCTTTAGTAACTGTAGTTGAAACTAAAATAATGTGAAAAGGGTGTGAAACCGCCCTTTTTCACTTTATTTTAGTAAAAATAATGTTAATAAATAGAGCCCTAAGGGCCGGTCGTATTTCCGAAAATACCGTGACTAGTGTGCGGAGGGGATTCGCAGGGACAGAGCTTTATCGCAAGCTCTGTCCCTGCAAGGGAGTTGTAGTAAATCCCTGTGATATTGCCTGAGTTCGCAATGCGAATTCAGTCGGTAAAATCACACTACAATCTGCATTACACATGCGGATTGTAGTAAATAGAGACCTAAGAGATAAATGAAAATACAGTAGGGAGAAGCACAAGAGGGTAGAGGGCCCTGCTCGAAAGAGCTTACATTCTAAAAGGGAGGGGCCGACAAACAGGAGTGGCACAGATGGGGTAGGAAGGAAGATGTAGCAGCAAGTTAGGATGAGAGTTGGAAGGCTTTAATGAATACTATATTTAAAGAATATTAGTATTACCCATGGAAATCATGTAATTTTTTTGCAGGTATAATGACCTTCCTAGAGTTTAATGTCCCCTTAACATTCCCTGTTGCTTTCTCAAGGCTATAGTCTATAGCAGTGGTTCTCAAACTCGGTCCTCAGGACCCCACAGAGGTCACGTTTTCTATGTGCACAGGTGTAGTCATTACTCACTGACACATTTTAAAAGATCCACAGGTGGAGCTAAATATTTCATTTGTGATTCTTTGAGGAGACCTGGAAAACATGCACTGTTTGCGGTCCTGAGGACCGAGTTTGAGAACCTGTGGTTTATAGCTTTAACCCTGAGAAAGGAACAGTGAAACGTGCGTCGGCACTGCAGTTCTAAATGTTGAATATAATTTGTGCAAGAGGATTCTAAATTAATGGTCCTGCATATATTAGCCTCATGATATACTGTTTGAAATATGTGCAATGATCTGATGCTCCTCATTCTATTTAGTTAAATGAGTGGCTGAACGTATTCGCTCTTGTATAATATACGTCAAACCAAATCCACAAAAAAAGATAAATAGCATCTGAGTTCACTAATAATTACCCGTGTTATAGAGGGGTTGGTTGTATATTACCTGACTTATACTGACTTGAGGGCCTGATTCAGAGCCGGACACGCTGAACGAGCGTCCGCTCTGAATCAGGGCGTGTTTTTTTTATTTGCGAAGCGGCCTTTTGGACGCTCGCATAGCTGTGGGTTACCACCCACAGCTTATGCGAGTGTCCATGATGATGGTCGTGACGGGCTTGCGACGAGACCCTTGCGGTAGGGTCTCGGTGACCGCAAGCCCTGGAGTGATTTTGGCTCTATCAGAGCCAAAATCACTCCCACTGACATCACTAGTGATATCAGTGTGGCCGGACCCAGACGGTAGGCGTTCCCATGGGAACGCCTCTGTCTGGGCAGCCACGCCCCCGGCACGCCCACCAAAGGGGGCGTGCTGTCACTCACCATCGACAGCACGCCCCCTTTGGTGCGAAACCCATAATGACGGCTACCCCGTCGTTATTCGGGGCTCGCGCATGACCACGACGGAGGCGCCTCCGTCGTGCGCATGCGCATTTGGGTAACATCAACCCGCTAGTGAGCGTACAGCGCTCGCGAGCGGGTCTGAATGAGACCCTGAATATCAATTCACTAGCGCTAAAGCTGGGTACACACCTATACAATCGTCGGGCTGTTCTTTCAATATCGAGTAAACGGCCGTTGGATTGTATAGGTGCGTCCCGATGTCCCGATGCAGGAGCGTTAGCCGATAAACGGCTTTTAACACTCCTGCAACGGTCGGGTCGGCAGGTCGCATCTTATGTACTGTATATATTTATCGGTTTGACCTCCCGATCTCATACAAGCCCGCACACACTGCGCTATGTCTGCACAGTGTGTACACGGCTCACAGCCAGCTGACAGGGGGTCACACTGGGGGCAGACTGCGCGGCTGATCGGGAGACTTTTACCCAATCAGCCTGTAATCCAAAACGTTTGTACCAGGCCTTAGGGGTCTATTTATTAAGCTGTGTTAGGCGATAAAGTGAACGTGATAAGGTACCAGCCGAACAGCTCCTAACTGCCATTTTTCTGCCTGTGACATGGCAGTTAGGAGCTGATTGGCTGGTACCTTATCACTGTTCACTTTATCTCCTGACAAAGCTTAGTAAATAGACCCCTTAGTCTGACAAAGGAATATAATGTCAAAGAACAGCTGACTCTGGGCACGCTAGCAGACGCACGCACATGGCCGCTGCGAGAATATGCTAATCAATGCATACGCACGGAGACCACAGCACAAGATGCCGACGCCCAGCCCCATACTAAGCCGCCCATCTCCCCTTACTCGCAGCCTGATCAGCACGCAAGATAGCGTAAACATCGGTAACATCGAGAACCATCGGACTCATACGCACAATAGTGGTTGACCTGACCTGCCGCAGGATTTTGTCCGCTCCCTGTGTACAGCTTACAGTACGGCTGCGTATGCCGCTGCACTGCCTCAATTATGCACGCCCCTATAACGGCGTTATAACGCCTGCGTTCGCTTGACCGCCCCCCGTCACCACCCACAAATGGCACTACCTGTCAATCAATATCAGATGGGTCTGGGTGCACACTGCGTGTAGTCTGCTTACCCTAACCCGATCGCACTGGCTAGTCCGCGCACGCGCAGTGCGATGCATACGCAGAGCTAAAAACATTGGCCAAGTGAGTGCGTTCTCTCCTTTGCGTTCCTTGCGGAATCAGGCCCTATGTGCGCTCCCTTTATTCGTACCGCTTATTGACCAGTGCCTAATTGAAAGGGGTACACCATTCCAGAGAGTGGCTGAATGTAGGCGCTCTCTTAATTGATATTGCCAATGTCACTGTGTTATGTTTGACCGGAGTCTAGAAGAGCAGATTCCTTTGTACTTATATTGCATCAATACACACAAGGAGCATCTGAGTGTATGCGCTCTTGATATACGTAGTGACTGCTATACAAACGACCTGGTAATTCAGGCAACAACTACCTATTAGCAGTATACTTGTATCCATAGCTAGTAAGTGTGGAGCTTATTCAGAGTCGGTCGTGAGCGCCGAGCGCTCAGGACCGACTCGATGTTGCCCCACGGTTCCGTCGTGCGCATGCGCGAGACCCGGCTAACGACGGGCGCTCCATCGTTAGGGGTCTCGTAGCAGACGGGGCGAACTGTCGATGTCGAGTGACAGCTCGCCCCATTTGCTGGGCATGCTGGGGGCGTGCCCGGCCAAACGGAGGCGTTCCAGTCGGGGGGAACTTCCTGCTCTAACAGAGCAGGAAGCTCCCTGGGGCTTACGAGTGCCCAGACCCTACCCTAGGGTCTGGTCGTAAGCCCCGATGGTCGCGATGGTCTTGACCATCGCGACCATCACCCATGTCGATCGACAAGGAGGCGGCCGTTCAGGATGCAAGCGGCCGCCCTGATTTAGAGCGACCGCTTGCGTCTAACGACCGCCTCTGAATGAGGCCCTGTGTCTCTCTGTATTGACATGACCATTATTCTGCCAATCAAATATATGTAGGAAGCACTCGGTAATATGTGCTTATGGTAGAGATTACTTTGACATCATAATATATTATACTAGACACAGAGTCAGTGTATGCACTAGATAATCTTAATTGATAACAATAGCGAAAGATACGGCTGTGTTTCCATTTGATTTGAACTATCTATTGAATGTTATCTGTATAAAGAAATAACACAGAGCCAGAACGTATATTGGGAGATATTTACCCCAGTCATTTAGGAGTACGCATAGCAGGGGATATTTATTCCACTTACTTGCTGGATGAGTACTATCCTACTAATAATGGCCCTGATTCAGAGCCGGACGCTCTGACCAGAGCGCTCGCTCTGAATCAGGGCCCTCCTCCATTAATATGGTGCGTCCTCCTGGACGCTCGTATAGCTGTGGGTCACCACCCACAGCATATACGAGCGTGCAAAAAGATGGTCGCGATGGTCTTGACCATCGCGACCATCGGAATTGCGAGGGAAACCCTGCGGTCGGGTTTCCCAGCCGCAAGGCCCGGAGTGATTTTGGCTCTATCACTATGACTAGTGATGTCAGTGGGGCCGGCTTCAGACGGTAGGCGTTCCCATGGGAACGCCTCCATCTGGCAGGCACGCCCCCGACACGCCCACCAAAGGGGGCGTGCTGTCAATCAACATCGACAGCACGCCCCCTTTGGTGCGAGACCCGGAGCGATGGAAAGTCCTTCGCTCGCCGGGTCTCGTGTATGTGCACGACGGAGCTCCCTCCGTCGTGCGCATGTGCAGTGGGGACCATCGACCCACTTGCGAGCACACTGCCGCTCGCGAGTGGGTCTGAATGACCCCCAATAAGTGCATCAATAAAACACATAACCAGAGTGAGTACTTGATGTTTCTTTATCTTGCCAACTCTTTGTGTTTTAGCTAACGTCTATTGATTCCTATATCCCTGAGGACTCAGGGCCTGATTCAGCAAGCATCGCTATTCTGCTAGAACGCACGCACCACAGTTGCTATTAGTGGTGAAATGCAAATGTTTGTAATCGCATTGCGATCGCAGCCTGACATAAGGACGCCCACTTCCCCTTACACACATCTGTATACTTGGGCAATATAGCGATACAATCGGTAACATCGAGTAACATCGGACCCATACGCACAGGTAAGGCAGGTCAGACCACACTCAGGAATTGCTAACTTCTGCACATGCTATGAGGCCTCAGGATGCGTATGGTATTACAGTGGATAATTTATGCACACCCCTGCAACGCTGACCCAACGCACTGGCACACCTGCGCTCACCCGACCACCCCCCCAGTCATCACCTACAAATGACACTTCCAGTCAATCACTGTGCTCGGGGTCTGCGTAGCCTCTGCAAACGCATTTCCCATCGTAATTGCTATTTCGCGCACCCGCACTGCGATTCATATACATGCGCAATGCGAATGAATCGACCGAATGCGTGCGTTCAGAACAGAGGGCCTGATTCAGCAAGGATCGCAAACTGCACATTACACATGCAATCGGCCTATTGTTGCACTCTGCGCATGCCTATGCATCGCATTGTGCGTACGCAAACCAGTCACTGCGATCGGGACTGCGATTGAAGCGACTACGCAGACCCATCGCAGAGTGATTGACAGGAAGTGCCGTTTGTGGGAGGTGACGGGGGGGGCGGTGAAATGCAGGTGTGCCAGTGCGTTTGAACGCCGTTGCAGGGACGAGCATAATTTAGCCGCTGCGATGCCGTACGCAGCCTGAGGACTCCTAGCGTGGGATGAGGTTAGTAACTCCTGAGTAAGGTAAGAGCTTGTGCAAGCGTGCGTGAGGCTGCGATGGTACTCGATTGTACCGATGGTTTCACAGTCTTGTTAAACATTACCGATGTGTGTAAGGTAAGGTGGGCGTCCTTATGTAGTGCTGCGACGGTAGAGCGATCCCAATGGATTAGCACATCATCGCAGTCAGACTGAGTGCGGAATCGCAGCAGCGATCACAGTTGCGATCCGTAGTGAATCAGCGCCGAGTCGTTACACAGAATAAATAGCTACATACTGATACCATCTGACACAATTTAGTAACAGAGTATGATCTGTGTCTGTTTAAAGAAACATTTTTTGCTATTTTCTCATGAGTCAAATCCATAACAGAAGAACTCATTGTTAATGGAGGATTATGCACATACTGTACAAATATAAAAAACTGATACTTTGACATCACGAATCAGATTGTGGAGGTGATCCTGTATCTACATGGAGATAAGGATTTGGGAGCATTAATAGTGTATCAATGCACTTTAAGGAAATATCCATTTTGAGGCATAGATATAATTAAATAGCTCTGTGGTTCTATATTTAATTCACAATTATGATTGGTGGACCAATCTGATGAGAAATACAGTAATAGAGACCCTGTGAGGATCGTATACAGAGATAGTCCTGCAATACAACAATTGAAGAAGATAATACTCATGGGAGAGCAAGGGATATTGGGCCTGATTCAGAGCCGCTCGTAAGCGGCCGCTCGTTCGTTCTGACCGATGTTCGCACATCTGCGCATGCGTACGGATTTTAATACGCATGCGCGAACCAGTCAGTGTGTCCGAAAATGGTTTGTTCGCTATATAGCGAATGCCTGCTACTTTGAGTGACAGAAGGAGGCGTATGTGGGTGGTAACAGGGGAAGGTGCTTGAAAACGGGGAGTGAAATTCTGAACGCAGGCGTGCTTAAAGGTCAAAACGGGCGTATTATGGGCGTGCATAATTAATACAGCAGCGTCATTGACCACGTCACTTGGTTTTTTTTAACTCAGAACTGCTCGCAAAATAGCGGTTGAAAAAACCAACCACAAGAATAGCGAGCAGTTCATACGCTGTACGATGTACTCGATTAATCTATTAAATAGCGGACATGACGTATGATGCGAGCGGCCAGGGGGCGTATTTTTCAAAATTACAACCGCAAGTTTTGCTCGCTCGTTCAGACATAGAGGTGTGAACAGACCGCAAAGTGCGAACGGTTCATTTGAATAGCCACCCCTTTTTTAGAAAACGAACGACCGCAAATAGCGAGCGGCTCTGAATGAGGGCCATTGTACATCTGTATTTAGATGAATAAAGCAGGGACCATTGATACCTGATTATTTATACATATAATATATGAGGACACCAAATAAGGCTCAGCAGTTTTAATCACCTTTTTCATTCTTTATACACTTTCTCGCTCGCTTTAACCATTGAAGAGTAAATAAACCTTAGTACTTATTTGTGATCTTGCTATCAAACTTGATGTTACCAGTCTCATATTTATTAAGGCATACCTAATAAAGAAGGGTATAATAATATTAGAGTTCTGGAGATTAGAGTGCCCCTTTATAACTGACTTCATGTCTCCTTTGTGTTCTGTCTTTGGACACCTGCAGCGGATCTGAGAAGCCGGAGGTGGCCGTCTGTTAACTTATGGTTGGGCAGATGTCCGATAGCCCACGTGATGGTCGCGTGGTCGCGACAACTGATCTTTGGCCACAGAGGTCACAGCTTTCATGGTAAACATGAAAATGGCTGTAGTTGTAGCCTCAATGAATAAAAGGGGGCTGTACGCCCCCAGCGCTCCTGGTTTAAATTTATCCCACTCCGTCTCACTCGGCTCAATTAAATAGGCCTCCCATATGGTGGTCAGCAGCGCCTGATTAACAACAGGATGGCAAGGGGTGGTCATCCAGTGGACCCAGCATCCCCACACACAGGGGGGCAAATAGCAACATCACAAGCATTGAGGGCACTGTGTCATATATACTGGGCTTTCCAGGATAGGTACGGGATGCCAGCACTAGGGATCTTGGCGGACAGAATCCCGACGCTGGCATCCCGTAACCATCCTGGAAACCCCCTCTCCCTACCCTAACCCTCGCTCCCCAGTGCCTTAACTTAACCTCCCCCCCTAGTGTCTAAACCTAACCTCCCCCTCCTCGCACCCTAAACCTAACCCTCCCCCTTAGTGCCTAATCCTAACCCTCCCCCTAGTGCCTAACCCTAACGCTGACCCTCCCCCTAACCACTCTACTTACCTTTGGGATTCCGGCGGTCGTGATTCCGGCGCCGGTATTATGACAGGTGTAGGGATTACTGTGCCGGCATTCTGAACGCCAGAATCCCTGTGGTCAGGATACTGACCACATCCCTTGGTTTTCATGTGGCATAATGTGAATTTGGGGCACTACACATTTGTGATACTGGGAGTATGAACACATTATACTATTTAATAGCATCACATATCATATTGCCAATTTCATTTGTAGGGCCCCTCGCAAGTTAGTTGCCCCTAGGGCCCCCACAGACCTTAATATGGCCCTGGTAATTTGTAAAATGCAGTTGCAATAGTTTCAGCGCCTTTTGCATAAATTGTCATGTACTTTACATTTGAGACCAATCAGACGCTGTCATCATCGCCCATGTTACACTGTAGCAGACTACATATCTGCATCTGAGGCAGTGAGTGCAATAAGTAGACGCCAGTGCAGTCGCAGTGATAGTTTGCATGTACTAAGAGTTTCATAGAACAGGCTGTTCTGCAATTCCGACAATGCAATCTCCAGGTTCTGATTCACTGTATTTGTAAATTGCGTGACGCCACGCTCGCGTCTTCATAGTCTTTGCCCGATATATAAAGTAGAGATTAACGGCGTTGTAAAGCTGGTTTGCATTCCTGGGCGGGGCCTGGCAGGTGGCTAATCAGCTGTACGCCAGGAAAGGGCCGGTAGCCGTATTTGCCTAAAGTCCTAGATGTGCGACCAGCAGGAGACACACACGGATGCCGCTGTGTCCAATTCAGAATCAAGGCCCATTATTACCTTTCTGCTCTCTTCCCAAATCAGACTTTCACCCCTACAATCTATACAGCAGCAAGACTGATTATCCTCCACAAGCGGCTGGTACAGAGGGTATGCAGACGGGATGCCGACGGTCTAAATGCCGACCGTCGGCATCCCGACTGTCTAATCCCGGCAAGGGTCTAATGATAGGCATCAAAATCCCAACGCCTGTCATTTTCCCTACGCCGGGAGCCCGATGCCCGGCATCCCGATCGAAGGTACGCGGGGCGCAGACAGCCATGGGGGAGAGGAGGGCTAGGTTAGGGGCTCCCGGGGGGGACTCAGGGTTAGGCACCCCCCCGGGAGGGTTAGGGCTAGGCTAGGGGAAGAGGGGCTTAGGGTTAGGCACCCCCAGGGGGGAGGTTAGGGTTAGGCACACCCCCCCCGGAGACTTAGGTTTAGGCTGCGGGGAAGGGGGGGTTAGGTTTAGGCACATAGAGGGGGGTTAGGCACTTGGGGGGCAGTTTAGAGTTTGGCACCCCTAATGGAGGGTTGGGGGGGGGTTAGGTTAGTTTATACATACCGTAGCTGCTGTCGGGATCGTCACTAGTGCCAGTCTTCCAGCGTCGAGAATTGAACCGCCAAACATGCGTCCAGCGGTAAATCATAACGATTCCGGTACAGAGTTGTCTTGCTTTTCGCACTGTGCATTGCTCCGAAGCCGAGCGAAGCACCTACAGGGGATGATGGGTCATGAGCAACCCAAACACATCTCCACTTCCCTCTTAGTGGACTTAACTGGGTGATAATGGGGCAATCGCACGTGAATTAAGTTTAGCAGGTGTGTCAGCAGAACGGCAGGCTATGCAGAATTGTGCGGAGGGGTAGTTACGCCGGATTGGGCGCAAGTGCGCTCTAATTGTGCTGACGACTATGAAACCAGGTGTATGAATAAAGGCGGGAAAGATCCATCCAATTGGGCGGTGATACACAGAAATGAGTAAAATTCGATTCTGCCAAAACTCGCTATTTGGATCCGTGCAGATGGGAGGCATCCAGCTCGCAATCAGCTCCATAATATCAGATATATTAACTTTGCCTCTTGGACATTAATTTAGCGCCCCCTGTGATATAATCATCATGTTGTACCGCTTATCGCTAGGCATATACTCACATTCGCGGCTCACAACAGTCTCTCCTGGCAGGTGCCGCAGAGGAAGCCGAACAGACCGTTGATCATCTGAATAAGGCAGAGGACCATTTGGATGGCGCTTGACACCATAATGGTGGCGAAAAAGATGACGTTGAACTCAACCACACCGGCTGGCAACAGGCAGCGCGACCAGGCCTCTTTGTGGAAGAGGTAGCTCCTGTCCAGGCTGTGGGGAGAGGAATAGATATGGGATATATAAGCGTGTACGTCCACCTACAGGTTTTTTAACTTTTTTGGGGGGTCCTGACTGCACCATCCAGAGATTGTAGTTGGTCAACTAGTGCGATCATTTTTCTTAAACATTTTAAAATATTTATCATCATGCACAGTTAGGGTGTGATTTAGTGCATTTCTGCAGTGTAAATATGCATTTTCTATCAAATAAAATTGTTGAACTGCGTGATTAAGCAAATATTTGAAGCTACGCATACCTACAGTATATAAAACACATATTATATTGGCAGGTAGCCTCACAAATATATTTTAATAAATGTGCCCCTATATATCCCCCCCCCTCCCCCCCATCCTGGCACCTAGAAAGATGAGGGCACCCTTGTTTGAAAGAGAGGTGTGGTATGTTATGGCAACATTCAGAATGCCGGCCGGCATGCAGAGATATGAATCTAATGGCAGAGTGTTCATCTGATTCCAAGGGGTAAATTTAATAAGATGGGTGTTCTATTAAGAAGTGATGTTGCCATAGCAACCAATCAGATTCCAGGTATTATCTTCTAGAAGGTGCTAGATAAATGAGCAGTAGAATCTGATTGGTTGCTATGGGCAACATCACTTCTTAAATAGAACCCCCATCTTAGTAAATTTACCCCCCCAAGACTCTAGCCTTCCGAGCCTGCGTGTGGGCCAGGACATCTGCCATTTTGGCTTTCAGTTCCTCTGCACATCACAGCGTGATTACCAGGGCTCAGCACAATCCACATTAAAAATGTATTATGGGACCACAGATGTCAGGGTAACACCGATCAATTTAATTACCCATCATGCTCATATCTCAGAATTTCAGTCACGGTGATAAGTCGCCCATTAATAATGGGCCTAGATTAATACATATATGAAAAGTGGTGCTGTGGTGTAAAAGTGAGATAATGTAACGTTGGTTATATGCCATGCAAAGCATGTTGACATTACAACCATGGGCCTGGGCCATACTCAATTAAATGCGAAAACGGGCATTTTCGCAGTCGTTTGCGAATCGGCCGTCCGTGATCAGCCGATTTGCGGACCATTTGCGGCCGATTTCACCAAGGACGACGGAAAACGGACGCTTTTTGCCTAAAAACTGGAGAAAACTTTTCTCCAGCCTAGGGTCAGGCGAAAAAATTAGCAAAATCCCTATTTTTTGGGTAGAAATGTGGGGATTTCTTACAGAACCCTTTGGCCCGCCTCCCCTAATGATACTTTAGCGGGAGAAAAAATTGTAAGTTGCGGACTTTGGTGAAAAGCGGGCGCTGAAATTTCGGTAAAAACATTTTTTTTCCCGTGAAAAATGCGTTTAATGTATTGGGTCTGGTATTACGCATGGCCATAATGATGCGCCAAGTGTTTTAAACATCACACGTAGCTGGCGCAGGTGGTTTTTAAAACTGCTAAGAAAACGCCTGCGCCAGCCATGTGCGATGTTTAAAACACTTGACGCATCTTTATGTCCCTCCAAAATACCAGCCCCAATACATTAAATGGATTTCCACGGGCTGTTAAAAGGGTTCTGTAAGAAATCCCCACATTTTTACAGAAAAATAAGGATTTTTCACATTTTCCCCCTTTTTGAAAACGGAGAAAAGTTGTCTCCATTTTTACATGAAAAAACGGCATTTATCGCCGACGCGATAATATCGATGAAAAATCGGTGATATTATCGTGGGTGCGATAATATCGCCGCTAATTGAATACGGGCCCATGTTGGCATTATCACGGCAACATTATGAATGCCAACAAAATATATCACACCCATAAATTTTATTTACTTTACCATAGGGGGCTGGAGACTCACTTTATAAACTCTTTATCCAGTTTGAAGGGGGCCGCCCAGCGTGGTTCTACAGCGATGAACTGGTAAAAACACACAGGGCCGTAGATTAGGCCCAGCAATGAGGTTACAAATCCGTAGAGGGCACCGCACACGGCCACTGCAGCCAGGAGGACAGAGACTAACATCTGGGGAAGGAGAAGAGAATTGCTTTATTACTTTTATCTTTTATACCATGTAATTATTTCACTACTCGCCACAAAAGGCATTGGACGCATCATGGAAGAACCAGACATCATGGAAGAACAAGACTCTGGACATGCTGGGATGCAATCCATTTCTACATGCTCCGATCTATGTAATCATCCACATGGCCCGCATCATGAAGTGTGCTCCCGATTTTGGAATTATCAATAAGAAAAACTCTGCTGGATGTTTTGCAGGATTGTCGGTTCTGCTGGAAGTATGCATGGTGGAAACAGCAAAGATGGTACATCAAGGTCCAGTTACAACTAATTTTGTAACTACTTACTTTGTTAATTTGTATTTGAAATTTTTTTTCTATTGAATCTCCATCTTCAATGTCATCACCATCATTATTCCCATCCTCCCCATCATCATCTTCTCAATCTCACATCGCCTTCATCCCCATCATCATCATCATCACCACAATCTTCACCATAATCATCGCCATCTCCATCATCATCACCACAATCTTCACTGTCATCATCACAATCTTCTCCCTCACCATCATCAACATCCCCATCATCATCACAATCTCTCCAATCATCATCTTCATCACCATTGCAATCTTCACCATTATCATCACCATCCCCATCATCATCATTACAATCTGCACCATCATTATTATCATTAACATCACCACAATCTTCTCCATCAGCATCCCCATCATTAATGTAATCACCATATTCATTCCCATCCTCCCCATTATCATCATTTTATCAATCTCACATCGTCTTCATCATCATCCTCATCACTATCATCCCCATCATCATCATCATCATCATCACCACAATCTTTACCATAATCATCCCCACCATCATCACAATCTTCTCCCTCACCATCATTAACATCCACAATCATCATCACCATCATAATCACTATTGCAATCTTCACCATTATCATCACGATCCCTATCATCAATGTCATCACCATCATCATGCCCATCATCATCACCCTAATCATCAACACCATCATAATCTTCTCCCTCACCATCATCAACATCCCCATCATTATCATCTTCATCATCATCACAATCTCACCAATCATCATCATCATCACCCTAATCATCAATACCATCATAATCTTCTCCCTCACCATCATCAACATCTGCATCATCATCATCATCATCATCACAATCTCCCCAATAATCATCCTCCTCATCATCATAATAATCTCCCCAATCATCATCATCACCCTAATCATCAACACCATCATAATCTTCTCCCTCACCATCATCAACATCTGCATAATCATCATCACAATCTCCCCAATCATCATCCTCATCATCATCATAATCTCCCCAATCATCATCATCACCCTAATCATCAACATCATCATAATCTTCTCCCTCACCATCATCAACATCTGCATCATCATCATCATCACAATCTCCCCAATCATCATCCTCCTCATCATCATCATAATCTCCCCAATCATCATCATCACCCTAATCATCAACACCATCATAATCTTCTCCCTCACCATCATCAACATCATCATCATCATCATCACAATCTCCCCAATCATCATCCTCCTAATCATCATAATCTTCCCAATCATCATCATCACCCTAATCATCAACACCATCATAATCTTCTCCCTCACCATCATCAACTTCTGCATCATCATCATCATCATCACAATCTCCCCAATCATCATCCTCCTCATCATCATCATAATCTTCCCAATCGTCATCATCACCCTAATCATCAACATCATCATAATCTTCTCCCTCACCATCATCATCACCATCATCATCATCACAATCTCCCCAATCATCATCCTCCTCATCATCATCATAATCTCCCCAATCATCATCATCATCACCCTAATCATCAACACCATCATAATCTTCTCCCTCACCATCATCAACATCTGCATCATCATCATCATCATCACAATCTCCCCAATCATCATCCTCCTCATCATCATCATAATCTCCCCAATCATCATCATCACCCTAATCATCATCATCATCATCAATCTCCCCAATCATCATCCTCCTCATCATCATCATAATCTTCCCAATCATCATCCTCCTCATCATCATCATAATCTTCCCAATCATCATCATCACCCTAATCATCAACACCATCATAATCTTCTCCCTCACCATCATCAACATCACCATCATCATCATCATCACAATCTCCCCAATCATCATCCTCCTCATCATCATCATAATCTCCCCAATCATCATCATCACCCCAATCATCATCATCACCCTAATCATCAACACCATCATAATCTTCTCCCTCACCATCATCAACATCTGCATCATCATCATCATCACAATCTCCCCAATCATCATCCTCATCATCATAATCTCCCCGATCATCATCATCACCCTAATCATCAACACCATCATAATCTTCTCCCTCACCATCATCAACATCTGCATCATCATCATCACAATCTCCCCAATCATCATCCTCCTCATCATCTTCATAATCTTCCCAATCATCATCATCACCCTAATCATCAACACCATCATAATCTTCTCCCTCACCATCATCATCTGCATCATCATCATCATCATCACAATCTCCCCAATCATCATCCTCCTCCTCATCATAATCTACCCAATCATCATCATCACCCTAATCATCAACACCATCATAATCTTCTCCCTCACCATCATCATCTGCATCATCATCATCATCACAATCTCCCCAATCATCATCCTCCTCCTCATCATAATCTACCCAATCATCATCATCACCCTAATCATCAACACCATCATAATCTTCTCCCTCACCATCAACATCTGCATCATCATCATCATCATCATCATCACAATCTCCCCAATCATCATCCTCCTCATCATCATCATAATCTCCCCAATCATCATCATCACCCTAATCATCAACACCATCATAATATTCTCCCTCACCATCATCAACATCTGCATCATCATCATCATCATCATCATCACAATCTCCCCAATCATCATCCTCCTCATCATCATCATAATCTCCCCAATCATCATCATCACCCTAATCATCAACACCATCATAATCTTCTCCCTCACCATCATCAACATCTGCATCATCATCATCATCATCATCACAATCTCCCCAATCATCATCCTCCTCATCATCATCATAATCTTCCCAATCATCATCATCACCCTAATCATCAACACCATCATAATCTTCTCCCTCACCATCATCAACATCCCCATCATCATCATAATCATCATCACAATCTCCCCAATCATCATAATCATCCTCATCACCATTCAAATCAACACCATCACTGTACATTTACTATATAATTTGCCACAAAACTGTCCCTTTAATGTTGTTGGTTTTATTATTGATATATTCCATAAAATGCAGCATTTTTATTTACCGTAATTGTTCACCTCAGCCCACAGTCTAATTTTCCTACCACACACATTAGACCCCTTGGGCAGAATGTACTAAAGTGCAAAATGTGGTAAAACTGCAGTTTTTGGGGGTGGGGTTACTGCATTTTCCATATGTACAAAGCCCCGGAATGCGATGCATCCCAGTGCTTCGTCGCGGTGGGCAACGCCATCTTCAAGTGACGTTACCCAATAGAAGCCTATGGAACACTCCCCCTGAGAGTGATCCGTCCCATCTCCCCCCCCCCCGTGGCCCGTGGCCTTCTGCACATGTGCAGAAGAATGCCAGAGGGACCTCTGGGTGTTAAACCTGGAAGTTCCTCTATCCGGGGGCATCGCAAAGGACAGCTCTTATCGGGAGAGCAGTCCTTTGCGATATTCTAAGTACATACTTCCCCTTGTCAGTAATCAGTTAGCCTGCTAGTATGTTATTGGACTTTGGGAAGAACCCTAAAAGCAATTGTGGGGAGTACATACAAACTCCACACATACAGGTCACTGGTTGGAATCAAACGTAGATCCCAGTGCTATTTAGTAACCATTAGGACAATGTCTGTGTTATCTTTAGAGCCTGCTAGCACCAGTATATGTAATAATGCTGTTAGCTCACCCCACAGCGGTTGTTACAGCTCCCTCGCCGCCCAGTGTACTGGATGCAAATTGCTGGAATCATGACCTACAATGAGAGAAAGAGGTGGCAGTAACCAGGACTATCCCTTCATCCACTCACCATGACAGTTCCATAAGGAGATTCTCACATTCCGGGTAGGTTTTGCCTTCAATGTCAAGTATACTCTCCCGCAGGGCAGTAACTAGGGTAGTGCGGCCTGTGCCATGGCACAGGGCACCACAGGGCAGGGGGCGCTGTTCGGGCCTGTCAATTTTCTGGTTTATTATCAGTCTCACTTGTAGATTCCTCTTATTTCAAGCCATTCTCCTTTTTTGGGTGCGTTATGTCCCTATTTGAAAAATGGGGGGGGGGGGGGGCGCCAATGCTCTTTCTGGCACAGGGCACCAGAGAGTCTAGTTACAGCTCTGCTCTCCGGCATGGAGCACGTCCGCTGTGCGTGGCGATGAGGGTGCTTTAACAAAAATTAGGGTCCATTGAATTCTATGATGAGGTGTACAGTAACCAATGTTTCCAAATAATTTCATGCAGATTACTATCAGACATGGAGTCATTCGGGGGGCTATTTGCCCAGTATTTCCGCTCATATTTCTATGTGTTTTGTAATTCTATTGCAGTGAATAACGCAAGGTGGGGCACAACCAGGCATTGTCAGGCCCACCTCACCTCCAGGCCCTGCAGTGGCTGCACCCGATTCAGAGCCGGTCGCAAGGCTGCGTTCGCACGTAGCCAGCCGATGTTTGCAATCAGCGCATGCATCGCAGTGCGCGTGCGCGAACTGGCCGCTGCGATCGTGAATCGATCACAGTGAGCAAGCAAAGCCTTCACAGAGTGATTGACATGAAGGGACCTTTCGGAGGTGGAAAGGGGAGGATGGTCGGTGAAACGCAGGCGTGCCTGTGCGTTTGAACAGCATTATAGGGGCGTGCATAATTAAGCCCCTGTGATTGCATACACTGGCAGAGGTCTAGCAGGCGGCAGGAAGTTTAGCAGCTTCTGCAGCAGGGTCAGGTCAATCACAAGTGGTGAGAATTTTTCCGATGTTACTCAATGTTACCGATGTTTTTGCTGACTGGCGGGTGCATGTCATGGGAAGTGGGCAGGTTTTATACAGTGATGGGCGTCTTGGTATAGTGCTGCGGTTGCCGTGCGATTGCATTCATTAGCATATTTTCGCAGCGAGTGGGTGCGCGCAAACGCAACCTTGCGACCGGGTCTGAATCAGGCCCTGAATTCATAAAGATCAGCTGAATCCTCCAGCTCACAAGTGAATGGGTTAGAAGAAACCAGGGATTGCTAGATACCCCTCACCTCACAGTCCCGAAGTGGCTGCACCCTCTGTGCTTATGACACTGCTATTATCTTTTCAAACTGAATTCATATAGATCAGCTGAAATCTCCAGCTCACAAGTGAATGGGTTAGAAGAAACCAGGGATTGCTAGATACCCCTCACCTCACAGTCCCGAAGTGGCTGCACCCTCTGTGCTTATGACACTGCTATTATCTTTTCAAACTGAATTCATATAGATCAGCTGAAATCTCCAGCTCACAAGTGAATGGGTTAGAAGAAACCAGGGATTGCTAGACACCCCTCACCTCACGGTCCCGAAGTGGCTGCACCCTCTGTGCTTATGACACTGCTATTATCTTTTCAAACTGAATTCATATAGATCAGCTGAAATCTCCAGCTCACAAGTGAATGGGTTAGAAGAAACCAGGGATTGCTAGACGCCCCTCACCTCACGGTCCCGAAGTGGCTGCACCCGCTGCAGCCACTATACTTACTGTATGACACTGCTATTATCTTTTCAAACTCAGGGCCTGATTCAGAGCCACTCGTAAGCGGCCGCTCGTTCGCTCCGAGCGATGTTCACACATCTGCGCATGCGTATGGGAAATTGTGTGCTCGCAAAATAGCGAATGCCTGCTAATTTGAGTGACAGGATGAGGCGTTTGTGGGTGGTAACAGGGGAAGGTGCTTGTGAACGGGGAGTGGAGATCCGAATGCAGGCGTGCCTAATGGTCAAAACGGGAGTTTTATGGGTGTGCATAATTAACAAAGCAGCGTCATCGACCACGTCACTTGGTTGTCTTTTAGCCTGAACTGCTCGCATGATTGCGGTAGGAAAATGCTACCACAAGAATAGCGAGCAGTTCAGACGCCTTTCAATGTACTCTTTTAATCTAATAAATAGCGGAGATGACGTATGATGCGAGCGGCCAGGGGGCATTTTTTTCAAAATAGCGAGCGCATGTTTCGTTCACTCGTTCAAATATAGAGGCGTCAACAGACCGCAAAGAGCGAGCGCTTAATTTAAATATTCGGCCCCTTTTTCAGAACGACCGTCCGCAAATAGCGTACGGCTCTGAATCAGGCCCTCAATTCATAAAGGTCAGCTGAAATCTCCAGCTCACAAGTAAATAGGTTAGAAAAAACTTAAAAATATGGGTTATATAATAATAATTATACATAATAAGAATAATTAGCAAATATCATTTACAGTGTTTGGAATATTATTAGATTACATTTTAACAACAAAAACCTTTGTAGTTATCCTAATGCTTTATGTCCTGGAATAACAGAAAGACATGCCGGATTGGCCATGTACATCAGTGCAATAATGAATAGTTTTTACAGTATCTGATATGAAAAAATAAAAGTTGTTCTCTAATTACATGTAAATTAGAGCATTTTGGAAAATAAGCATAATAATGTTATGGAGATGTACTAATACTTCCTTCCCTCCCCCCTCCCATCTCACTGCTTGCTGAATGGTAGATTTCTGCCTCTTGTTCCTCCACTTACCAGAACCCCGCTTCCGAGGAGTCCCCCAAAATACAGGACCTCAGGGGTGAGCCTCTCCCCTGGGTTATTCACAGCGTCCGTGCTCCAGCCAGGGAACAGCAGCAGAATATTACAGATCATGGAAAGCGCACAGAAGGGGAACAGGGACACCCCTACAAACTTGGCACAGTCACCCGTACACATGTTTCCTTAGGGGGGTAGTGAGCACCAGTCACACAGGAGGCCCAGGAAAGAGCAGGCAGGGTGGGCAGAGAGTGTCGGAGATGGGAAGAACGGACTGCGGATCAATGGGATATCGTCTCTCCGTCACTGGCTACTCCTTCTTTATTGCCACTTGAGTCACTATCATAAACCAAAGTGAAGTTTGCACCCGCCTTTCCCAGAGTCTGGGTAATATACAGAACACACACTTCGTGTACACAGCCGCAATAAATACATTAAATACAGGGCCTGATTCAGAGCTGGACAACAATGCTGACTCGACTGTTTACGCAGCGCGTCTGCGCCCTTATGTCCACCGTCTGCAGCGCTATTTCCAAGCCTTGCGTAAAATGACAAAACATCGGTCACACCAAGGTACACTGGGTCTCATTCAGACCCGCTCGCGAGCGCTGTACACTCGCAAGCGGGTCGATAGTGCCCAAGTGCACATGCGTACGACGGAGGGAGCTCCGTCTCGCGCATGCGCGAGACCCGGCGAGCGACGGGGAAGCCGTCGCTCCAGGTCTCGTACCAAAGGGGGCGTGCTGTCAATCGTGAGTGACAGCACGCCCCCTTTGGTGGACGTGCCCTGGGCATGGCTGCCCAGATGGAGGCGTTCCCATGGGAACGCCTACTGTCTAGGTCCGGCCCCACTGACATCACTAGTGTCACTAGTGATGTCAGTGGGAGTGATTTTGGCTCTGATAGAGCCAAAATCACTCCAGGGCTTGCGGCAACGAGACCCTACCGCAAGGGTCTCGTCGCAAGCCCGATGGACGCAAGCCCATCATCATGGACGCTCGCTGATTCAGAGTCGGACGCTCGTCCGACTCTGAATCAGGCCCACTGCACCAGCCCTCTGGAGGTGTAAAATGTCCGTCTGTACATGGCCGAAGAAACCAGTACAAGTGCGGTAAAATCGCCATCATCGGCCACCAAGCCAATAATACCCATCCTGCACAGGACGCGGCTACCCTTGGAGCCGCCCCTGCAGACCGGCGATTGTTGCGTACTGCACATGCGCATGCATCGCAGTGCGCGTGCGTGAACCAGTCACTGCGACCGGCAGTGACTACGCAGACCCATCGCAGAGCGGTAAAGTCGCCGTCATCGGCCATGACACGTCTGCAGCACGCCCACGTCTGGCTAGCCACCCCTGTTAACCACCCAGAAGCACCCACTGAAACTCCACCAAGCGTCCAAATTCTCTCTGCGTCCCTCAGCTGTAACCATTGTGACTCCGTGTGACTCGGACACCGCGCAGACTGAAAACATCGGCCGCTTGTGTCCGACATCGACATTCCGCCAAGCTGTGAATCAGGCCCACAATGTTGTGAAGTCTTTCAGGGCATGCTACTACTTGTAGTTCCTCAATAACTGTCGATATATTACATTTACAATGTCAGAACTCGTAGGTGTGTCTAAGCAGCATTCCATAAGGAACCGTTGCCTTTTGTTCACTCTCTTGGCCTGATTCAGGTTGGATCGCAACTGCGACGGCGTACACAGACGGCCAGGGCCAGATCGCGGCATGTTCGACCAGTGCGGTCGAACAGGGGCACCACCAAATAGAGGGCGCACCCCTCCCAACATCCCAATTTCAGCGGGACAGTCCCACTTTTCGGACACTATCCCGCTGTTCCACCAGTGGGCCGAAGTGTCCCATGGGTGGTCGGGAGGTTGGACCGCCCCCTATCGGACCCCCGAGTAGCTGAATGGATGCTACATGCATGCACGCGCCATCCATTCAGTGCCGGGAGAGGGCTGGGGGAAGCCCAGCCAGTGACGGAGAGCTGGGCTCGTCTCCGGCCTGACGTTACACGGGAGGCGTGCCATGTGGGCACGCCCCCAAATAACATTATTATCAGTAATTAGCTCACTTCCCCATTTTCAGTCACGCGACTAGGGGGCGAATAATACCCATCCTGCACAGGACGCGGCTACCCTTGGAGCTGACCCTGCAGACCAGCGATTGTTGCGTACTGCGCGTGCATCGCAGTGCGCATGCGTGAACCAGTCACTGCGACCGGCAGTGACTACGCAGACCCATCGCAGAGTGAGTGACAGGAAGTACCGTTTATGGGTGGTGACGGAGGGGTGGTCGGCGAAACGCAGGCGTATCAGTGCATTTGAACGCCATTGCAGGGGCGTACATAAATTAGGCACTACGATGCCGAACGCAATCTGAGGCCTGATAGGGTGTGATGAGGTTATCAATTTCTAAGTAAGGTCAGAGCTTGTGCATGAGGCTGCGATGGTACCGATGGTTTTGCAGTCTTGCTAAGTATTACAGATGTGTGTAAGGTAAAGGGGGCGTCCTTATGTTGTGCTGCGACGGCATAGCAATTGCAATAATTAGCATATCTTCGCAGTGAGACTGCGTGCGTAATCGCAGCCACAATCACAGTTGCGATCCAACCTGAATCAGGCCCTCTGATCTCTGTACACTATCAATGCTGCGGTAACGCCAATCAGGAGATGATGGGAGAGGTGTTTATTTGATCAGTAGCAAACTGGCACAACTACTACGCACCTTAAGCCTTATCCAGAGCCGCACATAGGGCCTGATTCAGACCCGCTCGTGAGCGCATAGCGCTCGCAAGCGGGTCGATGGGCGTGCGCGAGCCCCGTAGCGAGTGAATTTTTCACTAGCTGCAGGACTCACTACAAGACGGGGCGGCTGTCGATTGTGATTGACAGCTCGCCCCGTTTTGTAGGCGTGCAGGGGGGGTGGCTGGACAAACGGAGGCATTCCTGAAGGAACGCCTGCCATTTGTGGGCGGCCCTACTGACATCACCAGTGATGTCAGTAGTGAACTTCCTGCTCTATTAGAGCAGGAAGTTCACTGGGGCTTGCGGTGGACAAGACCCTACCACAAGGGTCTCGTCGCAAGCCCGATGGTCGCGATAATCGCGACCATTGCCAGGCCGCCCGCTAAAGCTGTGGGTGGTCACCCACAGCTTAGCGAGTGGCCTGGAGACCAGGGGAAAAAAAAATCGCCCCGCCCTGATTAAGAACGAGCGCTTGCAAATAGCAAGCGCCTCTAAATCAGGGCCATAGGCCGTTGTTGTCAAAGTTGAATGATTTATTTGCTAGTGCGTGTGTGTGAAAAACCTTAAAAACTCTGGCAGTGCGTGTGCTACACGGGCGCTGTTACTTTTGAGACGTGCGGTGTCAGGGAGTTCTTGGAAAAGCGCTGGGCATTCCTGGGCAGTGACAGCTGCACAGAGATGGTCTGTCTTATGGGCGTGTTACGGCAGTGTCGAGAGCGTGCCGTTGAAGTGCTTGTGTTCTCACATGCTCAATCGTTCACATCATTCACATTGGTGCCCATACACAGTTGGTAAATCCGCAGCCGCCATAGGCTAGGGATGGCCATCAACCATCAATGATTCATAATCATCGATAGTTTATGGCCAAAGTCGATTGTTTTGACATCGATGGGGGAGGACCCCTTACCAAGTGCCTGGCACCACCTGTGAAGCCCCGCCCCCATGTGCTGATTGACCTACAGGCCAGTCAGACAAAAGACAGGGATGACCATCAGTTGGTAAAACCATCAATGGTCATCCATTGAATAGTTTGTAACCATCGATGGTTACTTGCTATTTTACCATCGATGGTTAAACCACCGATGGCCATCCCTACCATAGACTGGCGCAAGTGTCGATGGTGCAACCAATGGTGGCATCTAAAGACACATCAGTTGGTATTACAGTGCGTAACAGTCCTCAGTTCTTGGGCATTAATGCGCAAGGATGTACACCAGAGAAGGGCTTTGCATACAGTCGCAGATGTGCAATCCCCAACTGAATCAGGCACAACCACATCTGAATAAGCCCCCTTGTGTGATCACAATATATTTTATTCCCATATCACTTCTGTGCAAATATGTATATTTTTAAAAATTAAATGTCTCTTGAATAAAGGACATCAGCTGATCCATTCTACATATTTAGTCTCCCTCTCCCATCACATCTGTTTTCTATAGTGTCCCACCCTGCCACCAGACAGCTGATTACTAGGACACATCATTGGGATTGCCTGGATCCTCTTTGCATTTTTGTATTTTGGCGCATGCAACGGGAGTGCAGAACGCCAATCACACGGCATTTTGGGGCACAAACTGGGCACATGATGTTGGCAGTCACAGACCACTACGCCACAGCAGTGGGTTGTACAATATAGCAATCAGTGTAGAGCTGACTTCCTCTTTAAAATACTGGGGGAGGGGGGGAGAAGGAGGGGGGATGCAACCATGTCACTGAAAGCCAATCTGGTAATGGTTGCATTCCATGAATGGTTAAAAAAAAACGGATAGCGCGGGCCAGGCATGCAGGTGGGCACCAGACCTGCCCTGGCCTCCCCTCCGACTGCTTCTATGGGCGGCCCTGCCCAACACAGTCCCCAGGGTGTCACTTTCACTGATCTATGGGGGTTGGGCTGCCATCATCTAGAAATTTTGATTGAGCCAGACCTGTTCACTCTTTCAGGTCTATGTACTAAGCCTTGGAGAGAGAGATAAAGTACCAACCAATGAGCTCCTGTCACTATACAGGCTGTGTTTGAAAAATGACAGTTAAGAGGATATCCTCTGATGAAATTACCATATGGTGAAGAAACGCTTTAGGAAGCCTGCAATGACTTCACATTGGCCTTCTGTCTGAGCAGGGACCCAGTGGCTCACCTCATCATCACCTCTAATAGTGCTGAGGACGCGCTGTAACACCGCGATTCTCACTCCCCTCTGTCTGTCCTGTGTAACCACCAACCCCTGCTTGTCACACGGGAGAGACGTCGGCCTCACCGGGTTCATGCAGTGCACGGTGCTGCTACAGGAGATGAATTCAACCAGGATTATTTACAGGCCACTGTCATCCGGATATACAGCTTTGCAAGCCATGTTTGCTGGATTACCGGAATCATTGTGCAGCTTTGAGGGTGAGAGGCATCTTACTATAATGATTTACTATCTAGGACATCAGCGCTGGAGAGAAATGTTATTTCCTTAATTGCTTGAACATTCAGCTATTGTGATCTACAATTCTATCCATCCAGGAAGGTGGTTTATGGCCTAGAAATGTTTTAATATATATATTTAACACTCAGGGCCTCATTCAGCGGCTCGATGTTTATGGTCTGCGCATTCGCGCCGCATCTGGCGTGCACATGCACGAGCCCCGACGAGCGACTGAGCTTCAGTCACTGCGGGGCTCGCTACAAGACGGTGCGGCTGTCGATGGTGAGTGACAGCTCGCCCCGTTTTGTAGGCAGGGATGGGGGGTAGTTTGGCAAACACAGGCGTTCCCAAAGGAACAAAGCAAAAACAAAACTACCGCACTTGTTCAAATCAGCAACCCCCGCAGAATGAGAGATAGAAGAACAAATACCTATTATATGAAAATGAGGGGTGTGCTACCAAATACCAATGGTCATAACAAAGAGAAACAGAAAGCGGTAGTATAATTTAAAATATAACTTTTAATAAATCTCCTTAAGAAAACAATTTCCCTCCGGGATTAGGTTGACGAAGTATTGAAGAAATTAAAGTGAAAAAATGTGAATAAAAAATATAATTTAAAAATAATGTGCCCGGGGTATAATAATGTTGAATAACTGTTCACTGTTAAAGCTGCATACACACACAACGATTTTTTTAATGAACGATTTTAGTAAACGATTTTTTCCCTTGAAAAAATTAACTAAAATCGTTTACTAAAGTTGTTCATTTACTAAATGTCATGAACGATTTTTATGAACTACAAGCGATTTTTGCATATTCCCTTAATGAAAAAATCGTTGAGTTGACAAGTCTGACTGAACGACAAACTAGAAACGTGAACGCGCATGAACGATAATCGTTCATCGTTTGACTCAGAAAGTGAACGATTTTTGCAAACAATTATCGTTAAACAATATCGTTTAACGATAATCATTAAAAAAATCGTTGTGTGTGTATGCAGCTTTAGTCACCTTAGAACTAATTAACCAAAAAGTATTGTCTCTAACCTGTCCAGTCTATTTAATGCGAGACACGTCATGTACAATATCTAACTGTCACTTACAAGACCAACATGCGTACGCATGTAAATAAGTTTGAAAGTGCAGTGTTAAAATGTTCAACAATATTCTGGTTGATACTGTACATCATCTCTAGATATTAAATTGGTATCAGGGCTTGTACAAAATATTAATGTGCCCTTATCTTTATTGATACAATAAAATTACTTGAAAAAAAGGTTTATTGCTTAATTACTCACACTACTTAAACACAATTATAAATTATTTGTGTAGTGATCCTACACATAATAGTGTAATAACTTGCATGCCGTAGGTTTAAATACCCCCTGAGACAAAATTCAACAGGGTTTGACTAAGAACTTATTGGTTCTCAAGATGTAGATATAGTGACTTAGGGGCCTATTCATCAAACCTTAAAATTCAATGGAGGTAATTAGGTTTAGAACTGGCATGGAGTTCTACCTAATTACCGGGGGAATTCATCATTCCTCCTCCCTATAACTATCTATTCCGAAAAGCTGTCATTTTTGCGATGACAGCTTTTCGGGAAATAGATACCCTGCTGTAACTTACCGCAGCTGGTATCCGTGCTGTGCATGCGCTGTTACGTTCGTACGCCCAGCGCATGCGCAGCACTACCTACAGCGGCGGTAAGTTTGTGTGCTCCCCCTTCCCCCTCTGCTCACTACCCCCCCGTCCCGCACTTACCTGCCCGCGCAGCAGCCTCCGGCTCCGTCCTGCTGGTCTGTCACATGGTCTCCCAGCACACCACAGTACAGATTAGAAAAAATATATATATATTTTTTTCTAATCTTAATTGTGTTCTGCTGGGAGACCATGTGACAGACCAGCAGGACGGAGCCAGAGGATGCACCAGAGCGCCGGAGGAAGACGTTCGGGGATCTGTCCAGCTGTAAGCAGGTAAGTCTCACCTGCTATTCGCCACCTCACAGTGGCGGATAGTACCCCCATCAAATTCCGAAAATACATAATTTTTCGGAATTTGATGAATACCATAATTTCCACATCCCCATACTAATGTACTAATGTATGGGGAGTGTGGAAATTAACGCAGGGGAACTTAGCAAGGAGATATCAGTGATATCTCCTGCGTTAAGTGGCTTCATGAATACTAAAATAACGTTATTTAAGGAAAATGTCCTTAAAAACGTTAATTTAGTGTTGATGAATAGGCCCCTTAATGATGATATTATGCAGAATTAATTATGTGTGCAGCTAGACCTGCATTGTTGGACTACAATATATGCACTAACTAGAATATTAATGAGCATTGCTTGTGTGGCAACTGCCCAATACCAGCTGCCAAAGGCTAATAGAAAAGAATGCTGTATTAATCTGACAGTTTACTAGTCAGCGTTCATTAGAAATCATTGAGGCTGAGGTCAGTGTTTAGCATATGGCCAACTGTATAGGATATTTGGTCAGACAGAACAGTTCAACTGACCATCTGTACCCACATTAATGAATACATAGATACAAAAATGTGCATGTATTGAAATGTTGTAACATTATTCCTTGGTTACAATGTAACCAACAGCAGGTCTAAAAATACAGCTTTTCAGACCACTATAATGATCACATGATATGCTGACAATTACCACCGGCAATCAGATACATTCACTGAAGCCGCGGTCAGCGTATTTGACATATAGCCAGCAGTATAGAGTGGATCTGTATATATAGCGGTCTGAGGTTGCAACATTAAATTATATAGCACGCTGACAATGTCCACCGGCAATCAGATACATTCACTGATGCCGTGGTCAGCGTTGCACATGCGGGCGCAGTATACAATAACCCCTGACACCACCAATGCGCATTTAGCCCGCCTAGAGCTTATTCATGGTAACAACCCGATAAATGGGTTGATAGGGTTTAAATACACTCACCCCGGCCTCTCAGGCTAGCCGCCGACCAATCAGAGCTCCGTAACCACGGAGACTCAGGTAGAGGACTCGTAGGTGCTAGCTGAATTCTGCACCAGACAAGAGTAATGATAAATAGCAGAGAGAATGATGCCAGCTTGGCCACAAAGTTAATGTTAGCAATCAGTAAAGGAGACAAATTATGAGCATGCCACTTGGGACCAATAATGGATAAAATAAAATTATAGGAATAAAATTTTCTATATACTCCCTTATATATCTTATAACTGATTAAATAGTAAAACTAAACTTTAAGATATAAATAATCTAATTATTTATATCAGGTGTATTACTGACTGGGCGCTAACTAGACAAGAGGTTCCCTCTCTAAAGAAATAGTGGGGCCTACTGCCTCCACCATCGACACAAGCGTATGCACAAGACTAAAGCTGGCCACAGATCTAAAGATTATCTGTCCAACCATCCAACTAGTTGATTGATTGATTGGAATGAAAATCTGGTAAGGTATGAAAGCAAATGACAATCAACAATTTGCTCCCAAACGCTGGAAAATGGACCAAAACTGTTGTTTGAACAAATTGTTTATAGCAAACATTTAACAAACTTGTCTGACCGACCATTTTCATCTGTTTTCTGGAATTTACTAGCAAATTTCTGATCATCATTTACTCCCATACATTACCAGATTTTCATTCCAACCAATCAACAAGTTGGCTGGTTGGATGTAAGTTGGTCTAGTGTGTGGCCAGCTTTACAGATAGTTTTCGCCAAGTGTCTCTGAGCCAGCCAGTCTGCTTGCTCTCCCAGGTATGAGACACTAGCTTACAATCACACACAGCCTATATCAGCCAGTTCCAGGTGCAGACCCTAATGAGCCTGCTAACAGGCCAAAAAGGACAAAACCTGAAGTGGCCTGTGGATGGAGCCCTCCCTCTCCTCACATCCACACCCCCAGGTCCCAAACCGGCTTTTCAAAAAGCCGACACTCAAATCTGCTTCACTGCAGACTTTTCTCCTGGGTTTTTTTTAGAACACATAGGTCAAAAACCTAAGACAAATGTATCTACCACTGACCACTTTACCAGTGTTCCTATCACAATATATATATATATATATATATATATAGTTATTTTTTTTTAATTTCCATTTAAATAGCTGGGCCCATGCAATATTGTAACCAATCTAGAATTTATTAAATTACATTGTATTATTTCACTTGGAATGTCTGGTTGATACATTGTATACTCTTGTGGTCTGACATAGCGCAGATCTTATTTTCACCTTATTGTTCCATTTTTTTTAGGTCTGCAGAGTCTTAGGGGCATATCCCATTATTCGCGAAAGGTCCCGTACTTTTCGCATGCTGCACTTTTCGCCGACATCGCTGGTTTTCAATGCGAAAAAGTATCACGCTCGTCCCCGCTTATCTCCGTATTCAATAAAAAATCTATAGTGATCCCCCTGAATAGCCCTGCTGAAGGTATTTGGGGTACTTAATTGATCTCAATAGCTGCTATTTAGCGTCTTTGCATAAGTGGTGAAAAATAGCATTTAGCTGTTTTTTAGGAGAAAATAAGAGAAACTGAATGATTACATAAGAAAAGAGGTGTTTTAAACCTCTAGGATGGGGGCCGGCATGTATGCAAATTACTTGTGGGAGTTAGCCTATGGCAGTCAGGGGCGGGTTTGTAACTGGAACATTATATAAAGGGCTAGAAGTGTGGGCCAAAGCCTCTTTGTTCCAGATTCCGGTAAGTAACAGAGTTTGTCAGTGTACAGTTAATACTGATTACATTGGTGCTTTTCTTTGCTTGATTTTCCTTCCTGTTACATATCTCTCCCTATTTATCCCTCTCCCTATTCTTCTGTTATATTTCCTCACATTCTCGTCTTTCCTGGCCTGTCCATTTTGCTGTATATTATCCCTGTTGGTGGCCACATCCCTCTCACCTCTTACCATGCGTCCCCGCCTCTCTGTGCCCCCTCCTGCCCGATTTATCCATCCTGAGGATGACCAAGGCCCATGCCGGCGTCGTGGAGCGGCCCCTGCTGCGGATGTGGTGGCTGCTGCTTCTGGCGCCGCTTTGGCAATTACGCGGGACCCGCTCCAGCGTAGGGGGGCGGCCTCTGCCGCGGACATGGTGGATGCTGCTCCCGGCGCTGCTGTTGCCAGGGACCGGCGTCGCCGGGTGGACCCTGCCGCGGATGCGGCAGCTTCTGCTCCTGGCGGCGCTCTTACAATCTCGCAGGTCCCGCGCTGGCATAGGGGAGCGGCCTCCACCGCGGACGCTGTTCCCGATGCTGTGGTATCCGGGGCTCGGCGTCACGGGGTGGCCCCTGCCGCAGATGCGGCGGGTGTTGCCCCTGACGCCGCTGCGGCTGGAGAGAGGAGTTTGCCTAACCAAACTTTCGCGCCCGCTAAAGCTAACTCTGCGAGGATCCAAGGGCCAGCAAATTTGGGGTACATGAAAATGGGTGCTAGCATATAAGCATATAAGTTGATAAAGTAAAGTTTAAAAAAACATCAAAAATCCACCTGCTGCAAGCACCTGCAATCTTAAACACACCTGGGGCATACTTGAATTCTGTTATCGTGTAGGATTCAAGTATTTTTGCCAATATAGCTGCAGTGTGCTGGAGGGAATATCCCTTTTTTTTTTCTCTGGTTCAGTGTAATCCCCGCCCTTTACAAGCACCTGGGCAATATCATTAAGCTGATGTGAGCGACCATACTTTCTATTTGTACTTCTGTGAGGCATGAAGGGAGCCAGCATTGGGAGGATGTGCTGGTCCTTATAGTGCCATGTGGAGGTTTCTGGGGTACCTCCTTGGTGAGTCAGCTCTCGGCTTATACATGTGCTGTTATTATGCAGTACATTAATTGTAATTATGACCCAGAGTGGGTGCTACCAATTGGTAGCAATAATTATTTTGGGGTGAGCGTTTGGGCGTGGGGCCCCCAGGGTTATTCTGGCTGGGCCTTTTTCAGGGCATCACCACTTAATTCACATAGATACTTTTTCATCACTTTTCTATTTGTTTGTTTATTATCTATGTAATTTTAATTCTTTCTTATTATATTAACACTTATTGATTTATCTTTTACACATCTATACTTTACACTTCACTATCACCTTTCTTCCATTTTCGTGTGATGCCCTGGGAGTGGTCCTTGGCTGGATTCTTTTGGGGTGCCTTGCGCCTCGGACGTGAACCCCTTAATGTTAGGGATGCCGGTACAGAGGAGCCTTGACGTTGGCCCGGCGCTTAATCATATATTTGCAGATGTATGTAACTAATACCTCTGAATTCTGTTATAATGTAGGATTCAAGTATTTTTGCCAATATAGCTGCAGTGTGCTGGAGGGAATATTCCTTTTTTTTCTCTGGTTCAGTGTAAACCCCGCCCTTTACAAGCACCTGGGCAATATCATTAAGCTGATTTGAGTGACCACCATACTTTCTATTTATACTTGGGGACTATTTCACTAGTTTTTAAGTTTGTCCCCCAACTTTGGACTTTATCGCCCCCCAAATGAAAGTACTTTTTTGGGGTAATCTAAAGTATTTTTTAAACCTTTTTTTGATGCAGGTAACCTTTGAGGGACTGCCCTGAGGGTGCAGGGTGGTTTTCTGAAGTTTGCACCCCAAAACCTCAATTCTGCACTTTTTTCGACTGCTATTCAAAGGCGAATCTTTTTCGCCGATTCCAATGCATTGAGTTTCCGCACTGGCGAAAAGTCTTTGGAGTTGAATATGGAGGGAACTTTTCAAATGGCGAAATGACGTCACTCGCAATACTTTTCCACAGAAACTGACTTTTCGCGGCTAATTGAATATGACCCTTAATCTAGAACAGCAGTTGATAAACAGTCCACAAGTGATATAGTTTAG
Source organism: Taudactylus pleione (assembly GCA_031769625.1). Classification (NCBI taxonomy): domain Eukaryota; kingdom Metazoa; phylum Chordata; class Amphibia; order Anura; family Myobatrachidae; genus Taudactylus; species Taudactylus pleione. Next base: position 9,233,818 of record JAUIMM010000391.1, read on the forward strand.
GGATAATCAGCGCCCACTGGTTTGAGTTTTTATCTGCCATATCTGCCCCACCCCAATATAGTTCCTCTGTCATATCTGCCCACTCCCCAGGATAGATCCTCTCCCATATCTGCCCCTCTCCTGTATATCCAGGCACGCACATCGAGGGGGTTTCCAAGTACCTAGAGACCCCCCCCATGCCACCAATTTATCGCAGCCAGGGCCGTTTCTAGGGGTGGGCTGCCTGTGCAATTGCGCGGGGCACTCCACCCTGCTCTAGCTGTCAGCTTGTCACAGCCGCCTCTCCCACCACTGATTGTCCCGGCCTGTCACCGTCCATTGATGATGCAGCTGACCGGTCGCTTGGCTTTCTGAGGAGCAACTCCTTTAAGCCACGCCCAGACGCCGAGGAGCTCGGGCACGGCGGGTGCCATTTCTGAGGTCTGGGAGGGAGAGATGCCATTCACAGGGGCATCCAGGCAGGCGGCAGCACTCAGCAGGCAGCCAGTCTCTCTCACAGTGAGAGTGAGAGCAAAAGTAGAGGGGGATGACACTCTGCAGCAACAAAAACATCTCATCTGAATACAGTATGTGGTATGTTCTGTGGGGGAGCAATGTGGTATGTTCTGTGGGGGAGCAATGTGGTATGTTCTGTGGGGGAGCAATGTAGTATGTTCTGTGGGGAGCAATGTGGTATGTTCTGTGGAGGAGCAATGTGGTATGTTCTGTGGAGGAGCAATGTGGTATGTTCTGTGGGGAGCAATGTGGTATGTTCTGTGGGGGAGCAATGTGGTATGTTCTGTGGGGGAGCAATGTGGTATATTCTGTGGGGGAGCAATGTGGTATATTCTGTGGGGGAGCAATGTGGTATATTCTGTGGGGGAGCAATGTGGTATATTCTGTGGGGGAGCAATGTGATATGTTCTGTGGGGAGCAATGTGGTTTGTTCTGTGGGGGAGCAATGTGGTATGTTCTGTGGAGGAGCAATGTGGTATGGTGGTCTGTGGGGGAGCAATGTGGTATGGTGGTCTGTGGGGGAGCAATGTGGTATGGTGGTCTGTGGGGGAGCAATGTGGTATGGTGGTCTGTGGGGGAGCAATGTGGCATGTTCTGTGGGGGAGCAATGTGGGATGTTCTGTGGGGGAGCAATGTGGGATGTTCTGGGGGGAGCAATGTGGGATGTTCTGTGGGGGAGCAATGTGGTATAGTCTGTGTGGTGTCTTCTGTGGGGGAGCAATGTGTGTTTTTTTTTCTCTTGTGGGAGGAACGTCTGCTGGTGTGCCTCAGAACAGGAATCAGGAAAACAACAGTTGGTTTTGCTGTCCTTAATCCTATGGTTATGTTAATGTCATTTAGTCACAAGGTAGTCTTTTAGTTTGAGGCCACACCTCTTATTGTGAGACCACATCCCTGACAGTGAGGCCACGCCCCCTTTCTGGCAGCATCTGATTATTTGGAAACCCCCCTTTCAAAATCCTGCATTTGCCACTGATATCTGCTCTATCGTATCTGCCCCCTCCCATAGCTGAGCTCCCATATCTACCCCCTCTTCATAGCTATACTTCCATATATACCCCCTCCCAGTGGCGTCACAAGGGGGGTGCGCAACCCACCCGGGTGTCACCCGTCAAGGGGTGACATCAAAGTGCAGACTCCCCCTCAGTGACAGGAGCCAGGTGCTGCACGGTAGACTTACGTGCAGCACTCGGCTCCTGTCACAGTAAGGGAGCCGGTACTACAAGTACAGTGGTCCACGGGGGCAGCCCGCACCTCCCGGACCCCTGGAGAGACTTAAACCGAGGTTCGGGTGAGTGACCCAGTCCCCACACATGAGGCCACACCCCCTTTTTCCTGGCGCACGACTACGCCGCGCACAGCCACACATTGCTCCGCTGCTCGCACCAGGCGCATCTAAAGATAGGGACACCACTGCCCCCTCCCCATATCTGCCCCCCCATAGCTGCTCTCCCTGCCCACGTCAAAATTAATCCTCCCCATACTTGTAGTGTCCGATCATCACTCCTGGTGCTGCAGAGCAAGAGCCGCAGAGACCTCTCTGGTCTCATTGGTTGGTGCCTGCAGGTTGCCGCTACTTTATATTATGACATTATGTTAATTCTTTAGTTGTCTGGAAGTGCACTACACAACTGAGGACTTAACCAGGACTTTGGGTTATTGTATAGTGGTTTGTACAGCCATACGCAGCAGAGTCCTGTATGGAGCGCAACTTGAGCGGAGCATACAGATCATCAGCCGGTGATTGCATGTGGGTAGCGGTGCAATGGTAAACATCGGTTGTGCCCTTTTGGAGCTTATAGAGGCACAAGCTACGTTTGTTCCGCTGTGGCACACCTACACAGTGACAAGATGGCCCTGCACAGGTGCAGAAGACCAAACGGCAGCCATCTTTGTAAAGGGAAAGATACTTGCCTGAAAGAACAACATGGAGGCTGCACAGTAGTGGATTCTATATTTCAGACCAAAATTAGGACCAAACTTAGGTCATCACGCACGTTTGTGGGGGACAATGTGTTTGCTTTTTCTTGCTGTGGGGCCAATGTTGTTTTTTTCCCTGTGGAGGCCAATGTGTGTGTTTTCTTTTCCTATGGGGGACAATGTATGTATATTTTTTACTGTGGGGTACAAACAGGGGCGTTTCTAGAGAGGAGGGGGCCTGTGTGCAGTCTCCAACACGGGCCCCCTCCTCTCTGTCCGGCGGCCGGCAGCGCACTGAGCTGTGCGAGGCCAACGCAGGAGTTATAGACTCTGGGCACTAGAGTGCGCCCAGAGTCTATAGAGTATGCGCAGGTCAGTAGGAAAATGGCCGCAGCAGCCATTGTCCCTGTACTGCGCATGTGTAAATGACGGAAAAATGGCCACGGCAGCTATTTTCCAGTCGTTTTTACAGCACCGGATCTCCGTGCCAACGTGGGACTCCAGTGAGGTAAGTAATACTATGGGTGCAGAGTGTGCGATGCGGGGCCCCCCTGGACCCAGGGCCCGCCCACCCTGCACCCATTATAGATACGCCCCTGGGTACAATGGACCTCATTCAGAGTCGGTCGTAAGCGGCCGCTCGGTCGTATGCCTAACGACTGCAAAACTGAAAAAGGAAGCGATCGCACGGCCGGTCGGTCGTAACCAAAGTGACGCCCATACATGAACAATGCACCTCCTCTAGCGAGTGATAGCAGCTAGCGATCGAGTCAATCGTTGTCAGTCGCTGTATGTGAATTTTCTTCTGATGGTTGCGGCCGCTTGTGTTGTGTGCAAATTACTCCAAAAAACCGCATAGAATAAGCCATCCCCCTGCAATTTATTTATTCTTATTATTCGCTAATGCAAACGCAGCTGAATCAATTACATGCCAATCAGCAGTGTTATTAGCTTCAACAAACAATTATTAGCTGCTTGCATTGTGTGGCTCAAGATAGAAACATCACTCCGAACATCAGTAACATTCGATAGTATCGATTGTACTCTGGGGCTTGAGAGAGCATGTACCCAACCTTAATCTGTACGATCAGCCAGGCCTCAAACCTGCTCGCAGAGTGACGTTTTACTACTTCCGGCCTTCTATGTCGGTCGTAGCAGGTAATTTATGTACGCCCCTAAACCCCCCTGAAAACGGTGAGGCACGCCTGCGTTTTTAGACCACCACCCCCCCCAACACCCACAAACGGCCTTTCATGTCAATCAACTCCCGGAATCCACTTCCTGCTCGTAAGCCGTATGATCGACAGCATTTTGGATCGCAAGGTCTCATACGCACATGCGCACAACTAACCGTACGCATGCGTGGTTTGGATATATCAGTTGCGGACGACCGAGCGGCCGCTTACGACCGACTCTAAATGAGGTCTAATGTGTGTGTGTGTGTGTGTGTGTGTGTGTGTGTTTCCTGTGGGGTACAATGTGTTTTTTTTTTTAATTATTATTATTATTATTAGTATTATTAGTATTATTATTCTGGGCATAGGTGGATTGGAGTGGGGGGGGAGGTGCTCCAAAACCTCTCATAGTAGACCTGGTGTGTACATACTTGCCTACCCTCCTGAAATGGCTGGGAGGCTCCCAAAAATAGGGTTACATTTCCGGCCACCTGGAAAAGTGGGCAAGTCTCCCGTCGCCTATCTGCACACACCCCCTCCCCCTGCAGCTGGCCTCTTGTGTGCGGTCTGGGCCAGTTTGCTGAATCGCATCATGGTAGCTCCGCCCCCAGCCCTACAATCCCTGTGATCTCGGCACTGTGTAATGGGGGACGGGGGCCACAATGATGCAAATGGGCCGCCATGCCTACGCGCTGCCCATGGCTTTCTCCACCCGGAAGGGGCAGCCAGAAAGTCGGCAAGTATGGGTGTGTGATATACTGAGAATGGAGATATATTCATTTATAAGGGAATTTATACTATGTTTGCACTTTTTTAGGGGTTGAATGTTACAGTATATGTACTAGTGTAATTGTTTTTACACTGATTAATACAATTATGGCCCTCATTCAGAGGCGGTCGCAAGAAGCGATCGCTCTCTCTGAATGAGGGCGGCCACTTCCTTTTTGAAGTGCGGTCTCCTGGTCGTTAATTAAGCTGTGGGTTACCATCGGGAGTTGCGACAAGACTCTAAGGTTGGGTCTCGGCAGCCGCAAGCCCCAGGGAGCTTCCTGCTCTGATCGAGCAGGAAGCTCCCCACTGACATCACTGATGATGTCAGTGCGGCCTTAAGGAACGCCTCAGTTTTGGAAACCACCCCCCCCCCCTCGGCTCGCCTACAAAACGGGGCCAAAACGACAGCCGCCCCTTTTGTAGAGAGCTCCGGAGTGAGAGAGTTTCTCTTGCGCACCCTGTTGCGAGCACATCGGTGTTTGCGACCGGGTCTGAATGAGACCTTATATGTGCTACACCTTATACAAATCTGTAAAATGTCCGACAATGCATCACAATACTGAGGGGAAAATTGACCAAAGGTCTATTTTGCTCGACTTAGTGTTTCTGGGCGATTTCTCGTTGTTCTTTTCCTCAAGTCAAAACCGATTGCAAATCAACCAAAAATTAGACTATAGAACAAGTTAGAACATCGAACCAACAATCGATACTTTCACATAAACGGCTTTCGACACCGGAGATTTACTAACGGTCGGTTTAAAACCGACCACAAACTGATGCAGGCAAACCTGAGCAAACAATAGACCTGTCTTTGGCAGGAGAGTTTGGGAGAAGCACTGCACAGATCAGTGATCTGTGCAGGCTTCTTAGGGTTAAAAGTACTGAAATAGTTAAAAAAAAAAAAAAAAAAGTGTGGGGTCTCCTCCTAATACCATAACCAGCCTATTCTGGTCATGGAAAATTGGCGGAAAACCAGTGTGGGTCCCCTTGATTTTCCATTAACCAGCAACTGGGTGAACCAGCCTTGGGGATTATACTATAGCAGGGAGACACACAGCGTGGGGTCCTTCTACCAAAATGTAAAACCAGCCTCAAATTGGTCAGCCCAGGGCTAGAAATCCTCAGAAAGCGGAGACACCAAAAATAAAATTGGGCCCACCCTCCCAAGGATCTACCAAGCTCTTCTTTGCCCTCACCCTTCATACTTACCTAGTTATCCTTCTCCATCTAGTAGTCCACGAGTCTTGGTAAAACAAAAAATCACTGTGACCCGATCTCATGGACAGCTCTTACCTATTTGACAGTTCCCGTGTGAGTCACTATCATTTTAGGCCAGGGGAAAGAGCTGATTGGCTGAGAGCTTTGGCTCTTAGCCAATCAGTGGATACTGCCATAGAAACCGTCCACTGAATGGCCCGAGTGCGTCCGACTCTTAGCCAATTAGCGTCTTTCCACAGACTCCTATGACAGTGACCCACATGGGAACTGTCATTTTCAGGAAGCGCTATACATACATTGCAGGTCCGTGGATTCAGGTCACATTATCTTTTTGTTTTACCAATGCCCGTGGACTACAACATAGAGAAGAGGACTAGCATATCCAAGGAGTAGGTAAGTAAGCAGTGTGAGTGTGTTTAATGAAGGGTTAACACATTCGGTGTTTGCATCCTGTCATTTTTTTTATATTTTCTTCACAGTGGTACTACAGGTGACAGCAGACCCTTAATGTTCAGGCATGCTGGCATTTGTGGTTCTACAAGTGCCTGTAGTCCCACTGTAAATAACAATATTATAATCTAGATTTTACACAATCACCCCCACTGCTTCCAGAGATGCAGGGAAGACCCCTGGGCTGGTAGATCCTTGAAAGGGAGACCCCATTTTATTTATTTATTTTGGTCTTTTCCGAAGATTTCCAGTCCTGGGCTGAAGAGTTTGGGGCTGATTTTACATTAAGGCAGAGTGACCCCACGCTGTGTGTCTCCCTGCTATAGCTTAACCTCCCCCAGCTGGTTCAGACTGGTGCTGGTTAATGGAAATTTGGGGGAACACCATGCCAGGTTTCCCCCCATTTTGCCATGACCAGAACAGGCTGAGAGGTCCAGGGCTAGTTACAGATTTAGCGGGTACCCCACTCCTTTATAGAAAAAAAAAATAGCAGTTTCTGTGCTTTTAACCTTAAGAAGCCTGCACAGATCATAGTAATCTGTGCAGTGCTTCTTTTTTTGTGGGAGGTGGGGGTAGTTTGTCAATATTACTTTCGGTTCTATTGGCCATCGGTTTGGAACTAAAGGATCAAAACCGACGGCATTTACACCTGCAAAATCCGACTGACATCGACGCCGGGTTTCTATTGAAGTTGAAAACCGACGGATGATAAATATGCAGATTTTGCAGTCGGAAATCCTGCCGATGTCGGACGATTTCTATCGATTTTTAAAGTCCATCTAAAATCGACCTTTAGTAAATTTAGGCCCTGATTCAGAGCCGGACGCTCTGACCAGAGCGCTCGCTCTGAATCAGGGCCCACCTCCATTAATATGGAGCGTCCTCCTGGACGCTCGTATAGCTGTGGGTCACCACCCACAGCATATACGAGTGTGCAGGATGATGGTCGCGATGGTCTTGACCATCGCGACCATCGAAACTGCGAGCAAAAGCCTGCGGTTGGGTTTTTCAGAGCCAAAATCACTCCCACTGACATCACTAGTGATGTCAGTGGGGCTGGCTTCAGACGGTAGGCGTTCCCTTGGGAACACCTCCGTCTGGCAGGCACGCCCACCAAAGGGGGCGTGCTGTCAGTCACCATCGTCAGCACGCCCCCTTTGATGAGACACTACGAGCGAAGGAAAGTCCTTCGCTCGCCGGGTCTCGCGCATGCGCACGACGGAGCTCCCTCCGTCGTGCGCATGTGCAGTGGGGACCATCGACCCACTTGCGAGCGGGCAGCCGCTCGCGAGTGGGTCTGAATGACCCCCTTAGTCTTTTTTAAGGCGTGGCTCACAAGCTAATAATACACTCTCCTGTGTTTGGGCGGCTGGCGTTTCTCACAAAACTGGCGTTCAGTCAGTTTTACATCAGTGCAAAGACAAGAAAGAGAATAGAGGTGCCCTCTAGTGTAGTGTTTAATGTACTATTCAGTGCCACTAAGTGCAGGTGTGTCCGACTCAAAAATAAAAAATATATGAAGCTTATCTGTATTTATCTTTTACTTCTGGATTCCTTTGGACAATTCCTATGGTCTCAAAAGAATTGAAACGAAAGGGAAATACATTATAGTGAGACATATTTTGAAGTGATAAAATTGAGTTGCGCATCAAAGTGTAATAATACTGTACTTATCTGAGTATCTGTAATCTAGGGATAAAAGTGCAGCCAGATTCCAACACATGCGGAAAACAGAAATGAAAAAAAAGTCATAATGCTGTAAATGACACCAATAAGTAACAAACACCACACCCCCGTGTGTATATATACCAGAAGAAAACTGTTTTCTTATCTGCTATGGAACAAGACGATCGATTTCCTGTTACTTTATTACTAAATGAGCACTCAGGAAGAAAGACAAGAGACAGATGCATCGTGTAGTAAAGTATTACAAAATTTGTATTCACACACAGGGACAAGAATAAATAATGGCCGTAGTATATTTAAAACAAATACATCATGGTTATTTGAGGCAAAACTATTCTTGAGCCCTTCAGCATGGAAATAGAGAGGAAGATGGTCCTGGAATTAACTCAATTCTTTTGTCCATTCATGCAATACGGGACTTCCCCAGGGGGCAGGGCCGGCTCTAGGGGTGTTCGACCAGTGAGATCGAACAGGGGCGCCACCCATAGAGGGCGCACCCCTCCCCAACATCCCGATTTCAGCAGGACAGCACTGTCCCGCTGTTCCACCCGTGGGCCGAAATGGCCCGCGGGTGGTGAAATCGGGATGTTGGGGACCCCCCCACCGCCGCAGCTGTGCGACAGTGCCGGATCCCGGAGTCTGAATGGATGCTGTGCGCATGCGCTCGGCATCCATTCAGTGATGGGAGAGGGCAAGGGGAAGCCCAGCTAGTGAGGCTCCCCCCAGCCTGATGTTATTTGGAGGCGTGCCATGCGGCCATGCCTTACAAATAATGGCATGTGGGGGCGTGGCCTCTGGTAATTAGGCCACTCCCCCTTCTAGAAGATAATAGCTAGAATCTGATTGGTTGCTATGGGCTACATCTCTTCTAAAACTCACTTCTTAAAACTCTCACTTTAGTAAATTTGCCCCTAAGTCTCTCTGCCTTTTATAGCCACAGTAACAAATCATTTCAAACTGCGCTTGTGCCCACCTTTGTAAGTACTATATGCGCATACAATCTCTATGACGCCCACTTTTAGTGTTTGCGCATGCTGTAATGCTGATTGGCGAACCCTCGAAAATTGTGCAGCACTATGGCAGATGCGGTGTCTCCATCTAACCCTGGCCTCCTATGCCCGTGGCTGTGCCTCTGTGAACGCAGACGCTTGCATTGACACGGCTGAGACACTCCCATAACACGCCCACTGAACATACTATATTTGTGTGCACTAGTACCCGCCTCCCACGCTGTGATGTGCTGTCAGGCGAGGTGGGTGAGGCAGAGCCTTTCCTGTCATGCTTAGATATACTCCAAAGTTTTGACTATAAGAATAATTATATAAGTATTATAAATATCTTTGTATTATTCTAATCATTTTTATAGTCAAAACTCTGGAGTAAATAGTGTATGGCAGGTGAGGCACTGCCTCCCCTACCTACCTTTACCGCACATCCCTGATCTAAGGGCCTGATTCAGACCCACTCGCGAGCGGCTGTCCGCTCGCAAGTGGGTCGATGGTGTGCACTGCGCATGTGCACGACGGAGGGAGCTCCGTCGTGCGCATGCGCGAGACGCGACGAGCGAAGGACTTTCCTTTGCTTGTAGTGTCTGATCAAAGGGGGCATGCTGTCGATGTTGATTGACAGCACGCCCCTTTTGGTGGGCGTGCCGGGGGCGTGCCTGCCAGATGGAGGCGTTCCCAAGGGAACGCCTACTGTCAGAAGCCGGCCCCACTGACATCACTAGTGATGTCAGTGGGAGTGATTTTGGCTCTGATAGAGCCAAAATCACTCCTGGCCTTGCGGTTGAGAAACTCAACCGCAGGCTTCTGTTCGCACTGGCGATGGTCGCGATGGTCAAGACCATCGCAGCCATCAAACTGCACGCTCGTATATGCTGTGGGTGGTGACCCACAGCTATACGAGCGTCCAGGAGGACGCTCCATAGTTATGGAGGTGGGCCCCAGAGAGCGAGCACTCTGGTCAGAGCGTCCGGCTCTGAATCAGGGCCTAAGCACTCCAAATTTCCAGCACCAAATACTGGTGCACCTTTGTATAATGCCCACATGGACCCTCAGGCAGGGCCGTATCTATAATGGGTGCAGGGTGTGTGGTGCACACGGGCCCTCGGGTCCTCACACTGCACCCACATTATGTAAAACTTACCTCTCCAAGGTCCCGCGTCAGGTCTCCCAGCGCTGCTCAAGCGCCAGAAAATGTCAGCCGCGGCCATTTTTACGGCGTTTTGCGCATGCGCTGTGCGGAAATCGCCGGGAAAATGGCGTCTGCGACATTTCCCCGGTGATCTGCGCATGCGCAATAGACTCCGGGCACACTCTAATGCCCAGAGTCTATTGATTCTGCCATGGCCGGCCAGCCGGGTCAGGCCCGTGACGGGGGATGCACACAGGCCTCCTCCTCTATAAAGACGCCCCTATCCGGCTCTGATACTATCCAGCGCCTCCCCAGCCGTTTACCTCACCGCACGCCACTGCTCCAGCGGGCCTGGGGGGGGGGGGGGAGGGGATTAGCTCCGTGTTGGGAGCTGAAAAAAAAAAACCATCGGGTTCCACTTTGCCATCGATGACTAAGCCATCGACAATCGGTAGTAAACCATCGATGTTTGTTAACTATCGATGGCCATCCCTAATTGCATGCGGATTGCGTGCTGCTCGGAAGCAGGCCTTGTGTGTGCACAAAGCAGAAGAAAATCACTTCCTTTTGAGAAAAAAAAACCCCTGACAGTGAGGAGAAACATGTCGAGCTGCTAATACCAAATTGTTTGGCTGCCAAAGATAACATCTGAATAGGACAAATATGGCCGCCGCTGATTATTTTGAGCCTTAACATTCACAGGCTGTGCCAAATATAAGTTTTCTAATGCATGGATGGACTTCATATCCCATATTGCAGCGTTTTTCAACCATTGTGCCGTGGCTCACTAGTGTGCCGCGAGCAGTTGTCAAGTGTGCCGTGAGGTCAGTGTAGTCAGAGCTGACTGTACTTGTACTGCTGGGCTGGCCCAGGCAGTGTTGGGCTCTTCAGGGAGGCCCAGAGGCATGTCTAGCTTGTGACCTTTGGAGACTCGGCGGCGTGACATAGGTCACGCATGCCGGGTTGCACGCCCGTCTGCCCACTGCTCCCAGCTCTGCACTGTGTGGGCCACAGCTGATGAGGGACAGGACAGAGACGACAGTGAGCCTTCCCAGCTAGTTATATTATTTTTTCTTTGGTGGCCAATGTGATTTTTTTTTTTGTTTTCTTTTCTGTGGAGAGAAATGTGATTTTTTTTTTTTTTTAATGTGGGGGCCAGCCGATGTGATAATTTTTTTCTGTGGGGGCCAATGTGTGTGCTTGTTTTCTTTCTGTGGGGGGCGTTTTGTTTTATATTTTTTCTGTGGAGCTGTTGTGTTTTGTTTTTTCCCTGTTGGACCCAATGTGTTTGTTTTTGTTCTGTGGGGGCCAATGTCTGTGTTTTTTTTACTGTGGGGGCCAGCCGAAGTGATCATTTTTTTCTGTGGGGGCCAATGTGTGTGCTTGTTTTCTTTCTGTGGGGGGCGTTTTGTTTTATATTTTTTCTGTGGAGCTGTTGTGTTTTGTTTTTTTCCTGTGGGACCCAATGTGTTTGTTTTTGTTCTGTGGGGGCCAATGTCTGTGTTTTTTTTTACTGTGGGGGCCAGCCGAAGTGATCATTTTTTTCTGTGGGGGCCAATGTGTGTGCTTGTTTTCTTTCTGTGGGGGGCGTTTTGTTTTATATTTTTTCTGTGGAGCTGTTGTGTTTTGTTTTTTTCCTGTGGGACCCAATGTGTTTGTTTTTGTTCTGTGGGGGCCAATGTCTGTGTTTTTTTTACTGTGGGGGCCAGCCGAAGTGATCATTTTTTTCTGTGGGGGCCAATGTGTGTGCTTGTTTTCTTTCTGTGGGGGGCGTTTTGTTTTATATTTTTTCTGTGGAGCTGTTGTGTTTTGTTTTTTTCCTGTGGGACCCAATGTGTTTGTTTTTGTTCTGTGGGGGCCAATGTCTGTGTTTTTTTTACTGTGGGGGCCAGCCGAAGTGATCATTTTTTTCTGTGGGGGCCAATGTGTGTGCTTGTTTTCTTTCTGTGGGGGGCGTTTTGTTTTATATTTTTTCTGTGGAGCTGTTGTGTTTTGTTTTTTTCCTGTGGGACCCATTGTGTTTGTTTTTGTTCTGTGGGGGCCAATGTCTGTGTTTTTTTTCCTGTGGAGGGACAATTTTTTTGTGTTTTTTTTTCCCATGGGGGCCAATGTATGTGCTTTTTTCCCGTGAGGGACTGATGGTGTGCCTTAGCAATTTTAAAATCTTGTGTTGTGTGCCACGAATTGAAAATCACTGCCATAATGCAACTCACTGTGGGTGACATCAGCGCCACAAGGTAAGCGGAGGCAGTGCAGCTATTAGCGACACTGTGATTCCGGCTGCCACAGCCGTATGGTGCCAGGCAAATACCTGGTCTGTGGAGATTTGCCTGCAACAATCCAACATTTCAACCTGTTATTATAATCCTGGGACCGGGTAATAACTCACTGTAAGGTGGATTGCAAAATATTCACTGCCAATCAATGTGTGGACATTTTCAACCTTTGCATGAGGATACTGAGAAGGATCTCTATATTAGTGCTTGGATAGCCAGGGAATCCTTTTTTTACTGACAACGAGTATTACTAAGGCAGAGGATTGGTTCTTTTAATGTTGCGATACAGTATACTGTCAATGTATTTCATTTTTACAGTGTTAATATGTTAACACTGGTCCCAATCAGTTACATTTTATATGTTTGACTGCAGTCAATGTGTTTGATCATATTTTATAGGCAATAAATGTATATGAATTTGACAGCTATTGGGATAATTTATTATTATGTGGTGAGGGTTTAAGCGCAGACACTAATCCTATATTTGCATGGCGGCAGCCATTTTGTGAGAGTCTCTTTACAAACAACACATGAGGAAAATCCCTCATGTATATACTTTTGGTGATCAAAGATGGGAAATTACTCATTACTAATTATCTCCTTTATTTTCTTATTCTAATAAATTAGTCTGATCTCAATTTCAGGTCTTAACAATGGCTTGTTCTACCAACTTGTCTGCTAGATTGTACTGTTATCATACAATGCAAGTTGTAACATATCGGCACTGATTCAGAGGCGGAAATAGAAGCGACCACGGCTGCGTCTATCGGCGGTCACTCCCATCTGCGACTTAATGCAAATGTTGCGTGCAGCAAGCCACCTCCCAATAATTACCCAGGAACGCCCATCACTTTTCCCAGATGTCTCTAATACCGTTCATCTGGATAGTAGCAGCGCCTTTCCGTGCGCACAGGACCCAATTCAGATATTTAAACAAAATTTTATATTTACTTAAATCTCCGGTGTTTACAGTTCTGATCTGTGTTTCTTGAAAGTAGGTCACAGTGCCCCAAAGCCGCAGCATGATTGGCCTGCTGCTGGCGTTCAGGGGCGGCGGATGGGGAGCATTCTAAAAAAATGGGGGCATGTTTGCCCCATTCTCTGGGCATGTCATAGCCAGTGTGGCTGCAGCTTCACTGGCCCTGGCAGCATGATTTTGCCAGACATCCCGAGAAACCTAATGTATACTCGTGTCTGATGGTCACGCAGTTGATCTGATGTTGTGCCTTCAGACACAGCCGTAGATCATCGAAGCACACCTCCCGTGGGTTTTGCCTATTTTAGCACAGCCATTGCGTACAAAGACTTGGAAACTGCGCTATAGCGCCCATTTCTGAATCAGGCCCACTTTAGTGTATTGTATAAACGGTAGGGATCTTTTCTCACACGCATGAGCAAACAATTGCTCATTTACGAGAACATCGGCACTCCCCTTGACTCTAAAACAGGTCCATTATCTTAATTGCAGTTTCTTTTCACACAACAGAATTAAGAATATGGTATATTAGTCTTCCACCAGGTACTCTGGCCCCTCAATATCGCTTGTTTTCCTGTGTTTATGAGAACCAGGTGCAGATATTAATTTATGCGCTTACTGAAATTGAACGTGAAAGGTAAATTATTCTCATTCTTACCATTGTACTGCATGAATATATTAAATACTACATTACCACTTAACCATTCAATAAGAAAATCATCATTTATAAATCTCCGAGATGACTATACTCATAGATCATAGAAAGGGTTTTTTATTATAAATATGTTTATTTTTCCTGCCCCCCCTAATTGTTGATTAGCAAAGTTTTGTGCAAATGCAATACCCATGGCGGTGCCACAGGTTTGCACATAAAAAAAAAATTCATAAAATTAAAATAATTTTGTGTGAGCATAAACCTAATCAACCCATCAAATCTTTATGTGTGGAATCAGTTATCACAAATTACATACATGAAGAAATCCCTTTCTCAGGTTCTCTAGGCATGTAAAGGGATCGTACACCATTTGCGACCCAAATAAAATCTTCCTGCCAGAAGACATTATCCATATTCTAACTTGAGGAACTATTATAGTATCTGTAAAAATGCATCTAGTTCTTTTACATATTTATTTAAAAAAATATTTCTTCATATTCAAGGATGTGTCCCACTAAAGAGCGCCAGGCCCTGCGCAAAATTTAAGGGAAAAAATACAGGACTCTTTCTCATCTCAGTCACATTGGGCATCTGCCGCCATGGCATATGGACAACCAGCAAGTAAAGACAAATCTGTACAGACACTATACCAGGTCTTTAATTCTGAAGCAAAGTCATCTGTAGAATGCCTTTGGAGTACTTGATAAGTTCCTTTGTCACATTTTTTGTTCTTTCTTATGTAAATCTTTTCTGCCCATCTCATAGAAGATCTCTAGCTTTGATTGGAAAGGATGGAATTTAGATGTAGCCTTTAATCCTGACCTGAAGGGATTCTCGTAATCTTTAATGTTTGTTAAGATCAATGAATAGTTGAAAACTAGATTAGGTAGGGGATGGTAAGGGCGAAGACCAAGCCCTCATTCAAAAGTGAGATATCAGATTTGGATACACACAGTTCAAGCAAAACTTACATGTGTTCTCTTTTTATACTCAAACAACCGATGGCCCCCAGATGAAGATTTAACACTTATATATTCATAATAAGCCATATGTGGCACTTAGCCTCATGTACAAACTCCAATTGGCCGCTTTAATCTCTTTTGGGGGAGATGTATCAAGATTCCTAAAGATTGGAGAAGTGAACCTGTGGAGAAGTTGTAATAGCAACCAATCAAGTTCTAGCTAGCATTAATTAAGTACATTCTATAAAATTATAGGGAGAAGCTGATTGGTTGCCATGGACGGGGCGACTTCTCCACTAGTCCACTTTTCCACTACTTAGAAGGTTTGATACATCTCAGCCTTTGTCTGTCTGTTTACACCCAAGGTCTCTTTTACTGCTGTTTTGTTCCCAATTTGTGGTGTATGCCGGTGCTATATACATAATATTTAGAATATAAATACCAGAATATTTATGGCAGCTTGACAACCATTAAGTCGGCACTGCCTATATCGGATCCACGTTGCCGGAACCAGAATGCCCACAATGTTAAAATGCTACTTAAAGCACTTTTAGCAGTGTCGCTACTATAACTTTAAGCATGCTGTAAAAGACTATTTGGTAACATCAATAAAGCTGGGTACACACTATACGATGCATCATACGATATATCGTTCCCACCCAGATCTGAACGATATATACTTCGTATAGTGTGTACGCCTCATCCCTCATTCTGCACAGCATATGGGAGGATGCAATGAATGAGGCGGTGCTGTTACATGCATGATGTAACCACACACCGGATTGTGTAGTTTGTACGGCGCGCCCCCGATGTATCGTTGCAATGCATCACACTTTTGGTGGGTTGCACCATCGTATGGTGTGTACCCAGCTTAATATTCACTCTTCACTGAAATATGTTATAATTTACTTTGACACAATTTTTTTTGTCCGATCTGTTCTACTGTATTACATTATTCCCAGGATCTCATCTAGATCTAGAATAAACTATACATGTGCCTCCATTAGCAGGACTGTGTCAGCCTAGGTGGTAACGTTCTCTTTTATTTGTGACTAACATTTTCCAACAACACAAACAGTCCCCACATATTATAACAACATGAAGATCTGTTCTGCATCACAAAACGCGTCCAACGCAGAGTAAAGCATTCGCCTATCATGAAATGTCACAGCGAAATGTCACAGAAAAAATGTCATCGCTGCAGGAACAAGTCAACCTGTGCTTGCAGGGGCTGTAAGTCTCTAGATGCTTTCAAGTGACAAGCCTTTGTAGTGGGAGATTATAGGTTCATAAGGGCTGTACTTTCCACAGCGAGGAGTGTTGATGTATCAACCTGGGGAGACAAAATTAAGAAATGTAATCAGGGATTTAAGTAGAACTTTGTGAGCAATTTGTTATCCACCCTGGCGAATACTTTGTTGATCTATTATAAACTAAGGATAAGAAATTATCATACTTCTATTTTCCCTCTGTAGGAAGTCAGGATAAATGCATATTGGGAGTACCCACTTTTTTTTTTTTATTTTGCAATGTAGAGTAACAGACACCATAAATTATTTTCTAAATAGGTATTATAAACGGAATCGGTATGATATCCCGGAGGCCGCATGGCCGGGAGTTCGAATCCCGGCAGCGGCAGCCCGACAAAACAGCAGAGCCCGGCAGCGGAAGCCCGACAGCGCTGGAAATCCCGATCGTCCTAAGGTAAGTATCTACTAACCTAACCCCCTCTAACCCTAACCCTCCTTAGGGGTGCCTAACCCTAACCTCCCCCCCTGTGCCTAACCCTAATCCCCCCTCTAACTGCCTATCCCTAACCCCCCCCTTCCCCACTGCCTAAACCTGAGTCCCCCCGGGGGGAGCTTAAACCTAACTTCCCCCCGGGGGTGCCTAACCCTAACCCTCTCTCCCCTAGCCTAACCCTAACCCTCCCGGGGGGGGGGGGGTGCCTCACCCTAAGTCCCCCCTGGGAGCCCTAATCCTAACCCTCCCCCCCGTGGCTGTCCGCTGGCGGCGCCCGGCATCCCTTTCAATCGGGATGCCGGGCGCCGGTCTCCCGGCGTCGGAAAAATGACAGGCACCTAAATTTAGATGCCTGTCATTTAACCCTCGCCGGGATAATGCAGTCGGGAAGCCGGCTGTCGGGCTAACATCAGCCGGCTTCCCGATTGCATCCCTTATAAACTTTGCTTTGCTAATTGTCCTGTACACTCTGTATATGGTTCATTCTCCTGTACACTCTGTATAATGTTCATTGTCCTGTACACTCTGTATGTGGTTCATTGTCCTGTACACACTGTATATGGTTGATTGTCCTGTACACTCTGTATAATGTTCATTGTCCTGTACACTCTGTACTGTACACATGGCTCCAAGTCGCACTGAGCTTCTGATAAACGCCCGTGGCACTCTGACAAGTCAGGGTGGCCCTGTGCACTCGCTTTGTTGCTGCCCAGTTACACCCAATATCACGGAAAGACAGATGCGGTCGAGTTCCATCCAACTCAGAATAGGACGGAGATTCGTAAAAAATGCGTACATTTGTCATTTCCAGTCATGCACAGAGATCCATCCAACTCAGCCCCACTGTGTTTTAGTCACTGTGCTGTACACACTGGGACTGGGCCTGATTCAGACCCGTTCGCAAGCAGCTGCTCGCCCACAGGGCGGGCGAACAAGAATATGCTAATAAATACCTGACGCCCCCAATATTCTGCAATGCTCCTCCTATAGCTAGCGAGCGACAGAAGTTAGCAAACGAACCACTCGCTTATCTTTTTTTTGTGTGTTTGCGCTCGCAGGGTTTTTTCCCCCTGCAAACATGTGATGTTTCGATTGTCTATCGGTTTATCACAGCATATGTTAAGCGAATGATATCAATAATGTAATTAATTAAAATACTGTATATACTCGAGTATAAGTCGACCCGAATATAAGCCGAGGTACCTACTTTTACCACAAAAAACTGGGAAAACATATTGACTCGAGTATAAGCCTAGGGTGGGAAATGGCAGCAGCTGGTAGTGCCCCCAGTAGTAATCCCTCCTGGTAGTACCCCCAGTGGTAATCCCCCCTTTCAGTGCCCCCAGTAGTAATCCCCCCCTGGTAGTACCCCCAGTGGTAATCCCCCGTTTTAGTGCCCCCTGTAGCAATCACCGCCTGGTAGTCCCCCCAGTGCTAAGCCCCCCTTTTAGTGCCCCCTGTAGTAATCGCCCCCTGGTAGTGCCCCCAGTAGTCCCCCCCCCCCCAGTAGAGAGAGACGTAATAAG
Source organism: Taudactylus pleione (assembly GCA_031769625.1). Lineage (NCBI taxonomy): Eukaryota > Metazoa > Chordata > Amphibia > Anura > Myobatrachidae > Taudactylus > Taudactylus pleione. The sequence continues at coordinate 9,251,807 of JAUIMM010000391.1, forward strand.
AATTAAAAAAAATAAACACTTACCTGAAACTCCCGCTCCTGGTCCCGCCGCTAACAGCTCCTCCGGCCGCTTTGCATGGGAGAGACGTCATTACTCATGATGTCTCTCCCATTACCCACTGCGGGAGCCGGAAGATGGCTCCCGCAGTGGGAGCAGCAGCAGCCGCTGAGAGTCTGACAGACTCTCATCGGCTGCTGATTACAGCAAACACACAGCTGGCGGCCCCGGCGGCTGTGTGTTTGTGCTGTGTAGCGCTGACCGAACTCCGTCTGGTCAGCGCTACACACTTAACTCGAGTATATACGGTAAGTGTTGTCCAAATGTTTTCCATTGTTTTGTTTTTTTGGGTTAACCCTTCGTGTTTTTTTTTTATTATAAAAAATAAAATTAAAAAAAATGAACAAACACACTTAAAAGATAATTGTTTAAAAACAACATTTATGCAAAAGTAGAAAATAATACTAGCTTCAGGATACTTTGCTATACTAACATGTTTCGATATGCACCAACAGTTATTTGGTTAATTAAGCCAATTCGCTCCTACAAACGCACCTGAGCAATTGGGCAGCCAATTAGCCCTGTTATTAGGAAGAAGTTTGCAGACTATTAAGTGATTGCATTCTGGGCTACGAAATAGTAACATCACTAGTTACATCGGTTACATTAGGTATTATCGAAAAGACTATCGGTCTTGCGGGAGACCATACCCTACCACAAGCTGGACGATCATCCCGTCCTGAGGCCTGCTCGCAGAGTGACGTATTACTACTTCCGCTCTTCGTTCTCTCTCTCAGCATGTGCATAACTGTGCATACGCGTGCGCAATTGCAGAACATCAGCCAGGAATGAGCGAGCGGCTGCTTGAGTCAGGCCCAGTGTAATTTGGAGGTTGCCCTGTGCACAATATATTTTGGTGATTGTACTGTACACACTGCATTTTGCCTGATTCATTCAGGATCGTAACTGCGCTTGCAGTTGGCCGATTGTTGTGTACTGCACACGTGTATGCATCGCAGTGCAATCTAGGCAACACTCCGATCACACTGCAAACACGGAGACCACGCAGAGCCATCACAGAGTGATTTACAGGCAGTGAGCGTTTGGGGGTGGTGACGGGGGGGGTGGTCGGCGAAACGCAGGCGTGCCTCACCGTTTGAATGCCGTTGCATGGGCGTGCATAAATTAACTACTGTGACGGCAAACGCAGCTTGTGTACTCACTGCGTGCAACGAGTTTTGCAATTTCTAAGTAAGGTCAGGGCTGCTGTAATTCTGCATGAGGGGCCGATTGTACTCGATGCTACCGATGTTTATGGAGGTGTGCAAGGTATTACGGATGTGAGCAGGGCCGGCTCTAGGGGTGTTCGACCAGTGCGGTCGCACAGGGGCGCCACCCATAGAGGGGCGGCACCCTTCCCCAGTGTCCTGATTTCAGCGGGACAATACTGTCCCGCTGTTCCACCCGCGGACCGAAGTGGCCCGCGGGTGGTTAAATTATGGGGCTGGGGACCACCACAGCCGCAGCTGTGCGGTGGTGCCGGAACCCCGGAGAGTGAATGGATGCCGCGCGCATGCGCGCGGCAACCAATCACTGACGGGAGAGGGCTGGGGGAAGCCCAGCCAGTGACAGAGTGCTGGGCTTTACCCCCAGCCTGACATTATTTGGAGGCATGCCATGCGGGCACGCCTCCAAATAACATCATATAGGGGGCGTGGCCTATGGTAATTAGGCCACGCCCCTAGGGCGCCATCTTGAGGGCCGGCACAGGATGCTCCGAACCCTGGAGCCGGCCCTGGAAGTGAGACAGCGGTAGTGGGAGGCAGTGGGCGTGTCTTTGCTGGCAGTGCGACGGTATTGCGATAGTAATCATTAGCATATTTTCGCTGCAGACCTGTGTGCGATTACGGAGCTGCGATTGCAATAGCGATGAATCAGGCCCAGGGTCATTTGGTGATTGTACCATACAATGTGTACTTTGCTATTTGTGCTGTACACATTATAGCTTGGTGATTGTGCTATGTACAGTGTATGTTGGTGATTGTGCTATGTGCACTGTATGTTGGGGATTATTTTGGAACCAGTGGTGGCTCCAGAGGTGAGGCTGCAGCACAGTCCAAAATTCAAATAGGGGAGCTACACCAACTGCCAGTGAGTCCCAGCCAGTGATGTTTGGCAGCGTTTGGAGTGGCAGTTGGTGTGGTTCCCCTATTTGAATTTTGGACTGTGCTGCAACCCCGCCTCTGGAGCATAGTTGCCTACCTTTGCCTTCTCCTCCCCGGGAGAAGCCTTGGTAGGAGAAACAGGTGGGCTGTGATGGGGCGGGGCCTGATGGGTTGTGTAATTAAACCCCGCCCCCTTAACTGCAAATTGCCACGATTGGCTTACATTTAAATAGGGGGTGTGGCTAAATTACGCGATTAACCGCCCCCCTACACAGGTACCCGCGATCGCCGCGGAAATTCTTCTCATTCTGCCCACTTCACTAAGAAGTGTGCAGAATGCAGGAGAAGTGCCTACCCTTCCGGGGGTGCGGGGGGGTTACCCGAAAAATCGGGAGTCTCCCGCGAAAACCGTGAGGGTAGGAATGTATGCTCTGGAGCCACCACTGGTTGGTACCTTTTCATCCTTATTCTTTTGTACAGCACAATTCAAAGTAGGCGCCGGTATTAGATAGAGCTACAGATCGCTCTTAATAGGGAAATCATGGTGGACTTTAGGCCTGATTCAGCTGCGGACCAACTAGCTATCGCAGCTGCTAACTTGGTAGCAGCTGCGATAGCTGTAATATGGTAATGGCAGCCTGAGGCATCCTGCCTCTTACATGCATTACTGACGTTGGTGACACGCCTCTGTTTTGGGAAACGGAGACCGTTGCCGCCCTCTCCCTGCCCCGAAACGGCAGCAGACTGTCAGTTACTGACAGGCTGCTGCGGAACTGCAAGCAATAGCGCAGACCCATCTGGAATCCGCGTGAATGACCGAGCTGCGTCGGTATCGGGCCCTTTGTTCTATAAAACAGATTATTTTACAGGATTACAGACATGCTCAGAGACATTTCGATCGTCATCCCCCCTTAATTTTTAATGCACAATTTGGGGGACAATCGTGTAATCTGAACGCAGGGAAAATTTGCTATAACCTGTAATCACCATAAAATTGTCAGTTCGGAGTTTGCCGTCATTGTACCTGTGCACCCTGATTATGCGTTTTGCTGGCTACTAATGTTTGTTCCTGGCTATTAAAGGGGCTTGTGCATAGCGTTACCAGATCATAGGGGATCGGTATGAATGACCGCCGGACTTATGCCCGGTGGTTCAAATCCCAACGTTGGAAAACCAGCAGGAATGAAAATCCCGAATGGTAAGTAGAGTAACTATCCCTAACCCTCTCCCCACCCAACCCTAACCCTCCCTTAGGGGTACCTAACCCTGACCTCCCCCCAGTGCCTAACCCTAACCCCCCCGTAAGTGCCTAAACCTAACCCCCCTGTAGCCGCAGCCTAAACCTAACCCTCCCAGGGGGTGCCTAACCCTAATCTCTCTCCGGGGGGTGCCTAACCCCCCCTTCCCCTAGCCTAACCCTCCCGGGGGGGGTGCCTACCCTTAAGTCCCCCCGGGAGCCCTAAAACCTAACCCTCCCCCCCATGGCTGTCCTTCGTCCGGTATGCCGGGCGCATGGCTCCCGGCGTAGGGATAATGATAGGCGTCGGTACTTTGACACCTACCATTAGTCCCCTGTCGGGATTACACAGTCGGGATTACACAGTCAGGAAACCGGCGGTCGGCATTTCAACCTTCGGCTTCCTGACTGCATACCGATCATAGGGGGCCCTTACTGACTTTGTGGTGTGTGGAGTGTAATATATAGGTACAGTAATATGTTCTTACATATGGCCTCTTTCTTCATGTCCTCATAGCCAATCTCCTTTTCCCTGCAGGTGCCGCAGATGCAGCCGAACAGGCCGTTGAACAGCTGGACGGCGCACAGGATGACTTCAAAGGAGCTCGCGGCCAGCAGGATGGAGAAGAGGATTATGTTGAACTCCGCCACACCCTTGGGCTCAACGCAGATGTCCCACGACTCTCTGTGGTATATGTAGCTCTCATTGCTGCGGGATAGAAGGGATGACAATCTGTTAAGGGATTAAGGGCCTGATTCAGAGCCGGATGCTATTTGCGGACGGTCGTTCTGAAAAAGGGGCCGGATATTTAAATTGAGCGCTCGCTCTTTGCGGTCTGTGGACGCCTCTATGTCTGAGCGAGCGTCCGAAAAATGCGCTCGCTATTTCGTAAAGACGCCCCTTTGCCTTTCGCATCATACATCATCTCCGCTATTTATTAGATTAATCGGGAACATCGAAAGACATCTGAACTGCTCACAGTGCTTGCGATAGGATTTACTTCCCGCTATCACTGCGAGCAGTTCAGGCTAAAAGACAACCAAGTGACGTGGTCGATGACGCTGCTGTGTCAATTATGCACACCCATTAAATGCTGTTTTGACCGTTTGGCACGCCTGCGTTCAGATCTCCACTCCCCGTTTTCAAGCACCTTCCCCTGTTACCACCCACAAACGCCTCATCCTGTCACTCAAATTAGCAGCCCCTCGCTGTTTTACGAGCACACGATATCCAATGACTGGTTTGCGCACGCATTACGACCCATACCCATACACAGTTGTGCGAACATCGTTCAGAGCGAACGAGCGGCCGCTTACGAGCGGCTCTGAATCAGGCTCTAAGGCTCTGCAGAGGAGGCCTTAAATACACAGCACTCTGCGTTTTGTATTTGAGTCTTCCTTAATGCATATGAGTTATGTGGAGAGGGGAATAGGAGAGCCCAGTCTAGTATCTTCTCAAACTCACTGGATAGACGCGATATGCAATATTCAGCACGCACACATACAGTATATAGCTGCTTATTATTGCACCATAAGGGAGTAAAGCAATATATAGCATACTGTCTCATTATCGGCTAGGGAACGTCTGATATATATAGATGGGACACAGGACCTGATTCAAAGCCGCTCGCAAAAAGCGAGTGCTCGCTCTGAATCAGGACGGGCGCTTGTTTTTCCTGGCCGCTCGGCATTGCTGTGGGTGACCACCCACAGCTTATGCGAGCGGCCAGGTGATGGTCGCGATGGTCAAGACCATCGCGACCATCGGGCTTGCGACGATACCCTTACGGTAGGGTCTCGTGGCCGCAAGCCCCAGTGGACTTCCTGCTCTAATAGAGCAGGAAGTCCACCTACTGACATCACGAGTGATGTCAGTAGGGCCGCCCACAAACAGCACGCGTTCCTCCGTTTGCCCAGCTACCCCCCTCCCCGCCTTCCAAACGGGCCAAGCTGTCGATCAACATCGACAGCCGTCCCTTTTGGATGCGAGCGCCAGAGCGAGTGCTTTTTGCGCTCGCTCCGGGGCTCACGAATGCGCAGTGCACACGCCGCATGTGCGCACTTCCTAACAATCGACCCGATTGCGAGCGCATAGCGCTTGCGAGCGGGTCTGAATCAGGCCCACGGTTCTATATAATGATACAAAAAAAAGGAAGAGATTACACTTTCATCTTTAGAAAGACAGAAGATAGAGAAGGACCTTATCTGTAGGTCTGCAGAACGCAAAAGTTATGGAAAATAATTATTATTTGGTCTCTAAAATAATAAAGGAAAGAATGATCTACGGGTCATCAGTTTTAGGGGCCTATTTATCAAAAGAAATTTGTGGGATTCCCGCCCCTCCACACCAGAAAACACACGTTTGCCGGTGATATCCGCAAATTTTAAGTATCCCCAGGATGTATCGAGGAGGGACCGCAGCAGATATTGCAGGTATCTGCTGCAAGCCTCCATTTTTGATCAGACAAACAGCCCACATAGGTAGAGGAAAATTATGAGCACGTCTAGAAGGAACATAAAGAGGACCCTATGAGCGGGGTCTGGGTCTCACTTGTATTCCGGCATTGGTCTTTGAAACGGACGACCCCAAACAAGGGAGACGTTTCCAGCAGTGGTGTCATTGGTGTAATCCCTGGCGTAATAGGCACAGACGGGTCCTCGGTGTATTCCCGTGACGCACATGACAAGGCAGAAGAGTGATCCGGTAAGTCCTATAGCAGCGCAGAGGATGGAGAAGAATATCTGGGGGGGTGGAAGGACACACAGCTTATCATAAATACAACTGATGCACAGGTATATTGTAATATAGTGCGTCTGGGAACCCACGCGCAGGCTGAAAACATCGGCCACTTGTGTGCGGTATAGACACTGTGTGCACCTCTGAGGCTGGGCCTGTGTGTACTCATCAGCTGCAGGTGGAGCACACCTCAGTGATCAGATCAGGTGTCATGGTAAGTTCCTTATATGCAGTCACATTCCAGCCTATCGCTGTTTAGTGGCACTCAGCCCCAGACACAGCATTTTTCCTTATTATGTTGTTGTTTAGTAAACTATGGGCCTGATTCAGCAAGGATCGCAGATTGTAAAGCGCACGCAATCGGCCGATTGTAGCAATCTGTGCATGCATCGCACTGCGTGGTGCGCGAACTTGCCAATGCGATCACAGAGGCTACGCAGGCCCATCGCAGAGTGATTGACAGGAAGTGCCTTTGTGGGTGGTGACGGGGAGAGTGTGGGGAGGGAAACGCAGGCGTGCCAGTGCGTTTGAACGTTGATTCAGTGGCGTGCATAAATTATCCACTGTGTGGCCATACGCAGCCTTAGGTCTCATAGCGTGCGTGACTGTTAGCAATTACTGAGTGAGGTCTGCCCTTGTGCAAGTGTGCGTGAGGCTTGCGATAGTGCTCGATTGTACCGATGGTTTAGCTATTCTGCTAAGTATTACGGATGTGTGTATGGCAAAAGTGGGCGTCCTTATGTAGTGCTGAGTTTGCTTTGCGATCGCAGTGGTTTGGCTTGCTATCGCAATATTGCGATCCATATTGAATCAGGGCCTATATCTGGATACAGTACTGTCTGATAGCTGCGTGGTGCTACATGTTAGTACCAGAACAACACTTATTTTCAAGCTTAATAAATAGCACCCAGTTGGAAAAAAAGAGAATATGAGTTATAGATTTAGAACTTTTCTAATTGGAAAGACAGCTACAGATAAGTATACGGCTGTCTGTGTACTAACCAGTCCGGTCATCACCACAGTAATAAGGGGACACTTATAGTACTCCAGGAATATACTTGCACAACAGAGCGTTTCCTGAGCTATTATTAACATGCTTGCTTCTATTTTCTTCACTGAATGAATCATATATTGTGGTCCTATTTTCAATTAATAAGAAATACTGCATATTATTTAAAATAGTTCTTTAAATCACAGCATGTCCTTCCGGCCTCTGGCACTAGATGGCAGTGTCACACTTGCCCACATATTTGTCTGCTGCTAATCACACAGGTGACTTGGATGCCCTATTTATCAATTATCTTTTTATTAAAATAATGTGAAACCGGATGTTTTCACACCCTTTTCACATTATTTTAGTTTCCCCAAAATGTATGAATGGGCAATTGGAGGTGTTTTCGTAAGAAACAACTCCCAGCGCTTAAATTCGCACATTTTGTAATGGGAAATGCAATCTGCTTTAAATGCACTAAAGAGAATTGTGCAAAAATACCAGGGGGAATCCTGCGATAATAACGCCACCTGGGGGTATATTTACAAAGGTTTGATTTTGTTTTCTGTTCGATTTGCCATTCGATTTTGGTTAGATATTCTTAGAGGGGATTTACTAAAGCCCGAATCGAATGTCAAATCAAACAGAAATATGAATTTAATTCAAAATCGAATTTCTGAAAAACATCGATGTTTTCCCATAGAAGAATATAGGATCCTTTCATTTACTAACATTTCATTTGCAAATCAAATGAAAAACGAACACAGAATCGAACTACAAATCCCCAAATGAATAGAAGAGCTTCATGCTTTCGATTTCAAGCTATGAGCATATCTATTTGACACAGATACACGCATACATCAGTGAGATGCATGCATGTATCTTATTTGTAAAAAGCTGGTTAAGTGTTAATTTCTAAAAAAAAATGATGGGGGGGTCTAAAAAAGAAAATGATGGGGGGGTCCCCCCCTAAAAGCACAACCAGCCCCGGACTTTTCATAGCCAGTCCTGGTTGTGTAAATACAGGGGAAAAAATGCGTAGGGTTACCCTGTACTTAACGCAGTCTGCACCAGGTTCCCCAGCCGAAACACTACCCCTGACCTCTAGTCAGCCCAGGCTGGAGATCCCTGGGGAGTTGGGGACCCTCCCAATAAAGCATGCACAGATCGCAACAATCGGCCGATTGTGTGAATCAGGCCATAGTTTACTAAGCAATAACATAATAAGGAAAAATGCTGTATCTGGGGTTCACACTCTGGGATGAGTGCCACTATACATGCCCCGCATGCTGGTACTTGTGGTTCTCCAAGTACCAGCATGCGGGGGAGGCTTGCAGGGACCTGCAGTTCTACTGGTAAATACAATGTTTACACTTCTATTTTTACACACATTTTACACTATCAACCCGGCATGCACCACCTTCGGGTGCCGGAGATAGCCCCAGGCTATCAGCCTAGGCCTGGGGAGCCCTGGAGAGGGGGACCCCTTTATTGGGGGGGGGTCCCCAACTCCCCAGGGATCCCCGGCCTTGGCTGACTAGCGGTCACGGGTAATGCTTTGGCCGGGGAATCCGGTGCTGGTTATGGAAATTACAGGGTAACCCTATGCATTTTTTCCCCTGTATTTCCAGAACCAGGACCGGCTCAAAGCCTGGTGCTGGTTGTGCTAAGTACAGGGGAACCCTTCACATTTCTTCCCCTGTATTTCCACAACCAGGACTGGCTATGAAAAGTTTTGCTTTTAGGGGGGGACCCCACATCATATTTTTTTCATAAAATTAACACTTAAGCTTTTTACAATAAGATACCTGCACGCATCTGTGTCAAATAGAACTGCTCATGCTGAAAATGAAAGCATGAAGCAGGTCTATTCCTTTGGGGAATTTGAAGTTCGTTTTGAAATGGCATTTGCTGTTCGATTTGTACATGAACATGCAAAATCGAACACCAAATCCCTTCTTAAAATGAAACAAGATTGAATTCGGTTTGAAAATCGAATGCAAATAGAATCTTGGCAAATTTGAGATTTGCCAAAGGATTTTGCTGTTCGATTTCAATTCGATTTCAGGAGATTTAAGAGATTCATAAAATTGAATCTCAAATCGAACTTTAGTAAATTTACCCCCTGGAGATGGCATTAAGCAGGGATCCCCCCCAAAACGTCTCACCTACTCTACCTTAGCCTTCCCTGCCTGCTGGTGATAAATGAGGGTCACATGTTCTCCTTTACACAACAGTACAAGGTTATTTTCTGATAATAAGTGGAGATAAATGTTTCCTAGGTGTTGGAGTTCAGCCTCCATCCAGTTGTTATCAGACTTTCACTGTCACGTGCCAGATGTCACACAGCTTATACACAGCAAAGTACATCGGCGATGGAAAGCTCACATACATCTTTATTATAAAGGGATTACATGGCAAGGGAAAAGTAGGGAATATGTGCTGTATGTCCGCCCTGCAGAGAGGTATCCCTAAAGCACCATAGGGCTATAGCTTTACCAAATGTATGTGCTGTTAGTGTTATATTCAAGAATAGATAAGTATATTTTAGAGTTATCACGGTTATATATCCATTATTTGTTTAAAAGGGTTGGCTGATTGTTTTGTAAATGCTGTTGGTACAACTACTGTATATAAATATCTCTATTGCTGCTGTCAGAGGCGCAAAGATGGGGGGAGTGGGAACTAGAAGCATTTGAGGTTTAGGGGGGCCTTCAAAATCTTGCTATGGGGACCATAAACTCCTAGGTGACATCACTATATATATGATGTCATCATGATGTACACAGGTGTGAAAGTGATTACGGTTTGCACGCGGCCTTCATAGCAAACTCTCATTTTCTATTTTGTGTGTTTATAGTTTTTTTTCACTTTCTGTAGAACCTTAATGGTGAACTTAGCGAGTTATTTTCTGTTCATATCATAACCAATCAGATCTTTCCACTCAGGTATACAGCAATACATAGTAAAGGTGATGTCCTGTTACTCAAATACACTGAGAAATAATAACACAGTAATAGAGAGACCCCTTTTATATTATAAACTTTAGGTGGATATATATATATATATATATATATATATACCTGATTACATACAGCTGGCAGATTGTGCCCTGATACAATGATGGCTTTCTAGAAGCTATTAAAACAATATTATTAATAAGTTTTAGGTTCTCACCCCACAACGGGTCCCGCAGCAGCCTTTCCGCCCGGAAGCATGAATCTGGATAGCCGGAATAAGGACCTGGCATAGAGAGAGGGTACAAGGCCGCATGAAGTATTGTATGTTACACATACATTACCACTGTTACTTTCACATTTAGGGGGGTATCCAATTAGCCATGATAACGATTCGTTTTTCTCCAAAGAAAACTTTTTGGACCATTTGCCCGAATTTGCCGCTTATCGCTTGTTTGTTCGCTCTCGTTTATCGTGCTATCCTATAGCGGAACCGGGGATAACCAATACGCACGATAATTCTTGCATGGATGACGGGCGGTAAGTACAGGTGAAAATGGGGAAATCAAACAGTACCCCCCAAAAAGTAAACTAAGGTAGGGTACTAATGGTACATACGTGTGTTAGTGGCCATAAGGGTAACCAAGGGTTTGAGATAATTAAATCGTGTGAAATGACTGTTATATGCATATTTCTCTTAAAGTGAAAAAATGCTAGAAAGCAATATTTTTTGGCCACAATAAATGCTGTAGTTAAATTAGGGGTACATCAAAATGGGTGTAAGTATTTTTTTGTGTCATTATAGGGCATTTAAAAAAAAAAACACCTGTCACTTGCACTTGCAATGTTTAAAACACCTGTCCCATCTATACAGCACCTCCATATACCACCTGTCCCATCCATACAGCACCCCCTATACCTGTCCCATCCATACAGCACACCCAAATACCACCTGTCCCATCCATACAGCACCTCCTATACCTGTCCCATCCATACAGCACCCCCATATGCCACCTGTCCCATCCATACAGCACCCCCTATAGCTGTCCCATCTATACAGCACCCCCATATACCACCTGTCCCATCCATACAGCACCCCCTATACCTGTCCCATCCATACAGCACCCCCTATACCTGTCCCATTTATACAGCACCCCCAATACCTGTCCCATTTATACAGCACCTCCTATACCTGTCCCATGTATACAGCACCCCCTATACCTGTCCAATTTATACAGCACTCCCTATTCCTGTCCCATTTATACAGCACCCCCTATACCTGTCCCATTTATAGAGCATCCCCTATACCTGTCCCATTTATACAGCACCTCTCTATACCTGTCCCATTTATACAGCACCCCCCTATACCTGTCCCATTTATACAGCACCCCCCTATACCTGTCCCATTTATACAGCACCCCCCTATACCTGTCCCATTTATACAGCACCCCCCTATACCTGTCCCATTTATACAGCACCCCCCTATACCTGTCCCATTTATACAGCACCCCCTATACCTGTCCCATTTATACAGCACCCCCTATACCTGTCCCATTTATACAGCACCCCCCTATACCTGTCCCATTTATACAGCATCCCCCTATACCTGTCCCATTTATACAGCATCCCCCTATACCTGTCCCATTTATACAGCACCCCCCTATACCTGTCCCATTTATACAGCACCCCTCATTTACCTGTCCCATTTATACAGCACCCCCCTATACCTGTCCCATTTATACAGCACCCCTCATTTACCTGTCCCATTTATACAGCACCCCTCATTTACCTGTCCCATTTATACAGCACCCCCCTATACCTGTCCCATTTATACAGCACCCCTCATTTACCTGTCCCATTTATACAGCACCCCTCATTTACCTGTCCCATTTATACAGCACCCCTCATTTACCTGTCCCATTTATACAGCACCCCTCATTTACCTGTCCCATTTATACAGCACCCCCTATACCTGTCCCATCCATACAGCACCCCCTATACCTGTCCCATTTATACAGCACCCCCTATACCTGTCCCACTTATACTGCACCCCCCTATACCTGTCCCATTTATACAGCACCCCCCTATACCTGTCCCATTTATACAGCACCCCCCTTTTACCTGTCCCATTTATACAGCACCCCCCTTTTACCTGTCCCATTTATACAGCACCCCCCTTTTACCTGTCCCATTTATACAGCACCCCCCTTTTACCTGTCCCATTTATACAGCACCCCCCTATACCTGTCCCATTTATACAGCACCCCCCTATACCTGTCCCATTTATACAGCACCCCCCTATACCTGTCCCATTTATACAGCACCCCCCTATACCTGTCCCATTTATACAGCATCCCCCTATACCTGTCCCATTTATACAGCATCCCCCTATACCTGTCCCATTTATACAGCACCCCCGTATTCCTGTCCCATTTATACAGCACCCCCATTTACCCGTTCCACTACTTTAAAACTAATTTTCTAGCACTTCATATTTTTTCAACCCAAAAATGACGTGTCATTATTAGCCAATGTAAGCCAATTATTATTTTTTTGTTTTGCCTAATTAGTCATTACGGGGGGTGTCCCAATGGTTCTGCACCTAGTCCCCACATTTGTAACCAAACAATAGGGGTTTTGCACAACTTATTACTTGCTGAGAGGTGATGAAAATAAATTTGTGATAATTCTGATACCAGTTTCCGCAGATGCGAAAACCGCGGCTAATATGATAATGCCGATAACCATTTTTTAGGAGAAAAAGCCGTGTCCTACTATGGAGAAGAGGTTTCTCGAGAAAAAAGTAAATTGGAGAAAAGTTACTGAATCTAGAGACAAATTACCCATTTTTTACGAAAAACATGTAATAGGATAGGCAGAAGTTATCTCACGAAAATTGTACCACGTGACTTTGGGTTTATGGGAGAAAACGGGTAATCGCATCTAATTGGATACCTCCCTTAGCGACAGTGGAGCATATTTAGGTTGACTATTTTGCAGGAAATTCCCCTGAAAACAGACTTTTCAAGGGATACCAGCAATATGTAATTATCTCCTCGATGTATTACAGGGGTAGAGTAGCAGATATCGGAGATACCTATTACGGTTCCCCTGTTTCCGATTGCTATAGCAGCCGCTATAGGTTTCTATGGGGGCTGCTACTATATTGTGAGATTTACCAAGCGCATTCTGGAGTTTGGATCCGTTAGCTAATGCAATCTTAAGATAGCATTAGCCTATAAGCTAATGCCATCACTTTCCTCTCTACATCACAGGGACGAGCTCCTATCGGCACCTCTGTCAATGTTTTTTTTTAATACATAAAAGCACACAAGGGAGCGCTATAAGAATAATCACATGTTCATTTAATAAAGCATAAAAAAGCAAACATTATACCATAAATACAGTACTAAGACCACTCAATGTGGCTAAAAAGTAAAAAATAAATAATAAATATAAGGAAAAAACTGATTCCTGATTACTGTCCACTCTGGCATAGAACTCCGGTACAGTAAATACCGCCGCTACTCCGGGAGTGCTACCGGGAGTTGAGATCTACACTAGCGGTGAGGTGAATATATACGGTGGGGAGGTTGGGTATAATGCCAACATTCTGGGCTTACTGACAATTTTGTTGTCCATTATATATCGGAATATTCATCATTGTCCTATATAAAAGTGAATTACACTGTTTGGAGTACTTGCCTTCGTCCCATACTAAAGTGGAATGTTTTACTGTACCAGAGTTCTACGCCAGAGTGGACATTAATTAATAATCAGGACTCTATACATTTTTTTCCTTATATTTATTTTATTTTTTTTACTTCTTAGCCACATGGAGTGGTCTTAATACCGTGTTTATGGTATAATGTTTGCTTTTTTATGCTTTATTAAATGAACATGTGATTCTTCTTATAGCGCTCCCTTGTGTGCTTTCATGAATTTTACCAACAATTAGTGTTTTCAGGATACTGATTGGGATCTGCAATTACGGATAACATCTGTTTTTAATTCTTACTATTGCGCCTGATCTAGATAGTTTGTATCTGTGAGTTTTATATATTTTTTAATACATCCAAGCGGTAAAGAATTTAATATCACCGCGAATAACAGCGATAAGAAATCTGAATTATTGGGTCTAAAATCAGATCATTAATACATGGTCTGAGACAGATAAGTGGTGGTGTTGCTCACACTAACCAATCAGATAGTCTATCATTTTCTAGAATGCAATAGAGAAATGATAGCTGGAATCTGATTGGCTGCTATGGGGAACAGCTCTACTTTCAGTTTTAGAACTAGTAAATCTACCCCATAGACTCTGTTAATGGACGGAATGCATCAAGCATTGCAATTTGTATGCAATACATCCCATAACTCATCGCATGCATGCTGGCATTAATTCCGCCAGTATGCATGAAGATTCGCGAGTAAACTCGCAAAGGACTGCTCTCCCGATAAGACCTGTCCTCTGTGATAGAAGGGGCTCCGGCTTTATGCCCCAGAATTCCTTCTGCGCATGCGTCATATGATGCGAGCGTTGCCGGGGGTGCTGGCAGGGATCCCACACTGTGAAAGAGACCCCTAGGCTTCTATTGGGGAATGCCTTCTGAAGATGGCATTGCCGCCTAGGTCCAAAGCGGCCAAGCCCCCGAAAATGTCATTTGACCGCATAATTGATAATAGTGCATTCCGCCTGATATGTGGAATGTAATAAAAATGAATGAAATGCGAAAATGAAATATAAGATTGGGGGGAGCGATCTTACCATTAGCCCGCCTCCGACAATTCCTAGGAAGGTCGTAACCTCAGAGGTGAGCTTCTCTCCAGGGTTTTCTGCCGCCTCCACGCTGCATCCCGGGAAGAAGAGGATGATGTTTGCCATGATGCAGATTACAGCGAAGGGATACAGGGCTACCCCGATGCACGTGGCACACTTCCCAGGGCACATGGTGTGGCAGAGAAGTGCCAAGGGACAGATCACTGAACAGATACAGACAATAACAGGAACGGAGAGGAGAGAGGGGTTTTATGCCTAGTTCCAACCTTGCAGATGGCAGTCACGAGACAAGAGCCAGCCTCACTGATTGCAGTCACCGGGGATGAGAGAAGACTGGAGTTTGGACTCAATATGTCACTGAGCGATAGAGAAGGAGATACAAGCTCTGATACTGTGTCACAAGATTACATTATGTCATACATGGATATAGAAACCCAGCGCTAGTAAGGCAGGGGAACCAAACACTAATTCTGCAGTCAAATAAGGTAATTGCCAACCTTATAAAAACAAAATAGAAAGAGAAAGACTGCGCTCTAATGTCTATGCTGGGACACCAGTCTAACACACGAGTAAAATTCACAAATTTATTACATAAAAATATATAAATCACACTACATCAATCATTGAAAGATATTACTTAGAGAACAGTACATAGATATAAAGTGGAGTTGATCAGACTCCCATCTAAAACCATATACATACACATACATATACATACACAGACATATACATACACAGACATATACATACACAGACATATACATACACAGACATATACATACACAGACATATACATACACAGACATATACATACACAGACATATACATACACAGACATATACATACACAGACATATACATACACAGACATATACATACACAGACATACACAGACATATACATACACAGACATATACATACATATACATACACATACATATACATACATACACATACATTTACATACACAGACATATACATACACAGACATATACATACACAGACATACACATACATATACATACACATACATATACATACATACACATACATTTACATACACAGACATATACATACACAGACATATACATACACAGACATATACATACACATACATATACATACACAGACATATACATAAATAGACATACACATACATACACATACATATACATACACAGACATATACATACACATACATATACATACACAGACATATACATACATATACTATGAGACAATACAAACAAACGTGAATGAAAATAAACATAAAAGTCAATCTTGAGAGTATCAATCTAGTGTTATTGTAGCTAGTAGAAATTAAATTGGAAAGTTGCAATAATCCTGGAGATCCTTAAAAAATCCGAGCCTAAGTAACAATGTTTCTTTTCATAAATAGAAAAGCAGGATTAGTTCTATTGACCTGGGGTGTATGGCAGGCACATAACAGTCAAAATACTAGAGGCTGAAATTCAATCCTGTACAATGTATCAGTGCAACGTATATATCAAGGAGACTTCATTGGCATCTCTTGGGTATGTATACCTATAACAACCACCCAGATATTAAAAAGAAAGTGGCTGCTTATAACAGGTAAAATTCCAGCGTGATGTACCAGCTGGATTTTAAGTAGTGTCTCCAAAATAGGTAGCCAAATCTATGTATCTCTGTCTGTGAAAAAGTAATAACGTGGATGACGCTGTAATCACTTGTGGTTACTCACGTAATAGATCACAGACATTTAGCCATTTCAAGACCAAGTAACATAGGTGACAATCAAGTGGATCGGCATCCTTAGAGCTCCATAATATATGTTTATTGCAACTTTCCAATTTAATTTCTACTAGCTACAATAACACTAGATTGATACTCTCAAGATTGACTTTTATTTTCATTCATGTTTGTTTGTATTGTCTCATAGTGTCTGTGTATGTATATGTATGTATATGTCTGTGTATGTATATGTCTGTGTATGTATATGTATGTGTATGTATGTATATGTCTGTGTATGTATATGTCTGTGTATGTATATGTCTGTGTATGTATATGTCTGTGTATGTATATGTATGTGTATGTATATGTCTGTGTATGTATATGTATGTGTATGTATATGTATGTGTATGTATATGTCTGTGTATGTATATGTCTGTGTATGTATATGTCTGTGTATGTATATGTATGTGTATGTATATGTCTGTGTATGTATGTGTATGTATGTATATGTCTGTGTATGTATATGTATGTGTATGTATATGTCTGTGTATGTATATGTATGTGTATGTATGTATATATCTGTGTATGTATATGTCTGTGTATGTATATGTCTGTGTATGTATATGTATGTGTATGTATGTCTGTGTATGTATGTGTATGTATGTATATGTCTGTGTATGTATGTGTATGTATATGTCTGTGTATGTATATGTATGTGTATGTATATGTATGTGTATGTATATGGTTTTAGATGGGAGTCTGATCAACTCCACTTTATATCTATGTACTGTTCTCTAAGTAATATCTTTCAATGATTGATGTAGTGTGATTTATATATTTTTATGTAATAAATTTGTGAATTTTACTCCTGTGTGTTAGACTGGTGTCCCAGCATAGACATTAGAGCGCAGTCTTTCTCTTTCTATTATGTCATACATGTTGTGACTGCAGACGCACGAAAGCCCCAAAATTCTATATGAACAGATCCGTCCAATTCACAGTCAAAATTGCCGTATCGTGATAGATTTCGTGAATCGTTTTTGACCCATGTGGTTTGCTTATACCTAACCCGGTTTTCATGCCAAGTATACTAATACCTCTTTTCCACCAAAAACCCAGGTCCGACCTGGGTTTTTGGACATGGTTCCAACCCTGGTCAGACCCATTTACACTGCACCTTTGATCTGGGTTACTCCCAGGTCAGCCCTGTTCACACTGAACTCAGGTCTGCCCTGCTAAACCTGTGAGGTCATAAAAAGTGGGAGGTGACTGCTCCACAACCACCAATCCGCTCATTTTAGGCATGATCCAGGTCAGATAACCCGGGTTGCACCGTTTACACTGCACCATCCTGGGTTCAACCCTGGTAGCTACCTGGGTTGGATTGCAGGGTCACTTGACCCAGGTTATTTTTCAGGGACCCTTTTACACTAAGCTGCGACCCGGGTAGACCCAGCAAAAACCCAGGTTTTTGAACTGGTGTAAAAGGGGTATTGGATAACATTAACAAAAACCTGGTCATTTGTGATGTGTGCAGAATGCATGCAGCAAATGAATCTGATTTTGCAATATGGCACCCACCAGGCTGCTCAGCACGCTGCAAGGTACAGGCCCAATTTCAGGCTTGTGGAGACGCCTCTGTGGAGTAGAAACACGTCAGTTTTGTAGCCAGGTGGAAAAAACCTGAGAAGATAGAGATCACATCAACTGCATTCTCTTATCACAATTTAGAACCACCCCTTTTAATGGATTAAACTTGGGCACATTGCATCATGCATCTAGAAATGCACTTCTCCCCAAAAGCGCAAAATGACAGTGTGAAACGCGTCTCATTATAAGTCTGGGAATGAAAGTTGCCTCTCATTTTAAGTATAGAGATGAAACCAGAACTCTGCCACCACTGAGCTTATGCAATATTCAACTTAATCTGAAAAGCCTCTATAAATACACAGTTAAACCTTTTACCTCATTATAATAACCGTGCTCCCCTGAGAGATGCATGGAGGGTGGTGTAAGCCACTGCTGCACAGGTGTGGTCTGCCGTCTTACCCCGCCGGTGGTCTTCACCAGGGAACCTCGCAAGGGAATTTGGGCTTAGCTGCACCGACGGGCCGGTAACTAGATAGGTAACTGATGACTGTGGAATATCGGCCTTGCACCGATGACTGAGGAATATCAGACTTGCACCGATGACTGAGGAATATCGGACTTGCACCGATGACTGAGGAATATCGGACTTGCACCGATGACTGAGGAATATAGGACTTGCACTGATGACTGAGGAATATCGGACTTGCACCGATGACTGAGGTATATCGGACTTGCACCGATGACAGGAATATCAGACTTGCAACGTTGATTAAGAATTATTGGATTGCACTGATGACTGAGGAATATCAGATTTGCACCGATGACTGAGGAATATCGGACTTGCACCAATGACTGAGGATTATCAGATATGCACCGATTGCTGTAACAAAGGAGCCAAGACCAGGGGAATCGTTAACAGATTCAGACCAGCAGTCAAGATCTACTGGAGCCGTCTGGGAGTACAAGGGAGCACCGATTCAAAGC
The DNA here is from genome assembly GCA_031769625.1 of Taudactylus pleione. Taxonomy (NCBI): domain Eukaryota; kingdom Metazoa; phylum Chordata; class Amphibia; order Anura; family Myobatrachidae; genus Taudactylus; species Taudactylus pleione. Next base: position 9,270,957 of record JAUIMM010000391.1, read on the forward strand.
TCACATGCAGAGCTGTGTGACTTATGGCACTAGCAACCCAGGCTCTGCTGACCTGGAAGCTTTATATCCATGGGTAGATCTGGATTAGCTGGTTAGTGTCAGCTGAGTAGAAAAAATAAATAGTGGAGCGCTGTGTTCAAACAGAGGGCCTGATTCAGAGCCGGACGCTCTGACAAAGCGCTCGCCCTGAATCAGGGCATTTTTCTTTTTTTTTAAGGAGCGGCCTCCTGGCCGCTTTCATAGCTGTGGGTGGCCCATCACGACCATCGGGCTTGCGACGAGACCCTTGTGGTAGGGTCTCGTGGCCGCAAGCCCCAGAGAGCTTCCAGCTCTAATAGAGCCGGAAGCTCTCCCACTGATATCACTGGTGATGTCAGTGGGGCCGCCCCCAACCGCCAGGCGTTCCTTCAGGAACGCCTCCATTTGGCCGGCCACGCCCCCGGCCCGCCTACCAAAGGGGGCGAGCTGTCACTCACCATCGACAGCTTGCCCCCTTTGGTGTGAGACCCGGAGCGACAGAGTGCCCGTCGCTATCCGGGTCTCGTGCATGCGCATGATGGAGCCGGCTCCGTCGTGCGCGTGCCCAGTGGGCCACCATCGACCCAGTTGCGAGCGCTCAGCGCTTGCGACCGGGTCTGAATCAGGCCCAGAGATCATCAGTGAATTACCGGCAGCTGACACAGGGGGATTCCTGCCAAGATACCCCCCAAAAAAAACAAGAAATAGAGTAAAAAATGTGTCAGCGCCTGAGATCACTGAGACATTTAGACAAACCAAGAATAATAATTAATAGGAGTTTATTAACACAGTAGCAACAATTAATCTTACTAATAGAACTGCAGTTCCTAAGATCAACATATAACATCACATAGCAGAGACAATATAACACTCTGCGTATAAACACCAATAATAAAAGTATTTTTGTGCTGTTTCCCGGAGGGCAAGAATTGAATGAATGTCAATGGTAGTGTAGGTATTGATATTCCAATCATAAACAAAGTTCCATAGGCTATTATATTGAAAAAGAATACTTAATTGCTCAGATTTGAAAAAGCAAATGTCTCTCTCCCTCTGGAGAAATAACCGTGCCTCCGCAATGAATGTGCGGCCACTCACCACTTGAATGAAATCAGTCCTGGACGTGGGCCAGAGTCACGGAAGGTGAGTGCAGCTCAGCCGTTAAGGTCCTGAGCAAGATAGGCAGACGACCGGGAATCAGCTGCAGGTAGATATCAGCCGGAATGAAAACCGCGGTCGCTGGTCTTGTATGTGACTGCAACAGTGTGATGCGGATGACCGCAGGGGGCATACAGCCCAGGCACCTTAACTCGGCTGATTGAAATAGACTGTGGTAGATGGACAAGAGCGGCAGTAAAGTCCGTAATGCCGTGTTCCGTATTCACACACTCCAGTGTGTTCTCTGTCCAGATAATGGCCCTCAGCAGCACAGCACAAAGGTTACCAGTGATGGCTGGTGATCCAGAGAATATCGGCAGTTCAATGAGGTAACCTGTGAGCCTTGACGCGTTTCTCCTCAATAGCAGAGGTTTTTTCAAAAGGCAGGATAAGTCCCTCCTCATTTGGATGGTATTATATATCCACAGCTACAAATAGCAGAGTTCCATGTCCAGCAGGACACAATCATTTAATTAGCAGCATTTTCCAATAGCCTAACAACATGCATAGCAATGGCATGCATAGCAAAATTACTTGGTTTGTTCTTTAAATTGCTCAATTTTGAGTACTCAAAAACAAAGATTTTTTATTTAAAAATTATTAAAATAAAAAAATATATGAAAAAATATATAAATAGTATATTAATGTATGTCAACAATTAAAAATAAATAAAATAAATAATTGAGACTAATGGAGAATGAAAAATATGTATAATAAAGAAAAAGCACATAAAAAAATGAAACCTGGTAATTATACATGCAATTGTAGAGGATACACCAAAAAATCAATGGTTTAAACCAGGATATCAATTACATTAGAGGAAAAATTGTTGGTATATGGAAAATAATATAAATAGTATAAATAGAGACCCCCCCGTCGATAGCAGAGGTTTGCCCAAGCAACTACAAATGTCCACAAAGGGATCACCCTGCAGGACACCCAACAAAAAATATGTTGGGGGCTTGCAAGAAAAATGCCAAATCCCAAAGGAACTTAAAGAATGAAACAGCAGAAAAAACCCTAAAAATCTATGTCCACTGTTTCATTTAATCCTTCGGAGCCAGCATCGGCAAGGTGTGTATCCACTAGGCCTCACGGACACACGACCTGCGAAACCTGTCACCTCCTCTTTCAGTTGGGAAAATATGTTCAATGCCCACTACTGTAAGTTCCCTAGGATCTCTGGAGTGTTGAAATGCAAAGTGTCTAGAAACACTATGTTGACTAAACCCATTCAAAATGTCCCTACGATGTTCTGGGAACCTAGTTTGAAGTGATCTAGTAGTTCTCCCTACATAGTTAAGCTTGCAAGGGCATTGGAGCATATAGATCACATATACACTTTTACAGTTAATATATGACCTAATGGGATATACAACAGTGGAAGGTGAGGACATAAAGGAAGTACTTTTGTGTTTAATATGTCCACAGGTGATGTAGCACGTACTGGCACATTTGAAACAGCCGACACTTCTCGATAACCACCTGGAAGACTCAGACACTGAACTAGAAACCCTTCCCTTATTCTTATAGAAACTCGGGGCTAACAGATTCTTCAAATTATCAGCCTTCTTAAATACTATAGTAGGTTTGGGTTCCAGTTCATTCCTCAACAATGGATCGAGAAGTAGCATATTGTAGTTCTTACCAAAGATCCTACGTATCTGATTTGAGCAACTACTGTGTTTGGAAATGAAAAGACTGGACTTATCTAATGAAAAAGCAGGTTTCTCTTTTGTAGATGGATTGAGAAGGGTGCTATGGTCCAGTCCTTCAATAGACCTAAGAGAGTCCCTTAATAGAGGTTTAGGATAGTTTTTATCTTTGAATACCTCCATGAGTTTAGAGGCTTGTGTAGTGAATATATCTTTAGAAGAACAATTACGGCGTAACCGTCTGAACTGGCCTGATGGAATATTATCAAGCCAGTTCCTGCGGTGATTGCTGGTATAGTCGATATAGTTATTAATATCGACTTCTTTATGGAAGATGCTAGTTTGTATGATGCCCTCAACGACATTAAGCCTAATATCCAAGAACGTGATAGTGGAAGAATGAAAGGTGCTCGTGAAAGTTAAATTATAATCATTCTGATTGAGATAATACACAAAATCTATAATAGATTGCTCATCCCCATCCCATACAAAAAATAAGTAATCTATAAACCACTTGAAAAGAACCAGGTTCGTGCCGAATCTGCCACCCCAAATGAGCCGCTCCTCCAAGTTGCCCATATAGAGGTTCGCAAAACTCGGCGCGAACCTGGTCCCCATCGCCGTGCCAGTGCATTGTAAATAGTGAACCCGATTAAAAACAAAATTGTGAGTCAGTATAAAGTGAATACAGTCCAAAATAAACTTACAATGTATCCTCTCAATCTTATCCTCCAAAAGTAAAAAAGTTTCCACCACTTCAATTCCCCTCACATGGGGAATATTCGTATAGAGTGCACTTACATCACAAGTCAAAAATTTATAATGTGGTAACCACTTAATGGTGGAAATGGAATTCAAGAAGTCAGTAGTGTCTTTTAAATGTGATTTAAGAAAAGAAACTTGTGGTTGTAAAAAGTGATCAACATAAAAAGAAAGAGTAGCAGTAAGAGAACCAACACACCAGTGTCAGCTGAGTCCCTGACTAAACAGGATTGGCCTGAATCCGATCACCTGATGTAGGGCAAGATGGCTCTGTTGATGCGCTGACCCGGCAGGAACAATGCCATGCGGGATGCCAGTACTGCACCCCGAATCCTGGTCAGTGCAGACATGAGCAGTGCCATCGGCACTCACAGAATCCGCCGTGGAGACCACCATTGCTGCGCGGGTAGCGTGTCTCCTGACCGACAGAGCATGCAGGCATCTGACTAGCGGCCGAACAGGTAAGAAACAGGGCCTGGGTCTGGGCACATTATCCAGAATCGTGACAGTACCCCCCTCATTTCTGGTGGCCACCGGACACCTGGGATATTTGATGTGAAAAGCTTGAACCAAACGAGGTACATGACATCAGAAGCATTAATCCAAATTCTCTCCTCAGGTCTGTAACCCTTCCAATCGATGAGATAATGAAGCAGACTGAATCTACATTGAGAATCCAAGATTTTTTTCACTTCAAACTCAACTCCCCGATGTGTCTGAATTTTTTTAAATTTTGGTAGAGTGGATTGAAAATTATTCAGGACCAAAGGTTTGAGAAGAGAATATGAAAAGAGTTGGGTATCTAAAAAAAGGATAGCAACTTGAGTTTGTGAGCCACTGGATTAATAACGTGTTCCACAGGAAATGGTCCAATATAGCGTGGAGGGTACTTCATGGTAGGAATATGTAACTTCAGATTGCGTGTGGACAGCCAGACTAGGGACTGCTTGACTCTCCTTGTCTTCAAATTGTTTATAACGAACTGAAGCTTGTAGCAAGGAGGACCTCACCTGTTTCCAAATCTTCACAAAGTGTTGAAGAGAGGTATCCACAGCAGGCATACTTTGAGAAGGCAATGGGTGAAATTCAGGGACCCTTGGATGAAATCTATAAACTGCAAAGAATGGAGTAGTTTGAGCAGAAGAATGATAATGATAATTGTGAGCAAACTCCGCCCAAGGTGGAAGATCCACCCAGTCATCTTGTAACAAGGAAATGTATTAACGGAGGATGGTCTCAAGGTCTTGGTTAACCCTCTCGATCTGGCCATTAGTTTGAGGGTGGTAGGCTGTGGAAAATGTTAATTTGATTAGAGAGTGTAACAGAGGGCTCTCAAAAATCTTGCTGCAAATTGAACACTCCTATCTGAGACAATCTCTGCTGGAAGTCCGTGTAACCTGAAAATTTCATGATTCAAAAGATGAGCAAAGAATGGAGCAGAGGGAAGCCCAGTTAAAGATACGAAGTGGGCCATCTTAGAAAATTGATCAACAATGACCCAAATAGTGTTAAACCCTTTAGAGGATGGAAGATCGAAAATTCAATCCATCGAGAGGTGAGTCCAGGGTTGGCTAGATAAAGGCTGAAGTTGTCCTGGAGGTAGTTGTCTCATGGATTTATGTTGGGCGTACTTGGCACAGGAGACAATTTAAGCCTTGACGTCCATTTTAAGAGTAGGCCACCAATATGACCGAACACCAGAGAATCTTGAGGCGTGAGCCCAATCCAATCATTTTTACGGTGCTCAGGAGCCACAAAAGGCTTGCCAACAGGTGGAGTCGAAGTTGTCTGAAATGCTGTGAAAGAGACTGGATCCAAGATGGATTGAGTGACAGAAGTAGTGCAAGCTTTTTCTGAAACCAAAAAACGTGAAAGTGCATCAGCCTTGCGGTTTAATGTCCCTGGGTGATAACTCAGTTTGTAGTCAAATCTGGAAAAGAATATCGCCCAGCGGGCCTGTCTGGTTTTTATGGTCGGTTAGAATGGAGACGGAGTAGCGAGCATCTTCAAGTAGATAACGCCACTTTTCCAGGGCTAATTTAATAGCGGGAAACTCCTGTTCTCCAATATCGTAGTTCTTCTCTGCTGGAAGGAATTTGCGGGAAAAGTAATCACAAGGATGGAGCTTTCCATCATCAAAACATTGGGATAGAACTATTCCTACTCCTTCTGTAGAAATGTCTACCTCAAGAATAAATGGACGAGACACGTCAAGTTTCTTGAGAGTAGGGGCAGATATGAAAGCTTGCTTTAATCATTGAAAGGCTTCATCAGCTTTTTCCATCCAGCGGATTGACCCCTTTACAAGGGCGGTTATAAGCGCTGCAACTGTACAGAATCCCTTAATGAATATTCAATAATAATTGGCAAAACCCAGAAAACACTGTATTGCCTTTAGAGTGGTAGGTACAGCCCAATTGCGAATAGCCTGTAACTGCTCAGTATCCATTTGGATGGCAGAGCCGGAGATAATATAGCCCAAAAGAGGAATTGAGGGGACTTCAAAGATACACTTTTTGATTTTTTCATACATGATTTTTTCTGAGTCTGAGGAGTACTTTCGTCACATGAGAGTGGTGGGTGTCAATGTCGGGAGAAAAGATAAGTGAAAAGATAAGGATGTCATCAAAGGTAGACTATTACACATTTGTACAAAAGGTACTAAAGGTCTCTCAAGATCTCATTCATGAAATGCTGAAAAACAGCTGGGGCATTGCAGAGGCCGAAGGGCATGACAAGATATTCGTAATGACCATCACAGGTATTAAACGCGGTCTTCCATTCATCACCCTTGCGAATCCGAATCAGATTGTTCGCACCTCTTAGGTTTATTTTAGTGAAAACAGAAGCTCCTCAAACCCTGTCGAACAATTCGGTAATAAGCTGTAGAGGATACCAATTTTTAATGGTGATGTATTTAAGTCCTCTGTAATCAATACAGGGGCAGAGCCTCCATCTTTCTTTTTGACAAAAACGAAACCAGCTCCTGCTGGTGATGAAGAAGGTCAGATGAAGCCCTTCTTCAAGTTCTCCTTATTATAATCCGACATGACTTGAGTCTCGGGGAGAGAGAGAGGATGCATACGACTTCTGAGTGGCGTCTTTCCAGGTATCAAGTCAATGGGACAGTCCCAGTCCCTGTGAGGAGGCAGGACATCCTCTGTCTGTTTAATGAAGAGATCTTTGAAACTTTAATAAGCCGAAGGTAATCTGACAATCTCAGTCATAGAAGACTTGACAGGAACCACCGACTGAAGACAATTTTTAAAACATTAAGGACTCCAGGCCGTAATTAAACAGTGGACCAATCCAGTTGAGGACTGTGTTGTTGCTACCAGGGCAGACCAAGAACAATAGCATGAGAGGCTTTCGGTATCACCAGGAAGGATATAGATATGGAGTGAAAGACACCCACCTGAAGAGTGACAGTAGTTGTTCTATGAGTAACAACGGCATCAGAAATTAGACTCCCATCAACAGCGATTAGAGCCAAAGGTCGGGGAAGTGTTACTGTGGGCAACTGATGTTTGATGACGTAATCCAGGGTAATTAAATTTTCCGCAGCTCCAGAATCAAGTAACACTGAAATGACCTTAGGTGCTCCGTGGTGTTCCAAGGTAACAGGAATATTTGCTTCAGACTTCCTGGGAGATATGTGTTTTCCTCCTAACTTGACCTCTCCTGCACAAGTTAGAATCGGGGGTTTCCCGGATGAAGAATACAGGTGTTTTAAGCAAGTGATCAGATTATCCACAGTAAAGACAGAGATGTTCCTCTCGCCATCTAAATCGCTCCTCTACGGAAAGGTGAAACCGATTGACCTGCATCGGTTCATCATTGGAAGAGGCATGAGATGTTGGGCGTGGCATAGGACATGGTTTTGGATGTTCAGTCCTGGATTTCTCTAGCATTCGCTCCCTATGCCAAAGATCAACTTTGTTGCAAAGAGAGATTAGATCATCTAGACAAGTAGGAAGGTCTTGGGTCACCAAGACATTCTTGATATTATCTGTGAGGTCGCTCCAGAAGGCAGCAATCAGCACGTCTTCATTCTAGTTTAATTCTGATGCTAGAGTCCGGAAATTAAGTGTTTGCAGATGTTAATGCTGCAGAATTATGTAGACACACAAGCGGATGACTCACACTATGAACAGCTCAGTTGCTTAACCAGTGGTGTTGGTTTATTGAAGTGTAGTAGGTACAGTCGTACTCACTTTTATATGCACACTGGTGATGGAGTCAATGTTCTCAATCTGAATATGGTATATGCTTGTGACCCTTCTGTGTCTTGTATGTGGCTCCACATTGTTCAATTAAATTTCTCTTAACAATTGGTTTCACGCTGGGATTTTGGGATGGGACGAGGGTGGTTCCACAGTATTACGGCTCGGGGATGCATGGCAAAATATAAATACAATTTGAATACTTATGATTTATGACCAACTGTGTGGCCAGCTGGGCGGCTGGTCATCATCATGCTCATAATTGATGGACCTATTTTGATGTGGAGGCCTGTAGGTGTAGCTCCATCCGCCCCATTGTTAATCTGTCCCCGGGACTACAGCTGCTGTACGGCCACTCCAGCAGCCCCTCCGTGAACACATCCCACCTGGGTGACACCAGCACAGCCTTCCTGCCCCGAACTGGTGAGCCTCCTGTCTCAGTGTTGTGCTGAGCGCACTTACTGCCCGCAGGATGCAACCACAACATACACTCAGGTGTTTGCACTAGCAGCCCGCTCCCCCCAAACACACACACAGGCCGAGTCCTCACACATATTTTCTTAATCATGCATAAATCAAGATTAAAGGGGTAATGTTATACATGTCTGTACCTTTGTTCCTTGAAGAAAGATCCCAACTAACTATGAATCCGTCACACTGTGGATTTAGCCTGTGTTGCTCTCCTTTATAATATGCCCATCCCACCACTTTATAATATGCTCCCCTTTAAAAATCTGCCCCCTTTATAATATTGCCAAATGAATATTTTTATTTCCTGTGTAGGCCAATGTGTGTTTTTTTGTTTTTTTCCCTGTGGTGGGCAATGTGTGTTTGTTTTTACTGTGGGGGGGGACGGCAATGTGTGCGTTTTGTTCCTGTGGGGGCAATGTGTGTTTGTTTTTCCTGTGGGGAACACTGTATGTGTTTTTTTTTATTCCGGTGGTGGGCAACGTGTGTTTGTTTTTTAAGTAGGGAACAATGTATGTGTTGGAGCCAATGTGTAATTTTTTTGTTACAATGGAGGGGAATGTGTGTGTTCTTTGTTACTATGAGGGGCAATGTGTGTGTGTGTGTGTGTGTGTTTATTTCTGTGTGGTGCAAAGCCTGCCAGTGGGAAGGGGTCACTCCAGTAATTCTTGCACAGGCTGCTAATAGAACTGGGTCCAGCCCTGATTCTGCGTAAGTGGTAGTTACACAGTGCGCACTAGGTCTGTACTTTGGGCCTGATTCATCATGGATCGCTAATTGCAACCGTGTATGCAGATCGGTCGATGGTGCATACTGTGCGCGTGCTTGAGTTAGCATTGTGGTCACTCAGCGATCACTCACGCAGAAAGAAAGCCATCAGAGAGTGAGTGACGTCAGGTCAACGTTTGGGGGTGGTGACGGAGGAATGGTCGGAGAAACGCAGGCGTGTCTGTCCGTTTGAACGCTGTTATTTGATCGTCCAGAAATTAGCCAGCTTGTGTACTTACTGTGTGCCACGAGGTAATGTATCTCTGAGATGCTGAATTCACAAACGAAGGTTTATTTCTGTGGTAAAATTATGATGAAAAGAAAATAACTATTACCAGCAATTAATATAACATGGAAATGTCTTTACTGAATGTTTTTGTCCATATTTACTGAGTCTCTCAGGTAATTTGCGGCATTGCATCGCGGGTGGTGGGGACAAAATACGTAAATAAGCACCGCTCTCTCACAATGGCCGCCTCCATCTCCCCTCTGGAAGGTCTGTGAATATCACTGCTTTACTGTTTATTCATCATCCTGTCATCTTGTATTTATAATGCACCAACATGACATACAATAACATGAAACAGAAATTAAAGGTGGCCGTAGGAGCTTACAATCTAATTGGTGAATAGATGTGGGGAATTCTCCCTATAAGACTCTACTCCTCTCTACAATCCTTCAAACGGGCTCTCAAGACCCACTACTTCATCATAGCCTTCCAGCTCTCATCCTAACCTGCTGCTACATGTTCCTATCCCATCTGTGTCACCCCTGCCTGTCTGTCCTTCCCCTTTAGAATGTCAGCTCTCACGAGCAGGGCCCTCTTCCCTCATGTGCTTCTCCTTCCCTTACTCATATGATCACCTACTCCAAACTTCCCACAAGGGCACCTAACACGGGTGCTGACGCCCTGCTGCTTTTCAATGTTATGATCGCGTTATCAGAAATGTTTATGTTTATATATCCTTGCCCTCAGGGGCGTTGAGAGCCGTGCCAGCGCCAGGGCCCGGGAAAAGGGGGCATGGCCTAATTGCGGGATGCATAGCCATGCCCCCTTAGGATTATTATTTTTTAAAATAATTTTTGGGGCGTTGGAGTGGGGGGGCGCTGTGAGCCCCTCAGCTGGGCGCAATGCCAGGGGGGCGGGATCAGTGTGATTGCTCCCCCCCACAAGAATGAGACTGCTGTGGCTGCTGTGAGGTAATAGAGAGGAGGGTGGAGCCGGACACGTGCCCCCACCGGGCCCCTCTAGCAAGTCTGGGCCCGGGCATTTAGTACCCGCTCCCCCCCCCCTCTAGAGCCCCTGCTTACCTGCATTGTTTTATACTGTAAATTGCAGTTTACTTGTTTGCTCATTTGTCTATGTACTGTGTGAGGCGCTGCAGAACCCTACTGGTGCCATATAAACAGAGGATAATAATAATAACACAATACAGAATATACTGCAATAAGAAGTGGGTGAATGTCCCGTACAGCCCGCAGAAACACCAAATACGCATGTGACCCATCAAGGGGAATAATTATTATTAGCAGAGTGTCAGGAGGCTGGGTATGACCTCATAGCATAGTATCGGTGTGTTAGGAGGCTGGGTATGACCTCATAGCATACTATTGGGGTGTCAGGAGGCTGGGTATGACCTCATAGCTTAGTATTGGGGTGACAGGAGGCTGGGTATGACCTCATAGCATAGTATTGGGGTGACATCAGGCTGGGTAGGACCTCATAGCATAGTATTGGGGTTACAGGAAGCTGGGTATGACCTCATAGCATAGTACTGGGGTGACAGGAGGATGGGTATGACCTCATAGCATAGTACTGGGGTGACATCAGGCTGGTTAGGATATCATAGCATAGTATTGGAGTGACAGGAGGCTGGGTATGACATAGCATAGTATTGGGGTGACATGAGGCTGGGTATGACCTCATAGCATAGAATTGGGGTGACAGGAGGCTGGGTATGACCTCATAGCTTAGTATTGGGGTGACAGGAGGCTGGGTATGACCTCATAGCATAGTATTGGGGTGACATGAGGCTGGGTATGACCTCATAGCATAGTATTGGGGTGACATGAGGCAGGGTATGACCTCATAGCATAGTATTGAGGTGACATGAGGCTGGGTATGACCTCATAGCATAGTATTGGGGTGACATGAGGCTGGGTATGACCTCATAGCATAGTATTGGGGTGACAGGAGGCTGGATATGACCTTACAGCATAGTATTGGGGTGACAGGAGGCTGGGTATGACCTCATAGCATAGTATTGGGGTGACAGGAGGCTGGGTATGACCTCATAGCTTAGTATTGGGGTGACAGGAGGCTGGGTATGACATAGCATAGTAAGGGGGTAACAGCAGGTTGGGTATGACCTCACAGCATAGTATTGGGGTGACAGGAGGCTGGGTATGACCTCATAGCATAGTATTGGGGTGACAGGAGGCTGGGTATGACCTCATAGCATAGTATTGGGGTGACAGGAGGGTGGGTATGACCTCACAGCATAGTATTGGGGTGACAGGAGGCTGGGTATGACCTCATAGCATAGTATTTGGGTGACATGAGGCTGGGTATGACCTCATAGCATAGTATTGGGGTGACAGGAGGCTGTGTATGACCTCATAGCTTAGTATTGGGGTGACAGGAGGCTGGGTATGACCTCATAGCATAGTATTGGGGTGACATGAGGCTGGGTATGACCTCGTAGCATAGTATTGGGGTGACATGAGGCTGGGTATGACCTCGTAGCATAGTATTGAGGTGACATGAGGCTGGGTATGACCTCATAGCATAGAATTGGGGTGACATAAGGCTGGGTATGACCTCATAGCATAGTATTGGGGTGACAGGAGGCTGGATATGACCTCATAGCATAGTATTGGGGTGACAGGAGGCTGGGTATGACCTCATAGCATAGTATTGGGGTGACAGGAGGCTTGGTATGACCTCATAGCATAGTATTGGGGTGACATCAGGCTGGGTAGAACCTCATAGCTTAGTATTGGGGTGACATGAGGCTGGGTATGACATATCATAGTATTGGGGTGACAGGAGACTGGGTATGACTTCATTGCATAGTATTGGGGTGACAGCAGGCTGGGTATGACCTCATAGCTTAGTAGTGGGGTGACAGGTGGCTGGGTATGACATAGTATAGTATGGGGGTAACAGCAGGCTGGGTATGACCTCATAGCATAGTATTGGGGTGATAGGAGGCTGGGTATGACCTCATAGCATAGTATTGGGGTGACAGGAGGCAGGGTATGACCTCATAACATAGTATGGGGGTTACAGGAGACTTGCTATGACCTCATAGCATAGTATTGGGGAGACATGAGGCTGGGTATGACCTCATAGCTTAGTATTGGGGTGACATGAGGCTGGGAATGACCTCATAGCATAGTACTGGGGAGACAGGAGGCTGGGTATGACCTCATAGCACAGTATTGGGGTGACAGGAGGCTGGGTATGACCTCATAGGATAGTACTGGGGTGACAGGAGGCTAGGTATGACCTCATAGGATAGTACTGGGTGACATGAGGCTGGGTCTCACCTCATGGCATAGTGTTGGGGTGACAGAAGGCTGGGGCTAACCTCATGGCATAGTATTGGGATGACAGAAGGCTGGGTATTACATCACAGCATAGTATTGGGGTGACAGGAGGCTGGGTATGACCTCATAGCATAGTATTGGGGTGACATCAGGCTGGGTAGAACCTCATAGCTTAGTATTGGGGTGACATGAGGCTGGGTATGACATAGCATAGTATTGGGGTGACAGGATGCTGGGTATGACTTCATAGCACAGTATTGGGGTGACAGCAGGCTGGGTATGACCTCATAGCTTAGTAGTGGGGTGACAGGGGGCTGGGTATGACATAGCATAGTATGGGGGTAACAGCAGGCTGGGTATGACCTCATAGCATAGTATTGGGGTGACAGGAGGCTGGGTATGACTTCATAGCATATTATTGGGGTGACAGAAGGCTGGGTATGACCTCATAGCATAGTATGGGGGTTACATGAGACTGGCTATGACCTCATAGCATAGTATTGGGGTGACAGGAGGCTGGCTATGACCTCATAGCTTAGTATTGGGGAGACATGAGGCTGGGAATGACCTCATAGCATAGTACTGGGGTGACATGAGGCTGGGTCTGACCTCATGGCATAGTGTTGGGGTGACAGAAGGCTGGGTCTAACCTCATGGCATAGTATTTGGGTGACAGAAGGCTGGGAATTACATCACAGCATTGTATTGGGGTGACAGCAGGCTGGGTATGCCCTCATAGCATAGTATTGGTGTGACAGAAGGCTGGGTATTACATCACAGCATAGTATTGGGGTGACAGGAGGCTGGGTATGACCTCATAGCATAATACTGGGGTGCCAGGAGGCTGGGTATGACCTCATAGCATAGTATTGAGGTGACAGCAGGCTGGGTATGACCTCCTAGCATAGTATTGGGGTGACAGAAGGCTGGGAATGACATCATAGCATTGTACTGGGGTGACATCAGGCTGGGTATGACCTCATAGCATAGTTTTGGGGTGACAGGAGGCTGGGAATGACATCATAGCATTGTACTGGGGTGACATCAGGCTGGGTATGACCTCATAGCATAGTATTGGGGTGACAGGAGGCTGGGAATGACCTCATAGCATAGTATTGGGGTGACAGGAGGCTGGGTATGACCTCATATCATAGTATTGGGGTGACAGGAGGCTGGGTATGACCTCATAGCATAGTATGGGGGTGACAGGAGACTGGCTAAGACCTCATAGCATAGTATTGGGGTGACATGAGGCTGGGTATGACCTCATAGCTTAGTATTGGGGTGACATGAGGCTGGGTATGACCTCATAGCATAGTATTGGGGTGATAGGAGGCTGGGTATGACCTCATAGCATAGTACTGGGGTGACAGGAGGCTGGGTATGACCTCATAGGATAGTACTGGGGTGACAGGAGGCAGGGTATGACCTCATAACATAGTATTGGGGTGACAGGAGGCTGGGTATGACCTCATAGCTTAGTATTGGGGTGACAGGAGGCTGGGTATGACCTCATAGCATAGTATTGGGGTGACATGAGGCTGGGTATGACCTCATAGCATAGTATTGAGGTGACATGAGGCTGGGTATGACCTCATAGCATAGTATTGGGGTGACATGACGCTGGGTATGATCTCGTAGCATAGTATTGGGGTGACAGGAGGCTGGATATGACCTCGTAGCATAGTATTGGGGTGACAGGAGGCTTGGTATGACCTCATAGCTTAGTATTGGGGTGACAGGAGGCTGGGTATGACCTCATAGCATAGTATTGGGGTGACAGGAGGCTGGGTATGACCTCATAACATAGTATTGGGGTGACGTCAGGCTGGGTAGAACCTCATAGCATAGTATTGGGGTGAAAGGAGGCTGGGTATGACCTCACAGCATAGTATTGGGGTGACAGGAGGCTGGGTATGACCTCATAGCATAGTATGGGGGTGACATGAGGCTGGGTATGACATAGCATAGTATTGGGGTGACAGCAGGCTGGGTATGGCCTCATAGCTTAGTAGTGGGGTGACAGGTGGCTGGGTATGACATAGCATAGTATGGGGGTAACAGCAGGCTGGGTATGACCTAATAGCATAGTATTGGGGTGATAGGAGGCTGGGTATGACCTCATAGCATAGTATTGGGGTGACAGGAGGCTGGGTATGACCTCATAGCATAGTATGGGGGTGACAGGAGGCTGGGTATGACCTCATAGCATAGTATTGGGGTGACATGAGGCTGGGTATGACCTCATAGCTTAGTATTGGGGTGACATGAGGCTGGAAATGACCTCATAGCATAGTACAGGGGTGACAGGAGGCTGGGTATGACCTCATAGCACAGTATTGGGGTGACAGGAGGCTGGGTATGACCTCATAGGATAGTACGGGGGTGACAGGAGGCTGGGTATGACCTCATAGGATAGTACTGGGTGACATGAGGCTGGGTCTCACCTCATGGCATAGTGTTGGGGTGACAGAAGGCTGGGTCTAACCTCATGGCATAGTATTGGGATGACAGAAGGCTGGGTATTACATCACAGCATAGTATTGGGGTGACAGGAGGCTGGGTATGACCTCATAGCATAGTATTGGGGTGACAGGAGGCTGGGTAGAACCTCATAGCTTAGTATTGGGGTGACATGAGGCTGGGTATGACATAGCATAGTATTGGGTTGACAGGATGCTGGGTATGACTTCATAGCACAGTATTGGGGTGACAGCTGGCTGGGTATGACCACATAGCTTAGTAGTGGGGTGACAGGTGGCTGGGTATGACATAGCATAGTATGGGGGTAACAGCAGGCTGGGTATGATCTCATAGCATAGTATTGGGGTGATAGGAGGCTGGGTATGACCTCATAGCATAGTATTGGGGTGACAGAAGGCTGGGTATGACCTCATAGCATAGTATGGGGGTTACAGGAGACTGGCTATGACCTCATAGTATTGGGGAGACAGGAGGCTGGGTATGACCTGATAGCTTAGTATTGGGGTGACATGAGGCTGGGAATTACCTCATAGCATAGTACTGGGGTGACAGGAGGCTAGGTATGACCTCATAGCACAGTACTGGGGTGACAGGAGGCTGGGTATGACCTCATAGCATAGTACTGGGGTGACATCAGGCTGGTTAGGATATCATAGCATAGTATTGGAGTAACAGGAGGCTGGGTATGACATAGCATACTATTGGGGTGACATGAGGCTGGGTATGACCTCATAGCATAGAATTGGGGTGACAGGAGGCTGGGTATGACCTCATAGCTTAGTATTGGGGTGACAGGAGGCTGGGTATGACCTCATAGCATAGTATTGGGGTGACATGAGGCTGGGTATGACCTCATAGCATAGTATTGGGGTGACAGGAGACTGGGTATGACCTCATAGCTTAGTATTGGGGTGACAGGAGGCTTGGTATGACCTCATAGCATAGTATTGGGGTGACAGGAGGCTGGGTATGAACTCATAGCATAGTATTGGGGTGACATCCGGCTGGGTAGAACCTCATAGCTTAGTATTGGGGTGACATGAGGCTGGGTATGACATAGCATAGTATTGGGGTGACAGGAGGCTGGGTATGACCTCATAGCATAGTATTGGGGAGACATGAGGCTGGGTATGACCTCATAGCTTAGTAGTGGGGTGACAGGTGGCTGGGTATGACATAGCATAGTATTGGGGTAACAGCAGGTTGGGTATGACCTCACAGCATAGTATTGGGGTGACAGGAGGCTGGGTATGACCTCATAGCATAGTATTGGGGTGACAGGAGGCTGGGTATGACCTCACAGCATAGTTTTGGGGTGACATGAGGCTGGGTATGACCTCATAGCATAGTATTGGGGTGACATGAGGCTGGGTATGACCTCATAGCATAGTATTGGGGTGACAGGAGGCTGCGTATGACCTCATAGCTTAGTATTGGGGTGACAGGAGGCTGGGTATGACCTCATAGCATAGTATTGGGGTGACATGAGGCTGGGTATGACCTCATAGCATAGAATTGGGGTGACATGAGGCTGGGTATGACCTCGTAGCATAGTATTGAGGTGACATGAGGCTGGGTATGACCTCATAGCATAGTATTGGGGTGACATAAGGCTGGGTCTAACCTCATGGCATAGTATTGGGATGACAGAAGGCTGGGTATTACATCACAGCATAGTATTGGGGTGACAGGAGGCTGGGTATGACCTCATAGCATAGTATTGGGGTGACAGGAGGCTGGGTAGAACCTCATAGCTTAGTATTGGGGTGACATGAGGCTGAGTATGACATAGCATAGTATTGGGGTGACAGGATGCTGGGTATGACTTCATAGCACAGTATTGGGGTGACAGCTGGCTGGGTATGACCACATAGCTTAGTAGTGGGGTGACAGGTGGCTGGGTATGACATAGCATAGTATGGGGGTAACAGCAGGCTGGGTATGACCTCATAGCATAGTATTGGGGTGATAGGAGGCTGGGTATGACCTCATAGCATAGTATTGGGGTGACAGAAGGCTGGGTATGACCTCATAGCATAGTATGGGGGTTACAGGAGACTGGCTATGACCTCATAGTATTGGGGAGACAGGAGGCTGGGTATGACCTGATAGCTTAGTATTGGGGTGACATGAGGCTGGGAATTACCTCATAGCATAGTACTGGGGTGACAGGAGGCTAGGTATGACCTCATAGCACAGTACTGGGGTGACAGGAGGCTGGGTATGACCTCATAGCATAGTACTGGGGTGACATCAGGCTGGTTAGGATATCATAGCATAGTATTGGAGTAACAAGAGGCTGGGTATGACTTAGCATAGTATTGGGGTGACATGAGGCTGGGTATGACCTCATAGCATAGAATTGGGGTGACAGGAGGCTGGGTATGACCTCATAGCTTAGTATTGGGGTGACAGGAGGCTGGGTATGACCTCATAGCATAGTATTGGGGTGACATGAGGCTGGGTATGACCTCATAGCATAGTATTGGGGTGACAGGAGGCTGGGTATGACCTCATAGCTTAGTATTGGGGTGACAGGAGGCTTGGTATGACCTCATAGCATAGTATTGGGGTGACAGGAGGCTGGGTATGAACTCATAGCATAGTATTGGGGTGACATCCGGCTGGGTAGAACCTCATAGCTTAGTATTGGGGTGACATGAGGCTGGGTATGACATAGCATAGTATTGGGGTGACAGGAGGCTGGGTATGACCTCATAGCATAGTATTGGGGAGAAATGAGGCTGGGTATGACCTCATAGCTTAGTAGTGGGGTGACAGGTGGCTGGGTATGACATAGCATAGTATGGGGGTAACAGCAGGTTGGGTATGACCTCACAGCATAGTATTGGGGTGACAGGAGGCTGGGTATGACCTCATAGCATAGTATTGGGGTGACAGGAGGCTGGGTATGACCTCACAGCATAGTATTGGGGTGACATGAGGCTGGGTATGACCTCATAGCATAGTATTGGGGTGACATGAGGCTGGGTATGACCTCATAGCATAGTATTGGGGTGACAGGAGGCTGCGTATGACCTCATAGCTTAGTATTGGGGTGACAGGAGGCTGGGTATGACCTCATAGCATAGTATTGGGGTGACATGAGGCTGGGTATGACCTCATAGCATAGTATTGGGGTGACATGAGGCTGGATATGACCTCGTAGCATAGTATTGAGGTGACATGAGGCTGGGTATGACCTCATAGCATAGTATTGGGGTGACATAAGGCTGGGTATGACCTCATAGCATAGTATTGGGGTGACAGGAGGCTGGGTATGACCTCATAGCTTAGTATTGGGGTGACAGGAGGCTGGGTATGACCTCATAGCATAGTATTGGGGTGACAGAAGGCTGGGTATGATCTCATAGCATAGTATTGGGGTGACATCAGGCTGGGTAGAACCTCATAGCTTAGTATTGGGGTGACATGAGGCTGGGTATGACATAGCATAGTATTGGGGTGACAGAAGGCTGGGTATGACTTCATAGCATAGTATTGGGGTGACAGCAGGCTGGGTATGACCTCATATCTTAGTAGTGGGGTGACAGGTGGCTGGGTATGACATAGCATAGTATGGGGGTAACAGCAGGCTGGGTATGACCTCATAGCATAGTATTGGGGTGATAGGAGGCTGGGTATGACCTCATAGCATAGTATTGGGGTGACAGGAGGCAGGGTATGACCTCATAACATAGTATTGGGGTTACAGGAGACTTGCTATGACCTCATAGCATAGTATTGGGGTGACATGAGGCTGGGTATGACCTCATAGCTTAGTATTGGGGTGACATGAGGCTGGGAATGACCTCATAGCATAGTACTGGGGAGACAGGAGGCTGGGTATGACCTCATAGCACAGTATTGGGTTGACAGGAGGCTGTGTATGACCTCATAGGATAGTACTGGGGTGACAGGAGGCTGGGTATGACCTCATAGGATAGTACTGGGTGACATGAGGCTGGGTCTCACCTCATGGCATAGTGTTGGGGTGACAGAAGGCTGGGTCTAACCTCATGGCATAGTATTGGGATGACAGAAGGCTGGGTATTACATCACAGCATAGTATTGGGGTGACAGGAGGCTGGGTATGACCTCATAGCATAGTATTGGGGTGACATCAGGCTCGGTAGAACCTCATAGCTTAGTATTGGGGTGACATGAGGCTGGGTATGACATAGCATAGTATTGGGGTGACAGGATGCTGGGTATGACTTCATAGCACAGTATTGGGGTGACAGCAGGCTGGGTATGACCTCATAGCTTAGTAGTGGGGTGACAGGTGGCTGGGTATGACATAGCATAGTATGGGGGTAACAGCAGGCTGGGTATGACCTCATAGCATAGTATTGGGGTGATAGGAGGCTAGGTATGACTTCATAGCATATTATTGGGGTGACAGAAGGCTGGGTATGACCTCATAGCATAGTATGGGGGTTACATGAGACTGGCTATGACCTCATAGCATAGTATTGGTGTGACAGAAGGCTGGGTATTACATCACAGCATAGTATTGGGGTGACAGGAGGCTGGGTATGACCTCATAGCATAGTAATGGGGTGCCAGGAGGCTGGGTATGACCTCATACCATAGTATTGAGGTGACAGCAGGCTGGGTATGACCTCCTAGCATAGTATTGGGGTGACAGAAGGCTGGGAATGACATCATAGCATTGTACTGGGGTGACATCAGGCTGGGTATGACCTCATAGCATAGTTTTGGGGTGACAGGAGGCTGGGAATGACATCATAGCATTGTACTGGGGTGACAACAGGCTGGGTATGACCTCATAGCATAGTATTGGGGTGACAGGAGGCTGGGTATGACCTCATAGCATAGTATTGGGGTGACAGGAGGCTCGGTATGACCTCATATCATAGTATTGGGGTGACAGGAGGCTGGGTATGACCTCATAGCATAGTATGGGGGTGACAGGAGACTGGCTAAGACCTCATAGCATAGTATTGGGGTGACATGAGGCTGGGTATGACCTCATAGCTTAGTATTGGGGTGACATGAGGCTGGGTATGACCTCATAGCATAGTATTGGGGTGATAGGAGGCTGGGTATGACCTCATAGCATAGTACTGGGGTGACAGGAGGCTGGGTATGACCTCATAGGATAGTACTGGGGTGACAGGAGGCAGGGTATGACCTCATAGCATAGTATTGGGGTGACAGGAGGCTGGGTATGACCTCATAGCTTAGTATTGGGGTGACAGGAGGCTGGGTATGACCTCATAGCATAGTATTGGGGTGACATGAGGCAGGGTATGACCTCATAGCATAGTATTGAGGTGACATGAGGCTGGGTATGACCTCATAGCATAGTATTGGGGTGACATGAGGCTGGGTATGACCTCGTAGCATAGTATTGGGGTGACAGGAGGCTGGATATGACCTCGTAGCATAGTATTGGGGTGACAGGAGGCTGGGTATGACCTCATAGCATAGTATTGGGGTGACAGGAGGCTGGGTATGACCTCATAGCTTAGTATTGGGGTGACAGGAGGCTGGGTATGACCTCATAGCATAGTATTGGGGTGACAGGAGGCTGGGTATGACCTCATAACATAGGATTGGGGTGACATCAGGCTGGGTAGAACCTCATAGCTTAGTATTGGGGTGACATGAGGCTGGGTATGACATAGCATAGTATTGGGGTGACAGCAGGCTGGGTATGACCTCATAGCTTAGTAGTGGGGTGACAGGTGGCTGGGTATGACATAGCATAGTATGGGGGTAACAACAGGCTGGGTATGACCTCATAGCATAGTATTGGGGTGATAGGAGGATGGGTATGACCTCATAGCATAGTACTGGGGTGACAGGAGGCTGGGTATGACCTCATAGGATAGTACTGGGGTGACAGGAGGCAGGGCATGACCTCATAGCATAGTATTGGGGTGACAGGAGGCTGGGTATGACCTCATAGCTTAGTATTGGGGTGACAGGAGGCTGGGTATGACCTCATAGCATAGTATTGGGGTGACATGAGGCAGGGTATGACCTCATAGCATAGTATTGAGGTGACATGAGGCTGAGTATGACCTCATAGCATAGTATTGGGGTGACATGAGGCTGGGTATGACCTCGTAGCATAGTATTGGGGTGACAGGAGGCTGGATATGACCTCGTAGCATAGTATTGGGGTGACAGGAGGCTGGGTATGACCTCATAGCATAGTATTGGGGTGACAGGAGGCTGGGTATGACCTCATAGCTTAGTATTGGGGTGACAGGAGGCTGGGTATGACCTCATAGCATAGTATTGGGGTGACAGGAGGCTGGGTATGACCTCATAACATAGGATTAGGGTGACATCAGGCTGGGTAGAACCTCATAGCTTAGTATTGGGGTGACATGAGGCTGGGTATGACATAGCATAGTATTGGGGTGACAGCAGGCTGGGTATGACCTCATAGCTTAGTAGTGGGGTGACAGGTGGCTGGGTATGACATAGCATAGTATGGGGGTAACAGCAGGCTGGGTATGACCTCATAGCATAGTATTGGGGTGATAGGAGGCTGGTTATGACCTCATAGCATATTATTGGGGTGACAGCAGGCTGGTTATGACCTCATAGCATAGTATGGGGGTGACAGGAGGCTGGGTATGACCTCATAGCATAGTATTGGGGTGACAGGAGGCTGGGTATGACCTCATAGCTTAGTATTGGGGTGACAGGAGGCTGGGAATGACCTCATAGCAGAGTACTGGGGTGACAGGAGGCTGGGTATGACCTCATAGCACAGTATTGGGGTGACAGGAGGCTGGGTATGACCTCATAGGATAGTACTGGGGTGACAGGAGGCTGGGTATGACCTCATAGGATAGTACTGGGTGACATGAGGCTGGGTCTCACCTCATGGCATAGTGTTGGGGTGACAGAAGGCTGGGTCTAACCTCTTGGCATAGTATTGGGATGACAGAAGGCTGGGTATTACATCACAGCATAGTATTGGGGTGACAGGAGGCTGGGTATGACCTCATAGCATAGTATTGGGGTGACAGGAGGCTGGGTAGAACCTCATAGCTTAGTATTGGGGTGCCATGAGGCTGGGTATGACATGGCATAGTATTGGGGTGACAGGATGCTGGGTATAACTTCATAGCACAGTACTGGGGTGACAGCTGGCTGTGTATGACCTCATAGCTTTGTAGTGGGGTGACAGGTGGCTGGGTATGACATAGCATAGTATGGGGGTAACAGCAGGCTGGGTATGACCTCATAGCATAGTATTGGGGTGATAGGAGGCTGGGTATGACCTCATAGCATAGTATTGGGGTGACAGAAGGCTGGGTATGACCTCATAGCATAGTATGGGGGTTACAGGAGACTGGCTATGACCTCATAGTATTGGGGAGACAGGAGGCTGGGTATGACCTCATAGCTTAGTATTGGGGTGACATGAGGCTGGGAATTACCTCATAGCATAGTACTGGGGTGACAGGAGGCTGGGTATGACCTCATAGCACAGTATTGGGGTGACAGGAGGCTGGGTATGACCTCATAGGATAGTACTGGGGTGACAGGAGGCTGGGTATGACCTCATAGGATAGTACTGGGTGACATGAGGCTGGGTCTGACCTCATGGCATAGTGTTGGGGTGACAGAAGGCTGGGTCTAACCTCATGGCATAGTGTTGGGGTGACAGAAGGCTGGGTATGACCTCATAGCATAGTATTGGGGTGACAGCAGGCTGGGTATGCCCTCATAGCATAGTATTGGGGTGACAGAAGGCTGGGTATTACATCACAGCATAGTATTGGGGTGACAGGAGGCTGGGTATGACCTCATAGCCTAGTACTGGGGTGCCAGGAGGCTGGGTATGACCTCATAGCATAGTATTGGGGTGACAGCAGGTGGGTATGACCTCCTAGCATGGTATTGGGGTGACAGAAGGCTGGGAATGACATCATAGCATTGTACTGGGGTGACATCAGGCTGGGTATGACCTCATAGCATAGTTTTGGGGTGACAGGAGACTGGGAATGACATCATAGCATTGTACTGGGGTGACATCAGGCTGGGTATGACCTCATAGCATAGTATTGGGGTGACAGGAGGCTGGGTATGACATAGCATAGTATTGGGGTGACAGGAGACTGGCTATGACCTCATAGCATAGTATTGGGGTGACAGGAGGCTGGGTATGACCTCATAGCATAGTATTGGGGTGATAGGTGGCTGGGTATGACCTCATAGCATAGTACTGGGGTGACAGGAGGCTGGGTATGAACTCATAGGATAGTACTGGGGTGACAGGAGGCAGGGTATGACCTCATAGCATAGTACTGGGGTGACAGCATGCTGGGTATGACCTCATAGCATAGTATTGGGGTGACAGAAGGCTGGGAATTACCTCATAGCATAGTATTGGGATGACAAGAGGCTGGGAATGACATCATAGCATTGTACTGGGGTGACATCTGGCTGGGTATGACCTCATAGCATAGTATTGGGGTGACAGGAGGCTGGGAATGACCTCATAGCATAGTATTGGGGTGACAGGAGGCTGGGAATGACATCATAGCATTATATTGGGGTGACATCAGGCTGGGTATGACCTCATGGCATTGTATTGGGGTGACAGCAGACTGGGTATGACCTCATAGCATAGTATTGGGGTGACAGGAGGCTGGGTATGACCTCATAGCATAGTATGGGGGTGAGAGGAGACTGGCTATGACCTCATAGCATAGTATTGGGGTGACATGAGGCTGGGTATGACCTCAAAGCTTAGTATTGGGGTGACAGGAGGCTGGGTATGACCACATAGCATAGTATTGGGGTGATAGGAGGCTGGGTATGACCTCATAGCATAGTACTGGGGTGACAGGAGGCTGGGTATGACCTCATAGGATAGTACTGGGGTGACAGGAGGCTGGGTATGACCTCATAGCATAGTACTGGGGTGACAGCATGCTGGGTATGACCTCATAGCATAGTATTGGGGTGACAGAAGGCTGGGAATGACCTCATAGCATAGTATTGGGATGACAGGAGGCTGGGTATGACCTCATAGCATAGTATTGGGGTGACAGGAGGCTGGGTATGACCTCATAGCATATTATTCGGGTGACAGGAGGCTGGGTATGACATAGCATAGTACTGGTGTGACAGCAGGCTGGGTATGACCTCATAGCATAGTATTGGGGTGACAGGAGGCTGGGAATGACCTCATAGCATAGTATTGGGGTGACAGGAGGCTGGGAATGACATCATAGCATTGTACTGGGGTGACATCAGGCTGGGTATGACCTCATAGCATAGTATTGGGGTGACAGGAGGCTGGGTATGACCTCATAGCATAGTATGGGGGTGACAGGAGGCTGGGAATGACCTCATAGCATAGTACTGGGGTGACAACAGGCTGGGTATGACCTCATAGCATAGTATTGGGGTGACATGAGGCTGGGAATGACCTCATAGCAGAGTACTAGGGTGACAGCAGGCTGGGTCTGACCTCATAGCATAGTAATGGGGTGACAGGAGGCTGGGTATGATCTCATAGCATAGTACTGGGGTGACAGCAGGCTGGGTATGACATAGCATAGTATTGGGGTGACATGATGCTGGGAATGACCTCATAGCATAGTACTGGGGTGACAGCAGGCTGGGTATGACCTCATAGCATAGTATTGGGGTGATAGGAGGCTAGGTATGACCTAATTACATAGTAGACTGTCACTGTAATGTGATAATTGTTGGTTGGGTGCACTCTTCTTGTGGATGTTGGGGTGGCTGGGTGGTGAAGTGTGGTGAATTGGGGGTGGTATGTGTGTGGGGAGGTGGTGGTGTGTAGTGTGGTGTGTAGTACCATGAAGGATGACAGACAACAAAGGCTGGGGCCAAATCGTTTATTGAGAGGCACAATGCTGCTCCGATGAGGTCCGGGGGGGAAGGGGGTGGAGTGGGGGAGAGTATGGAATCTGGTGGGAGAGGTGTGATAGGCTGAGCTCCAGTGGGACGGTGGATGGACCTGCAGGGATAACGTGCTGGTCCAGAACCGCACGGCAAGGAGCCCCCTGAAAGGGTCCACCTACCTTCCCAACGGAGCTCTACCTATCACACCTCTTCCACCAGGTCCCATACTCTCCCCCTCTCCACCAATCCCCCCCCCGGACCTCATCGGAGAGCAGCATTACACACTACCACCTCCCCACACTACACACCACCACCTCCCTACACTACACACCACCACCTCACCACACTACACACCACCTCCCCACACTACACACCACCTCCAACTCACCACACTACACACCACCACCTCCCCACACTACACACCACCACCTCCCCACACTACACACCACCACCTCCTCACACAACACCACCACCTCCCCACACTACACACCACCACCTCACCACACTACACACCACCGCCTCCCCACACTACACACCACCACCTCACCACACTACACACCGCCACCTCCCCACACTACACACCGCCACCTCACCACACTACACACCACCACCTCACCACACTACACACCACCATCTCACCACACTACACACCACCACCTCCCCACACTACACACCACCACCTCACCACACAACACCACCACCTCCCCACACTACACACCACCACCTCCCCACACTACACACCACCCCCAACTCACCACACTACACACCACCACCTCCCCACACTACACACCACCCCCAACTCACCACACTACACACCACCACCTTCCCACACTACACACCACCCCCAACTCACCACATTACACACCACCACCTCCCCACACTACACACCACCACCTCTCCACACTACACACCACCACCTCCCCACACTACACACCACCCCCAACTCACCACACTTCACCACCACCTCCCCACACTACACACCACCCCCAACTCACCACACTTCACCACCCAGCCACCCCATCATCCACAAGAAGAGCGCACCCAACCAACAATGATCAATTCTAACAATATCAGGAGCTGGAACTCCTGTAAGAAGGTGCAGCACTTCACAAACCCCCAACCCATCCACCCCACCCACCTGCAACATACCTACTCTCCCAATCATCACCCTGCTCTCCCAGCCCCACAACCATCCCCACCCACCACCCCACCTCCCACACAAACCCCAACCCTCCCCTCTCCATTTTTTCCCCTCCCCCCCACACCATCCCACCCCACCTCACACCCCCTACACACCATTCTCCAAGTAGACCACACTGCGGATATGCGCAGTCCACCCCAACCTACCACTGTCACTGTAATGTGCAAGTGGATTGTGCTGGGAGACAATAGGTAAACCAGGGTATAATGTGCTTGGCCAGGATGCATGTAGCGATAAGCATGTAACACAGCTATTACATGCTTATCCAGTTCTTCCATTTATTGGATCAGGTAGAACAAAAAGTGCCAAATGACACTTGTTTATAATATATATATATCGTATATATTTAGCCTGGAGCTCAGAATGTTGCTGGATCTTGTAGTGCGCCGGGAGTGGTAATAATGATTACACTGCAGTATGGTAGCAGCGACGCCCAGTACTATAATCAGGGCCGGCTCTAGGGGTCTGAGCACCCTGTACCGGCCCGGTACGCTGCGCCCTGCGAAATTGGGTGTGTGGCCTCATTACCATATACCACGCCCCCTACGTGATGTTATTTGGAGGCGTGCGTGAATGGATGCCGCGCGCATGCGCGCAGCATCCATTCACACTCCGAGGGCCCGGCAACGCTGCACAGCTGCGGCGGTGGGGGGGTCCCCAACCTCCCGATTTCACCACCTGCGGGCCACTTCGGCCCACGAGTGGAACAGCGGGACAGTACTGTCCCGCTGAAATCGGGATGTTGGAAAGGGGTGTGCCCTCTATGGGGGGTGCCCCTGTTTGACCGCACTGGTCGAACACCCCTAGAGCATGCCCTGACTATCATGGTGGTAGTATAATATACTTGCAGTCCAGATGTGTGACTCTGGGAGGCTCTATACTGTGAGAGTCTCCTGGGTCCGTTCGTCCTCATGGAACGCCAGGGAGTAGAAAAACGCGGAGACGTCGTGCATTCGCAGTCGCACATGTCGGTGGTTGGGCCTGTCTGACTGAGCTTCGGCAGATCCTAGTAATCACCGGCTCCGTCCTACCTGTCAGATGGTGGAGGGAAGCAACGCAGGAGCGCACTCCTTCCATCAGTAATGACAGGATTTGCGTCTACACGGTGCCCAATGTGCAGCCTGGTGAGTGCTCTGAGAGTAGGTAACAATATGGAAAACTGTTTTATTATTAATTATACAAAACTGTTAGCCGCCTGGAAGCAGCATGATGATATTTGGCAATAATATTTAATGACACTAAAAATTTGCATAAAAGTATTATTATACCGTACAGAAGGCGAGAATTAACGCCAGTATTTACAAAAGCTATAAGGAGGTACGAACTAATGGCCTGACGGATCGCAACTGAGATTGGAATAGCGATTACGCACGCAGTGTCACTGCGATGATATGCTAATCCATTGCGATCGCTATACCATCACAGCACTACATAAGGACGGCCCACCTTACCTTACACACATCCGTAATGTTTAGCAAGACTGCAAAACCATCGGTAACATGGAGTACCATCGCTGCCTGACGCACACTTGCACAAGCTCTCACCTTACTCAGGAATTGCTAACCTCGTCGGAGGCAGTGAAAGCCCAAGCAGCGTACGGCATCGCAGTGGATAATTTATGCACGCCCCTGTAACGGCTTTCAAACGCACTGGCTTGCCTGCGTTTTGCCGACCACTTCCCGTCACTTCCCCCAAATGGTACTTTCTGTCAATCACTCTGCGATGGGTCTGCGTAGCCACTGCAATCGCAGTCCCATTCGCAGTGGCTGGTTCTCGCACGCGCACTGCGATGCATACGCAGAACGCAACAATAAGCCGATTGCGTGCGTAATCGCAGTTGCGATCCTTACTGAATCAGGCCCAAAAACGGGTGCCTCCTGAGTGATGGCAGAATAAACATAATGGGCTCTATTTACTACAATCCGCATATTGAATGCGGATTGTAGTGTGATATTACCGAGTGAATTCGCATTGCGAATTCAGGCAATATCACAGGGATTTACTCAGGGCCGCCATCAGGGGGGGACTGCGGGGACTCCAGTCCCGGGCCCGCAGAGAGAGGGGGCCCGGGTAGCGGAAGTGTGAAGTTGTGAAATGCAGTGATGTGCGGTACCGCACATCACTGCTGGAATGCACCGGAGGCAGCCAAAGAAGTAAAGTGACTTGGTGGTATTTAATACATGGAGCCGTCCGCAAGCCAATCACAGCAGCTCGCGGAACGGCTGTCAGCCAATCAGTAGCAGCCGCTACTGATTGGCTGCAGTTCCGCGAGCCAATCACAGCTCGTGGAACAGCAGCCAGCCAATCAGCAGCGGCCGCTGCTGATTGGCTGGCTGCCGTTCCGCGAGCTGTGATTGGCTTGCGACCGGCTCCATGTGTTAAATGCCACCGAGACTCTTCTCCTCTTCTCTGGCAGCTGCCGGTGCATTCCACCAGTGACATGCGGTACCTCACATCACTCTGCGCTGAGGGAGCTCCCAGAGTCACGGAGATGGCCGAGTGTCCAGGTAAGTTTGGGCTCTGTTGTAGGGAGGGAGTGCCTAATTTATGTATTATATACAGTATATATATATATATATATATATATATATACACACACAGTATATATACTGTGTGTGTGTATATATATATATATATATATATATATATACAGTATATAGACTGTGAATATACAGTGTGTGTGTATATGTGTATGTGTGTGTGTGTATATATATATATGTATATATATAATCATATATATATACATGTGGGTAAGTGCTGTTATATTACTTGCTGTGCTGACACTTCCATTTGCATGTTTTTAATTTAATATAGCTAAGCACCAGAGGCTTTTGTTTGTTGTATGTATGTTATATATATGTATATGTATATATAATATATATATATATATATATATATACACACAAAACATCTTGTGCTTAGATATGTTAAATTAAAAACATGCAAATAAAAATGTCAGCACAGCAAGTAATATAACAGAATTTACGAACGATTAATCTGTGCCCCCAATAGGTCCAGCCCTCCCTGTCTCTCACCCCCAAAGTAGCTCCACCCACATCCACAGCTCTACCCACTTCTGCCCCATACTCCGGGGTGAGGGGGGCCCTGCCTAATTTGTCAGTACCGGGCCCCACCATTTCTGATGGCAGCCCTGGATTTACTATAAATCCCTTGCAGGGACAGAGCTTGCGATAAAGCTCTGTCCCTGCGGATCCCATCCGCAATCTAGTCGCGGTATTTTCGGTAAAAAAAAAACCGCGACTAAGAGCCCGCGCATGCGCTGACCGACCACCGCTACTACCACCCCCCCGGTGCTAAGCCCTGCCCCCCGACACTAAGCCCCGCCCCCCGCGATCGCGGACCCCGCGACCCACCCTCCCTTCATTACACTTACCTGCATCCTCCTGGCCTCCGGTGATCTTCTCCGGGCTTCTCGATCAGGTGATCTCCCATACTGCACTGGGGCCCGATCACCTGATGACCGGGCCCCAGTGTACTATGGGAGACCAGCTGACCGGAGAGGAGCCATCACCGGAGGCCCGATCACCGGTCCCTGGATTCAGGTACGTAAAAAAAAAATGTTTAATTTTTTTTTTTTTTTTTTTTTACAGCAATCAGCTTGCGGTCTATTTAGACAACACAGCTGATTACTGGTACCGGCTCCCAGCTCTGCTCTCCCCGTTAGAGCAGAGTGAGAGCCCGGTAACCGGGGGAGACCCTGGATAACGCCACCTCCAGGTGGCGTTATTATCACAGGGCTTCCCCCGGTATTTTTTTACAATTTATTTTTAGTAACTGTGGTCGGATCACATTTGCCATTACAATTATGGGAAATGCGATCTGCTTTACTAAAAATAAGTGATACTAGGGGTTGGAGTAGAATTTTACTAATTCTACTCCAATTGCCCTATAGTAACTACAGGTGATACTAAAATAATGTGAAAGGGGTGTGAAAACACCCTTTTTCACTTTATTTTAGTAAAAATAATGTTTTTAAATAGAGCCCATTGACATTGTTTACACTCTATCACAGTATGTCTCGGCCATACAGTTAAAGTGTGATACTGCCCCCTAGTGTCAGAAGAAGATTATTGCCTTGAAACTTGCTTGTTGCGCCAAAACAGCTGGGAAATCACAGCTTTGACCCTTGTCATTCATGGTAATAAATGGAACTATGCAGGAAAATGCATTTCTCTGTCCAGAATGAAATACAGTGCATCCGGAAAGTATTCACAACGCTTCACTTTTTCCTCATTTTGTTATGTTACAGCCTTATTCCAAAATGGAATAATTAAATTTTTTGTCCTCAAAATTCTACACACAATACCCCATAATGACAATGAGTAAAAAGTTTTTTTGCCAGTTTTGCAAATTTAATAATAAAATAAAATCTAAGAAATCACATGTACATAAGTATTCACATCCTTTGCTCAATACTTTGTTGATGCACCTTTGGCAGCAATTATAGCATCAAGTCTTTTTGAATATGATGCCACAAGCTTGGCACACCTATCTTTGGGCAGTTTTGCCCATTCCTCTTTGCAGCACCTCTCAAGCTTCATCAGGTTGGATGGGAAGCGTCGGTGTACAGCCATTTTCAGATCTCACCAGAGATGTTCAATCGGATTCAAGTCTGGGCTCTGGCTGGGCCACTCAAGGACATTCACAGGGTTGTCCTGAAGCCATTCCTTTGATATCTTCGCTGTGTGCTTAGGGTCGTTGTCCTGCTGAAAGATGAACCGTCGCCCCAGTCTGAGGTCAAGAGCGCTCTGGAGCAGGTTTCCATTCAGGATGTCTCTGTACATTGCTGCATTAGTCTTTCCCTCTATCCTGACTAGTCTCCCAGTTCCTGCCGCTGAAAAACATCCCCACAGCATGATGCTGCCACCACCATGTTTCACTGTAGGGATGGTATTGGCCTGGTGATGAGCGGTGCCTGGTTTCCTCCAAACATAATGCCTGGCATTCACGCAAAAGAGTTCAATCTTTGTCTCTCATGGTCTGAGAGTCCTTCAGGTGCATTTTGGCAAACTCCAGGCAGGCTGCCATGTGCTTTTTACTAAGGAGTGGCTTCTGTCTGGCCACTCTACCATACAGGCCTGATTGGTGGATTGCTGCAGAGATGGTTGTCCTTCTGGAAGGTTCTCCTCTCTCCACAGAGGAATGCTGTAGCTCTGACAGAGTGACCATCTGGTTCTTGGTCACCTCCCTGACTAGGGCCCTTCTCCCCCAATCGCTCAGTTTAGACGGCGGGCCAACTCTAGGAAGAGTCCTGGTGGTTCCGAACTTCTTCCATTTATGGATGATGGAGGCCACTGTGCTCAATGGGACCTTCAAAGCAGCAGATATTTTTCTGTACCCTTGCCCAGATTTGTACCTCAAGACAATCCTACCTCAGAGGTCTACAGACAATTCTTTGGACTTCATGCTTGGTTTGTGCTCTGACATGCACTGTCAAGTGTGGGACCTTATATTGACAGGTGTATTCCTTTCAAAATCATGTCCAATCAATTGAATTTACCACAGGTGGACTCCAAATAAGCTGTAGGAACATCTCAAGGATGATCAGTGGAAACAGGATGCACATGAGCTCAATTTTGAGCTTCATGGCAAAGGCCGTGAATACTTATGTACATGTGATTTCTTAGTGGGTTTTTTTTTTAATTAAATTTGCAAACATCTCAAAAAAACTTTTTACACGTTGTCATTATGTGGTATTGTGTGTAGAATTTTGAGGACAAAAATGTATTTATTCCAGTTTGTAAAAAGGCTGTAACACAACAAAATGTGGAAAAAGTGAAGCGTTGTGAATACTTTCCGGATGCACTGTATGCCTGTGTGATTTACTGAGCATTTATAGAATAGCGTAGGCCGCTGCTTCCTAATCTGGTGTGCGGGATCACTTTTCCAGTATTATAAGGACTGACTTATGGCTGCCTACTTGGGGAGAAGGGGGAAGGGGACGTTCCAAAAAAGTAAAGGAAAAAAAACATATAGGTTTTAATTGAAAATTTCAACACAAATTACACTGTACAACAAATGAATACTTTTAATTTGTTTCCTTTCTAAAAATAGTGATCTATAGATATATCTATCGATAGTGAAATATCTTTGTTCCATTTCTGAAATGTCTTGGTGGAGTCGCTCACTATGCTTGTCACTCAGTGCACCACAGTTATCTTGTGTGGGTAATCCCGTGAATCGCATATATTTGAATAGGGGAGGGGACAAATAACTGATTCATTTAATTGGGTCATTAGGCCCCGCCCCTTCTGCACGGAACGCAGATTGCTGGTAAGATTCTCTCCATTCTGCCCACGTCACTAGGAATACCCCTACATCGTCATAAATGGGCTATATCTCGGAACTCAGAGCTAACTGAGAGTTTTACATGTCATATTCATTCTTTGCATGCTGAAATCAATTAGAAGTGACTATTTCACATCGGAAACATTTTCATTGTTGTGCAGTGTAATTTTATTTAGTTAAGAAAAACAAATTACTTATGTGTACTCGTTGAAGAATGAATGTAATAGGTTGCGTTTTTTTTTGCCAAGTTTGAAATTGCCAGAAATCACTGCAAACTTTCTTTTAAAAAAAATATTAACTTTTATGAGAAAGACTTTTGCTGAAGAGTACAGAAGAGAAAAAATAAAGTAAAGTTCCGATTTACATTACTATTGCCTATGACACAGGGGAGGTGGAGCTGGGGAGCTAACTAGACGAACTAGCTCCTCCCGCTAAGGGGCGGCCAATGCCAGGCAAGTAAATAAGTTTCTGTATGCATTTAAATTCAGACGGATGGGCGACCTGACTAATTGATGGTCTGGTCCACCCCTGAACCACCTCTTAGTTTTGTCTATGCCTGTCAGGCAAGTCCATGCAGGGGTTAAAGTGGGTCGGAATGGGGTGGAACTGCGTTCCATCAGTTCTATTTGGAGGCGGTACCAGTTCCGCCTCCTCCAGCCCACCTTACCTGACCAGTCAGACCTTCGCCGTAGGGAGATGCTGGGCGCCCCCTGAGATTTTGTTACTAGTAGGCAACTGGCTCATTCCCTACAGCGGCAGCTGGAGGCTGGAGTTCACTCCTGAGTTCCGGATTCCGGCTCCCACTGTGGGCGCTATGGGAGGGATGTCATTACTACTATGCGCATTACTACAGGGTGCATTACTACTGGGGGCACTACTACTGAGGGCATTAATACAGGTGGAATGACTACTGGGGGCACTACAAGGGGTATTACTACAGGGAGTATATCTACTGGAGGCACTTGGGGGCAATACTACAGGAGGAATTTCTACTGGGGGCACTACTAATGGGGTCACTGCATAGGGAACACAGCATAAGGTGTACCACTCCTGGGGGCTCTGCATAATATGCACCACTACTGTGGGATCTGCATAAGGGGCACTACCACTGTGGGCACTGCATAAGGGGCACAACTACTGGGGTACTGCATAAGGGGCACCACTACTGGGGCATTACATAAGGGGCACCACTACAGTGGGCATTATATAAGGGGCACTACTGAGGCATTGCATAATATACCCCATGAATGTGGGCTCTGCATAAGGGGCACCACTACAGTGGGCATTGCATAATGGGCACTACTTCTGTGGGCAATATGTGTAAGGGGCACTACTGATGGGGGCATTATTACTGGGGCACTAGTACAGGAGGCATTACAACTGGGGGCACTACTACATGGGCACTACTGTGGGCATTGTGTAAAAGGGGCACTACTGTGGGCATTATGTAAAAGGGGCACTAATGTTGGCATTGTGTATAAGATGCACTAATGTGGGCATTGTGTATAAGGAGCACTAATGTGGGCATTGTATAAAAATGCAACCCACAGCAATGCGAGCGGTCAGGAGGCCGCTCCATTAATAAAAAAAAAGACGCCCTGATTCAGAGCGAGCGCTCTGTCAGAGCGTCCGGCTCTGAATCAGGGCCTATATTCGCTATCACATGCTCACACACAGACACAATAGGGTTCATTTTTGTTGAGGACCAATGAACCTACCAGAATATTTTTGGAGTGTGGGAGGAAACCGGAGTACCTGGAGGAAACCCACGCAAGAATATACAAACTCCACACAGTTATGGCCGTAGTGGGAATCGACCCCACGACACGCTAGCTTTCATTCATCAAACTCCAAAAACTGAAAGTACTTGGAGTCTGACAGCAGGAGCCTTCACCATCGTCAGCTGGAGATGGCTCAGAACAGGGCCGGCCCGATTAATGTGTGAACTCATCCATGCTCATGTGTGGCACTGTGCAAGTGGCCAAAACACTGTATCAAGCTACAGCTGGCCGTCCTCTCCCGGCCTCCCTGCCCGGTCACCTGTCAGATCACATGGCCCGGTCGCATATTAATGACGTTGTAACGTCATCATTACATTGCCGTTTCTTCCTCTGAGCAGCCGAGGTCCACCTAAGAAGAGCAGACAGCCTGATTTGCATACAGAGCTTCGGGCCAGCTTCAACAATGTACAAGAGAGAGTCAGTCTCTCTCCACCCCCCCTCCCTGTCCCTCTGGTCTGTGATCTCTCCCCTCACTCAGCAGGTATATATTGTTCTGGCTACTATACTGAAGGTCATATATCACATATACCGGGCTTTGTATGGATCTCCGGTCCTCTGTGTCGCTGCTGTGACGGTACACGTACAATGGTCATTGCACAATCATCATGTCACTCAAGGCAGCACTGAAGAAAAACATATAACCTTTCTTGTGCTGTATAAAGACACTACAAAGCATTTAACTCCCAGTTCTCATAAACCCATTATTCAGAATGGGCTCCCGTGCAACAGGCTCGCAGTCTCCTAGGTAACAATGTTTTATATTGGTGGCTGATAGATTATACAGTATATGTATATATCTTTAGTGTGTTTTGGGGATAAATGTATTCGACAGAGAAAAAGTTGCTTGGTCAGGGGGCCCCGGAGCTATACGTGTACCAGGCCCCAAGATTTCTGTTGCCAGCCCTGTGTGGCACAGCTGCCAGTGTTAGGAATTGTGGGTAGCAGCTGCTGTCTCCTCTATGTAGCAGTCTTGAGTTGCTGCAGTAATACGGTATCTGATGACACAACTCTCGGCGAGTCGGATACCAAAGTATTGATGCGCAGGAGGAGCATATTAACGAACAGTTAGCTAGTCCCAAAGTTTGTAGCATCATAGAGAATGGGCAGTTATTTTCTCCAGTTCTGGCAGAAGCTACAATGATTTAGTCAGGAGCCAACACAAGCGCATTCTTAGCAGTGAAGGTGATAATTTCCATAGCACCTTTTGCCAAAGCTGATCTATATATCAGGACGTAACTAGGGTGGTGCGGCCTGTGCCATGGCACAGGGCACCGCAGGGCAGGGGGTGCTGTTCGAGCCTTTCAATTTTCTTTTTGTAATCATTCTCACTTGTAGTTTCCTCTTATTTTATCCCCAGCATCTCCTGGCCTCTCCTATCTCTTCCCTGGCCCTTCCCCATGAGGCCATGGCCCTTTTTCAGGTGCACTATCTTATGTCCCTGTTTAAAAAATGGAAGGGGGGGAAGGGGGGCTCTCTCTGGCACAGGGCACTAAAAAGTCTAGTTACGGCTCTGCTATATATCCATTTTCTATAATTGCAACACCAAAGAAACCTATGTACTGTATTAGCGTGTTTGAACACACCTGTTTAATGGTAAGTGACACTGCCCCCTAGTGTCAGAACAAGAGTATTGCCTGGAAAATGCTGAGACTACTAGGGGGGGACAATTTAACTGTTAGAAATGGTTGCAAGTTTCTAACGATCAGAGCGCTTCCCCATGTCGCAGATTTTCCTTCGCAGCTCATGGAGGTGTGCAATGTGGCTGCACCATAATTCAAAACAGAGGGGATGTCTATTTCTGTTTTAGTTAACATTATAAAGAATCTAGCTGTTGCCAGGATGAAATCACCTCTGCCAACATTTTTTTTATCTGAGGTGTCCTAGCTTTATTGCTTTGCTTAGGGGCCCTGTTGCAGGAGTTGCCCCTTGTGACCAGCAGCGCTACAGAGACTGGCGGCAGCAGCGCCTTCACCCACCACTCACACCAATGTCACTGTGTGCCCTGTGCACAGACTGCTATGTAACCTCTCCTATTCACCCACCACTCACACCAATGTCACTGTGTGCCCTGTGCACAGACTGCTATGTAACCTCTCCTATTCACCCACCACTCACACCTATGTCACAGTGTGCCCTGTGCACAGACTGCTATGTAACCTCTCCTATTCATCCACCACTCACACCTATGTCACTGTGTACCCTGTGCACATACTGCTATGTAGCCTCTCCTATTCACCCACCACTCACACCTATGTCACTGTGTGCCCTGTGCACAGACTGCTATGTAACCTCTACTATTCACCCACCACTCACACCAATGTCACTGTGTGCCCTGTGCACAGACTGCTATGTAGCCTATACTATTTAAGTGACCATGAGCCCAAAGCTCCCCCCCCCCCACCCCTTACCGGCCACACGCACGGTGCCACACCTATCTCTTGCATTGATGACGTCAATACATTTTGTTTTTGTTATTGCTCAAACCTCATACATTGCAGTCCTCTTTTTGCTTCAATAAAATCAATGGTGTACCCTATCTTTTTTAATTAAAAGCTAAATATATCTGTCAATGGAACCATACAGTAAATGTACTGATATTTTTTCTTAGTCCGAGAGATGCTTTGCAGTTATGAAAGAGGATAGACTGTAAGCTCTCTGCCCTCATGTGCTTTTCCCTCCCTCACCTATACCATCGCCTCCTCCCCACTGCCTACAATGGCACCAAACCTTTGGGTTAAGCCGTCACTGCTTTTGTGGGTATGATGACGGTTGATGCAGCAATGGTTATACAGCTTGTATCCCATATTCTGCCATGTTTTGTGCTGTAAGTCTTTTGCACTTTTCTTGTTATGCTTGCACTGGTGCGGTTTATGTACTATGTAAGGCTCTGCAGGCCCCATTTAAATAAATAATAATAATAATGATAATATTGTTCCTTCATTCAAACACCAGCCAATCAGACACTTGCTTTCATTGACTAACTTGCACTAGAAAAGTAACGTTAGTCCTGATTGGTTGCTGCGGTATAATTTCAGAATTAATTTAGGTTTAGAAAACTGGGTTATTTTTATTATTTGTCAGAAAGATCTGATCACCTGGGTACTGTCCCATCAGATAGCAAGGATAATATATGTGCCCGAGAGAGTGAAATATCGGATCAGAAGGGTAATATTTAATTTGTATTACGCAGAAGAAAAGCGACGTAAATCTGTATGAACTTCTTTGTTTATTCACAAACTGAATTTGGTATAAATTATATATACAAATATAACGGTTATGTACATATCAGGCGCCATTCCCAGAATCCTCTCTGTGAGGACGAGTCAGTCTGGCAGGGCCCTTCATTCTGCCTCGTAGGGGGTGGGATCACCAATCCCTTCTGTCTTCAACGCATACCAGGGGTAACCCCCGTGCTCTGTCAGAGGGGGCGGCTTCTATCAAAGGAACCAGCCTTTGAAGTGGGATGGGTGGGGGCTGATGACTTTTTACACTTGGATGAGCTAGCAGTGAATAAACCTGAAACATAAAAGGTTTAACAAGTAAGTGACCAAAAAGCAAAATCCAGGCAAAAATAAATAATTGCAACATGCTCTACATTGCTTATGTATTAATATTATACTGTACCAGTATAATACATACTATGCATGTGGTATATATTGTATACTCTACATCAGGGGTTCCCAACCACGGTACTCAAGGCACACTTACAGTCCAGGTTTTAAGGATAGCCATAGTTGAGCACAGGTGACTTAATTAGTACCTTAGTTATTTTGATTTAACCATCTGTGCTTAAGCATGGATATCACTAAAACCTGGACTGTCAGTGTGCCTTGAGGCCCGAGGTTGGGAATCACTGGTCTACATATATGTTACACATTCCCCTCAGTACGTGTTTATATACCTATATCAGCATGTAGATTAAATATATATAATGGCTGATTTTAGTTATACACACATATACATACATAGTTTTATATATATATTAGGGGTGTGCACCGGACACTTTTCGTGTTTTGTGTTTTGGTTTTGGATCTGGATCTTTCTTCGTGTTTTGGATCTGGATTGGTTTTGCCAAAACCACCCTTCCGTGTTTTGGGTTCTGGGTTTTGTGTTTTGGATCTGGATTTTTTCTTAAAAAATAAAAAAAAAACGCTAAAATCACATAAATGGGCCTTTTTTTGTTCCTACGCTATTAATAACCCCAATAACATTAATTTCCACTCATTTCCACTCTATTCTGAACACCTCACACCTCACAATATTGTTTTTAGGCCAAAAGGTTGTACCGAGGAAGCTGGATGACTATGCTAAGCGACACAAGGGGGCGGCACAAACACGTGGCCCATCTAGGAGTGGCACTGCAGTGGCAGACAGGAAGCCAATCAGCGTTATGGTGCCCATTTGCATGTAGCACGAACCCGGGAGATCCGTGCTACATGCATCTGTGTGATTGGCACAGAGCAATGACAGGTCCGTGAGACCCGTCTGTGCTGCTGTGGTAAAAAAAAAAAAAAAAACCTGTGTAAAAAAAGAAAAAAATGGCGTGCACCCCCCCAAAAAAGAGCAACCAGCCCCGGGCATTAGTAACCCAGTGCTGGGTGTGCTTAAATACAGGGGACAAATGACGTAGGGGTCCCCTGTACTTAAGCACAACCAGCACCGGGCTAGTCAGAACCAGCGCTGGTTGCCAAAATACGGGGGACAAACGACGTAGGGGTCCCCTGTATTCTGCGCAACCAGCTCTGGGCTCTGATCCGGTCCTGGTTCTGGAAATATAGGGGACAAAAAATGAGTAGGGTTCCCCTGTATGTTCCAGAACCAGCACTGGACTTTTTCTAGCGGGGGGCTGATGCCACAGCCAGGGGAGCCCTTTCACCGGGCCCCCCAGCCGCAGCATCAACCCTGACCGCTAGTCAGCCCAGGCCGGGGATCCCTGGAGAGCTGGGGACCCCCCCAATAAAGGGGTCACCCTCTCCAGGGCACCCCAGGCCCAGGCTGATAGCCCGGGGCTATCCCCGCCACCCCTTGTAGTCAATGGTGGGAACCGCAGGGTAAACTTTAATAACCTTGCGGCTCCCAGCATTGACTACAATGGAGGGAGCCGTTCATTGGCTGAGAGAGACGGGAGATGGCCTCTCTCAGCCAATGAACGCTTAGCAGCGGGGTTTCCATGGTGATACCCCGCCGCTAAGCTCTCATTCGGGAAGTACCGTTCTATAGAACGGTACTAAGTTCGTGGATCGCGTTTTCGTTTTTTTTTTTTGCCAAGTCCGGGGATGCCTACTTTGGAACGAAGAGGACAGAACCTCGCATAGGAGATGGTGAGTATGTTTTTTTTCACAGGTCCCCTATGGATACTTTACCGGACAAGTGGACCGATGCTACAGGTTACATAGGTGAGTATGTGTACATGTGTGTGTGTGTATGTATGTTTAATAAACTTATACTGTCACGGTGTGTGTGTCCTGTGTTTTTTTTAAACATTTTTTTACAGGTGAACTACAGGTACTAGTGGGCCCTTAATGCCCTGCATGCTGGTACTTGTGGTTCTCCAAGTACCAGCATGCGGGGCAGGCTTGCTGGGACTTGCAGTTCTACTTGTAAAGACAATGTTTGATATTCTTTATTTACACCACACCACACAATCAACCCGCCACCAGGGGTGGCGGGGATAGCCCCGGGCTATCAGCCTGGGCCTGGGGTGCCCTGGAGAGGGTGACCCCTTTATTGGGGGGGTCCCCAGCTCTCCAGGGATCCCCGGCCTGGGCTGACTAGCGGTCAGGGCTGATGCTGCGGCTGGGGGGCCCGGTGAAAGGGCTCCCCTGGCTGTGGCATCAGCCCCCCGCTAGAAAAAGTCCAGTGCTGGTTCTGGAACATACAGGGGAACCCTACTCATTTTTTTCCCCTGTATTTCCAGAACCAGGACCGGATCAGAGCCCAGAGCTGGTTGCGCAGAATACGGGGGACCCCTACGTCGTTTGTCCCCCGTATTTTGGCAACCAGCTCTGGTTCTGACTAGCCCGGTGCTGGTTGTGTTTAAGTACAGGGGACCCCTATGTCGTTTGTCCCCTGTATTTAAGCACACCCAGCACTGGGTCACTAATGCCCGGGGCTGGTTGCTCTTTTTTTTGGGGGGGGGCACGCCATTTTTTTCTCTTTTTACACAGGTTTTTTTTTTTTTATTTACCACAGCAGCACAGACGGGTCTCACGGACCCGTTAGTGCTCTGTGTCAATGACACAGATGCAAGTAGCACGGATCTCCTGGTCCGTGCATGCATCTGTGTCATTGAAATACACAGCAGCACAGACGGGTCTCACTGACCCATCTGTGCTCTGTGTCACTGTCAATCACACAGATGCATGTAGCACGGATCTCACGAGTCCGTGCTACATGCAAATGAGCACCATAATGCTGATTGGCTGAGAGCCGTGACAGACGGCTCTGTCAGCCAATCAGCACTTTGCCCATTAAAGGCAAAGGCATTTTTTTTTAAATGGCCGCTCGAGGCAAAACCTCGAGATCCGACAGCAGATCTCGAGGTTTTGCCTCGGGAGAGGGATCCGGGGCAGACAGGGAGATCCGAGCTTGGGCTCGGATCGCCCCGGATCCCCGAAGTTCGGGTGGGTTCGGTTCTCAGGGAACCGAACCCGCTCATCCCTAATTTATATTAGGAAGTATAGTAACCTATTTACGTACAATTAGATCCATATATATTTAAACCCTGACACAATTTTGTTAGTCTAGCCGTTTACTAAAACATATTCACGTTATAGTTATATAATAAATATTGTTTTACAGTGCAGACTATCAGTTTTAATGTGAGGATATTTGCATCCAAATGAGAGGAAGGTTAATGAATTACAGCTGTTTAATATGTTGCACCATTTTTTCAAGAGACCAAAAGTAATCAGACAAGTGACTGCAAAGCTGTCTCATGGACAGATGTGGGCTATTCCTTCGTTATTATTATTTTTTTTATTACTTAAGCAGGCAAAAGGTCTGGAATTGATTCCAAGGGGTAAATTTACTAAAGGTCCCCATAC
The DNA here is from genome assembly GCA_031769625.1 of Taudactylus pleione. Classification (NCBI taxonomy): domain Eukaryota; kingdom Metazoa; phylum Chordata; class Amphibia; order Anura; family Myobatrachidae; genus Taudactylus; species Taudactylus pleione. The sequence goes on from JAUIMM010000391.1 coordinate 9,312,255, forward strand.
ATCAACAATCTTAAAACCACAATTGAACAATTTGAAGATTTATTGCTCGATCTTAGGATTTCCCAATCTAGCAATCTGCACCCACACATTACAGATCTGTTTCAGTGATTTGCAGATCGATTGCAGCAAACACAAGTCTGCCAATATTGAAAGGCCCATCCTTTTACTAGTAACGGTCTGCAAATCTGCTGATCATGGCCATACACTAGCAATTTACAGCCCCAATCGATCTGTGAAATCCAACATATTGCACAATCTGATTTAACAATTCCAATCACTTTTTGGTTGCAATCTGTGATCTGTGAAGCCCATACATTGTAGATTTTTATACACAACCGATTGCTGATGTATGGGGGCCTTAAGATGGGAGTTCTATTAAGAAGTGATGTTGCCCATAGCAACTAATCAGATTCCAGGTATTATCTTCTAGAAGGTGCTAGATAAATGAGAAGTAGAATCTGATTGGCAACATAACTTCTTAAATAGAACTCCTATCTTAGTAAATTTACCCCCAAGCGTGGCATTTGCATTTGGAAGCTGTTGCTGTGAACCCACAACTTGTGATCAAAGGGGCTCTCAATGCAAGTGATAAAGGTCATCCATAGGCTGCAAAAAAATCTATCAGAGAGATAGCGGGAACCTTATTAGTGGCCAAGTCAACAGTTTGGTACATTCTGATAAATAAACAACACATTGGTGAGCTCAGCAACACAAACAGGCCACAAAGTCCTTGCAAGACAACAGTTGTAGATGACCGCAGGATGCACTCCATAGTAAAGAAAAACCCCTTCATAACATCCAGCCCAGTGAAGAACACTCTCTAGGAGGTAGGTATATCATTATCCAAGTCTACCATAAAGAGAAGACTTCACAAGAGCAAACACTGCGGGTTCACAACATTCATAAGCCTCAGTAATAAAAAGGCCCGATTAGACTTTACCAAAAATAAAATCTTATAAAGCCAACCCAGTTCAGTTCTGAGAGTGAATCCCCTTCCTCAGGACAGAAGTCTAGATTGCTGTCCTGAGGAAGGGGATTCACTCCCTGAAACGTTGACTACCCATTAAACACCTTAACATTACATAGGGTTTACTTTTTGCAAGCCTCTGAGTGCCGCCTCTTATTTGGTTGGAGTATATATATTTATTTATTTATTTTTCTTTACGTAGTTTAATGTTTCTCATTACTCTCAAATTAAAGCAAGTGGAGATAAAAATGGAAATCACAGAGACATTTTGTTTAACAAAATTGAGTCAAAATTTTGGACTCATCATTTTATTTAACTATTTTTTTTAACTATTAAAATTTGTAACTGGGTCTAGCCTGTATTACTGCACTGTACATCACTGCAGAACTTAGTGGAACCCTATAAATAGAGCTAATAATAGTAATAACAACAATAATCTCTTGCTTGTATATGTGTACCATCTACTATATATGTAGGTGGGACAGAATAACCTGCAACCAATCATAGCCTTGGAGTATTCACATCAGTACAAAGTGCTGGATACAGTGACTTGTATCCACATATTACTGTGTAAGGACAATGAAAAAGAAAGAAAGTCATGAACTGACAGTCAGAAGGAACAAGTTCCCCAACAGAACAAAATAATCATGTGATGATCCTGTCAAACTGATTTAGGAAGATTGTGGTAGCAAATGCATTTATATATGAAACTATATTTATATATTCAACTTATGTATGATTGGCAAAGATCTTGGGGGACTGGCAGAGCTGCGAAACACACAAAGCTTGAAGAAGCCTAACCATGTCCTTTTCACCTTTTTGTTGCATCTAGTCGAAAAAAGTAAACAATTGTTTTTTGGTTCCTCTGTACTAAGCGCTAGCGCTGTTAATTACAGTCAGGTGCATAAACATTGGGATATTGACAGAATTTTCATATTTTGGCCTCTATTCACCAGCACAATGGCTTTGAAATGAAACAAACAAGATGTGCCTTAACTGCAGATTTTCAGATTTAATTTGAGGGTAATTACATCCAAATCAGGTGAACGGTGTAGGAATTACAACGGTTTCTATATGTGCCTCCCACTCTTTAAGGGCCAAAAGTAATGGGACAAACTAAACAATCCTAAATCAAACTTTCACATTTTAATAATTTGTTGCAAATCCTTTGCAGGCAAATTACAGCCTGAAGTCTGGAACGCATAGACATCACCAGACGCTGGGTTTCATCCCTGGTGATGCTCTGCCAGGCCTCTACTGCAAAAGTCTTCAGTTCCTGCTTGTTCTTGGGGCATTTTCCCTTCAGTTTTGTCTTCATCAAGTGAAATGCATGCTCAATCGAATTAAGGTTAGGGGATTGCCTTGGCTATTGCATAACATTCCACTTTTTAGCCTTAAAAAACTCTTTGGTTGCTTTTGCAGTATGCTTCGGGTCATTGTCCATCTGCACTGTGAAGCGCCGTCCAATGAGTTCTGAAACATTTGACTGAATATGAGCATATAATATTGCCCGAAACACTTCAGAATTCATTCTGCTGCTTTTGTCAGCAGTCACATCATCCATAAATACAAGGGAACCAGTTCCATTGGCAGCCATACATGCCCACGCCATGACACAACCACCACAATGCTTCACTGATGAGGTGGTATGTTTTGGATCATGAGCAGTTCCTTTCCTTCTCCATACTCTTCTCTTCCCATCACTCTGGTACAAGTTGATCTTTGTCTCATCTATCCATAGGATGTTGTTCCAGAACTGTAATGGCTTTTTTAGATGTTATTTGGCAAACTGTAATCTGGTCTTCCTGTTTTTGAGGCTCACCAATGGTTTACATCTTGTGGTGAACCCTCTATATTCACTCTTGTGAAGTCTTCTCTTGATTGTTGACTTTGACACATATACACCTACCTCCTGGAGAGTGTTCTTGATTTGGCCAACTGTTGTGAAGGGGTTTTTCTTCACCAGGGAAATAATTCTGCTGTCATCCACAACAGTTGTTTTCCGTGGTCTTCCGGGTCTTTTGGTGTTGCTGAGCTCTCCGGTGCGTTCTTCCTTTTTAAGAATGTTCCAAACAGTTGATTTGGCCACACCTAATGTTTTTGCTATCTCTCTGATGGGTTTGTTTTGATTTTGCAGCCTAATGATGGCTTGCTTCACTGATAGTGACAGCTCTTTGGATCTCATATTGAGAGTTGACAGCAACTGATTCCAAATGCAAATGTCACACCTAGAATCAACTCCAGACCTATTACCTGCTTAATTGATAATGAAATAACGAGGGAATAGCCCACACCTGTCCAAGAAATAGCTTTTGAGTTTATAGTCCCATTACTTTTGGCCCCTTAAAAAGTGGGAGGCACATATAGAAACCGCTGTAATTCCTACACCGTTCACCTGATTTGGATGTAATTACCCTCAAATTAAATCTGAAAGTCTGCAGTTAAAGCACATCTTGTTTGTTTCATTTCAAAGCCATTGTGGTGGTGAATAGAGGCCAAAATATGAAAATTCTGTCAATGTCCCAATATTTATGCCCCTGACTGTATATTACTGCAAGAAGACCTAATGCTGTCCGGTTTTCACCCACAATAATGAAAGTCTAGACAGTCAGTGAAAAATGTAAAAAGAAATGCCCTTTTTCTCGAAATTGTTGATATTGTAATAAAAGTACTTTTATTTAATCCAAGTACGATTTCTGCCTACTATTATTAGAATATCATTACCTTACCTTGCATTCCAACAGGACCAAAATCCTGTCTCGTCAAAAAAATTGCATGATCATGGTGTTCAGAGTGGTTAGGGTCGGCTTTCTGCTGCTGGTGTGCCCAGCGACACACATTTTCAAGGCTTCTTGATGGGTTACCCCTTTCAATTAAACTGATAAACTGTAAGAAAAATTTGAATAATATTGTTGCTTATAACACACAGTGGTCCATTTTTGTCAGCAGCCATTTGACCTACCGGTATGTTTTTGGTCTGTGGGAGGAAACCGGAGCACTTGGACAACACCCACACTAACAAAAAAGTTTCTCTGATAGGACCATGGTCAGGATCGAACCGATGACCAAATCTTTGTGAGGCAACAATACCAACCACAGTATCTCTGTGCTGGCACAGTGGATAGTATTTTTATAAACTTGAATGAACACAACGCTTACATAAAGATAAGGCAGCGTCTTACAGGAAAACAAATATCTTGTATAATTTTCACAACAGAATGTAACCGTCTAAAACAAGTTAAAAAAAAAAAATGACTTAAGATGTAAAAATGTTACACTGGTGCTTTTGGAACAACCATAACCTTGCTTAAATGTCTCCTAATCCAAATTGAATGTAAAATATCACCACACACTTGTGACATTACCTATTTTAAACAACAAATCAGTGTCAGCAAATCACATCTAGTTGTGATTGTTGTATCTTATATATCTAACTTGTATTTGCACTATATAAGTAAAGTACAGTATAACTATTTAACAAGTAGTAAAATCCTCAAAGCACGGAAGCAAGTGTTGATGAACATGGCTCACTTGAATATATTCCTCGTTAGAGTATATGGAAAGTAATATCTTTATTAGCCAGTCTTACCTTTGCATAACCCAACATTATCATGCGGACTAGAACTACATTAATGTGGGCACCGATGGAGTCATCATGGTAAATTTCATTCACCTGTGGAAGAGAGAGTAATATTATATTGCGGTGTTTCTATCATTTAATTCTCAATCAGACATGATGGAACAAGTTCTATTGATTATCGTACTGCAGAGGTGACAGAGAAAATTTAACGTAAGACAGATTACCCTTTATTATGATTTGCTAAACCAGGGACTCCGTTTCACAGACTGGTTTTTAATTCCATAAAATCAATTCAATGATGGTTTCCATTCCCAAATGCTAGAAAATAACTATAGGCATCTATTTTTGCAAGTCTGAATAGCTAAAAAATTTTTTATAATAAGCCTATGCTAAATAAATTCATTGAGAAAAAGTGTTACTGGCCAAAAATACAATGGGAAATATGGAAGCACTGGCTGGAACAGAAGAAATACTTTTAGACATGATGGGCCAAATGTAATTTCCAGTTTTAGTAAAAATACAGATAGCACAGTCTCGCATTTTTTGAAGGTTCGAGTTGGTGCCGGGACTCGCAAATGTAATAGCCTGCAAACTTTTCAGCTTGAGGCTACTACACTATGCGAATCTGTGCGAGTATTTCCCTATGTAAACTTACACCTTTTAATGCAACTAGCATTAAAAGGTGCGAACTATACAGAAGCCATCACAGATCAGTGAGATCCATGAAGCCTTCTGTCTGTGTGTTTTAAAATGACATGCACCCTCTCCCCAGAAACATAACCAGCCCCGGGCACTGTACAGCCTGTCCTGGTTCTAAATATACAGGGGTCAAAATGTGTAGGGAGCCCCTCTATAGTAAGTACCAGCACAGGGCTTTTATGAGCCGGTCCTGGTTGTGAAAAAACAGGGGACAAAACGAGTAGGGGTCCCCTGTAATTTCCATAACCAGCACTGGACTCTTTCTAGCAGGGGAGGGGGGGTAATGACACAGCCAAGGAAACCCTTTCACCGCTACATTGTATCCAAGGATGTAACTACAACGTTCACCTGAAGTAACCTTGTGGTTACATCATTGGATAAAGTGTAGCGGTTCCCATCATTTATTTATTAACAGTTTTTTATATAGCGCAGCATATTCCGTTGCGCTTTACAATTGGAACATTAACAGAACAAAACTGGGTTAATAACAAACAGATATATAGGTAGGAAGGCCCTGCTCGCAAGCTTACAATCTATAGGGAAATAGGCATTGATACACGAGCATAGGTGCTATATATTGCATTTTGGTCCAGCCAGAATGCACAGTTTCTTGGTGGGCTGCATGATCCAGTCACACAGGAATATCGACCAAATGTCATGAGGATGTGAGAGAAAGACGATGTGTGAGATTGTGTGTGGACTGTAAAAGGGGATGTAATTAGATATGGAAGCTATGAAGGTTATGTGGTAGGTTCTGGAATCTGATAAGCTTGCCTGAAGAGGTGAGTTTTCAGGGAACGCTTGAAGGATTGGAGACTAGAAGAAAGTCTTATTGTGCGAGGTAGGTTATTCCATAGAGTGGGTGCAGCGCGAAGAAAGTCCTGTAACAGTGAATGGGAGCAAGTAATGCATGGGGATGAGAGACGCAGATCTTGTGCTGACTGGAGAGGTCGGGTTGGGAAATATTTTGAGATGAGTGAAGAGATGTATGTTGGTGTGGTCATAGACTTCAATGGAGATTTCACACCATTGAAGTCTATGGAGGAAGACAGGCTCACCTAGTATATATATCAATTCATCAAAGTGGAACATTAAGAACACTGTAATTAAGAGCAATACAGGTCAACAAGTGAGGCTCCATAAATACTGTAATTTTATTACATAAACAATAAAGGTTATGTTTTAAATTAAGTGCATCAAACAACAGCAATTCCTTTTCTTTTCCATTTTGATATGAACGCACACAGCCAATCAGCGAGCAGCTCCAACGGAGACGCCCGCTGATTGGCTGGCGGCTCCTACAATGACTGGGCATACGCGTGCCCCAGTCATCCGCGTGGAGGAAAGGTATGTGTAAACTAGGGATGTGCAGGCTCGGTTCTACTCGGTTCCGTTCGGTTTTTTTTACCGAATCTTATTGGCTATCCAAAACTCGTGACAGCTGAAACCCAATAAGATTCGGGAAAAAAAACCGAACGGAACAGAGTAGAACCGAGCCTGCATATCCCTAAAACACATACCTTTCCTCCTGCCTGGCATGGTTTCGGGTTTTTCCTTTTGTTTGTTTTAACCCCCTGGATGCCTACAGGGTTTGTAGAGGACATGAACATTGCATAGGAGAGGTGAGTATGAATTTTTTTTATAGGTACCCCTATGGATTCCTACTGGAGAAGGGGACATGATGGCATCAGGGATACTAGATGAGTATGTGTGTCAGTGACTGAGTGTGCATGTGTGTTTAAATAAAATTGTACTTTCACGGTGTGTTTTGTCTTTAATCTAATATTTATTTTGCAGTGGAACTACAGGTACCAGCGAGCCCGTAATGCCTACCATGCTGGTACTTGTGGTTCTCCAAGTACCAGCATGCAGGGGAGGCTTGCTGGGATCTGTAGTTCCACAGCAAAAGACAATATTAACACTTCTATTTTACACAACACATTTACACTATCAACCCGACACCCACTGGCCAGGGGTGCCGGGGATAGCCCTGGGCTATCAGCCCAGGCCTGGGGTGCCCTGGAGAGGGGGACCCCTTTATTGGGGGGTCCCCACCTCCCCAGGGATCCCCGGCCTGGGCTGAATAGCAGTCAGGAGTAATGCTTTGTCTGGGGAAATCGATGAAAGGTTTTCCCTACAAAGAGTCCACTGCTGGTTATGGATATTACAGAAGACCCCTACTCGTTTTGTCCCCTTTTTTTACACAACCAGGACCGGATCAGAAAAGACCTGTGCTGGTACTTAAAGTACAGGGGCCCCACGCATTTAGGCCCCTGTATTTTAAAAACCAGAACAGGTTGTACAGAGCCTGGGGCTGGTTATGTTTCTGGAGAGGGGGTGCACATCATTTAAAAAAGATTGTATATATATATATATATATATATATATATATTTATTTTTTAATATGGACACATAGAAACATGCACGTATCTCATGGATATGTGCATGTTTCTGTGTTACTCTGACCTGCTCAAGATAAAATCGCTATCCTGAAGCTGGTCTATTGTTTTTGCAAGTTCTCAGGCAGTAATATGTGTGAGTGAAGCACTCGCACTCTATTACAGTGCTCGAATTCTATCTAGAGAATGGGAAAACATCTGGGGGCAGGATGTAATAGAGATCGAGTCTGCCGAGGTGCGAGATGCAGACTGATCTCAATCGTTTATTTAAAGTTGCAGTCATTTACAAGGTAGAGCCAGTTCGGCTTTGCCTTGTAAATGACTGCAACTTTAATAAAATGATCGATATCAGTCTGCATCCCGCAACTCCAGCAGATTCGATCTCTTTTACATCCCGCCCTGGATGCGAGATGTTTTTTGCGAGTTATAGTAAAGCCCGAAAAATGCGGGTTTTACTATAGTCGCACCCTATTACATTTGCGAATGAGTAAAAAATGGGTTAGTATTAGGGGTGAGCGGGTTCGGATTTCTGAAATCCGAACCCCCCCGAGCCCCCCCGATCCGAGGCCGATCCGAGTCAGGCTCGACTTTTTCCGCCTGACTCGCATCAGAAATCGAGGCAAAACGTCATCATCCCGCCTTCCGGGTCTCGTGGGTTTTGGATTCTATATAAGGTACCCGCGTCGGCGCCATTTTCTCACTCGGCTGTGGACAGTGAAGAGGGAGGGTGGGAGTTAGGGCTGGCTGGGCTGTGTAGTGCAGTGCAGTGTAGTGTTGTGCTGCGCTGTTGTTGTCCATAGGGGCTGTGTCCACTCCTCCAAAGTCCATAGGGGCTGGCTGTGCTGTGCTGTGCTGCTGTTGTCCATAGGGGCTGTGTCCACTCCTCCAAAGTCCATAGGGGCTGGCTGGACTGTGTTGTGCAGTCAGTTGTCCATAGCGGCTGTGTCCACTCCAAAGTCCTGTGCAGTGTCCCAGTCCTAAAGGGGTGCTGTAGTGTTGTCCAGGGGGTGCTCTGTCCATCAGGGGTGCTCCCCCCAAAGTTCAAAAAAAAAATATATTTTTTCTGTGTTTGTGAATTGTGTGTGCAGTAGCCGCACGTGAATCAACAAAGTATTGCCAAGCGTGCGCCTGTGTCATAAGTAAAGGGCCGGCTGGCTTGAACGTTAAAGGGTGCTGTAACCCCCAAAGTGCACTCCAAACCAAATAAAAAAATATTTTCTGTGTTTGTGAATTGTGTGCACTGTGGCTGCACGTGCATCAACAAAGGAGCAGTGCCAAGCGTGCGCCTGTGTCCCATAAGTAAAGGGGCCGGCTGGCTTGTCCATTAAAGGGTGCTGTAACCCCCAAAGTGCACTCCAAACCAAATAAAAAAATATTTTCTGTGTTTGTGAATTGTGTGCACTGTGGCTGCACGTGCATCAACAAAGGAGCAGCGACAAGCGTGCGCCTGTGTCCCATAAGTAAAGGGGCCAGCTGGCTTGTCCGTTAAAGGGTGCTGTAACCCCCAAAGTGCACTCCGAAAAAAATTAAAAAATATATTTTTTTGTGTTTGTGAATTGTGTGCGCAGTAGCCGCATGTGCATCAACAAAGTAGCGCCAAGCGTGCGCCTGTGTCATAGGTAAAGGGCCGGATGGCTTGACCGTTAAAGGGTGCTGTAACCCCCAAAGTGCACTCCAACAAAAATAAAACATTTTCTTCTGTGTTTGTGAATTGTCTGCACTGTACATGCATCCTCAAAGCAGCAGTGACAGGCGTGTCTGTCTGTTAAAGGGTGGTGTAACCCTCAAAGTGCGCTCCACAAAGAATAAAAAATTCTTCTTTTTTTTTCTGTCTTTGAGAATTGTGTGGGCTGTAGCTGCACGTGCATCAACAAAGGAGCAGCGCCAAGCGTGCGCCTGTGTCTCATAAGTAAAGAGCCGGCTGGCTCATTTCTTAAAGGGTGGTGTAACCTACAAAGTGCACTAGTCTCCAACAAAAAAAAAAAATTCTGTATTTGTGTGCGCCTTAGCCGCACATATATATCAATATAACATAAATGGACCAAACTTCCTCCGATAAAAATAAAATAGGGAAAGATGAAGAACCACTTCCTCCTAGTGCTGTTGCTGCTGCTGGGAGTTGTTAATCATCCCAGAGAGGAAGTAGGAACACCACTACTTTTACTAAACAATTGACCCTCCAACAGTCCTTAGCGAGGAGGATGAAGTACGACAGCAGTCATCCTGAATCAAAACGTATAACTGAGGTCTTGACTGCTATGTTGGTGTTAGACGTGCGTCCGGTATCCGCCATTAGTGCAGTGGGATTTAGACAATTGATGGAGGTAGTGTGTCCCCGGTTCCAAATCCCGTCTAGATTCCACTTCACTAGGCAGGCGATACCGAGACTGTATAGAAACGTCAGAAGAAGTGTCCTCAGTGTCCTGAAAAATGCCGTTGTAGCCAATGTCCACTTAACCACGGACATGTGGACAAGTGGAACAGGGCAGACTAAGGACTATATGACTGTGACAGCCCACTGGGTAAATGTATCACCTTACGCAGCAACAACAGCAGCGTCACCAGTAGCAGCATCTCAGAAACGCCAGCTCGTTCCAAGGCAGGCTACGCTGTGTATCACCGGTTTCAGTAAGAGGCACACCGCCGACAACCTCTTAGAGAAACTGAGGGAAATCATCGCCCAGTGACTTACCCCACTTAGACTCTCCTGGGGATTTGTGATATCTGACAATGCCACCAATATTGTGCGGGCATTACATCTGGGCAAATTCCAGCACGTCCCATGTTTTGCTCACACAATAAACTTGGTGGTGCCGAATTTTCTAAAAAGTGACAGGGGCGTGCAGGAGACACTTTGGGTGGCCCGAAAAATTTCTAGCCACTTTCGTTAAAGGGTGGTGTAACCCTAAAAGTGCGCTCCACAAAAAATAAAAAATTCTTCTTTTTTTCTGTCTTTGTGAAATGTGCGGGCTGTAGCCGCACCTGCATCCTCAAAGCAGCAGCGGCAAGCGTCTGTCTGTTAAAGGATTACATCAGTGACAGCATCCAAGTAGGCATGTCAGACAGTCCGTACCTGTACTGGCAGGAAAAAGAGGCAATTTGGAGGCCCCTGTACAAACTGGCTCTATTTTACCTGAGTTGCCCCCCCTCCAGTGTGTACTCCGAAAGAGTGTTTAGTGCAGCCGGGAACCTTGTCAGCGAAAGGCGTAGGAGGTTGCTTCCACAAAATGTGGAGAAGATGATGTTCATAAAATTAATTATCAACTCTTCCAGGGAGACCAGCCTCCTGAACGTACAGAGGGATGTGTGGTGGTGGATTCTAGCGGGGACGAAAAAATACTCTGTGAGGATGAGGATGTACACAACACTGAAGAGGGTGAGGAATCAGTGAATGAGGAGGATGAGGATGACATCTTGCCTCCGTAGAGCCAGTTTGTGCAGGGACAGATTAATTGCCAGCTTGTTTTGTGGGGGCCCAAATGAACCAATCATTTCAGCCACAGTTGTGTGGTAGACCCTGGCGCTGAAATGATTGGTTTGTTAAAGTGTGCATGTCCTGTTTATACAACATAAGGCTGGGTGGGAGGGCCCAAGGACAATTCCATCTTGCACCTCTTTTTTTTCTTTGCATTATGTACTGTTTGCGGCCTAGTTTTTCAAACTGCCATCCTGTCTGCCACTGCAGTGTCACTCCTAGATGGGCCACGTGTTTGTGCCGCCCACTCGTGTCGCTTAGCATAGTCATCCAGCTACCGCGGTGTAACCTTTTGGACATAAAAACACTATTGTGAGGTGTGAGGAGTTCAGAATAGACTGGAAATGAGTGGAAATTAAGGTTTTTGAGGTTAATAATAGCATAGGAGCAGAAAAATCAACACATTCTGGGATTTTAGCTGTTTTTATGCTTTTTTAAAAAAACATACAGATCCAAAACACAAAACCCAGAACCCAAAACACGGAAGGGTAGTTTTGGCAAAACCAATCCAGATCCAAAACACGAAGAAAGATCCAGATCCAAAACCAAAACACGAAAAGTGGCCAGTGCACACCCCTAGTTAGAATATCACTTTGTGATTTCATATAGGAAACCATAGGGTCTACTGATGGAATGAGTCAATAATTATGTCTATTAAAAATACCACATCAAGAAGGTTTAATTTCTGTATACATTTTTAAAGCTAAAGAATATATAAAAAATTTGATAGATACTGTATAACATAAATAATATAAAGATTGGTGAAGAGAGACTTCTAAGGTGATTGTTAACACATTTACTTAGAACAGAACTTCATAATCTGCTCTTCAATTACAGTATAATTATGCATACAATATATCAGTGTTCTACCCGCGCTTTATTTGTTGGGCAGTCCGCCCTGCAAATATCCCCCACCGCCCAGCAGTTGAGCTGCATTGAAAACTAGCGGCGGTGCCCGCACCCGCCGCTAGTGTCCCCAGGGCCCCACAAGTGTAGGGCAGACCGCAGTGAGTAGCGGTCTGCCCTACACAGAAACAAACACACAGCCGCCAGCGGCAGCTGTGTGTTTATCATAGCAGCGCAGCCAGCCAATGAGAGTCATACAGACTCTGATTGGCTGCTGCGGCCACGGAGGGAGCCGGCTAGAGCTCACTCATGAGCTCCCATTCCGGCTCCCCCCGCAGCGGTTGATGGGAGAGACGTCATGACGTCTCTCCCATAGTACAGAGCAGGCCGGGAGCAGCGGACAGCAGCGGTCGTGGGCTGGAGCTGGGATCAGGTAAGTTGTCTATTTTTTTCTTTTGTGAGTATGCGTTACTGTATAAAGGGGGCTGCTAATGGGGGCACTGTATAGGGGGCTGCTAATGGGGGCACTGTATAGGGGGCTGCTACTGGGGGCGCTGTATAATGGGGCTGCTACTGGGGGCACTGTATCATGGGGCTGCTACTGGGGGCACTGTATCATGGGGCTGCTACTGGGGGCACTGTATCATGGGGCTGCTACTGGGGGCACTGTATAGGGGGGCTGCTACTGGGGGCACTGTATAGGGGGCTGCTAATGGGGGCACTGTATAGGGGGCTGCTAATGGGGCACTGTATAGGGGTCTGCTAATGGGCCCACTGTCTAGGGGGCTGCTAATGGGGGCACTGTATAGGGGGGCTGCTAATGGGTGCACTGTATAGGGGGCTGCTAATTGGGGCACTGTATAGGGGGCTTCTACTGGGGGCACTGCATAAGGGGCCAGCCTGGGGGCACTGCATAAGGGACACTATTTAAGCCTGGGGTACTGCATTAGGGGCCAGTCTGGGTGCACTATTTAAGCCGTCTGGGGGCACTACATAGGGACACTACTTCAGCCTGGGGGTACTGCATAAAAGGCAAAGCTAAACTACAGGGGGCACTGCATAATGGACACTTTTGAGTGACAGCCAGTGGGAGAGCAGCCTGAGACCTGTCGGGCTGGATTGGTAAGGGAGATACCCCTTTTCCCGGCGCGCATAATTGCAAATGCCCCCACCCGGCTGCTGTTTGATGCCACCCGGCTGGAAACACTGTATATTATGGACTTCATTCAATAAAACATCTGAAAGGGGCAATTTCCACCATGGCAAAACAATTTTGCACTGCAGGAGAGGAGTTGATATGGGGACAAATTTAGAGTTGTAGGGGATACATCCTAGTGAAGCGCTAAGCCAATGGTTCCCAAACTTTTTTGAATCACGGCGCCCTAGAGTATCAGCATTTTCTCCATGGCACTCCTGGGCCAAAAGTTTCTTATTGAGAAATTTTGCAAAGATTAAATTAAGTCATTTTTGCTTATATTAGGTTCAGTTATGTGGTGGGTGACAAGGCTGCGCTTCTTTTTGTCCACATCATTTTTCATTGGCAGTCATTAGCACTGGTTTTGCCGATCACATTGACTAAATATAATTTTATTTGGTACTGGACCACCAACCCGAGGCACCCCTGCAAGTGCCCTGAGGCACCCAGTTTGGAAACCGCTGCTTTAAAGTAAAAATACATTTTCCCTGTATCTGTGTTTTACAGTACATGTATAAAGGGACATTCTTTTGTGCCCTTGTATCGCAACATGATTTATCCATGTGCACCGTTTAGTTTGCTTTGTTTCTAAATTTAAATCATATTTGCGTACTCTCACAGAATTTTTGGCAGACTCCCAAATTTGGGAGTGGCGGCTACAGTTCCGAATCCCAATCATTTTCCTAATGAAAAGGGATGATTGTAGGATCATGCACTGTCACGTGCACTTGTCATGTGTGCTCCCTCTCTGAGATATTCCGGAGAAGAGGTCCATAAAGTAGACCAGTACAGCATGCTCTAAATGAAGATCTAATTTGGGAACCAACTCTTTTGGTGCACAAGAACAATACCACAATGACAAGTACAGTCCCAAGTAAAAATAAAAATATTTGATAATCACTAAATTATGATTTATCCCAAAATAAGATCTGCAAGTGGATTAGTTTGGAAGATATTCTCATAAATTGCAGACAACAGTCAAATACTTTATATTTAGTATAACAAATGTAAGCTTTGCTATTGTATATATGCCTTAGAGATAATGTTTATAATAGGGGTGTGCACCGGCCACTTTTCGTGTTTTGTGTTTTGGTTTTGGATCTGGATCTTTCTTCGTGTTTTGGATCTGGATTGGTTTTGCCAAAACCACCCTTCCGTGTTTTGGGTTCTGGGTTTTGTGTTTTGGATCTGTATTTTTTTGAAAAAAAGCATAAAAACAGCTAAAATCACAGAATTTGTAGGTTTTTCTGCTCCTATGCTATTATTAACCTCAATAACCTTAATTTCCACTCATTTCCAGTCTATTCTGAATACCTCACACCTCACAATAGTGTTTTTATGTCCAAAAGGTTGCACCGAGGTAGCTGGATGACTATGCTAAGCGACACGAGTGGGCGGCACAAACACGTGACCCATCTAGGCGTGAAACTGCAGTGGCAGACAGGATGGCATTGAAAAACTAGGCCCCAAACTGTACATAATGCAAAGAAAAAAAAGAGGTGCAAGATGGAATTGTCCTTGGGCCCTCCCACCCACCCTTATGTTGTATAAACAGGACATGCACACTTTAACAAACCAATCATTTCAGCGCCAGGGTCTGCCACACAACTGTGGCTGAAATGATTGGTTCGTTTGGGCCCCCACAAAACAAGCTGGCAATTAATCTGTCCCTGCACAAACTGGCTCTACGGAGGCAAGAAGTCGTCCTCATCCTCCTCATCCACAGATTCCTCACCCTCTTCAGTGTTATGTACATCCTCATCCTCACAGAGTATTAATTCGTCCCTGCTGGAACCACAGGTCCCTCTGTACGTTCTGGAGGCTGGTCTCCCTGGAAGAGTTGATCATTCATTTTATGAACATCATCTTCTCCACATTTTGTGGAAGCAACCTCCTACGCCTTTCGCTAACAAGGTTCCCGGCTGCACTAAACACTCTTTCGGAGTACACACTGGAGGGGGGGCAACTCAGGTAAAATAGAGCCAGTTTGTACAGGGACCTCCAAATTGCTTCTTTTTCCTGCCAGTACAGGTACGGACTGTCTGACATGCCTACTTGGATGCTGTCACCGATGTAATCCTTTAACAGACAGACGCACGCTTGTCGCTGCTGCTTTGAGGATTCAAGTGTGGCTACAGCCCACACAATTCACAAAGACAGAAAAAAAAAAAGAATATTTTTATTGTTTGTGGAGCACACTTTGAGGGTTACACCACCCTCTAACAGACAGACGCACGCTTGTCGCTGCTGCTTTGAGGATGCAAGTGCGGCCACAGCCCACACAATTCACAAAGACAGAAAAAAGAAGAAGAATATTTTTATTCTTTGTGTAGCACACTTTGAGGGTGTCACCACCCTTTAACAGACAGACGCACGCTTGTCGCTGCTGCTTTGAGGATGCAAGTGCGGCTACATCGCACACAAGTCACAAACACATAAAAAAAATAGTTTTTTATTTTTTGGAGCACTTTGAGAGTTACACCACCCTTTAACAGACAGACGCACGCTTGTCGCTGCTGCTTTAAGGATGCAGGTGCGGCTACAGCCCACACATTTCACAAAGACCGAAAAAAAAGAACAATATTTTAATTGTTTGTGTAGAACACTTTGAGGGTGTCACCACCCTTTAACAGACAGACGCACGCTTGTCGCTGCTGCTTTAAGGATGCAGGTGCGGCTACAGCCCACACATTTCACAAAGACAGAAAAAAAAAGAACAATATTTTAATTGTTTGTGTAGCACACTTTGAGGGTGTCACCACCCTTTAACAGACAGACGCACGCTTGTCGCTGCTGCTTTGAGGATGCAGGTGGAATCTAGACGGGATTTGGAACCGAGGACACACTACCTCCATCAATTGTCTAAATCCCACTGCACTAATGTCGGATACCGGACGCACGTCTAACACCAACATAGCAGTCAAGGCCTCAGTTATACGTTTTGCTTCAGGATGACTGCTGTCGTACTTCATCCTCATCGCTAGGGACTGTTGGAGGGTCAATTGTTTAGTAAAAGTAGTGATGTTCCTACTTCCTCTCTGGGATGATGAACAACTCCCAGCAGCAGCAACAGCACTAGTAGGAAGTGGTTCTTGATCTTTCCCTATTTTATTTTTATCAGAGAAAGTTTGGTCCTCCATTTATGTTATATTGATATATATACGTGCGGCTAAAGCGCACACAAACACAGAAAATATTTTTTTATTTTTGCTGGAGAGTAGTGCACTTTGTGGGTTACACCACCCTTTAAGAAATGAGCCAGCCGGCTCTTTACTTATGGGACACAGGCGCACGCTTGGCGCTGCTCCTTTGTTGATGCACGTGCAGCCACAGTGCACACAAGTCACAAACACAGAAAATATATATTTTTTTGGTTTGGAGTGTACTTTCGGGGGTTACAGCACCCTTTAACGGTCAAGCCAGCCGGCCCTTTACTTATGACACAGGCGCACACTTGGCACTACTTTGTTGATGCACGTGCGGCTACTGCGCACACAATTCACAAACACAGAAAATAATTTTTTTTCGGTTTGGACTGGAGTGTACTTTGGGGGTTACAGCACCCTTTAACGGTCAAGCCAGCCGGCCCTTTACTTATGACACAGGCGCACGCTTGGCACTACTTTGTTGATGCACGTGCGGCTAATGCGCACACAATTCACAAACACAGAAAATAATTTTTTTTTTGGTTTGGACTGGAGTGTACTTTCGGGGGTTACAGCACCCTTTAACGGTCAAGCCAGCCGGCCCTTTACTTATGACACAGGCGCACGCTTGGCACTACTTTGTTGATGCACGTGCGGCTACTGCGCACACAATTCACAAACACAGAAAATAATTTTTTTTTTGGTTTGGACTGGAGTGTACTTTGGGGGTTACAGCACCCTTTAACGGTCAAGCCAGCCGGCCCTTTACTTATGACACAGGCGCACGTTTGGCACTACTTTGTTGATGCACGTGCGGCTACTGCGCACACAATTCACAAACACAGAAAATAATTTTTTTTTTGGTTTGGACTGGAGTGTACTTTTGGGGGTTACAGCACCCTTAACGGTCAAGCCAGCCGGCCCTTTACTTATGACACAGGCGCACGCTTGGCACTACTTTGTTGATGCACGTGCGGCTACTGCGCACACAATTCACAAACACAGAAAATAATTTTTTTTTTGGTTTGGACTGGAGTGTACTTTCGGGGGTTACAGCACCCTTAACGGTCAAGCCAGCCGGCCCTTTACTTATGACACAGGCGCACGCTTGGCACTACTTTGTTGATGCACGTGCGGCTACTGCGCACACAATTCACAAACACAGAAAATAATTTTTTTTTGGTTTGGACTGGAGTGTACTTTCGGGGGTTACAGCACCCTTTAACGGTCAAGCCAGCCGGCCCTTTACTTATGACACAGGCGCACGCTTGGCACTACTTTGTTGATGCACGTGCGGCTACTGCGCACACAATTCACAAACACAGAAAATATATTATTTTTTTAGCACTTGGGGGGAGCACCCCTGATGGACAGAGCACCCCCTGGACAACACTACAGCACCTCTTTAGGACTGGGACACTGCACAGGACTTTGGAGTGGACACAGCCCCTATGGAGAACTGACTGCACAACACAGTCCAGCCAGCCCCTATGGACTTTGAAGTAGTGGACACAGCCCCTATTAACAACAGCAGCACAGCACAACACAGCCAGCCCCTATGGACTTTGAAGTAGTGGACAACAGCAGCACTACACTACACTACACTACACAGCCCTAACTCCCACCCTCCCTCTTCACTGTCCACAGCCGAGTGAGAAAATGGCGCCGACGTGGGTACCTTATATAGGATCCAAAACCCGCGAGACTCGGAAGGCGGGATGATGACGTTTTGCCTCGATTTCAGATCCGAGTCAGGCGGGAAAAGTCGAGCCTGATTCGGATCGGACTCGGATCGGGGGGGCTCGGGGGGGTTCGGATTTCAGAAATCCGAACCCGCTCACCCCTAATATGTATGTGTCAGTGTAACTGTATGTGTAACTGTATATAGTATGTGTGTGTACGTACGTATGTATGTATTGTATACATGTGTCTGTGTAACTGTATCTGTCTGTATAAGTGTATATGTATGTATGTACGTATGTATGTATCTATGTATCAGTACATATGTGTCCCTGTAACTCTATGTGTCTGTGTAACTGTATACAGAATGTATGTATGTATGTGTCAGAGTAACTGTGCATATGTGTCCCTGTAAATGTATGTGTCTGTTTAACTGTACATATGTGTCTCTGCAACTGTATGTGTGTATACAGTATGTATGTATGTATATAGATATAGATGCGGCACTCATGGGTTTCAATAAATCACACAATACCAATTTTTCCTGGGGTCAACATTTCAATTACTGTGCATTTTCATCAGGACGAAATGTGTGATTTACTGAAACCCCTGAGTGCCGCATCTATCCTCTCTGTTTATTATAGCATTTAACCATGCTGCTGCTGGCAACGGGGTAAATGCATCATTTTGTCTGCAGGGAGTGCCGATCCATGGACATATATTTTATACATATATATATATATATATATATATATATATACACACACACATACTGTGCATGTATATATATATACTTATATACGTATACATACTGTGTGTGTGTGTGTGTGTATTATTTATATATATATATATATATATATATAAAGTTATAAACAAACACACACATTGATCCCTGGTTAGAATCTAACCCATGGCCCCCAGTGCTGTGAGGTAGTGCTAACCAGCGTGCTACCATGCTGCCCATAGCGCCTAATGCTAAGAGCAGCTCTGGGTGTATGCTATCCCTTATAATACACAAGTATTTGCAGTCAATATTGCAGTACTGGATTCACTAAGAACTGACAATAACATGATGCACATTGTCCAGATATGTTTTACAGCAATTTACTAATCGCGGTCATGGACATATGTATGAAGTACATGGAAAGTTCTAACTCACTCTTTAGTCTTTATCCTTCCCGCAGGTACCGCACAGGCAGCCAAAGAGGCCGTTTACCACCTGGATGGTGCACAGGATCAGGGAGATGCCGGTTGTAGAAAGAATCATAGAAAACAGGATTATATTAAATTCCGCCACACCCTTGGGTTCGATGCATGTGTCCCAGAAGTCTTTGTTGAACAGGTAATTTTCATTACTGCAGAAGAGAAGAGAAACAACAAGTTAAGTTGTTGGTAACAAAGTGCACCACCGAGATGTGTTCTGCGGGACGGGGTTCTATGGATGAGATAAATGGGTGGTTCACTGCCTTGCAAGAGGAGGCCAAGCTTTTTGTTTTCAGATAAAGGGACCTCGGTTTTCCAAACACCGCGGGGGTGTCAGAGATTGGACCTGGTCTTACTTTGATTGGCAGGCAGTTTACGCATTCTGGCAGTGCTCCTGTTCACCCAATTCAATTAAAGGTTACGTGTAATAAACACAGCAGAGATGTCTCCACAGTCTGTCCATGTAAGCTATGAAGGAGATTATCGTGGACATTACATGAGGAGACAAAGACACTTTGCACCATTTATATTTGCAGGGGTATCCACAAGCCCAGGGAAGCGAGCGCGCAGCTTGAAATGTAATAAAGCGATAACCTGAAAGTCTCACCTTAAATCTGTAAGATTCGTGTCAAAGGGACGGCCCCAAGTATGGTAAGATGTAGCGGTGGAGTTTACGAGAAAATAACACGTAGGCCCACGCACCATGCCCACGATAGACACCGCAAAGCCATACGCGGATCCAACAACCCCAATTAAAGCAAACAGGATGGACAGGAACATCTATGGGAGTGAAGAGGTAAAACATTAGGTGCCCGGTAGAAGAAATACAATAGCCAAACGGCATCAACTCCAATGATAAAAATAAAATATCTTTGCATTTCACTTTAACTAAGCCAGTGCGAGAAATGCCATTCCACACGCTTTATACATCTCTGTATTCCATGAATAGAGCCGCCACAGCCATCATCAACTCATTCTGCTCCATGTTGTGGTCAGGGTGGGACTAGAAATGTTTTATTATGACCCTAACCAATGCGGAATGAGGGGAACAGTTTAGTAAAATTGGGGTCATCTCTGCTACATAGACTGATATCTCCCCCCCTACATCTTACAGACAACCTCCTATAAGCTGAGACCTGGGTCTTATAACTAGGTCAATCTAGCAGCAGCTCTGGATTAACAAGTGCCTGAGAGATCTATGGCTCCAGGGTGATTTAATCAAATACCACTCCGTACGTCAACTTTTAAAGTTGGTGTTGGTGGGGGGAGGAGGTGCAGTACATATGTGGAAGCTGCCCCATCACCTCGCATGGCTCTTTCTATTGTGAAATGCCCCTATAACTGTTATCCTCTGTACCCACAAAGTTGGGCAGACCCTCATTACAGACGACATTGGTGTCAGCGCTGAATCACTCATAGATCTTTAGATGGATGAAGATTCTTAATAATAATAACTATACATCAAAAGAGTGAATTCGGTCACTGGGAAAACTTCTCTTAAAAAAACCTATGAAATGTGAGGATGTTTCCTGCGAGTCTCCATTGCTGGCAGATGCACAAACTTATAGTATAGTATTTATAGTACTTATAGTATAAGTTATAATAGTGGTACTAGGTCTAGATAATAATCAGCCGGGTTCTTACCCCGCAGCGGTTATTGCAGCAGCCCTCTCGTCCTGTCGCTTGGATGTGGATAGCTGGAACCAGGACCTGGGGTGAGGAAATAGTCATCTGTTACTAGAGGGCAATGGGATAGGAGGAGATAACGGAAAATGAACTGTCTTGTGGTGCCATGAGTGGGCACAGCTTAAAGTGTATATATATATATATATATAAATTATAAAAGCGAAGACCCTTACCAGTATCCCGCCTCCTATAACCCCTCCTAGGAACAAAACTTCTGGTGTCATATGATCTCCTGCATTGGAAATTGGCTCAGTGTCCCATCCTGGAAAGAGCTGGATGATATTGCAGATGATAGAGATGGCAGACAGGGGGAACAGCGAGATTCCAATAAACTTTGCACATTTCCCAGTGCACATGGTGAGATCGGGATGAGCTGGAAGTACGGAGCCGAGCAGGAGAAGGAGGAACTGTAGAGAGGAGTCTGATCCGGGTCCCTTATATTCCCCAGCCCCAGCCCCGAAGATAAGAGGTTCTGAGTCACAGGACAGTGGAATTTGGACTTCATCTCACACACAGGGAGATAGGGGAGCCTGTGACGCACTGTGCTGCAGTATCACACAATGACACAATTAATGTATCGCACCACAAAAAACAGCACAGTGAGATGCAAAAAATATATATTTTTAAAAAAATAGATATATCCGTAATTAGTGTTTACCCCATCAGAGGACATCATGGGCCTGGGTTTGAGTCGCAGGCTTTGTCGATGTTGGACGTAGCTGAGTAAATAATTTTTACTGTGCAATCACCTGGGGCATAAAGAGCTCAGCAGGGTGTGATGATGCCCCCACAGTTGCCATTTTGGAAAGGGGCTGAAGCCAGTGTCATTTTTAAATAAAGTTAATTAAAAAATAAATAAAAATGATGAGTTGGAGGAGTGGCGGAGCTGCGGGGACGCCATTGCACGGTGATCAGCAGAGCTGAGAGAGAGGCAAAGAAAAGAACAGAAGAGTGGCTGGGGCTTAGAATAAAAGGCCGAACTGTTTGCAGTGACTACTTTTTGGAGGGGAAGTGGCATCAGATTTGGTGAGAGGAAGCCATTATTACACACAACTTCTATGTGTGATATGGAGAAGCTCATCACACTTTGTATATCAGCGCTGCAACAATGCTATGTGACCTTCAGTGGCAAATACACTATAAGGGCCCCAACGTGTGCACAAAGAGTTAACCGTAACTCAGGTTATCAATGATATGAAATCTGTAGTAGGTTATTGGGACCTGCTACTAATGTGTAAATATGTATTGCTTTGTGAACCAAACCTGTTATACTATAATAGTGACCCATTCCAGTAATATTTGGGTTACTAGGAATAAATCTCGATTTTTTTTTTTTGCATAACTTTCTTCTCTCGTTGTCTGTGTCTGGTTGTGGAACCCTTGCCTTTCTGCTGGGTATGGACCGAGGGCCTGATTCAGAGATGGACCCTAATGCGAAGGCAGCTGCGAAAATATGCTAATGACTGTAAATATCACCCGAGTATATAGACGCCCACTGCTGCCTTCCTACCTGCATGCGACGATGCATATCTGCGGAAATATCGGTAACATCGACACACATCGGCGGCCATCTTGCCCTTGCGGAAGGTCTGACCAGCCAGACTCGGCAGCTCTCCTGGAACACAGAGGGCTCTCATGCTGTATTTTCAATCGCAGTGGCACTAATTTATACACGCCTATAAAACGGCGTTCTAACGTATTGTCACGTCTGTGTTATTCTGATCCCCCCCCGTTACCACCCCCAAACGCAGTCCACCTGTCACTCACTGTGCTTCCATAATTGTAATGTGATCGCTGCGCAGTGTGGCTTATACGCATGCGCCATGGCAAACAATCGCTTGATCTGCCAATCAGGCCCTGACTGCCGCCAGCTTACAACTGCACCATGCCATCTGTATCCTTTCCAATATGGTTACATGGGTATTACATGGATAGGGGCCCGCGAAAGGGCGGTGGTGCATGGCAGAAGGGACATGTCCAGCTGCCTAAGGGCAGAAGGAAAGAGGAATAACATACCCCGGTCACCCCACCTGGGTGATTCTTCTTTCCTTCCTTCTGGCACAGTGTAAGAGGTATGGGTATCATTTTATACAGAGAGGTCACTCTCCAACCCCTTCCCATCCACTTCAAATACACGGGCATTAGACAGTAAGCTCTCACGAGCAGGGCCCTCCTTCCTTTGTATGCTTTTCCTTCCCTCGCATCAAAAACCATATCCTCACCACTGCTTACCTTTGGGTTAGGCCGCCCTGCTGTTTGTTTGAGCATTATTATGACGGCAGATGCAGTAATGATTATACACAATGGACCTCATTCAGAGCCGCTCGCTAAGCTGTGATCACTTGTTAGGAGCGATTTTCGTCCGTCTGCGCATGCGTCTAAGTTGCAGTGCGTGTGCGCAAATTAGCGCCTGCAATGTACAATCGAGCACTCGTAGTACAAATACAGGACGCTGCTTTGAGTGACAGATTGTGCCGTTTGTGGGTGGTAACAGGGGAAGGTGCTTGTGAACGGGGGAGAGGTTGTGCGAACGCAGGCGTGTCTAACTGTCAGAACGGCGTTTAATGAGTGTGCATAATTAGCAAAGTAGCGTCATTGCACACGTGACTTGGTTATATTTTAGCCAGAACTGCTCGCACTTCTTGGGGTAGCTTAGGTCAACCCCAAGCGAGGTGAGCAGCTCCGATGGCCCTCGATGTTCATGGTTAATCAGACACTTCCCGGAGATGACGTGTGCTGCGAGTGACAGGTGGGAGGTTTTATAGTCCAGCGTACGCTAACTGCCATCGCTCACTAAGACATAGAGGGCGTACTTACAGCGTAAAGAGCGAGCGCTTGATGTGCAAACCCGGCCCCTGTTTGCAAGCGAGCGATCGCATTTTGCAGGCGGCTCTGAATGAGGTCCTATGTCCTTGTCCTGCAATGTTCTGCATTCTATGTCACTTTCATTCCTGTTTTTGTTCACACAGTTTCTGTTTTTGTACTTTGTAAGGCGCCGCGAACACCTTGCAACGCCCAATATAAATAAAGGATAATAATAATTACATGGGACAGGCAGAGCTACAAGCACCCAGCAGTAGTAGTCACAAGCAGAGCAGAGCAGTGGGAAGAGGGACCCTAGGGCATTTAGAGTGCCTAAGGGCATCCAAACCCGCCTAGGGTCGGTGGAGATTTGCTGTGTGCCCTGTGCACAGACTGCTATGTAACCTCTCCTATTCACCCACCACTCACACCTATGTAACTGTGTGCCCTGTGCACAGACTGCTATGTAGCCTATCCTATTCACCCACCACTCACACCAATGTCACTGTGTGCCCTGTGCACAGACTGCTATGCAACCTCTCCTATTCACCCACCACTCACACCAATGTCACTGTGTGCCCTGTGCACAGACTGCTATGTAACCGAACCTATTCACCCACCACTCACACCAATGTCACTGTGTGCCCTGTGCACAGACTGCTATGTAACCTATCCTATTCATCCACCACTCACACCAATGACACTGTGTGCCCTGTGCACTGACTGCTATTTAACCTATCCTATTCACCCACCGCTCACACCAATGTCACTGTGTGCCCTGTGCACAGACTATGTAACCTCTCCTATTCACCCACCACTCACGCCAATGTCACTGTGTGCCCTGTGCACAGACTGCTATGTAACCTATACTATTCACCCACCACTCACACCAATGTCACTGTGTGCCCTGTGCACAGACTTTTATGTAGCCTATCCTTTTCACCCACCACTCACACCAATGTCACTGTGTGCCCTGTGCACAGACTGCTATGTAACCTCTCCTATCCATCCACCACTCATAGCAATGTCACTGTGTGCCCTGTGCACAGACTGCTATGTAACCAATCGTATTCACCCACCAGTCACACCAGTGTTACTGTGTGCCCTGTGCACAGACTGCTATGTAACCGATCCTATTCACCCCCCACTCACACCTATGTCACTGTGTGCCCTGAGCACACACTGCTATGTAACCTATCCTATTAATCCACCACTCAAACCAATGTCACTGTGTGCCCTGTGCACATACTGCTATATAACCTATACTATTCACCCACCACTCACACCAATGTCACTGTGTGCCCTGTGCACAGACTGCTATATAACCTATACTATTCACCCACCACTCACACCAATGTCACTGTGTGCCCTGTGCACAGACTGCTATGTAACCTATCCTATTCATCCACCACTCACACCAATGTCAGTGTGTGCCCTGAGCACAGACTGCTATGTAGCCTCTCCTATCCATCCACCACTAACACCAATGTCACTGTGTACCCTGTGCACAGACTGCGATGTAGCCTCTCCTTTCCATCCACCACTCACACCAATGTCACTGTGTGCCCTGTGCACAGACTGCTATGTAACCTCTCCTATCCATCCACCACTCATAGCAATGTCACTGTGTGCCCTGTGCACAGACTGCTATGTAACCAATCGTATTCACCCACCAGTCACACCAGTGTTACTGTGTGCCCTGTGCACAGACTGCTATGTAACCGATCCTATTCACCCACCACTCACACCTATGTCACTGTGTGCCCTGAGCACACACTGCTATGTAACCTATCCTATTAATCCACCACTCAAACCAATGTCACTGTGTGCCCTGTGCACATACTGCTATATAACCTATACTATTCACCCACCACTCACACCAATGTCACTGTGTGCCCTGTGCACAGACTGCTATGTAACCTATCCTATTCATCCACCTCTCACACCAATGTCAGTGTGTGCCCTGAGCACAGACTGCTATGTAGCCTCTCCTATCCATCCACCACTAACACCAATGTCACTGTGTACCCTGTGCACAGACTGCTATGTAGCCTATCCTTTCCATCCACCACTCACACCAATGTCACTGTGTACCCTCTGCACAGACTGCTATGTAGCCTCTCCTATTCATTCACCACTCACACCAATGTCACTGTGTGCCCTGTGCACAGACTGCTATGTCACCTCTCCTATTCACCCACCACTCATGCCAATGTCACTGTGTGCCCCGTGCACAGACTGCTATGTAACCTCTCCTATTCACCCACCGCTCACACCAATGTCACTGTGTGCCCTGTGCACAGACTGCTATGTAACCTATCCTATTCATCCACCACTCACACCAATGTCACTGTGTGCCCAGTGCACAGACTGCTATGTATCCTATCCTATTCACCCACCACTCACACCAATGTCACTGTGTGCCCTGTGCACAGACTGCTATGTAACCTCTCCGATTCACCCACCTCTCACACCAATGTCACTGTGTGCCCTGTGCACAGACTGCTATATAACCTCTCCTATTCACCCACCACTCACACCAATGTAATTGTGTTCCCTGTGCACAGACTGCTATGTAACCTATCTTATTTACCCACCACTCACACCAATGTCACTGTGTTCCCTGTACACAGACTGATATGTAGCCTATCCTGTTCACCCACCACACATACCTATGTCACTGTATGCCCTGTGCACACTGATATGTAACCTATACTATTCACCCACATCACACACCAATGTCACTGTGTTCCCTGTACACAGACTGCTATGTAACCTCTCCTATTCATCCACCACTCACACCAATGTCACTGTGTACCCTGTGTACAGACTGCTATGTAACCTATCCTATTCATCCACCACTCACACCAATGTCACTGTGTGCTCTGTGTACAGACTGCTATGTAGCCTCTCCTATCCATCCACCACTTACACCAATGTCACTGTGTGCCCTGTGCACAGACTGCGATGTAACCTCTGCTATTCACCAACCACTCACACCAATGTCACTGTGTGCTCTGTGCACAGACTGCTATGTAGCCTCTCCTATCCATCCACCACTCATACCAATGTCACTGTGTGCTCTGTGCACAGACTGCTATGTAACCTCTCCTATTATCCACCACACACACCAATGTCACTGTGTGCACTGTGCACAGACTGCTCTGTAACCTCTCCTATTCACCCACCACTCACACCAATGTCACTAGGTGCCCTTTGCACAGACTGCTATGTAGCCTCTCCTATCCATCCACCACTCACACCAATGTCACTGTGTACCCTGTGCACAGACTGCTATGTAGCCTCTCCTATTCATTCACCACTCACACCAGTGTCTCTGTGTGCCCTGTGCACAGACTGCTATGTAACCTCTCCTATTCACCTACCACTCACACCAATGTCACTGTATGCCCTGTGCACAGACTGCTATGTAACCTCTCCTATTCACCTACCACTCACACCTATGTCACTATGTGCCCTGTGCACAGACTGCTATGTAACCTCTGCTATTCACCAACCACTCACACCAATGTCACTGTGTGCTCTGTGCACAGACTGCTATGTAGCCTCTCCTATCCATCCACCACTCATAGCAATGTCACTGTGTGCCCTGTGCACAGACTGCTATGTAACCGAACCTATTCACCCACCACTCACACCAATGTCACTGTGTGCCCTGTGCACAGACTGTTATGTAACCTATCCTATTCATCCACCACTCACACCAATGACACTGTGTGCCCTGTGCACTGACTGCTATTTAACCTATCCTATTCACCCACCGCTCACACCAATGTCACTGTGTGCCCTGTGCACAGACTATGTAACCTCTCCTATTCACCCACCACTCACGCCAATGTCACTGTGTGCCCTGTGCACAGACTGCTATGTAACCTATACTATTCACCCACCACTCACACCAATGTCACTGTGTGCCCTGTGCACAGACTTTTATGTAGCCTATCCTATTCACCCACCACTCACACCAATGTCACTGTGTGCGCTGTGCACAGACTGCTATGTAACCTCTCCTATCCATCCACCACTCATAGCAATGTCACTGTGTGCCCTGTGCACAGACTGCTATGTAACCAATCGTATTCACCCACCAGTCACACCAGTGTTACTGTGTGCCCTGTGCACAGACTGCTATGTAACCGATCCTATTCACCCCCCACTCACACCTATGTCACTGTGTGCCCTGAGCACACACTGCTATGTAACCTATCCTATTAATCCACCACTCAAACCAATGTCACTGTGTGCCCTGTGCACATACTGCTATATAACCTATACTATTCACCCACCACTCACACCAATGTCACTGTGTGCCCTATGCACAGACTGCTATATAACCTATACTATTCACCCACCACTCACACCAATGTCACTGTGTGCCCTGTGCACAGACTGCTATGTAACCTATCCTATTCATCCACCACTCACACCAATGTCAGTGTGTGCCCTGAGCACAGACTGCTATGTAGCCTCTCCTATCCATCCACCACTAACACCAATGTCACTGTGTACCCTGTGCACAGACTGCTATGTAGCCTCTCCTTTCCATCCACCACTCACACCAATGTCACTGTGTGCCCTGTGCACAGACTGCTATGTAACCTCTCCTATCCATCCACCACTCATAGCAATGTCACTGTGTGCCCTGTGCACAGACTGCTATGTAACCAATCGTATTCACCCACCAGTCACACCAGTGTTACTGTGTGCCCTGTGCACAAACTGCTATGTAACCGATCCTATTCACCCCCCACTCACACCTATGTCACTGTGTGCCCTGAGCACACACTGCTATGTAACCTATCCTATTAATCCACCACTCAAACCAATGTCACTGTGTGCCCTGTGCACATACTGCTATATAACCTATACTATTCACCCACCACTCACACCAATGTCACTGTGTGCCCTGTGCACAGACTGCTATTTAACCTATCCTATTCATCCACCACTCACACCAATGTCAGTGTGTGCCCTGAGCACAGACTGCTATGTAGCCTCTCCTATCCATCCACCACTAACACCAATGTCACTGTGTACCCTGTGCACAGACTGCTATGTAGCCTCTCCTTTCCATCCACCACTCACACCAATGTCACTGTGTACCCTCTGCACAGACTGCTATGTAGCCTCTCCTATTCATTCACCACTCACACCAGTGTCTCTGTGTGCCCTGTGCACAGATTGCTATGTAACCTCTCCTATTCACCCACCGCTCACACCAATGTCACTGTGTGCCATGTGCATTGACTGCTATGTAAGCTATCCTATTTACCCACCGCTCACACCAATGTCACTGTGTACCCTGTGTACAGGCTGCTATTTAACCTATCCTATTCATCCACCACTCACACCGATGTCACTGTGTGCCCAGTGCACAGACTGCTATGTATCCTATCCTATTCACCCACCACTCACACCAATGTCACTGTGTGCCCTGTGCACAGACTGCTATGTAACCTCTCCGATTCACCCACCTCTCACACCAATGTCACTGTGTGCCCTGTGCACAGACTGCTATATAACCTCTCCTATTCACCCACCACTCACACCAATGTAATTGTGTTCCCTGTGCACAGATTGCTATGTAACTTATCTTATTTACCCACCACTCACACCAATGTCACTGTGTTCCCTGTACACAGACTGATATGTAGCCTATCCTGTTCACCCACCACACATACCTATGTCACTGTATGCCCTGTGCACACTGATATGTAACCTATACTATTCACCCACATCACACACCAATGTCACTGTGTTCCCTGTACACAGACTGCTATGTAACCTCTCCTATTCATCCACCACTCACACCAATGCACTGTGTACCCTGTGTACAGACTGCTATGTAACCTATCCTATTCATCCACCACTCACACCAATGTCACTGTGTGCCCTGTGCACAGACTGCGATGTAACCTCTGCTATTCACCAACCACTCACAGCAATGTCACTGTGTGCTCTGTGCACAGACTGCTATGTAGCCTCTCCTATCCATCCACCACTCATACCAATGTCACTGTGTGCTCTGTGCACAGACTGCTATGTAACGTCTCCTATTATCCACCACACACACCAATGTCACTGTGTGCACTGTGCACAGACTGCTCTGTAACCTCTCCTATTCACCCACCACTCACACCAATGTCACTAGGTGCCCTTTGCACAGACTGCTATGTAGCCTCTCCTATCCATCCACCACTCACACCAATGTCACTGTGTACCCTGTGCACAGACTGCTATGTAGCCTCTCCTATTCATTCACCACTCACACCAGTGTCTCTGTGTGCCCTGTGCACAGACTGCTATGTAACCTCTCCTATTCACCTACCACTCACACCAATGTCACTGTATGCCCTGTGCACAGACTGCTCTGTAACCTCTCCTATTCACCCACCACTCACACCAATGTCACTAGGTGCCCTTTGCACAGACTGCTATGTAGCCTCTCCTATCCATCCACCACTCACACCAATGTCACTGTGTACCCTGTGCACAGACTGCTATGTAGCCTCTCCTATTCATTCACCACTCACACCAGTGTCTCTGTGTGCCCTGTGCACAGACTGCTATGTAACCTCTCCTATTCACCTACCACTCACACCAATGTCACTGTATGCCCTGTGCACAGACTGCTATGTAACCTCTCCTATTCACCTACCACTCACACCTATGTCACTATGTGCCCTGTGCACAGACTGCTATGTAACCTCTGCTATTCACCAACCACTCACACCAATGTCACTGTGTGCTCTGTGCACAGACTGCTATGTAGCCTCTCCTATCCATCCACCACTCATACCAATGTCACTGTGTGCTCTGTGCACAGACTGCTATGTAACCTCTCCTATTATCCACCACACACACCAATGTCACTGTGTGCACTGTGCACAGACTGCTATGTAACCTCTCCTATTCACCCACCACTCACACCTATGTCACTGTGTGCCCTGTGCACAGACTGCTATGCAACCTATCCTATTCACCCACCACTCACACCAATGTCACTGTGTGCCCTGTGTACAGACTGCTATGTAACCTCTCCTATTCACCCACCACTCACACCAATGTCACTGTGTGCTCTGTGCACAGACTGCTTTGTAACCTATCCTACTCACCCACCACTCACACCAATGTCACTGTGTGCCCTGTGCACAGACTGTTATGTATCATCTCCTATTCACCCACCCCTCACACCAATGTCACTGTGTGCCCTGTGTACAGACTGCTATGTATCGTCTCCTATTCACCCACCACTCATACCAATGTCACTGTGTGCCCTGTGCACAGACTGCTATGTAGCCTCTCCTATTTAAGTGACCATGAGCCCAAAGCTCCTCTCCCCCCCTCCACTTACCGGCCACACGCACGGTGCCACACCTATCTCTTGCATTGATGATGTAAATAAATTTTTTGTTTTTGTTATTGCTCAAATCTATACATTGCAGTCCTCTTTTTGCTTCAATAAAATCAATGGCGCACCCTATCTTTTTTAATTAAAAGCTAAATATATCTGTCAATGGAACCATACAGTTAATGTACTGATTTTTTTTCTTAGTCCGAGAGATGCTTTGCAGTTAAGGTAGCTGATGGCTGTATAAGCCTAAAGCTACATAAGTGTACAGGCTTGGAGCCGATAGTAATAAAAGACCAGGTTACATAGTGGTTGATTGACAGGTCAATAGGACCTGTGTTTCTTTGTCCTATCAGAGCATGGGTAGGGCGGGTCTTTAGAATTTATAAAGGTTTAAGTGGAAGCTGAAGACTTCCTCTTTGCTCCAGGATTCCGGAAGGCTAAGTGTTCTGTGCCACAACTTGGTCCTGTCAAATTGTTTGGCATATTATATAAATAAAAATTCTTATCTTTTATTTCCCTTTTTCCTTCTGTCTTTATTGTTTTTTTTCTGCAGTATAATTTAATTTTTAGTTCTCTCATTATTTTATTTTGCTTTTATTTTCCTTTCTAATATTTATTTTGCCATGTCCAGGCAGCAGCGCTCTGCTCCCCCCCCCAGCCGTTTGGCTGAGTTCTCACACCCCCTATCTTCTAGCTCTGCGGTCCGCAGGCACTTATCCCCTGCTGGGCAGCTCCCCCAGCCCTTCCCTGGAGCCCAGCAGCCTCCTGCGTGGCGTGCCTCCAAAAGGCATGCACCGCCGCCCCCCCCTTTCATTCCCCCGGCGGCTATGCCCTCTCGCGCTGCCGCCAAGGGCACACTGGCGGCATCCGCCGCTGTTGAGCTGGTCACAGGACCAGCCAGCGCGGACTTACAGCCGGCGCCATTTTCCCCCCTTATGGCGCCTGCGGCTCTTCCGGCGGGAGGTTTCATTACTCCCGCCGCGCACGTTCCGCCGCGAGCAGCGCGGCTGTTTTGCTTACCCCACACAGCTCAACTACTATATCCCCGGCTCGGGTGGGCTCCGGCCGGGGACGCAAAGGGCGGCGAGTGTCTGCCGTTAATGAGGCAGACACAGCCGTTTTGGCCACGCCCCCCACGGGCATTTTAGGCTCCCCTTCTGGCCAAGTCTCTCATGAGTCAGCCAGTGCTGACAGAGACTTGGCCCCTCCTACTGCCACATCATCATCCATCATCCCTGCAGGCAGCCTCACTGCCATAACCCCCCATGCAGTGCAGGTTCAGCAGGGCATAGATTTCTGCAGCATGTCCACGCCCTGTTCCAGCACACAGGCAGTTATGCAGCAGGTCCCACCTTTATCCCAAGATATAGTGCAGCCTATCCTGCCTGCATTGCACATGGATTCTGCCAGTGGTTCCAGCACACCTAGTGAGGATGATGATTGCTTGTCTATTGTAGCTGAACCTCTAAATTCTGCTCCTCCCCCTACATCGCCGCTGCTTTTTTCCGGGTCAACGGCGTCATCTTCTGCTCCAGCCCCCCAGGCGCACCTTGGCTTAAGTGGGTCAGGTGTTCCCCCCCCCCCCCCCTTTTTATTCCGCTTTTCCATTTGCACACGGTTTTAATGCTCAAGCATCTAATATTACCAACCCCACCTTTCCTTTTTGGCCATTTTCCCCTCAAAATATGCAGTCGTCAGCAAGTGGATTTAATCCAGCTGGCATGGGTTTTTTCCCATATTGGTCTCCGCAAACCTGGGGCTTTTCTACTTCAGGGTCCATAGGGTATCCACAGGATACCTTGGGGTATAGGTGATGACGTCAGGCATCATAGAGTTAAGTTTTCAGCCTCCCAGGATGCACTAGGGTCCCCCTCCTATACCCCGCCCCCGAGCCAAGGCATCTCAGTTTCGTTTGGTGCCCGGCCGGAGTCGGATGCACCTGCTAGAGGGGGGCTTAGAAGAGCCCCTGAAGTTTTCTTCATTGCAGCTGTGGCTGCACATCTGGAAGTACAGCATGGACAGTCAGTACTGACGTCCATGCTGTCTTCCCTACACCCCCGCCGGTACCAGAACGCCGGTACTGATCCGGGGATGCTGGTAAGCATCTGGGGTCACAGCTAGTGGTGACCCCAGATGTTTTGGACCATGGCCCGATCTAAGGGGGACAAAGGTAAGCAGCAGGGGTCCCGCGGTGGGACCCTGCTGAACATGGTCCAAAAGTCCCCAGGCAGGGGGCTCCCTGGGGACTGGCTGCAGTGTGGAGCCAGGTATTAACCTGCGCTTCCACTACCCCCCTGGGACAGCGGACCGCGGCAGAGCGGTAGCGCTGCGGCGTCCCAGGGGTTAAATTCATGCCAGGGGAGCGCGCCTTCCCTGTCTCACAGCCGGTGCCTCCCCTGCTGCACACAGCCCTCTCTGCACACGCCGACTGGTCCTGTGGCAGCGCTCCTCCCACAGGCCAGCCTCCTCTATGCTCCTCGGTGGCCATCTTCAGAACGCATGGTGAACGCTGCTGGAAGCTTAAGATCGGTGGCATCGTGGTCTGGGTCCCCCCGCATACCTCTCCTCCGCTTGGTTAGGTCTGTGTATGCAGCGCTGTGTCCTACCAGACTCTGTCTGTGTAGTTGAGTATCAGCGCTGATAGTGCAGGATTTATTTTTCTGTGCATTGTATGTGACTGTGCTAGCGCTGCTGCCTGTACTTTTAATTTCTTACTGTCAGCCTTGTCACTGTCCCTGTTCTTTCTGCTAAAGCCCTTGCGGTGCGGTGCTGCAGGATGGTCTCTCGCTATACTAACTAGTATTGGTGAGAGGGGTCACATACTTACCATCATGTCTGAGAGTGACTTTCCTCTCCAGCTTCAGTGTACTACGTGTAAAGTACCTATAGCGGAGGGGCTATGCCGGCAGTGTTTACAGCCTTGGTGGGCCAGTTAGCTCCGCAGCCCGCGTTCTCACAGATGGGATTGTCCCAGCAATCAGTGGTGTCGTCACCCATGCAGGGTTTCCCGAGGCAACTGTTGGTACCCCACAGTCTCCCTATTTCCCCTCCCCCGGTCACTCAGGAGCCTGCATGCGTTAATTCCCTGACTAGTTCTGTACAGCACTTGTCGGATGTGTTACAAGGGGAGTCTGTGTTGCGGCCACATAAGCGGCCGGTGGCGTCTGTCTTCTCCTTATGAGGATGACGCAGTGACGTCTGATGATGGGGAGATTCTGGATCTTTCCGACCAGGAACCTCTCCGTACTAAGGAGGCGGACGCTAGGTCCAAGGTGTATATTCCTGGACTTATTCGGGCAGTCCGCACAGCTTTGGTGATTGAGGACGAAGATCCTCCGGTGTCCAAATCTAAATATGCCTTTTTTTAAGGATATTAAGGGTGATGCCACAGTGTTTCCTCTTTCGGGTCAGTTGGTGGACCATTTAGAGGAGGCATGGAAACAGCCTGGCAAACTATACCAGACGCAGAGGCGTTTGGCGGTGGCTTATCCGTTCGCAGATAATTATTTTTCTAAGTGGGAATCCCCTCCACAGGTGGATTCTCATGTGACACGCCTAGTCCGTAGTGCCACATTACCCATGCCATCCATGTCTTCCCTTAAGGATGCTACGGACCGCAAGGTGGAGATCTGCCTAAAGTCCATTTATTCCCTTGCGGGGGGGGGGGGGGGGCAGCTAGGCCGGCTATGGCCATTTGTTGGGTTGCCAGAGCTATGGAGCGCTGGGCTGACACTTTGGAGGCGTCCTTCGATTTCGACTGGATTCAGCCACTTATATCAACGAAGCAGCCTTGGATATCAGTACCCAGGCATCTCGGATTTCTTCGGAAGCTGTAGCTGCTCATCGCACCTTATGGTTGCGATCTTGGAAGGCGGACGCTGATTCCAAAAAGGGCTTGGAAGCGTTGCCTTTTAACGGAGAAGTTCTATTTGGTCCGGATCTGGACAAAATTGTAGCCACACTGGCGGCACCCAAATCGGCATGTCTCCCGTCTGCTGCAGTTCCTTCCGGTTCAGGTACGTCGTCCTTTTGGCCTTATAGGGCCCAGGGTAGACCAAAAGCACAATCCTTTCCCAGACAGGCTGGCCCCAAAAAATCGGCCAAGCCCCGAAAGCAGGCCTGGAGTAGCAGGCGTCCGGCCCCTAAGCCAGATGACAAGCCTGCGGCCTGATGGTCCGGGCCTCCCTTTGGGGGATCCCAAAGTGGGAGGCCGCCTGCTGCAGTTCGCCCGGTGTTGGTCAGTCACCACGACAGACACTTGGGTTCTCGAGGTGGTTTCTCACGGGTACGCCCTCTCCTTCCGGCACAGACCCCTGTCTCGATTCTTCACCATGGGTCTGCCATCAGACTGGAACAAAGCCTTGGAACTGCGGAAGGTTTTGCACACTATGGCCCTCATTCAGAGCCGCTCGTTAGCGGCAGTACGCTCGTTCCGAGCGATGTTTGCACATCTGCGCATGCGTACGCTTTTTAGTACGCATGCGCGAACCAGTCAGTGCGGCCGAAAATCGTTTGTACGCTATATAGCGAGTGCCTGCTATTTTGAGTGACAGAATGAGGCGTATGTGGGTGGTAACAGGGGAAGGTGCTTGAAAATGGGGAGTGGAGATCCGAACGCAGGCGTGCTTAAAGGTCAAAACGGGCGTTTTATGGGTGTGTATATTTAAAACAGCAGCGTCAATGACCACGTCACTGGGTTATTTTAGAGCCAGAACTGCTCGCAAATTTGTGGTAGCAAACACCAACCACAAGAATAGCGAGCAGTTCATACGCTGGTCGATGTACTCGATTAATCTAATAAATAGCGGACATGACGTATGGTGCGAGCGGCCAGGGGGCGTTTTTAACAAATAAACGAGCGTATGTTTTGCTCGTTCGTTCAGACTTAGAGGTGTGAACAGACTGCAATGTGCGTACGGATCATTTGAATAGCCACCCCTTGTTTTTAAACGAACGACCGCAAATAGCGAACGGCTCTGAATGAGGGCCTATGCTCCATGCTGGAGTTATAGTGCCTGTTCCATTCTCCCAGAGGGGCCAAGGTTTCTATTCTAATCTCTTTTTGGTGCAGAAACCCAATGGGTCGTACCGTCCGATACTCAACCTCAAAGCTCTCAACAAGTCTTTGCGGGTGCCGAAGTTTCGGATGGAGACCCTGCGGTCCATCATTCTGGCGCTGGAACCTGGGGACTACATGGTGTTGATGGACATACAGGGCGCTTACCTGCATGTCCCTATTCTTTTATGCCATCAACAGTTCCTCAGATTTGCAATCCGCAATGACCACTTTCAGTTCCGGGCGTTGCCTTTTGGCCTGGCGACAGCACCACGTGTTTTCACCATGGTGATGGCGGTCATGGCGGCTTGTTACCATACTTGGACGACCTTCTCTTGGTGGCAGGATCTCCAGAGCTCCTTCTACGCCACTTGGACCTGACCATTGCAGTACTGCAATGGCACGGCTGGTTAATAAACTGGCAGAAGTCCACCCTGATCCCGTCTCAGCGGATTCTGCACCTCGGAGCCTTATTGGACTCCGGACAGCAAAGGATCTTTGTGACGGGGGAAAAGATCTCTGCCTTGCAGTTGAAGGTGCGCAGTTGTCTGCAGAGCCGCCGGGTGTCTCTGCATTCGGCGATGAGGTTACTGGGCTCCATGGTGTCGGTATTCGACATGGTGGAATATGCCCAGTTTCACTCCAGACCCCTGCAGCATCTGATCCTGTCCAAATGGAATGGGCTGCCTCAGTCTCTAAAATCCCAGACGATGGTGCTCACTCCGGAGGTTCGCCTGTCCTTAGCCTGGTGGTTACAGACGACCCATCTCAACAAGGGTCGTCCATTCTGGGTGGCGAATTGGGTCCTGTTGACAATGGACGCCAGTCTTCGGGGCTGGGGAGCAGTCTCGGGTCCGCACTTGTTCCAGGGCAGGTGGACTCAGGCAGAAGCAGAGCTTCCAATAAACATTTTGGAGCTCCGCGCGGTGTTCAATGCTCTCCAGCAGGCACATCGGGTTCTCCAAGGTCACCCAGTGCAGGTCCAGTCGGACAACGCTACCACCGTGGCCTACATAAATCGGCAGGGAGGAACCCGAAGTTGGGCGGCTCTCGTAGAGGTGTCCTGGATCCTGGTATGGGCGGAGCGCAATCTCCTGGCTATATCAGCAGTATTCATCCCGGGAGTGCTGAACTGGGAGGCGGACTTTCTCAGTCGCCAGGACGTTCATCCGGGGGAATGGTCCCTGCACCCGGATGTTTTTCAACTGCTGGTGGACAGGTGGGGTCTTCCAGAGATCGACCTCATGGCGTCCCGGCAAAACAACAAGTTGCCGGTGTACGGGTCTCGCACAAGAGACGAAAAGGCATCTCTGGTGGATGCTCTGTCCGTTCGGTGGACGTTCCGGTTTCCTCCGGTTTTCCTTCTTTCGCGGGTAATCCGGAAATTCAAACAGGAAGGAGGGACGCTTCTGTTGATAGCTCCCGCATGGCCCAGACGGCACTGGTTCAAAGAACCTTCAGGGTCTGTCCGTGGACAGTCCTCTGCCGTTGCCGTTACGACCGGACATTCTGTCACAGGGTCCCTGTCTTCACCCGGACCTGACTCGGCTGTCTTTGACGGCGTGGCTGTTGAGACGGCCATGTTAAGGTCCAGGGGTTTTTCCAGCTCTGTAGTGCGAACCATGCTCAGAGCTCGGAAACCGTCTTCCGCGAGAATATACCATCGTGTGTGGCATACGTTTTTCCAGTGGTGTCGGCCGAGAGGTTATGCACCTCGGGAATTTCGTCTGTCTAGAGTACTAGCCTTCCTACAAGCGGGACTGGACCATGGGCTTCGCCTTGCTTCTTTGAAGGTGCAGGTTTCTGCCCTGTCTGTCTGGTTCCATCGTAGGATTGCTACAATGCCTGATGTGCGCACCGTTCTGCGAATTCAGCCGCCTTTTGTTCCACCTGTGGCGCCTTGGGATTTGGCTGTGGTCCTGAGGGCTCTCCAGGGACCGCTGTTTGAACCACTGGGCTCAGTGGATCTTAAATGGCTAACAGCTAAGACTGTTTTCCTTCTGGCCATCGCTTCGGCCAGACGTGTTTCTGATTTAGGGGCTCTCTTGTAGACCCCCTTTCTTGATTTTTCATGGGAACAGGGCAGTGCTGCGCACTCGTCCTGAATTTCTTCCCAAAGTTTTTTCCCGGTTTCATATTAACGAAGAAATCGTTGTGCCGGCTTTTAACTCACCTGGTCTTTCAGTGGGTGAGGCCACTTTGGATGTGGTGCGGGCCTTAAGGACTTATGTTGACCGCACTTCTTCATTTCGGAAGTCGGATGCCTTGTTTGTCCTCTATGGCTTCCGTAAAAAGGGTTGGCCTGCTTCAAAACAAACTTTGGCAGCTTGGATCCGTATGGCCATTTCAGAAGCTTATCTTCATGAAGGCCTGCCGGTTCCATCCTCTGTGATGGCTCATTCCACTAGGTCTGTGGGTCCCTCGTGGGCAGCTCAACATGGTGCCTCTGCAGTCCAGATCTGCAAGGCTGCCACGTGGTCCTCTGTCCATATCTTTGTGAGGTATTACGCGTTTGACACCTTTGCCTCTCAGGATGCTTCCTTCGGGCGGCGGATTCTCCTTTCAGCACAGGAGCGTCACCACCCTTGAAGGATACTGCTTTGGGACATCCCCAAGGTATCCTGTGGATACCCTATGGACCCTGAAGTAGAAAATATGAGATATGGTAAGAACTTACCCTTGTTATCTCTATTTCTATACGCCCTGTCGTACCTGGGCTGCAGATGGGCTTTACTCTGGTCAACGGTTTTTCCTTCTCCCTCTGGTGAGAATGTGATTCTTGTGTGTGTCCAGATCTTTTTTCTCTCTCTTCCTTCTCCTCCTCCGGCCTATGGCTTGGTACGTAACGGAGATGCCTTGGCTCGGGGGTGGGGTATAGGAGGGGAACCCTAGTGCATCCTGGGAGGCTGAAAACTTAACTCTATGGTGCTCGATGCCTGACGTCAAAAAGGGAAATGTTTTGCTTTCAATGGGGGCCAATGCGATCGGGGGGGCGAGCTGTCGTTTTCGACGCCTTTGTTCCAATTGTGGGGGAGGGCATTCTGCAAAGGAATGTCAGAGAGGAACGGCTGCAACAACTCCCTCGGCAACAGAATCTCGTAAATGAGTTAAATAGAGCTCCTACCCCAGTGCAATTATCAAAATGGTTGGGGTGGTATCCAAACAAGTTTGATGCCGAATTTCTTAGGGAAGGTTTTACTGTGGGTTTTAGAATTCCTGTTTGCAGACCGGTGGTTGCCACTGCTTTGCGCAACCTTCGTTCCGCCAGGGATTTTCCTGAGGAGGTGCAGGCTAAGTTAGATGTTGAGCTAAAATTAGGTAGGATGGTTGGGCCGTTTAACAGCCCACCTATACAAAAATTGTGCATCTCACCCTTGGGTGTTGTACCAAAAAAGACAGAAGGAAAATTCTGTTTAATTCAACATCTTTCTTACCCAGCAGGTACTTCAGTAAATGAGGCCATTGATCCTCAGATTGCCAGCGTAAAGTATCAGTCCTTTGAGGAAGCTTTGGCATTAATTAGAAGTTTTGGTCCAGGGGCTATGTTAGCTAAAATCGACATTGAATCGGCTTTTCGCCTGTTGCCTTTGCATCCGGAACCCTTCAGGTTGATGGGTTTCAGGTTTAAAGGACAATATTACATTGATCGTTGTTTACCTATGGGTTGCGCAATATCATGTGCTTTCTTTGAAAGGTTTAGTACCTTTTTGCAATGGTGTGTGCAAGCGGGTACAGGTCACACTGGGGTCGCTCATTATTTGGACGATTTTCTGGTGGTCGGATCTCTGGATAGTGAGGCATGTAAGAAAACATTGTTTTCAATACAGGCGCTGTTTAAGGTTTTGGGAGTACCCAAGATAAGATGGAGGGTCCTACACCCTGTTTGTCTTACTTAGGTATCGAAATTGATACGGTAATGGGATGCTGCCGTTTACCATTAGACAAGGTACAGCGATTAACGAAACAGATAAGCGGTTCTTTATCAGGTAACAAGATTGAACTCAAGGAAGTTCAATCCCTTTTAGGTTTAATGCATTTTGCATGCAGGGTGATACCGGTTGGAAAGGTTTTCTGTAGGAAGCTTGAAAGAGCTACAGCCAGGCTCACTTCTCCGCATCATAAAATTAGATTATCTAGGGAAATAAAGGATGATCTGACCATGTGGTTGTCATTCTTAAGGGACTTTAATGGGGTTAGGATTTGGTTGAGTGGGCCCACAGACAGCCCCTGCTTGCAACTGTTTACAGATGCTTCAGGTTCGGTAGGTTTCGGTGCTTACCTAGATGGGGAATGGTGCGCGGAGCAGTGGCCTCAAGCTTGGCATACTTCCGGTTTGACCGCAAACCTACTGCTATTGGAGCTTTTTCCAATAGTTGTTGCAGTTGAATTATGGGCGCAGCAACTTCGCAACCGGAACATTGTGTTCTGGTGTGATAACTTAGGGGTGGTACAAGCTATCAATAATCAGAGAGCTGAATCACCTTTGGCGTTGCATCTTTTACGACATTTAGTGCTTAAGTGTTTGGAGGCAAATGTCTTTTTTCAGGCGAAACATGTCCCAGGAGTAGCCAATCGCATCGCCGACGCGCTTTCACGTTTCCAGTGGTTGAAATTCAGAGCGCTCGCTCCCAAGGCGAATCTCCAAGGTTTAAAATGCCCTTCCTCTGTCTGGCAGATTATCGAGACGGGTTAGAAGGATTAGCTGCCATGGTGTTGGCGGCGTCCACGAGACGGGCCTATTTCAAAGCATGGAAAGATTGGGAGCAGTTTCGGGTTTCTAGTTTATGCGAAGGTAAGACCTGCGAGCAGAGCTTAAGTGCATTTGTTTGGGGGTGTTACAAACAAGGTCGATCTAGAGCGTCGACTGCTACAGCATTGGCAGGGATTTCATATTTCTCAAAGATGCAGGGTAGAAATGACCCCACAAAATCATTTTTAATTACAAAAGCGATGAAGGGTTGGGCCAAATCGGAAGGAGTAAAGGAGGATAGGAGATGTCCCATTGACTTGGACTTGCTTAAGGATCTAATTAGTTGTTTGCCCAATGTAGCTTCCAATGAGTTT
Source organism: Taudactylus pleione (assembly GCA_031769625.1). Lineage (NCBI taxonomy): Eukaryota > Metazoa > Chordata > Amphibia > Anura > Myobatrachidae > Taudactylus > Taudactylus pleione. The sequence goes on from JAUIMM010000391.1 coordinate 9,353,428, forward strand.
GAAATAATATTGTTTCAGACCGCATTCTCCATGGCCTTCTTTGGAGCATTTAGGGTTTGTGAACTAGTAGCCGCCTCCAAGCAGTCCATGCAGTCTGGTCTTCTTGGAAAGAATGTGGTACAAAAGCCTAAGGCCCTCCTGTGTAAAATTCATAGGTCGAAAACAGATCAGCTAGGTAAGGGAAAATGGGTGACGGTTCCAGCCCAAGTTGTTAGAGAGGTGTGCCCGGTAACCTTAGCAGAAAATTACTCAAGAGTACGTCCCAAGGATAGTGAGCATTGGTTGGCGCATTCAGATGGCTCACCACTTACTAGATTTCAGTTTTCTGCAGTGTTTAAGCGATGCTTAGTATTTTTGGGGTTGGATGTAGCAGTATATGGCACACATTTGTTCCGTATAGGGGCGGTCACTTGCGCAGCGGAAGCGGGTTGCTCTGAACCGGCCATTAAAGAACTTGGCAGATGGAAGTCAGCAGCGTATAAGAAGTACATTCGCAGTAAGGCGCAGCTTTAGGCATTATGCGCTCCCTGCGGGGTAAACCCAGGCTTAGGGCTCTATTTACTACAATCCGCATATTGAATGCGGATTGTAGTGTGATATTACCGAGTGAATTCGCATTGCGAATTCAGGCAATATCACAGGGATTTACTATAAATCCCTTGCAGGGACAGAGCTTGCGATAAAGCTCTGTCCCTGCGGATCCCATCCGCACTCTAGTCGCGGTATTTTCGGAAAAAATACCGCGACTAAGAGCCCGCGCATGCGCCGACCGACCACCGCTACTACCCCCCACCGATGCTAAGCCCCGCCCCCCGGCGCTAAGCCCCGCCCCGCGGACCCCCCTCCACCCCCCTGCGATCCCCCCTCCCTTCATTACACTTACCTGCATCCTCCTGGCCTCCGGTGGTCTTCTCCGGGCTTCCCGATCAGGTGATCTCCCATACTGCACTGGGGCCCGATCACCTGATGACCGGGCCCCAGTGCACTGTGGGAGACCAGCTGACCGGAGAGGAGCCATCACCGGAGGCCCGATCACCGGTCCCTGGATTCAGGTAAGTGAAAAAAAAAATGTTTAATTTTTTTTTTCTTTTTTTTACAGCAATCAGCTTGCTGTCTATTTAGACCACATAGCTGATTACTGGTACCGGCTCCCGCCTCTGCTCTCCCCGTTAGAGCAGAGTGGGAGCCAGGTAACCGGGGAAGACCTGGATAACGCCACCTCCAGGTGGCGTTATTATCACAGGGCTTCCCCCGGTATTTTTTTACAATTTATTTTTAGTAACTTGCACACAGATCACATTTCCCATTACAATTATGGGAAATGCGATCTGCTTTACTAAAAATAAGTGATACTGGGGGTTGGAGTAGAATTTTACTAATTCTACTCCAATTGCCCTGTAATAACTACAGGTGAAACTAAAATAATGTGAAAAGGGTGTGAAAACACCCTTTTTCACTTTATTTTAGTAAAAATAATGTTAATAAATAGAGCCCATAGTCATTTAACTCGCCACTATTGTGGGGGTACGAAGGGATTTGCCCTAAATTTTTTCCCTTTAACTAAGGTTTTTTTTTATTATAACAGGTTTTTCCTTCGTCTGGGTTGCCCGTTCTATTGCGCTCCACTCCCCTTTCCCCCCCTCCCCATCCCAACCTTTTATGTTTCATGTTGTTTGTGTGAGCATGGCGTTGATTGGTTGGATTTATTATTAATTATATGTCGGATTATATCTGTTACAGATGTTCTCCGGACCTCTTTAGAAGTCTGGTTCGTGGGTCACTCGTTCATTTATTGGGCGGCCCACTCGGCATTGGCCATGGAGGCTACTACATTGCTCAATGGTCGGAGGGTTAGGTGGGTAGGTATCAGGTGTCTAAAGTGGGAGGGTATGGATTGTTTAATTGAGGATTCCATAAAAAAATGGGGACCCCCGGGATGCCTAGTCATACATGCAGGGGGTAATGACTTAGGAAATTGGACAGGGATAAAACTTATAATTAACATAAGGGCAGATGTTGATAAATGGCATTCAGTTTATAACTCAATGCAAATTGTTTGGTCAGACATAGTACAGCGTCGGGTCTGGAGGTGCCCTCACAAAGGACCGGTAATTGACTGCATACGTAGGAAAGTTAATGCTGCGGTTGGCAAACACATCATTAGGTTAGGAGGCCTTGTGGCAAGGCATCCGGGTATCCGGTATGATGACCCATTAACCTTCCACAATGATGGGATTCATCTTAGTGAAGATGGGATGAGAGTGTTCCTTCAGGAAATTTTTTCAATATTGGAAAAATAGTTATAGGGTCACTTGGTGGCGGGCTGCGATTTTAGTGATCGCTGCTTTGGCGGGAAAGCATTGCTTCTCAGCGGCCAATAGTGGACGCAAGTGGTAGCTGTTGGGGGCACCTTCCCTTTCGCAGGGCGAGCTGTCTCTGCCCAATGGGCTTCTTCATTAAGGTTGGGCCCCAGCAGTGCTAAGCCAATAGATGGGGGAGTTTAGGCCTCCACGGCTCAGTTTGCGTCGGGGGGTGTACAGCCGACCTCCCCCCATTTGATAGTGAAGAATGTTTGGGCTAGAGCTGAGATGCTTTCTTTGGCCACCTTCTTTTCTAATAAAAATTTGATTAGTTAAAAATGAAATAATAAAAAGTTGTGACCTTATTTAAATAGCAATTTCTGTGTCTGTCGTCATTTCTAGATATATAGATATTAGTGAAGTAGGTTAATGATGATTAGAGGTTATCAGACTATAGACAACTTATGAAAGAGGATAGACTATAAGCAGGGGCGTAAGTTCATCCCAGTTGCCCGGAGGCAAGTTAGAGTCAGCCGACTCTGCAGCAGCATATGCTGGTGAGCCACCATTTGTTGTGATGCAGAATAAGCGGTTCCGGCAGGTGGCTCTCTGTACCAGTGGTTCCTGGCATAGATCAGACAGGTGCCTCGGGTACCAACTCACTGTAGCGGGTGCACCATTGCTTGCTGCAGCGCAGGCTCATCCTATCTTCTATTGCAGATGTTAACAGGGCTCCCAAGACAGAGCTGAGCAATACTACAGCAGCAGCAGGTGCGTTGCTGCAGTGGAAGATCAGTGGTCACACTCGTACTCCCCTGTGAACCACACAAGTGCTGCTGTACATGCTATAGATGGAAGAGCCCCTTCAGGGCTTGGCGCCCATAGGCAAGCGCCTCCATTGTCTCTGGGAGTTACGCCCCTGACTATAAGCTCTCTGCCCTCATGTGCTTTTCCCTCCCTCAACTATACCATCGCCTCCTCCCCACTGCCTACAATGGCACCAAACCTTTGGGTTAAGCCGTCACTGCTTTTGTGGGTATGATGACGGTTGATGCAGCAATGGTTATACAGCTTGTATCCCATATTCTGCCATGTTTTGTGCTGTAAGTCTTTTGCACTTTTCTTGTTATGCTTGCACTGGTGCGGTTTATGTACTATGTAAGGCTCTGCAGGCCCCATATAAATAAATAATAATAATAATGATAATATTGTTCCTTCATTCAAACACCAGCCAATCAGACACTTGCTTTCATTGACTAACTTGCACTAGAAAAGTAACGTTAGTCCTGATTGGTTGCTGCGGTATAATTTCAGAATTAATTTAGGTTTAGAAAACTGGGTTATTTTTATTATTTGTCAGAAAGATCTGATCACCTGGGTACTGTCCCATCAGATAGCAAGGATAATATATGTGCCCGAGAGAGTGAAATATCGGATCAGAAGGGTAATATTTAATTTGTATTACGCAGAAGAAAAGCGACGTAAATCTGTATGAACTTCTTTGTTTATTCACAAACTGAATTTGGTATAAATTATATATACAAATATAACGGTTATGTACATATCAGGCGCCATTCCCAGAATCCTCTCTGTGAGGACGAGTCAGTCTGGCAGGGCCCTTCATTCTGCCTCGTAGGGGGTGGGATCACCAATCCCTTCTGTCTTCAACGCATACCGGGGGTAACCCCCGTGCTCTGTCAGAGGGGGCGGCTTCTATCAAAGGAACCAGCCTTTGAAGTGGGATGGGTGGGGGCTGATGACTTTTTACACTTGGATGAGCTAGCAGTGAATAAACCTGAAACATAAAAGGTTTAACAAGTAAGTGACCAAAAAGCAAAATCCAGGCAAAAATAAATAATTGCAACATGCTCTACATTGCTTATGTATTAATATTATACTGTACCAGTATAATACATACTATGCATGTGGTATATATTGTATACTCTACATCAGGGGTTCCCAACCACGGTACTCAAGGCACACTTACAGTCCAGGTTTTAAGGATAGCCATAGTTGAGCACAGGTGACTTAATTAGTACCTTAGATATTTTGATTTAACCATCTGTGCTTAAGCATGGATATCACTAAAACCTGGACTGTCAGTGTGCCTTGAGACCCGAGGTTGGGAATCACTGGTCTACATATATGTTACACATTCCCCTCAGTACGTGTTTATATACCTATATCAGCATGTAGATTAAATATATATAATGGCTGATTTTAGTTATACACACATATACATACATAGTTTTATATATATATATATATATATATATATATATATATATATATATAGATGCGGCACTCATGGGTTTCAATAAATCACACAATACCAATTTTTCCTGGGGTCAACATTTCAATGACTGTGCATTTTCTTCAGGACGAAATGTGTGATTTACTGAAACCCCTGAGTGCCGCATCTATCCTCTCTGTTTATTATAGCATTTAACCATGCTGCTGCTGGCAACGGGGTAAATACATCATTTTGTTTGCAGAGAGTGCCGATCCATGGACATATATTTTATACATATATATATATATACACACACACACACAACTATAGATTTATTAAATGACGTGAGCTTATTCAGTTTGTCAATGAAGATATACATACATATATAGGCTTGCCACCTCAACCCTTTAGCCTTCAATTCGGTATATGTGAATTACACAGGTTGTTGTGTAGCTGATTAAAACCAGGACAAATGGAGACTTTGTGCAAGTATTATGTGTAAGGAACACATTAAATGATTGTGTACCAGTCTCCAAGTGCCGCTGACTATTACCCTTCAATATAAATATATATATATATATAATATATATATATATATACATACACACACACACACACATACTGTGCATGTATATATATATACTTATATACGTATACATACTGTGTGTGTGTGTATTATTTATATATATATATATATATATATATATATAGATAAAGTTATAAACATAAACACACACATTGATCCCTGGTTCGAATCTAACCCATGGCCCCCAGTGCTGTGAGGGAGTGCTAACCAGCGTGCTACCATGCTGCCCATAGCGCCTAATGCTAAGAGCAGCTCTGGGTGTATGCTATCCCTTATAATACACAAGTATTTGCAGTGAATATTGCAGTACTGGATTCACTAAGAACTGACAATAACATGATGCACATTGTCCAGATATGTTTTACAGCAATTTACTAAACGCGGTCATGGACATATGTATGAAGTACATGGAAAGTTCTAACTCACTCTTTAGTCTTTATCCTTCCCGCAGGTACCGCACAGGCAGCCAAAGAGGCCGTTTACCACCTGGATGGTGCACAGGATCAGGGAGATGCCGGTTGTAGAAAGAATCATAGAAAACAGGATTATATTAAATTCCGCCACACCCTTGGGTTCGATGCATGTGTCCCAGAAGTCTTTGTTGAACAGGTAATTTTCATTACTGCAGAAGAGAAGAGAAACAACAAGTTAAGTTGTTGGTAACAAAGTGCACCACCGAGATGTGTTCTGCGGGACGGGGTTCTATGGATGAGATAAATGGGTGGTTCACTGCCTTGCAAGAGGAGGCCAAGCTTTTTGTTTTCAGATAAAGGGACCGCGGGGGTGTCAGAGATTGGACCTGGTCTTACTTTTATTGGCAGGCAGTTTACGCATTCTGGCAGTGCTCCTGTTCACCCAATTCAATTAAAGGTTACGTGTAATAAACACAGCAGAGATGTCTCCCCAGTCTGTCCATTTAAGCTATCGTGGACATTACATGAGGAGACAAAGACACTTTGCACCATTTATATTTGCAGGGGTATCCACAAGCCCAGGGAAGCGAGCGCGCAGCTTGAAATGTAATAAAGCGATAACCTGAAAGTCTCACCTTAAATCTGTAAGATTCGTGTCAAAGGGACGGCCCCAAGTATGGTAAGATGTAGCGGTGGAGTTTACGAGAAAATAACACGTAGGCCCACGCACCATGCCCACGATAGACACCGCAAAGCCATACGCGGATCCAACAACCCCAATTAAAGCAAACAGGATGGACAGGAACATCTATGGGAGTGAAGAGGTAAAACATTAGGTGCCCGGTAGAAGAAATACAATAGCCAAACGGCATCAACTCCAATGATAAAAATAAAATATCTTTGCATTTCACTTTAACTAAGCCAGTGCGAGAAATGCCATTCCACACGCTTTATACATCTCTGTATTCCATGAATAGAGCCGCCACAGCCATCATCAACTCATTCTGCTCCATGTTGTGGTCAGGGTGGGACTAGAAATGTTTTATTATGACCCTAACCAATGCGGAATGAGGGGAACAGTTTAGTAAAATTGGGGTCATCTCTGCTACATAGACTGATATCTCCCCCCCTACATCTTACAGACAACCTCCTATAAGCTGAGACCTGGGTCTTATAACTAGGTCAATCTAGCAGCAGCTCTGGATTAACAAGTGCCTGAGAGATCTATGGCTCCAGGGTGATTTAATCAAATACCACTCCGTACGTCAACTTTTAAAGTTGGTGTTGGTGGGGGGAGGAGGTGCAGTACATATGTGGAAGCTGCCCCATCACCTCGCATGGCTCTTTCTATTGTGAAATGCCCCTATAACTGTTATCCTCTGTACCCACAAAGTTGGGCAGACCCTCATTACAGACGACATTGGTGTCAGCGCTGAATCACTCATAGATCTTTAGATGGATGAAGATTCTTAATAATAATAACTATACATCAAAAGAGTGAATTCGGTCACTGGGAAAACTTCTCTTAAAAAAAACCTATGAAATGTGAGGATGTTTCCTGCGAGTCTCCATTGCTGGCAGATGCACAGACTTATAGTATAGTATTTATAGTACTTATAGTATAAGTTATAATAGTGGTACTAGGTCTAGATAATAATCAGCCGGGTTCTTACCCCGCAGCGGTTATTGCAGCAGCCCTCTCGTCCTGTCGCCTGGATGTGGATAGCTGGAACCAGGACCTGGGGTGAGGAAATAGTCATCTGTTACTTGAGGGCAATGGGATAGGAGGAGATAACGGAAAATGAACTGTCTTGTGGTGCCATGAGTGGGCACAGCTTAAAGTATATATATATATATATATATAAATTATAGAAGCGAAGACCCTTACCAGTATCCCGCCTCCTATAACCCCTCCTAGGAACAAAACTTCTGGTGTCATATGATCTCCTGCATTGGAAATTGGCTCAGTGTCCCATCCTGGAAAGAGCTGGATGATATTGCAGATGATAGAGATGGCTGACAGGGGGAACAGCGAGATTCCAATAAACTTTGCGCATTTCCCAGTGCACATGGTGAGATCGGGATGAGCTGGAAGTACGGAGCCGAGCAGGAGAAGGAGGAACTGTAGAGAGGAGTCTGATCCGGGTCCCTTATATTCCCCAGCCCCAGCCCCGAAGATAAGAGGGTCTGAGTCACAGGACAGTGGAATTTGGACTTCATCTCACACACAGGGAGATAGGGGAGCCTGTGACGCACTGTGCTGCAGTATCACACAATGACACAATGAATGTATCGCACCACAATAAACAGCACAGTGAGATGCAAAAAATATATATTTTTTTTTAAAATAGATATATCCGTAATTAGTGTTTACCCCATCAGAGGACATCATAGGCCTGGGTTTGAGTCGCAGGCTTTGTCGATGTTGGACGTAGTTGAGTAAATCATTTTTACTGTGTATGCACCTGGGAAATAAAGAACTCAGCAGGGTGTAATGATGCCCCCACAGTTGCCATTTTGGAAAGGGGCTGAAGCCAGTGTCATTTTTAAATAAAGTTAATTAAAAAATAAATAAAAATGATGAGTTGGAGGAGTGGCGGAGCTGTGGGGACAGGAGAGCTGTGGGGACGCCATTGCACGGTGATCAGCAGAGCCGAGAGAGAGGCAAAGAAAAAAACAGAAGAGTGGCTGGGGCTTAGAATAAAAGGCCGAGCTGTTTGCAGTGACTACTTTTTGGAGGGGAAGTGGCATCAGATTTGGTGAGAGGAAGCCATTATTACACACAACTTCTATGTGTGATATGGAGACGCTCATCCCACGTTATATATCAGCGCTGCAACAATGCTATGTGACCTTCAGTGGCAAATACACTATAAGGGCCCAAACGTGTGCACAAAGAGTTAACCGTAACTCAGGTTATCAATGATATGAAATCTGTAGTAGGTTATTGGGACCTGCTACTAATGTGTAAATATGTATTGTTTTTTGAACCAAACACGTTATACTATAATAGTGACCCATTCCAGTAATTTTTGGGTTACTAGGAATAAATCTAGATTATTTTTTATTTTGCATAAGTTTCTTCTCTCGTTGTCTGTGTCTGGTTGTGGAACCCTTGCCTCTCTGCTGGGTATGGACCGAGGGCCTGATTCAGAGATGGACCCTAATGCGAAGGCAGCTGCGAAAATATGCTAATGACTGTAAATATCACCCGAGTATATAGACGCCCACTGCTGCCTTCTTACCTGCATGCGACGATGCATACTTGCGGAAATATCGGTAACATCGACACACATCGGCGGCCATCTTGCCCTTGCGGAAGGTCTGACCAGCCAGACTCGGCAGCTCTCCTGGCGCGCACAGGGCTCTCATGCTGCGTATGCAATTGCAGTGGCCAATTTATACACGCCCATAAAACGGCGTTCTAACGTAGTGTCACATCCGATCCCTCCGACCCCTCCCCCCACCCCCGTGATAAACTGAGAAAGCCCCGAAGAGGGGGCTTCTCAATCCCTGTAATATTGGCAATGTGTAGCAGGGCGGGGCCAAAATTATGCGATCGCATGACCACACCCCTGCTCCACCCACAAATGACAATAAGCTGCCCGCCCCTTGCGCCAGCCACGCCCCCCTGCCATGCCGGTCTGGCTGCTCCCTCCCGGAAGGGGCAGTCAGAATGTCGTCAACCATGGCACCCACACCCCTGCCTGTTACTGCAGATCTCACTGCCTGCTGCTATTGTGTGTCTGGATGCTGCAATCTTGGGGCCCTGTTTAGAAAAAGGGATAAGTACATTAAATATGGAAAGGCTAGCAATCAGTGATCCCTATTACATTATAGAGACCCCACCATCAAATAACCTGCCCTCATCAGCCTATAAATGTATTTCTCATGCTGTTAATCGGCTAGCCCTCATCTTTAATTCCTCACCCCCTACCCCAGCCTCCTTACATTAGAAGTAGAGATGGATCCCCGTGTTTTGGCAAAACCACACTTAACGGTTTTGGCTGGGATTTGGTCTTGGATTGCTATACTTGCTGACCCTCTCACGATGGCCAGAAGGCTCCGGAAAATCGGATGGCATTCCCAGCCCCCCGCAAGAGGGCAAGTCTTGCGGACTTGCCGCCACCTCCCCCCACACCACCACCCACACTTACCTGGCGAAAGGGGGTGGTCAAGGAGGGTGCCGATGACGCAATTCACGCTGATTCGCGTCATTGTACCCTTGCTTTACAATGACAGAACTCTCGGCATTTTAAAGCAGGGTGCGGTGTCGCAATGACACCATTGCCGTCGCTACACCCCTTGTAGCGCCTACCTGGTTGACCCCTCCAGTAGGGGTCAGCCAGAAAGTCAGCATGTATGGTTTACATGCAATCCAAAACCCGAGAATTATTTTTTTTTAAATCCGCAGACCCAAGTCGTGACACGATTTGACTCCCAAAAGTTATCCGAGCCGGACTCTATTCGACTCGGAAGTGGGAAACCCTAAGTTCGGGTGTGTTCGTTTTTCAGAAAAACCGAAACAATAAATATCTAATAAAAAGTCTCCCCCCCCCTCCAATTACCTTCACCACCACACGATCCCCCTGCATCAATCGACCTTCTCCTACTGGTTCTCTCGACCTGGTGTTACCTTCAGACACAGGCCTGGCAGCACGGTTGGGGTAGTGGTTAGCATTACCGTCTCATAGCAATGAGCAATGTGTGGAGTTTGTACGTACTCTCCATGTTTGCATGAGTTCCCTCTGGGTACTCTGGTTTCCTCTCACACTATAAAAACATTCTGGTAGCTCAATTGGCTTCTTTCAAAAATTAACCCTAGTGTGCATGATTTCCTGTACTTCCACTTATCTATTTTCAGGAATAATAAGTTACAGGGTAACTAGTTCTTTCCACTCTGACACTGGAAATCCCCATCCATCCATTCCATCCACCCATCCAATCCAAGTCCACTGCAAAGTCCCCACCGCTTTCCAACCATTAGTCTACTGTAATATCCCCACCAATCCCAGCCCACTGTAACAATCCTATCGCTAACTTCCCTTCCCACTGTAATATGCGCACACCCCAGATGTGTGAGTGAGTGCATGTGAAATAAAATATTACAACCATCTGTGTCCGTGTCCTGTGTTTATTTTAACATTTCTTTTGCAGGTGAACTAGAGGTACCAGCGGGCCCTTAATTCTCCACATGCTGTTACTTGTGATTCTTCAAGTGTCATCATGTGGGGGGAGGCTTGCTGGGACCTCTAGTTCTGCTGTAAAAGGCAATATTATTCAATCTATTTTTTACACAATCAACCCGGCACCCACTGCCCAGGGGTGCCAGGGATAGCCTAGCCCTGAGCTATCAGCTCAGCCTGGGGTGCCCTAAAGAGGGGAAACCCATTTATTGGGGGCTCCATACCGCCCCAGGTTTCCCCGGCCTGGGCTGATTAGCGGTCAGATGATAAAGCTTTGGCCGAGAATCCGGTGAAGGCGTCCCCCTTCTGTGGCATTACACCCCCGGTAGAAAGAGCCCGCTGCTGGTTGATGAAAATACAGGGGAACCCTACATGTTTTTCCCATGGATTTTTACAACTAGGACCAGCTCAGAAAAGCCTGATGCTGGTTGTGCTTTTAGGGGGGGACCCCACGTTGTTTTTCTTTTTAACTTTTTTTTTTTTAACACAAAAGCCTTCATGGATGTCACTGATCTATGAAAGTCGCATTATGAGGGTTCCGTGTTTTCACAGAACAAAACTCACACGGACTCGCATAATGTAATAGCCTCAAACTAACAAGTTCGCAGGCTATTACATTTGCTGAGTTGTGGGACAAACTTGGACCTTTAAATGTGCAAGAAAGTCAGAGTTTATCCTGCACACAAAACTCAGACCCCTATTACATTTACCATATTGTCTGGTGGTGCTGGTTGTGGGTCTTTCACGGGGATGCAGTCAGGAAGCCGATGGTCGAAATGCCGACCGCCGGCTTCCCGACTGTCAAATCCCGGCAGGGTACTAATGACTGGCGTAGTTAGACCTATGCCGGGAGCCCGACGGCCGTCATACCAGACGGAGGTAAGCTGGGCACGGACAGCCATGGGAGGGTTAGGTTTTAGGGCTACCGGGGGGGGACTTAGGGCTAAGCACCCCCCCGGGAGGGTTAGGCTAGGGGAAGGGGGGGGGGTTAGGCATCCCCTGGGGGAGGCTAGGGTTAGGCACCACCCCGGAGACTTAGTTTAGGCTGCGGGGATGGAGAGGTTAGGTTTAGGCACTTAGGGTTAGGCACCCCTAAGGAAGGGTTAGGGGGGGGAGGTTAGGGTTAGGCACTAGGGGGGGAGGATAGGGTTAGGCACCCCTAAGGGAGGGTTAGCAGTACTTACTGAAATCCGCTGTCGGGATCTTCACCCCTACCGGGTTACCAGCGTCGGGATTTGAACTCAATACATACTGATTCCCTTTCATGTTGTATTGTGCTAGGAAGCCAGGAGACTGGCAATGAAAGTCACTTTGGAGCCCATTTATCAAAGTTAATTTGAGGTAAATTCCCCGAAAACACCTGTTTTCGGGGGTTTACCTCAAATACTAAGTATCCCCCCGGATGTATGAAGGAGGGACCGCAGCAGGTACCTGCTGCGATCCCTCCATTGCCGCCGGCAGCCGCCTCCCCCATAGGTTTCTATGGGGGATGCGATGCTGGCAAATGTATCTTTCCTTGAGTGCTGCTCGGGTCCTTTTCCCTTGTGCCGGAAGCCCGCTGCGAGACGCTGGGGCTACTGACTAGCCGTCATCCACGGACCTTCCACTTCTTGCCGGGAGTCTGCCGCGAGCCGCTGATTCACAGCACAGGTGGCGCATCCTGCCAGCTATAGAGCAACTTATTCTCCAGCCTGCCAGCATCCACGCTCCTGCTAACGAGCCTGCACCCACGCTCCCGCTGAAGAGCGGTAGAGCTGAATCTCATTCCAGAGCACCTCTTCACTAGGGGCTGTGGACATTAGAGACACCACTGGTAACTTAATATATATTTGCAAGTTACATATTTGCTATCAGGTGGTTTACCCTTTTTCCTCCACATAATTTGCTCCTGGTGTTCATAGGACCATTTATTCCTATCCATCAAGCGGCTCCCTGCAGCAGTCACTCCACCATTGCTGGTAATATCACACTGTAACCCAAGAAGTTACACTGTATCCATTCCTGTACACACCAGGATTGTATCCATTTTTAGGAACAGTGGCCCTGAGTCAGAGCCGGACGCTCTGAACGAGCGCTCGCTCTGAATCAGGGCGTTTGTTTTTTTTGGACCACCCACAGCTATAGTGAGCGGCCAGGTTGATGGTCGCGATGGTCAAGACCATCGGGCTTGCGACGAGACCCTTGTGGTAGGGTCTCGTGGCCGCAAGCCCCAGAGAGTTTCCGGCTCTAATAGAGCTGGAAGCTCTCCCACTGACATCACTGGTGATCTCAGTGGGGCCGCCCACAAACGGCAGGCGTTCGCTTGGGAACGCCTCCGTTTGTGAAGCCACCCCCCGGCCACGCCTACCAAACGGGGCGAGCTGTCAATCACCATCGACAGCTCGCCCCCTTTGGTGCGAGACCCGGAGCAACCGTCGCTAGCCGGGTCTCGTTCATGGCGCACGACGGAGCCCGGCTCCGTCGTGCGCATGCCCAGTGGGCAAACATATTGACTCCAATAGGGCATAATCAAGGACGGTCTGAACACTGCTCAGAGTTGTGCTAATTTTTTATTGTTATTGTTATTGTTGTCATTATTTATTCATTGGTAATAAATATTTGTTATACAAACTTTATTGCTTATCTTCACAAACAAGCGCTCCTACATACTTCCTTTTATTGAGCATACATGTCTGCATTGCATGCGTCTGCCTTCTCTCCCCTGGGCGCACGTCACGTAGCATTCCAATGTCCTCGTGGAAAATTTTCTTTAACAGCCATGGAGTAACCTCCGTATATCTACAGGTGACATCATCTGACATATAACCATAGTGCCCTACCAGTGAGAGATACAAGTGCACAGAGAAATGAGAGGATGGAATGATGGAATGATAGGTACTTGCTGATAGGAGGCTGTAGGAATCAATGTGCAGTGGACATAAAAAGGTCTTCGCTAGTTGCAGTTGTCATGTGAAGCCTAAAATCAAGATAGAACATGTCAGCCCTTCTCCCACTTCTGTTTTGTGCCCTTGAAACCGATCTGTGGCCCTGATTCCGCAGTGTACGCTAGTGATGGTGGCTAGTGCACTGCTGAACGCACATTCCCGATGTTTGGGAATCTGCGCAGGCTCAGGACCCATTCTGCGAGCGTGCAGAATGGGACCTGCTAACTCGCTCGCAGTCAGTGATTGACAGTCTGCTGCCGTTTTGTGGGCGGGAAGGGGGCGGCGATGCCCTCCGTTTCCAGAAATGGAGGCGTGTCGCCGCCGTTGTGGAGGAGGGAAGAAGCCAGGATCTCCGTCGGCTGACATAGATTTCTTGGCCTCTTCCTCTAAACTGCGGCGGCCGGCTGCGTGACCCCATGGGTCACCGCAGGCGGCCAATGTTACGCAGATCATCCGATGCTGCGTTGGACAACGCAGCTCGGATACGTAATGGCTCCTGCTGCATTACCATATCTGCAATAGTCGCAATTGCAAAGCTGCCTGCCTGCACTACACTCTACAGCATAGGCCTGCACTACACTCTACAGCATAGGCCTGCACTACACTCTACAGCATAGGCCTGCACTACACTCTACAGCATAGGCCTGCACTACACTCTACAGCATAGGCCTGCACTACACTCTACAGCATAGGCCTGCACAACACGCTACAGCATAGGCCTGCACTACACGCTACAGCATAGGCCTGCACTACACGCTACAGCATAGGCCTGCACTACACGCTACAGTATATGCCTGCACTACACGCTACAGTATATACCTGCACTACACGCTACAGTATATACCTGCACTACACGCTACAGTATAGGCCTGCACTACACGCTACAGTATAGGCCTGCACTACACACTACAGTATAGGCCTGCACTACACACTACAGCATAGGCCTGCACTACACACTACAGCATAGGCCTGCACTACACACTACAGCATAGGCCTGTGCACCACTACACACTACAGCATAGGCCTGCACTACACACTACAGCATAGGCCTGTGCACCACTACACACTACAGCATAGGCCTGTGCACCACTACACACTACAGTATAGGCCTGCACTACACACTACAGTATAGGCCTGCACTACACACTACAGCATAGGCCTGCACTACACACTACAGTATAGGCCTGCACTACACACTACAGTATAGGCCGGCACTACACACTACAGTATAGGCCGGCACTACACACTACAGTATAGGCCTGCACTACACGCTACAGTATAGGCCTGCACTACACGCTACAGTATAGGCCTGCACTACACGCTACAGTATATACCTGCACTACACGCTACAGTATATACCTGCACTACACGCTACAGTATATGCCTGCACTACACACTACAGCATAGGCCTGCACTACAGTATATGCCTGCACTACACACTACAGCATAGGACTGCACTACACACTACAGTATAGGCCTGCACTACACACTACAGTATAGGCCTGCACTACACACTACAGCATAGGCCTGTGCACCACTACACACTACAGCATAGGCCTGCACTACACACTACAGCATAGGCCTGTGCACCACTACACACTACAGCATAGGCCTGTGCACCACTACACACTACAGCATAGGCCTGCACTACACACTACAGCATAGGCCTGTGCACCACTACACACTACAGCATAGGCCTGTGCACCACTACACACTACAGCATAGGCCTGCACTACACACTACAGCATAGGCCTGTGCACCACTACACACTACAGCATAGGCCTGTGCACCACTACACACTACAGTATAGGCCTGCACTACACACTACAGTATAGGCCTGCACTACACACTACAGTATAGGCCTGCACTACACACTACAGTATAGGCCTGCACTACACACTACAGCATAGGCCTGCACTACACACTACAGCATAGGCCTGCACTACACACTACAGCATAGGCCTGCACTACACACTACAGCATAGGCCTGCACTACACACTACAGTATACGCCTGCACTACACACTACAGTATACGCCTGCACTACACACTACAGTATACACCTGCACTACACACTACAGCATAGGCCTGCACTACACACTACAGTATAGGCCTGCACTACACACTACAGCATAGGCCTGCACTACACACTACAGCATAAGCCTGCACTACACACTACAGTATAGGTCTGCACTACACACTGCAGTATATGCCTGGAATGTGTATGGTGGAGTGTAGGTGTCAGTTGTTAAAGAGCATAATGCAGTATAGATGGTGCACCACTACACACTACAGTATATGCCTGGGTGCACTACACATTACAGTATATGCCTGCACTACACACTACAGTATAGGCCTGCACTACACACTACAGTATAGGCCTGCACTACACACTACAGCATAGGCCTGTGCACCACTACACACTACAGCATAGGCCTGTGCACCACTACACACTACAGTATAGGCCTGCATTACACACTACAGTATAGGCCTGCACTACACACTACAGCATAGGCCTGCACTACACACTACAGCATAGGCCTGCACTACACACTACAGCATAGGCCTGCACTACACACTACAGCATAGGCCTGCACTACACACTACAGTATACGCCTGCACTACACACTACAGTATACGCCTGCACTACACACTACAGCATAGGCCTGCACTACACACTACAGCATAGGCCTGCACTACACACTACAGTATAGGCCTGCACTACACACTGCAGTATATGCCTGGAGTGTGTATGGTGGAGTGTAGGTGTCAGTTGTTAAAGAGCATAATGCAGTATAGATGGTGCACCACTACACACTACAGTATATGCCTGGGTGCACTACACACTACAGTATATGCCTGCACTACACACTACAGTATATGCCTGCACTACACACTACAGTATATATGCCTGCATTACACACTACAGTACTGAGGATATGACAAAGGACTATCGGGGTCTATGAGTTTACCATTGATCACCTTGACATTCTCCCTGGCTTTTACCAGAGTAGGGTTATTTAACTGCTCCACGGCAAAGACCTCTCTTCTGACCTCTAAATCTGGCAGATGATCAACTGGCTCAACAACACTTCACACCTCAGTGGGAGGCACATCGCTTGGCGAGCCACCATCACGCTCCGCATTCTCTAGTTCGCCAATCATGCTAGAAAAAGGGAACATCTCTGACTCTGAAGAACCTTCCTTTGCTACTACACCAGTAACCGTCTCAAAAGAGTCAGGGTGATTTACCTCTGTGCAAAATCGGCTTTAGTACAACTTCCAGAAGTGAGCAAAGTCTCTCCCAATATTGCATCATACATTAAGCCATGTACCAAACCCACATAGACTATCGCGGAACCACATGGTGTCTCAATGTTCACTTCCGCAGTAACGTAGTAGCGAGTGTCCCCATGTATGCAGGTCACACCAACAGTTTTCTCCTTACGCTTCAAGGGGTTCACCAGCTCAGATTTCATAAGTGTTACCAGCCTACCAGAATCTAATAGAGCCTCTACATGGTTGCCTTCTACAGTGAGTACACACATGTGCTTATCAGTCTCAGCCTGCCGGTCAGCAGTACAGGCTGGCTGTGCAAAGAAAGACCCCCTGCGGTATACATGAGCAGTATCACATTGCATAGATTCAGAGGTAAGAGAACAATTAGCTGCAATATGGCCGAAGCCACCACATCGGAAACACTGAATCACATTATAATCTAGTCTTTTACAGGGAAGGAACCTTCCTGGCCTGGCTGGCCTGTCTCCAGGTTCCTCACCCTCAGTCTTAGGTACATTCCATCGCCCAGTACCCTTCTCCCCTGGAACAGTCTTACCAGTGCCGATGGGAGTTCGTCGTTGCGCCATCGGGGCTCGTGGGGCAGACTCAACAGCTCCTCAGCCGCCACGTACCTCTCCATCAGTTTGACTAGCTGGTATGCGGACTTAGGGTCTGCATGGCTCACCCACATGCGCAGAGATGCAGGTAGCGACCGCAGATACTGGTCCATCACGACTCTTTCCACGATCTGTGGTCCTGTCAGCGTATCGGGCTGTAGCCATTTTGTGGTTAGATGGACGAGATCATGCATCTGTGAGCGTGGAGGTTTTTCCATTTGGAACTCCCAGCGGTGGACTTGTTGGGCCCGAACAAATGAGGTGACTCCCAAGCGGGTTAGGATCTCCCATTTTAACTTTGCATAGTCCTTGGCACCAGCCAGGCATAAATCATAGTAGGCCTTTTGTGGTTCTCCAGACAGAAAGGGTGCCACAAGACTTGCCCACTGTTTCTTGGGCCAACTCTCCCTTTCTGCGGTTCTCTCAAAGGCCGTAAGATACGCCTCCACGTCATCACTCGGGGTCATCTTCTGCAAAAAATGACTGGCACGTATAGGGCAAGTGTGGGTTGGAGGGTCAGTGGAAGCATCTCCAGTCCAGGCTACTAGGTGTTTTACCACCTCTTTTATGGCCCGGCTGTTCTCCGCTAAGGCCTGGCGGGTTTCCTCGATGGTAACTTGTTGTTGCCTTAGGGCTGCCTCCTGAATTTTGTTGGTTTCCTGCTGGGCTGCCGTAGCTTGGCGCAAGGCCTTAGCAATGTCCTCCATGTTGTATTTAGGGGTCGGCTGAAAGCAGAACCTGGCCTCTCTGAGCATCTGCTGACGCCACCTTCATGGACCACAATCTCGTGTCTGTCCCTTTAACTGTTAAAGGACAAATTTTTCCTTGCTGCAACTTCAGTGTGTGCTTGCCCGCATTCTCCACCAATTGTGATAAGGTCGGGGTATCGGGTTCCTCTTCTGGGGTAGATGGACACCACCTTACATACAGCAGCCAGGAAACAGCACTCCAGTCGTGGATTTTCGTGCAAGCTGGATGGTGCCAGTTTTTATTGTGCAATTTCAACAATCAAATAAACAAAACATAAAATAAACCCTAGCCCGGCTGGGCACTAACTAGACAGTAAGTTCCCTATCTAACAGAACACTAAACAAAATCCCCGTCCACAGTACCTTCTGGTTTACAGCCAACAGTGTCTCAGAGCAAGCTAACCTGCGGCCTGCTCTCCCAGGTATGAGACCCTCAGCTATGAAAAAACCCAGCTTATCTGGGCCACTTTCAGGTGCAAGCCCTAATGAGCCTGCTACCAGGCTGAAAGGCCCAACACCTGGAGTGGCCTGTGGATGGAGCCCTCCCTCTCCTCACATCCACACCCCCAGGACCCATTCCGGCTTTTCACAGAAGCCGACATTTCTAGTCTGCTTATCCAACAGACTTCTTCTGGGGGGTTTAAAAGACATAAGATAGTAATCTGGGACATATATAGCAGCCATTTCACACTTCTCCAGTGCTTCTATCACTATATATATATATATATATTTATATATTAGGGATGTGCGCCGGACCATTTTTGCCAGATTTGGATTTGGTTCTAACTCGTCGTCCGGCTTTGGATTTGCCAAACTGCGGTGACTGGATTTGGATTTGGATTTTTTTACAAAAATTTACAAAAAAAAAGCTAAAATCACATAAATTGGTCTTTTTTTTCTTCCTAGAGTATTATTAACCTCAATAACATTAATTTCCAGTCAATTTAGACCATATTACAGCTTATAATATTGTTTTAAACATTATTGGCCAAAGGTTGCAGTGAGCTGACTGGTTACTAAGCGACAGAGCAGCGGCACAACAACACAGACACCACAGTATAAAGCACATCTATGACACATTGCCACACAGCAGTGGCAGAAATGAAAACTAGTGCACCCACCCAGTGGGGTACGGCCAGCAGAATCACAGTACTTGTTTACATAGTGGGCTACGGCCCAAGGAGTCACAGTGCACAATCTTATTCACATTACACCGCACATAGGGCCTGATTCACATTACACCATAAAGTAGTGTCTCTTATTTGTGTTACGACACACAGTAGTGCCCCTTTTACACAATGCCCACAGTAGTGCCCCTTTTACACAATGCCCACAGTAGCGGTGTCCATTACACAATGCCCCCAACAGTGGTGCCCCCTATGCAGTCCCCTTAGTAGTAGGGTCCCCTATGCAGTGCCCCCAGTAGAATGCCCCCCAGTAGTATGCCCCCCATTAGCAGGCCCCCCCAGTAGTAGGCTGCCCCAGTAGTAGCCCCCCCTGTAGTATAGCTCCCCTGTAGTAGGCTGCCCCAGTAGCAGCCCCCCCAGTAGTATGCCCCCCCAGTAGCAGCCCCCCCCCCAGTAGTAGGCTGCCCCAGTAGTAGCCCCCCCTGTAGTATAGCCCCCCCTGTAGTAGGCTGCCCCAGTAGCAGCCCCCCCCAGTAGTATGCCCCCCCAGTAGCAGCCCCCCCCCCAGTAGTAGGCTGCCCCAGTAGTAGCCCCCCCTGTAGTATGGCCCCCCCTGTAGTAGGCTGCCCCAGTAGCAGCCCCCCCAGTAGTAGGCCCCCCCCAGTAGTAGTAAGCCCCCCCAGTAGTATGGCCCCCCCAGTAGCAGGCCCCTCAGTAGTATGGCCCCCCAGTAGCAAACCCCCCCAGTATCAGACCCCCTCCCAGTAGTATAGCCTCCCAGTAGTATGGCCCCCCCAGTAGCAGACCCCCCCAGTAGTATAGCCCCCCAGTAGCAAAGCCCCCCCAGTAGTATGGCCCCCCTCACCCCCAGTAGCAGACCCCCCCCAGTAGCACCCCCGGCCCTTGCACAAGTGTAAAAAACAAACAAAAAAAACTTACCTGAATCCCCGCTCCCGGCGCCGTCCGCTCTGCTGTCACACGCTGAGGAGGGAGCTGGAAGACGGAGCTCATGTGTGAGCTCCAGCCGGCTCCCTCCGTGCAGCAGCCAAAGAGAGTCTGTGTGACTCTCATTGGCTGCTGTAACAAACACACAGCTGCCGCTGGCGGCTGTGTGTTTGTGTCTGTGTAGGGCAGACCGCTATCACAGCGCTCTGCCCTACACAATAGGAGCCCTGATGTCGGATTCTCTAGTGAGAATCCGGCATCAGGCGGCCGCCGTTCGGCCCCGAACGGGGATCCGAGTCAGGCGGTGAACACCCGAACAGGGTTCGGGTGGACTCGGATCCCCAATGTTCGGATTCCACAGAATCCGAACCGCTCATCTCTAATATATATATATATATATGTTATCAGTATGTAAAGGTAGTGGTAGGTGGTGCCACCGTACTGTGACGTCTTGGAACCTGCATCAGTTGTAATCTGACATCTTGTGAGTCAGTTTGGAAGGCATTACTACCCACCATGGATAGTACAGTGGCCGACCATGGGTGCTTAATTACCGTGATCAGCGGACCAGAATTGTCTGTAGTAACAGACAAGTGACACTGGCTCAAATCACATCCACATTCAATGCAGGAGGCACCAGACGCATATCCAGCAGGTCAGTGCTGCGTTCTTTAGCTTCCGTGGGATATGGGAGCAGAAGATCCACCAGAGAGCCCCTGTTAACACGACATTGGACACAGGACCTCACTTTGGCTTGTGACATCGCTAATTGTACACTGGAGGACTGGCAACACATGGAGTGGTGCGATAAGTCACGGTTCCAGTTGTTTTGGGCTGATGGTACAGTAGGGTTCGGGTGTGGCGCAGACCCCATGAGACCACGAACCCCAGTTGTCAACAAAGCACTGTGCAGGCTGGTGGTGGTTCTATAATGGTGTGGGGTGTGTTCACGTAGCATGGGTTGGGTCTGCTGGTCCACCTGAAAACATCATTGACTGGTAACCGCTATCTTGTATTGCTTGATGACCATTTGAAGCCCTCAATTGACTTAATGTACCACCACAACAATGGAATATTCCAGCAGGATAATGCACTGTGTCATCGGTATCAAGTTGTCCAGATTTGGTTTGAGGACCAGTCTGGAGAGTACCAACTGATGGTTTGGCCACCACGTTCGCCCAACATAAACCCAATCGAACATTTATGGGATGTGGTGGAGAGGTCCAATCGCACCCAAGATCCTGCACGTACAAATATCAGGGAGCTGTGGAAAGCTATCCAGAAGGCATGGGTCATCATCTCTCCAGAGATCTTCCGTACATTTGTGGAATCAATGCCACATCGACTTGCTGAACTTCCCCAGGCTAGAGGAGGTCCAAAAGTTATTGAGCTGTTCGGTTTTATCATGGATCTTCCGGCAAAGTTCGGATCTCAGAACCAGGCAAATGATGTTTTGCCTCACCTTAAATTTTTAAATAGAATCTATTTTGTTGTAAGTGATATTACAGTGATCTGGGGGGAGGGTGGTGGTGGTGGTGGTGGGAGGTTGTGGATGTGTACATTAGATTAGGCTTGGGGGGGTGCCGATATTATGCAGGTGCAGGGAGGGATTGGGATATTACAGATGGCTTGGTAAAGGACGGAGAGGTGAATAAAATAACAGTGGGTTGCAGGATATTTCCTTAACAAAGGTTTATTAGGGTCCAGAGTAACAAAATACAGGGCACCTAGATTGTAAAAACAACATATTGATAATTACAGAGGCATATATAAGACAAGGTAGAAAAGATTAAAAAAAAAAAAGATAAATGGCAGTTCAAAGGGAGTGACATTTAATATTGTTCCACAGTGTTGAGTGTTTACTATAAACTTTGGCCCTCATTCAGAGCCGTACGCTCTGAGCAGAGCGCACGCTCTGAATGAGGGCCGCCCTCCATAATTATGGAGCGTCCTCCTGGACGCTCGTATAGCTGTGGGTCACCACCCACAGCCTATACGAGCGTGCAGTTTGATGGCCGCGATGGTCGTGACCATCGCAACCATCGAAACTGCGAGCCGGAGCCTGCGGTTGAGGTTTTCAACTGCAAGGCCCAGAGTGATTTTGGCTCTATCAGAGCCAAAATCACTCCCACTGACTTCACTAGTGATGTCAGTGGGCCGGCTTCTGACGGTAGGCGTTCCCTTGGGAATGCCCCCGTCAGGGAGGCACGCCCCTGGCGCGCCCACCAAAGGGAGCGTGCTGTCAATCAACATCGACAGCACGCCCCCTTTGATCAGACACAACGAGCGAAGGACTTTCCTTCGCTCGTCGCGTCTGGCGCATGCGCACGACGGAGCTCCCGCCGTCGTGCGCATGCGCAGTGCACAACATCGACCCACTTTCAATTTTGCATTGCAGACCCAGCGAAACACCACTCACAGTGAATTGGAAATGCTCAGCAGCGACTTTTCCCGCACAGGAATTACTTTTAAACACATACTATGGGGGGGGGGTATATAATTAGTAGCGCTGCTAATTGATCGCGGCGGAGCTATCCAATTAGCCCCGAGGTGCCGCCCGACGCCAGCACTTATCGTGGATATTTTTCGGGACCTGATATGTCCCGAAGAATAATCCATGAGAAGTGCCGGTTTTTCACCACCTAAATGGCAAAAACACATAGGATCCACGAGCCTATCGTGTTTTAGGGAGCTATATCCTATTATCTCAACCGAAATAATAGGATAGGGGAAAAATAAAAAAAATAATTGGCGACAAACGAGGATAATTGGCGAAAAATCCCCGTTTTCCGTCGATCACGGCTGATTGGATACCCCCCGAAGTTGCAGCTGAAGCGCAACAGAAGAGATTTCAGACTCATTCGTATTTCGTGCACAGGCGTACAAATGTTGCACATCGAATTGATCAGTGTAATCTAGCAAAGTAGTTTTGTTGCTTTCTATTGTTTTATTTGAGCCAATAAGACGCACATTTTGAGCCAATAAGACGAGGCGCCCAGGACCTAGCGTGTCGAGAGGGGCTGTGTAGTGTTTAGCTTAAAATACCATTGTTGACCGAACATGTCGACATCCATTCAGGCCATGTTGACATTATGCTGCAGTGATTCTGAATGTCGACATAATATGCCACACCCCCATTCGAGACCCCGGCAGATCCAATGAGCATAAGAAGCAGATCCCCAATTGTTCTCCGTGAGTTATTCATTTAGTAATATCCCAAATCTACCCTGAAATAGGGGGGCTTTTTCCTGTCATTACATGCCATTGCTCTTTACAGAGATTTTCCCCCAATGTGGACGGCAATGATGAGGAGGTGACTCGAACGCAGAGGTGTGGCCGACCGTTTTCGGGGTTGCGCCTCTGCCTGCACTGCAAATCAGTACGTTGTAGAAAATGATAGTTGCGGCGTCTCAGTTTCCACGGACATTCTGCGCGGCCATAGGATTAGAGGCTTCAGTTTATTAAAATAATGTGTCAGGGGTCTTATCCTAAGTGATGATTAGTAGTAATTTGGTAGATATAAAGGACCTAATTCAGACCCGGTCGCAAGCGCTGTGCGCTCGCAACCGGGTCGATGGTGGGCCATTGCGCACGCGCAAACCTCGGGGCGAGCGCAAAAAGCGCTCGCTGCAGGACTCACTACAAAAGGGGCGGCTATCGATGTTGATTGACAGCTCGACCCCTTTTGCAGGCGTGGCTTCACAAACGGAGGCGCTCCCAAGCGAATACCTGCCGTTTGTGGGCGGCCTCACTGACATCACCAGTGATGTCAGTGAGAGAACTTCCTGCTCTGTTAAGAGCCGAAAGCTCTCTGGGGCTTGTGGCCACGAGACCCTACCACAAGGGTCTGGGCGTAAGCCCGATGGTCGCGATGGTCTTGAGGGGGGGGGGGGGGTGGCTGCACAAACGGAGGTTTTCCCGAAGGAACGCCTGACGATCGTGGGCGGCCCTACTGACATCACACGTGATGTCAGTAGTGAACTGCCTGCTCTATTAGAGCAGGCAGTTCACTGGGGCTTGCGGTGGACGAGACCCTACCACAAGGGTCTCGTCACAAGCCCGATGGTCGCGATAATCGTGACCATCGCCAGGGTGCCTGCACAATTGGGTGGTCACCCACAGCTATGCGAGCGGCCTGGAGGCGGATTTTAAAAAAAAAAATACGCTCTGATTCAGAGCGCGAGCACCTGTGTCTTTGTTATAACCTCTTAAATGAGGCAGATTGTATATATGTGTATCATACCATCAAAATATCCATTATATAACGTGATAAATCTTAGATACATCAGGAGAGGTTCTTTTTTTTAGAAAAACAGATTAAGGCTGCGCTATACCTATATGACCTATGTGTGATGCAGGCCTGGGGGTGAATAGGGATTCTTTTTTTGTTTATTTAATTTCCCAATAGTGTAGTCAATTATATTGGATAGACATAACTGCTCCTTGTACGATTATCAGAACTATTCAGGTTGTAGGCTACAGCTTGATCCGTTTATATGCGCTACTTAGGGCTGCAGAGTCCGTTTATTCAAAAGTATCGTCTCATGGAGCAGTACTGTGTCTTGCAAATGTTGCAATATAATGTTACACACTATGGGCCTGATTCAGAGCCGCTCGTAAGCGGCCGCTCGTTCGCTATGAGCGATGTTTGCACAACTGCGCATGCGTATGGGTCATAATGCGCATGCACAAACCAGTCATTGCGGTCGGAAATCGTGCGCTCGCAAACAGCGAGGGGCTGCTAATTTGACTGACAGAATGTACCGTTTGTGGGTGGTAACGGGAAGGTGTTGAAAACAGGGGAGTGGAGATCAGAAAGCAGGCGTGCCTAACGGTCAAAAGGGCGTTTAATGGGAGTGCATAATTAGTAAAGGAGCGTCATCGACCACGTCACTTGGTTGTCTTTTAGCCTGAACTGCTCGCAGTGATAGCGGTAAGAAAAACCTACCACAAGCACTGCGAGCAGTTCAGATGCCTTTCGATGTTCCCGATTAATCTAATAAATACCGGAGATGACGTGTGATTCGAACGGCAAAGGGGCGTCTTTACAAAATAGCGAGCGCATTTTTCGTTCGCTCGCTCAGACATAGTGGCGTCAACAAACCGCAAAGAGCGAGCGCTCAATTTAAATAGCCGGCCCCTTTTTTGGAACGACCGTCTGCAAATAGCGTCCGGCTCTGAATCAGGCCCCATAATCATTACCATCATGTCTGACAGTGAAGTAACAGTATAAAAGAGTAAAGGTTCCCATACACGGTACGATATAGCAGCCGATCCGACGGATTGGAACGATATCGCTGCTACATCGTACGGTGTGTGGGCATGATATAAGCCAGTGTGCGCTCCCGTAAGGACGTACGTCGCACCTCCAGATCTTACTGCTTGTTTACTTGATCTGGGGTTGCGACGTCTGATCCCATGCAGCGCTATGTAGGGGTGGGGGGAGGGGGGCCGGCATATCGGGAGGTCGGCCACCCAATCGCTCAGTGTGTGGGGACCGCCCAATATGTCGGCCGTCGGATCGGTTTGTCAAATAAGCAATGATTTGGGACTTTAAATCCACCAAATTACTACTAATCATCAAGACCCCGGGCACATTATTTTAATCTCTCTCTCTTTCTTTTTCTCAATATATCCTTTTTAATACTTTGCCATTTTATTAATTCCCGGAGGGGAACTCGATTTTAAAGAATACCTAAAAAAAACTTATATTTTTATATTTTGACTAGATAATTATTCGACAAGTGCACCAACATACTACCCCTTTCCCTTTCCCTTTTCCTTGTATGTGACCGTAGGATTACTCAGACGACCGATTATCGACTGATCTGCAAACTCCGGCGGCTGAGACATTTGCATACTTTCGTACACATTCGCAGCTGCGATGGCATTAGCCTCCATCTGTGAATCAGGCCCTAAGAGCAGTGGCCTCATGAGGGGGGTGCGGACCTCACCCCGGTGTCACCCTCAGATGTGTTGACACCAAAATGTCGGCTCATCTGCAGTGACAGGAGCCGGGTGCTGCAGCGAGACATTCTCCTGCAGCACCCCGGCTCCTGCCATCGAAGAGGTGCCGACGGTGCCAACAGCCATTATCGGGATCCCCAATGAGGCCACGCCCTATATTTAGGCCAGGCCCCCTTTCGGACTGGTGCGCCTCTGGACGCAAAGAGGGGGGGGTATCTCAAGTGCGCACCGGGTGTCACCAGACCCGGTGACGCCTCTGCCTAAGAGCACAGTAAAAGGGAATCGGTATGGAATCCCAGCTGCCGCATGGCTGGCAGTTCGATTCCCGGCAGCGGCAGCCCGACAGATCAGCAGAGCCCGGCAGCGGAAGCCCGACAGCGCTGGAAATCCCGATCGTCCCTAAGGTAAGTATAAACTAACCTAACCCTCCTGCCTAACCCTAACCGCCCCCTTCCCCGCTGCCTAAACCTAAGTCCCCCAGGGGGTGCCTAACCCTAACCTCCCCCCAGGGGTGCCTAACTCTAACCCCTCCCTTCCGCTAGCCTAACCCTCCTGGGGGGGTGCCTAACCCTAAGTTCCCCCCGGGTGCCCTAAACCTAACCCTCCCCCCCCCTGTGGCTGTCTGCTCACGGCGCCCGGCATCCCTTCGATCGGGATGCCGGACGCCGGTCTCCCGGCGTCAGGTAAATGACCGGCGTCTATATGTAGACGCCGGTCATTTATCCCACGCCGGGATAAAGCAGCGGGGAAGCCGGCTGTCGTATTAAGGCAGCCGGTTTCCCGACTGCATACCCAGTAAAAGTACTTATGTAATGAGTGGCCGACAAATGGTTTGTCTACCAGGTGTAATTGGTGAGGATTTATTATGGAGTGAATCCTGTAAAGGGCCGTACATTACCCTTAAGTTAAAACAATGCATTTAATAAAAGGAAGATACAACTTATAATTACATATCCAAAGGCTTTTTAAACAAGCGTTACAAGCTATAACAGATAAATGACATTACAGCAGGAAGGAGCTCGAGGGGCGGAGGAGGCTCGGAGGCTTGCCTGCTGCCCATCGCTGACTCAGTCTATATGGACTGAACTGACACATAATTGTAGGATAGGTAGCTGAATGCTCGATGAATGACTGCAGGGTGTGTGGATAGGGCAAGCCCTGGGATATCCATACAGTATTGCCACATCCTCATGTCAAGCATGAATAAGAGTCACATGATGTTAGTACCAGTTACAGACTGTCTCAGATTAGCCGCCAGTTCCCAAGTTATCTATGTCGTAAATCGTTCCATCAGCCTATAAAAGGCACACAGTACTATAAATATTGATGCGTTTTACAGCTATACATACACGCACGGCTATGCAAACTCATTACGTGAACTCACACAGGGAGTAAAAGTAGCCAGGTGAATATACCACCCAGAACCCTAGTTCCTCTTTTGCAGGTCATTCCCCCCCTCCTCCCCCCTTTTGTTATTTTGCACTAACAATTTGCAGATTGATGATTAACTATCCTCCTTGGTACATTATCATTTAAAGCAAGACACGTATCTGCTTGTATATATATGAGACTTCACAAGAGAATGTAGCAAGATGGTCAGCATTGTGATGTAAGGGGTGATACAAGCTAGGATTGGCTTTTGCTCTGTTGACTAATACTAACTTTGGCATTTGTTTTCAATATATTAGTCATCGCAACGTACATACTAGTCACCAGGTTGGGTGTTAGCAGAGCCAATCAGATGACTAGATAGTCTCCACAACAAGCTGGCGACTCTTAGCTGCGATAATTAGTGTCTAGCCACCAGATTTGGGTATGTGCTGCGTACCAAAAAAGTTTCAGTACACCATCTGGAACCATAATAAAAGAGCATACGAATGCAGCGCTGATAGAAAAGTGGGAAGCTAATAAAAATCACATTTATTATACTCAATACTATGGAATGAACATTATATTATATAGAATTCTGCATCAGAAATATATCCTGTAAAAAGAACACATGCATTCTGTATAAATTCCCGCAAAGTCCTTATATGGAGAAGATAAAGTAGGAAGTCAAACCACTTACGCGTTTCGCTGCCGCCAGTGCAACGTTTTCAAAGGTCCGACTGTTATCGAAAGCTACAAACTTACTCCCCCTTATATGAATACACTAGACTGGACATGGTCTAAAGTGCGGGACCCTTGTATCTTTGATGCCCGTGTATTTCCCATTACCTGGTCCGATCACGGGCCGGTCCGTAGATATTTAAGGTCCTCAGTTATGTCACAATGGTGATTCATGGCCACCTATGCAAAAGCAAAACCGAGTCAAATGAATGTTGGCACTTTCTGACTGGCCTCTTTGCCTTGAGACATAAACACACAGGTTCCAAGTATGATATATCTGCCTTATTGACAGCGAGTGGCAAACTACTGCCATGGTGGAAAATAGGCAAAAAATGGTTTAACCTGTCATTTTATGGAAATATAGACAAAGCGAAGAGGTTCTACTCCAGCCTCTAGATTGAGAGCCAATATGTCACAAAACATTTATGTCATAAGGAAGTTTTACATCAATTCCTCTCTCCATGCCATCTACCCCAGTTGTTGTCTGCAATGTCAAAGACACTAAGCTCTGAGCTCATTCAGACCCGCTCGCTAGATGCGTTCGCTCGCACAATGCGTATGCAAATTTCGTAGGCAGGGCGATCACACGGCAAGGCATTAGCACGCCCGCTATGTCTTTAGAGTGCGATCGCATTGTGTATGCAGACGCCCACCAGCCTGTCTTAAGACGCCCACTTGCGCACGTCATCTCCAGGAAGTGTATGCAACCATCAGTACATCGGAAAACATCGGATGTGATCGCAGCGCTTGAGGTTGACCATACCCCTTCCGCAAGCACTGTGATCACTTCAGTGTAAACACCAGCCAGGTGACGTGTACCATGATGCTCCCTCTAAATTATGCACGCCTCTAAAACATTGTTAGGACGCTTAGGCACGCCTGCGTTCGCACATCCACTGCCCCGTTTCTAGTGGCCAGCCCGTCACCACCAACAAACAGCTTCTCCTGTCACTCACTCTGCTGGGCTGTCTATGTGCAGCGAGCCAACGCATTCTAGTCTTTCGCAGTGATTTGCGCACTGCGATGCATACGCAGATTGCAACCAATCGGCTGGCTGCGTGCGAACGCTTCCTAGCGAGCGGATCTGAATCGGGTCCTGAGATCTCATACCTGGAGATGGCTGATGTCCTCAAATGTATGAAAACTATCAAGGTGCCAGGCTCAGCTGGCTCTACAACCATTCACTTTTGCTTTCTCTGGAGCCGGAGAAGACATTTGACAGGATCAGTTGCCATTCATGATCGAGATCCTCCAGCATTTTGCATTTAGAGTCAACTTTCTCACAAGGGTTTGGACCCTATACACCACTCTTCCGCCAAAACTCATCAAGATGGAATTATGTCTAGTCCTCTCCTCTTTACCAATGGCACGAGACAGGGTAACCAGTCTCACCCATGATCTTTGCACGGGTTATGGAGCCTCCCGGGGCATAGATACGCCTCTCTCGTGATATCAAAAGGATCTAGGTGGACTCATCAGACTGCAAGATATCTTTGTTTGCTGACAACATCCATTTCCCTGTGTAACTTGCATGACATTTATACCACCTATTGCTCACTCTCAGGTGACCGAATTATATTAAGACCAAGGCCCTCCCTTTCCATGTTTCCCGTTGTCAGGCCTGATTCAGAAATGGGCGCAATGTCAACGTTATACGCAGTTGAGTGTTTTTTTTTTTTTGCTTCTGTGAAGTCTGGGGGAAGACCGGGATACCCTTACTGCGCACATGCGCACCCAATTGTCCAATGTCATTCACAATTGCGCATGGCGAACCCTAACATTTGTGAAGGGTCTTTGCGATCCCTCGGCGCTATCAGGGTGGAGACTGGGAGGTGACCTTAAGTGATCACAAAAAGTGGCCGTTTCATGAGCGTGTTATGGGAGTGTCACGGGCGTTTCTGGGGATGCTACTGCCTTCCCAAATCGCATATCCAATGCTCCAGAGGCCATGTTTAGCTGGATTAGAGGAGAGTAGCTACAGTAGACCCTAGGCTACCGTAAATGTTGATGGTGCAACTGATGGGGCATTCATGATGGAGTGTGTACAATCTCTATCGCAAGTGCACAGACCACGGAGCCTGAAAGTGGGCGTCTCACCGCTCATACACTATACATCGCTGGGTCGAGCACAAATGGAAAGCGGAGGTAATCATATGCATATTTTCCCGCAAACACTATTGAGACAGCTGCGACATTGCCAGCACTCTCTGAGTCACACCCCACAACTGACGCTCTGGCGAATATAAATTTACCTGGAGGCTCAACGAACCCCGGTCCTCTAGGCTATGAAGGCAAAGCTATTTACAGAAGGTGGCAAAAGCAGATAATTTCCTGGCTGGGTTGGATAGTCCTCATTAAGATGAACAACCTTCCATATCTTCTACACCTTTTTCAGACGCTGTTCATTAATGGTACCGGACAGCCCACTCAGATTCATAAGCGGTTTCTCCATTTTGTATGGGAAAATGAAGGTGTTGAGGACAAGTTTCTGAAATCTGAGATGACCCACTACAAATATGGGTAGATGTCTCCCTGTTATAAAACTGTATTATTTAGCCTCCCACCTTAGCCAGGGACCTGGTTCGCCCTCTCCTCTACACTTCAATGGCTCTAACCAGAAAATCAGCGTGTAAGTTGTCCTCCCTAAGTTCCTTATTGGCGGCTCCATCTAAATACAGACCTCTTTTAACAGTGCTCCATTTTACAAGTCAGATTTGGGATGACTGTACTCATTAAAACTACTCTCACCTCCCTCCCATCCCCCCATGCCAATTCTCAGTGCGCTCCTTGCCTTGGATCGACAAGGTGTGGATCCAAGTGTGGGATGTGTTGGTGAACGGTTCATGTAGGCCTGCCTGACATCCAGTGCAAATTTACATTTCCATGGAGCGTACCCGCTTACATATCTCCAGCTGATACACTGTCACCTCTCTGGCATGCACAACTCTTTATAATGTGACTTGGGGAAAGGTATGACCCCTGCCCTCTATAATACCCCTCTTGTCCTCTAAGCAACCTCCTATTCCTAAGTTTGAATCCCAGTGGCAGGCAGAACTGGGCCCTCCAGGACAGCAGGATGAATGGTCGACCATTAGGGTGAGATTATCCAAATGATCCATTTTCCATGCAAAGTTAAGAAACTGGGTAAAACATTGACTAGCGTTGGTTCCTGTCTCCCACCAGATTGCTGAAGATGTTTGATTCTGCCTTGCCGAGATGTTGGACAGGACGCGGGGAATATGGGCTACTTAGTCCTTATTTGGTGGACCTGTCCCAAAAAAGCAATATTTTGGAAGGAG
Source organism: Taudactylus pleione (assembly GCA_031769625.1). NCBI lineage: Eukaryota > Metazoa > Chordata > Amphibia > Anura > Myobatrachidae > Taudactylus > Taudactylus pleione. Next base: position 9,385,161 of record JAUIMM010000391.1, read on the forward strand.
AGTTCCAGATCTTATTAGTAAAGTGACAAATGTCTGTATTGTCAAAAATTCATGGTCCTTCCTCCTGGGGCTTGTCACAAACCGCGGTCGGGCTAAGCGGGGTCTCCGCTACTCACCACTCCGTGCACTTTGCCTTTGTCTTTTTAACGGGCCTGCGGACTCCCGCAGGTCGGCAGCTCATCATGAGGTCCAGTGTGCAGCATTGTCAGAGGAAGCAGGGCCTTCTCAGAGGTGCCGGTGTCTGGCGTTCTCCATGTGTGCAGAAGACAGGGCGCCGCCATCTTCCTCAGGATCAGCTGATCGGATCACTGCCAATCCGGAGGTGACACTGTGTCAGCCGACTCCTGCATCCAATTCCCACTGGTCAGGGGGGGATAAAAGGAGCAGCCCAGGAAGCCTAAAGCTGCCAGTGCCATTGTATTCCCAGCCCTTGCTGTGTGAGGAGAGAGCGCTCCTGTGTTTATTAGTCAGAGTGATTCCTGTGCTATTTCGCCTTGCGCCTCTGGCTCCATTGGTTCCAGCTAATACTTACAGTCGATCGGTTCCAGCCGATACGTACAGTCCATCGGTTCCAGCCGATGCTCAGTTCATTGTTCCGGCCAGTAACCACAGCTCATCGGTCCTCACCGATAACCACAGCTCACCGGTCCTTATCAACAACCATCATTGGTTCATACTGATGTCCATCGCTCATCAGTCCTTACCGATAGCCACCACTTATCGGTTCTTACCGATAACTACAGAACATCGGTCCCTACCAATAACCACAGACCATTGGTCTCCACAAATAACCACAGACCATCGGTCCTCTACCGATAATCACAGATCGGTCTCAGCCAATAACCACAGACCCACAGCTCCTGTCCGTTTCCCAAGTTCCATTGCTAGTACTGAGTGACCAAGCCAGGGGGCTGCAACCTGCCAGTTGGACGCCGCAAAGTCCATACTTCCTTGCGGGGGACCCTGGTGAACACCGCCGGCGGGTTAGACTCCGCGCCCCTGGTCTGGGTCTCTGCCAATACTCAGTGCTAGTTTTAGTATCCAGTCCCACACATGACCAGGAGTTACATCCGCCCAGCAAACATTACTACAGAATCCACAGAGTCCATGTCACGCCCAGACCCAGAGCCATAACTATACTTTTTTGTGCCCTGTGCCAGAAAGAGGATTGGCGTCCCCCTCATTTTTCAAAGGGACATAACACACCCAAAAAAGGGCCATGACCTCATGGGGAAGGGCCAGGGAAGAGATAGGGGAGGCCAGGAGACGCTGGGGATGAAATAAGAGGAAGCTACAAGCAAGAATGATAATAAACAGAAATTTGACAGGCCCAAACAGCGCCCCCTGACCTGTGGTGCCCTGTGCGATGGCACCAGCCGCACTACCCTAGCTACGGCTCTACCCAGACCCCAGTCCAGATTCACAAAAAACCCAATCCGTGAGAGGGCTCCAGTTAGATCTACTGATAGATTGGCTATTCGGATTCTTACGTCAGACAGATGTTTGATCACCTCCCACAGGAAACATTTCAATGCCCCTACTTTACAATAGGTCACTGGCAAAATCCTCTTTTTTCTTCCCCCCATACATCCCTCACTCTCTTAATTACAGGACAAGTATATGTTGGCTTTTGTTCTAATGCTGTATTACTTCCTCTTTGTGCTACTGTATTATCTTTGTGCTATCACACTATGATTGTCTTTATGTTGTTGGAAGCCTCTGCTGTACTGTACATTGCCGTTTATGCAAATTCCATATCTGTATAATTCTTCTTTTCTTCCTGGAGTTTTCAGATAAAAGCTATTAATTCACATTTCTTTTGATCAAATGTAACATCATTAAACATCATCCCTGAACATACAGACCTAAAGAACCATGCAAGATCCACTGCTCCTGAATCGTAATTTTTTTCCTTACTTATCATTCCAACCTACCACTGCGCATAATTTTTTGAGGCTCAACCTGTTCAACAGCCAAAAACTTATGATCTATTATATCCGGCTATTATCCATTCAGCAACGTTAAAATGTGTTCACTGCTATGGTACGGTTGAAAATCCAATAAAACTTACATAATATAAAAAAAAAAAAAAAAAAAAAAAAAAGCATGATAACATTGGGTTCTGTATACAGTGGGGTCTGCATTTTGTATTAGCCATCAAAGTGGCGCCTGCATTGTAGATTTTCTGCCAAAATGGGCTCTGCCAAACAAACTACATAGAGGCCAATAATTCTTTAAAAAAAAAAAAAGAAAAATGCAGAATTTGCATAAAACTACGTACATCACAGCACGGTAAAATGTTCATGGATTTCCTTCTGAAAGTTGTGTTCTGTCCCTTGATTTGATATGAGAAATGTATTTCATACTATAAAATTGATACTTTTGTAAACTTATGTGGAGTCGTTGGTCAAACCTATACCCCGTGTAAATCGCCAACATGAAACAATTGGTGTGCATGGATCACACACCTGTTTTGGAACAGGATGAACTATATTGAGTTGTATTGATAAGATCAGCGGTTACAGATAAAGTGAAGGACTCTGGTTCCCGATTAGCAGCTCCCCCCTTTCCCTCCATCTACTGAACCTAGGACCTCATTCAGAGTTGGTCGTTGCGGCCGCACGGTCGTAAGGGAAAAGGGGCCGGATATGCAAATGATGCACTCGCAAGTTGCGTCCTTAAGATCGGATCGTTAGCTGGCCGACCAAGGGGAGGATGCGGCCGTAAGACAAAAAATACGCCCCCTTCTCGTACGCATTGCACGTCATCTCCGGGCATATAAGGATTAATCGAGACCATCGGAACTGGTCGTAGAGCTTAAGGTTGACCATACCCTCTCTTAAGCTCTACGATCATGTCAGTGTAAAAACCTCCCCTGTCACGTGTGCCATGACGCTACTTTGTTAATTATGCACTCCCATAAAACGCCGTTCGCATAATCAGGCACGCCTGCGTTCGGATCTCCCCCCCCCCCCGTTTTCAAGCACCTTCCCCTGTTACCACCCACAAACGCCTCATCCTGTCACTCAAACTACCGACCTGGCTGTGTTCAAGGAGAGAGAAATTTCTGATCGTAGCAGCTAGTTTGCGCACGTGCATTGCGAACTTTACGTATGCGCAGTTTAGCGGAAATCGGTGACGTACGACCGTGCGGCCGCAACGACCGACTCTGAATGAGGTCCCTTGTCCCCGAAGACACAGGAGAAACTCACTCTTGAAGGAAGACGTCTTAGTCCCGATGGAGGCATCACAAATTCCAGCAGATACGGCTTATAGATTTATTTATCTTCTATTCATGATGCACGTTGTGGAGGGGAGAGAAGTGACACAGGAGTGGCCAAATCACCGCCTATCTTTTCCAGGCACATACCGGGAGAGAGTAAGAGCGGAGATAAGATAGGAATAACGATTTCTGCCCATTCAGCAATGATATCTAGAAAGCGAGAGCTGGATGCGCTTGCACAGAGAGAAGTAGGCGTTGTTTAGGACCTTGGCAACATCAGTCCAAGAGATATGGATGGATCAATGTTTCCATGGCAGTAACAGAGGGCCGGGCACATGAAAATGAGTCCACAGGCCAGTGCATAGCGATTATTTGCCTGTGTGAACCCCAGCCCTGGTCTCTCCAGGTTGCTCTTGCGTTACGCTGGAAACGCAGAATTTGGCTTCACGGAACAAGCAATGGGCCTTAGAGGTTCACACAGACGCTGCGCTACTCTCTTGCGGCACATACTAAGACGGACCATCAAAGATTGCGCCAGTCCTATGTCAGGTGCAATTTCGTCTTCTGAACATGGTCTCCCGTGTCAGTGTGACTGCGCCTTTTGCCGTGGTCTCTGTCAGCGACACGCCCGCATCTGCCTCAGCTACCACCGTTATCTCCCAGTAATGTCCACTGAAAATCTCCCTGCGTGCAATTTCGTCTTATCGCGGTAACCATGGAGATGCAGGCGCAGTGCGGCTCGGAGGCGCACGCGCAGACTGAAAACATTGTCCGCTTGCGTCAGACATTTATAAATAGAACTGGAGCGATGCCCTGGGGTGGCCTGGCTGAGCTGGTTTGGAGGTGTCCTGCGCTCTGGATTTGAACCCTAGTATGTTAGGGACCTGTGCTACAGAGGTTGCCTGGATGGTGGATAGGCCCATAACCTTGGCCATGATTATGCTAAAAACCTCTATTTACTGCTAAATTTTATTGCATAATGTATTTATATATAATTAGTAATTTGAAGTTGTGCATCTGTGATTTGTCTTTTTCTGTGCCAGTATGGGATATATTTACTAAAGTGCAGTAGCGTTCCCGCTGGGCTGTTTTAGCGGGGTGCGGCAAAAAGCGCCCTGCCCTCCGTCAGAAGGGCAAATAGCGCCCTGCCCTCACAGCCTGCGGGTGCAGTCTTCACCCGCGGGTCGCAGTGTCCCGCGGGTGAATAGACGCCGGGCGCATGCACCCGGCATCTATTCTCCCTGTCAGCAGCGCTTGGGGGCTGCCCGGCGTGTCTGTAAGTGCCGGGCACGCCCCCAAGAGTGACGAAAAGGGTGACGCATCTTATAGACATGCCCCCTTTTCAGTGGCCACACCCCCTTTTCGGGTGCGCACATGCCTTCTCTAGCTCCGACGCCCTGCTTGCCGCCGAAGATGGAGTGAACACTAGTGCAGGTTTTTAGAAATGGAGATGTTGCCCATAACAACCAATCAGAAAGGCTTATTTATTTAAACTATGCAAAAAAAAAAAAAACCACTATAATAAAGTGTAGATCAACCATGTCAAACTCATGCTATGTTTTGAGTGGTCCAGGCAGAGTTGCCACACATACAGGTTTCCTTTGAACAGTCTGCAAATCAATCCCAGATGGGTGGTGTCCGGTCCCTTCCTCCGTCCACCTTCCCGAAATCACAAAAGCACCTCTAGGGGGCTGTGGGTCAGAGGAATGACATGGAAGCGGCAGTGAAGTTATTGCTGCCAGGTGCAGGCAGTACCCCAGCACAGGCGAGGAGGAGGCCACTGACCTGCACGAGACAGCAGAGTAGGGGGGGATTCCATGGAGGAGAGGGGCTGAAGACCACCCAGGATGGCTTGTACAGTTACAATAGCAGCCTGTACGATGCCACCTCCCTCCTCCATCGTACATGCCAGGGGGCCACTTGTGGGCAACTCACCGTTTGTAGACATGCCAGGGGGGCAGAAGCTTATCTTTTAAACTCCCACCCTCGTCTGCAGCTCAATAGGCGTCAGCAGTTGTAACTTTTTGTGAGTACTGACAACATTATTCTTACAAAAAAAAAAGCACTGGCCGCTAGCCACGTCCTGGAAGCAGCAGTGTCACTGTGTAACTGTGCAAGATTAGGTTCATTAAAATCCCCGAATGATTAATGAGCACGCGGTGTCTTAATGGTAACCGTTCTGAGCGGCTTTTTATTGCATTAGAGTTGTATTTGATTTATTGCGCAGCCCCCTGAACTTTTCATGGTCCCCGAAGTGGCCCATGGAGTACACGGGTTTGACATGGCTGGTGTAGATACACCCCCACAATAATTACACAACACACCATTATGGCAGTAAGCATTGGGAGCCTCATTTATTAAATATTTTTATAAAAGCATCGCGGCTTTCTCAATCACGGCATCTTGAGACTCCCAACTAAGGAATCCGATAGGATACGTTCCCGATCATTCCACAGACTAAAAAATACAACTATCATTTTTTTTGGAAATGTATATAAGCCAACAAATATAATCAGAGTGTATAGGTGTCCCTCTTCACGTGAATCCTGGACAGCACGGAGACTAATGAAAGCAATTGTCTGATTGGTTGCTGTAGGTCATTTACGCCTTTTAATTTGATTATTTAATGGGGAACAAAAGCTCTATAAATTAATTTTCCAATGTGTATTTCCTGAAAGAGGTCTTGTCACATCTTCTTTTAGTGACGGTTAAATGATTTCTTATGGGCGCGCTCCCTCCTATCGTCTGCATAACCCTGTTGGTTGCAATGCCTCTCGTCTGTGCCTGCAGGCTGAACCTTCCCTCTCTGGTTACCGGTGTTTCTCTCACCCTCTCTGCTCGAGTGCTGCACATGTTTGCCCAGTTACCCTATGGAACATTGAAGAGACATGTGGGGTGGTTTGATGAGGCATGTGAGGTCTGAGGGGCATTAAAGGGACAAAATGTAAATTTTACATAGGATTTAAATGAAAAACTGGTGTAAGACGCTGACGCGGGTGGGTCTTTTACCGCTGCCGCGTCTTATGGTGAGACCTCCACCACTTGCAGTGTGGAGATACGTCTCGGTGCTTCTTATGACTGTACATGGCGTCCTGTGCGTGGGGCTGTGCATCTTTAGACGCAGCCACTCTCGTCAACAAGCCCACAATACGCCCGCGTCTGCCTAGCACCCCCATTACCTCCCAGGAGCGCGCACTAAAAACCACACGCCCGGCGTTCAAATTCTTTCTGTCTCTCGGTGCGGTTACAATCAGGACGCATGCGCATTGCAATTCGGACCACTCAAAACGTTGGCCGACTGCGCTCATATCGGTACAGCATGCGAATCGGTATTAGCCTCTTCAGGTGGCCATTTTGGTTCAGGGAACTGGGGCTAGGGTGAGGACTATGGCAGCCTTCAGTTCACACTGTTGCTCTCTGGCATTACTAATAGGTTTTCCTTTGATTACCTTTACTAGGTAAATTTTCAACGAGAAGCTCCACATCAATGGTATTAATATTATAGCGATGTTGTATATCACATGTACGCTATGTGTATACGGACCATCATTCATAGGAGGTTGCAGGGACTCCCTATGAGTGCGAGGCAAACGTGGCTACTACCTCCCCCACTAATTCAGCCACTGCCTCCTGTGCCCTCGGGCTATTGGGTGGTTACGTCATTTCAGTCATGGTGTACTTGGCTGATCCCATGTAAACCCTGCAGAGGACACATAGAGCCTGATGAAGAGATGTACACTATTGCCGACCGCTGCTGGAAATGCGTATGCAGATGTTATGCAAATGTCACAGACGCCGGGAGAAGTGTTGGCCAGCCCAGCATCTGCGTACTAAGACGCAGATTTGGTTGCAGATCCTTCGATTATCACAGTCCCGAGCGAGACTATGGTCCCGCAGAATGACTCACAGACGCAGGGTGTGACATACCCCTAAACCGGTTGCGATACGTCTGCGTCCACTCTCTGCTACCTCCCACAAACGCTCCCCAACTGTCACACACTGCGGGTAAAAAGTTGCTGCGTACGACCACTGTAATGTGCCTCGACACATGTGCAGTGCGACTTAGGCCCATATTCAATTAGCCGCGATAATTTCGCTGCCGTCGGTGGAATCTACTTTCCGCCTACAATGCGTGTTTTTAAAGCAGAAACTTATCGGGCGTGGCCCCGCTATTCGCCCTATTCAATTCCAAAGGACGCGAAAACAGCGAGCCGCGATGTCGAAACAGGCGGAGAGTGCCGTCAGAAATGGGGAAATCAGCCTGAACCCAAAAAAAATGCACTAACATTGGGGATCAATGTAGATGTGCCCGAATAGTCCTAATAAAGCTACTTGGGGTACTTACGTTGTTTCAATAGCTTCTAATTAGCGTGATTGCACAAGTGGTGAAGACTGACATAAAGCAGCATTTTTTGGATAAAATAAGTAGTCCTGTCAAATTTGGGGTACTTGAAAATGGGTGCTAGTACATTTTACAGTCACTAAAGTGCAGTTTAAAATATTGTGAAAAACGCACCTGAAATCAAATTAACACCTCCCCCATACTTACAGACCCCCCCAAAGTCTAGCTCGCTACTTTTTATATTTGTACTCCAACTTTGAACTTTTTCGCCCCCATTTTCAATGTAATTTTTTGGGGTGTTCCTCACATTTTTTTTAGTTTTTTTTTTTTTACGCAGTTATCCTTTGGGGAGCTGTCCTAAGGGTGCTGGGTGGTTTTCCGATGTTTGCACCCCTAAACCCCAATTATGCACATTTTTTACGCCTGCTTTCATAGGCGAATCTTTTTTGCCTATTTCAATGCATTGACTTTCCGCATACGCAATTGAATAGGGCGAAAAGTTTCTGCCTTGTGAAATGACGTCACCCGTGATACTTTTCCGCGGATTCTGACTTTTCGCTGTTAATTGAATACGGCTCTTAGACGCGCGCGCGGTTTACAGATATTCACTGAAATCCTATAACAGGGCTCGAAAAAACCCGGGGCCAGGTCGCCATGGCGACCAGATTTGGTTGCCTGGCGACCAGATTTTCAGCAACCCCCGGGCCCTGTAGTGCAGACCCCGAGCGCGGTCCACACTACACAGTAACAAACACACAGCCGCCAGCGGCGGCTGTATGTTTGTTATAGCAGCCGATGAGAGTCTGTCAGACTCTCATTGGCTGCTGCGTCATCCACGGAGTGAGCCGGCTGCAGCTTACTCATGAGCTCCACCTTCCGGCTCACCCCGCAGCAGGTTGGGAGAGATGTCATGACGTCTCTCCCATAGTGCAGAGCGGCCAGGAGGAGCGGACAGCGGCGGTCGTCAGCAGGAGCGGGGATCAGGTAAGTTGCATTTTCTTTTTTTTTAAGGGGCACTGCATAGAGGGGGTGGCCGCTAGTGGGGACACTGTGGGGGCACCTCATAGTTTGGGTGGCCGCTACTGTGTGAGCACTGCATAGATGGGGGTGGCAGCTACTGGGGACACTGTATGGGGGGGGCACTACTAGGGGCAATGCAAAGTGGGGACTACTACTGGGGTCACTGTATAAGGGGGACTACTACTGGGGTCACTGTATAAGGGGGACTACTACTGGGGTCACGGTATAAGGGGGACTACTATTGGGGCAATGCATAGAGGGGACCACTTCTGGGGCACTGATTAAAGGGGTACTACATAAGGGGACCACTACTGGGGACACTATATATGGGCACCACTTCTGGGGGCACTGTATAGGGGGGGTGGCTGCTACTGGGGCACTGTATAATGGGGGGTGTTGCTAGGGCACTGTATAGGGAGGTGCTACTAAGTGCAATGCATAGTGGGGACTACTACTGGAGGCACTGCATAGGGGGACCATTACTGGGGGAACTGCATAGGGGTGCTCAAAGCATATTCTTGCATCTGGGTCCACCACTCTCTAGCTCGGCCACTGCCGGTTGTGGCTTTGCTTGCCCAGGGTTTTTGGCTGCGGAGGGGAGGTCTTTCTGGGGGTTGGTTGCCTGGAGATGGGGGTTAGCTGCTCAATAATGTGGCTGTGGGAGGGTGGTTTACCTGGGGTACCCAGTTAGTGGTGTGGCCATGGAGGTTGTTTGCCTGGGGCATAGGTGCTCAGTAATGCTGCCCCGGGGGAAGGGGGGGTCTGGCTCCTACACTTTCATCCTGGCTCCTAGGTTTTAGAAAAATTTGTCAAGCCCTGTCCTATAAACATCGGAATAGTGTAAAATCTATGAATCAGGCCCAAAGACCAGTATTTTCCTTAAACAATTTAATTAATTACCTAAAATATCAGCAAATTCGTCCTTTTTTTATTTTTTACTTTATTTTAAAAGTTTTAACTTTATATACATTCAAGGTCCAGGACGGAATAGATCAACCAAATGGTTTTTCACAACAGAATCTTTAGGAACATCGGTTCAAACGATGAAGGAGCTGCCCTCACTATCTTGGATAAAAGGATTAGATACCAGATGTACACACAGATGTGTCCCCATATATCTGGGGGTACATTTACTAAAGTGCCGGTTTTAGAAGTGGAGATGTTGCCCGTAGCAACCAATCAGATTCTACCTATTATCTTCTAGAAGGTGCTATATAAATGAGAAGTAAAATCTGATTGGTTGCTATGGGCAACATCTCCACCTCTAAAAACTTGCACTTTAGTAAATATACCCCCTAGCATCCATACGCCATACAGTACACTTCCCGCGCGGCACCTGGGGTTACCCATGGTTGCAAAACATTAAAAAAAAAATGTTTTAGACCAAAAAAATATATTTTTTTTTAATACAGTTTATGGAGGCCCAGGTTCCGGTCCAGCCCGGACTACCCTGAATGGTGGTCCATGTCCAGGTACGATGACATCGGCCAACTCCAGTAGAGCCCTTCGACTCTTCTCTTGTATTTCTGGGTTCTCGCTAAGTTCTCTCCAGGTGTCCTCATCTCCATCTCTTTCAAACACGTCCCCGGCTACCGCCACTGTGCCAAGTGCTGTGCCAGGGACAAGGAGGGTTACATCACTGCCTGTGTGGCCTGGTGTTGGCACCACTCTCAGCCCTTCTCCACCAGGTAACAGGTAAGGGTCTCCCCCACGGAAGTTGTGAGAGACATAGGAGCCGTCCCGCCAGAGGTCGTACGACACCAGAATCTCGGCCTTGGGGAAAAGGTTCAGGTTGCCCACGTGATCGGAGTGTCCATGGGTGCAGATAACATTTGTCACCTCATCGGGGGAGACACCACGGCTCTGCAGGGAATGGAGGATGAAGTCACGAGACCAAGGGCCAGCAGTGTCCACTAATACAGTCAGGGGGCCACGGATGAGTGTGACTGAGCCATCAGCCTGGAAACAATCCACACCCACATCCCTGCAGTAACCTTCTAGGAGAATGTGTACGGAATGTGGGGTGCCGGGAATATCATGGGATGTGAGGGGTGACGTCACATACTGTGGGAGAAAGGAAAAGGAGGACACAGTGGACTTTGTGAAAAAATTTTAACATGAAGGCTTAAAAAATGTATTTTTTATGCCGGCCCAACCCATAAACATGACGCCTTCATTTATATGTAAGCAAAACTGATTAGGTTGTCTACCAGCTAGGGAAAGTGTGGAGCACTAAGCTTCACCCATCAGTGGGGGCTGTTTCACGCATCCATTCTTCCTTGGGCTCCGTGCTAAGTCTCACAGTCCTGGATGAAGAGTGGGACTGTGTGACGTTTGTGTACTGGAGGACCAGGGAGAACCCGCAATAACAGACTCCTTGGCTCTATATTACTCCTCCCACTCACACCCCCATTCTAAACTAATACTTTTACCACGGAATACATACAGGACGTCGGCAGTCAGAATCTCGACGCTGGCATCCCAACAGGGTTAGAATACAGACACTTTGTTGGTCAGTAACGTAACCTGCCCCCTCTCGCTAATCCTCCCTCCCTCCCCGGTCCCTAAACCTAACCTCCCCCTCCCCGCACCCTAAACCTCCCCCTATCCCCAGTACTTACCTTCAGGATCTAGGCGCCGATATTGTGACTAGTGTCAGGATATCGACGTCGGCATTCTGACTGCCGGAATCCCATCGGTCGGGAAAGAATTACACCGCTTGCAGATGGTACAAAACGCAGCTGCCAGGCTATTAACCAACTAGCCCCGTTCCAGCCACATAACACCCATTCTCTACTCCCTTCACTGGCTGCCTGTCAGATGGCGAATTGTTTTCAAGATTGGCTTACTGACTTTCAAAGCCCTACATGACCATGGCCCAGGGTACCTGAAGCAGCTTCTGATTCCTTACTGTCCCACTCGATTACTGCGATCCGTTGATGAAGGACTATTAACAGTACCTAGAATCTCACGGAATATGTTTGGGGGTCGAGTCTTCAGCTTTGTGGCTCCGACTCTACAGAATTCGCTTCCCCGCACAGTTCGAGAGGCCTCCACTCTAGAGTCCTTCAAAAATAGACTCAAAACTCACCTATTCACCCAGCATTTCACTAATGTCCCTTGTTAAGCTTGTTTTGTATTTTGTACTGTAAAGGCGAATGTAAAGCACTTTGAGTCTTTTAGGAGAAAAGCGCTATATAAATAAAATTATTATTATCCCATTTGCCACTTAAGGTAGTCATGCAGCTTTAAACCAAGTAGGGGCGCACCAACGGATCAACATTTTAGTGCAGCATGGTAGATTTGTGCTGGCCTATACGCCTCTAGACTGACATGCATTGGAGAAATATCTCCCCCCAGATCAAACCTTTATCACAAATACCTTCAAATCTCATGACGGTTACATCGGTATATGTTTCAACGTTATTAAGACTTTTTATTTTAAGCCTAGTGGTCCTTTAATTCAGACACATGTTTTTAGCGTGAAGCACGTACAGCGGTCTTGTATGGCCTATGGCAATAAAATTACACTAGTAATAATATTAATAATACATAAACCTTGCCAGCATCATATCACTCCAAGGTTAGAGAAACTTTTATACTGCTTTTATACCGACATTCCGGGTCTGACCGGAGGTTGTAACAGGGTTCCAATCCGGATCAGACAGGGAAATTCCCCAGCACGGACCCAGGATATTCCTCAGCTGGCGCCGTTCACACTGGAGCCGAGTCTGCAGAGACCCGGATTTTCCAGCGTTGAAATGGATGCTTGGAGATGACGTCATCTCCAAGCGCCACTGAAGCCGGCCAAACGGCAGGCACGCGGCACGATCCAGGTCACCGTGACCCGGATCGCACCGTTTACACTGCAGGGTTTCACGGGTTATTCCCATGTTAAACCCTGCAAGTTACCTGGGTTGGATTTCCGGGTCACTCCAACCCTTTCCCCCTTTTACACCAAGGAGCTTCCTGGTTTAACCCTCCAATAACATCATATCACCATCATGCAATGTCTGCCACTCACCTGTGCCATCGCCGCCATCATTACTACTGGCCAGAGCTCGGGAGCTGATAGGCTTATAGTGAGTCACATGACCACCCATCCGCTGCAGGACTACAGCTCCCAGAAGCCTCCGCGACAAGTGATTTATAACTGAGAATAATGATAAACGTAAACTCGCCTGAGCTCTAGGTCTCCGGGTTACAGGGTTTGCTTCATTTAATACTCTAGATTCCGCATGTGTATGACTGCGCATGCGCATGTTAAGGTTTCCCCCTAGAGCGCGGGATGGGGTGCAGTCACTGCGCATGCGTGCAGGGCGCGTACGCGGAAGCAAACTTCGTCACGCTGCGTTCCACGACAGGTCCTGGAAGATGCACCGCAGCTGTTTATTTACAGTCTGTCATGTGCTGGCGAGACGATCACTGCATGGATATATTATATATTGTGATATGAATTATTTGCTGTTTGGCAAATACGTGACTCTGCTAGCTGGCAGCGGTATGTTTCCTGTACTACTGTCAGACGTGTACCGCCCTGCCAGGACTTCATAGTGTCGGGTACAGCCGGAAGTTTACCTGGAAACCGGAAGTGGTTGTGGAAACAGCAGCAACAGCAGCGTACTACGGGGGAGAGCTGGGGTGAGCAGAGATTGTTGTAGAGTCATGTGGGAGCGGGCATGAGGGGTCAGGGCGTGCTCAGTATCATAGCCTGGGCTGGGGGGAGGATGGCAATGCCAGGGGAGTCAGGAGGGGGGGGCACTGAGGGCTGTGGGGGGGCTCTGTGACTAAGGGCTGAGGAAGAAGGGAATCTAGGGAAGGGGATCTAACTGCTTCCAGAAGGGATCCTTGGTCCTAGAGCAGGGGCAGTGATGCTGGTCACACAGCTGGGCCAGTGGTCTCTGCGGCAGTGGCAGATGGGGATTGGGCAGAGTGCTGCTGACCCCGTTGTGAGGGTGGGGGGCAATTAGGCGGATGGAAGTCTATGGAAAATGGAGGGGTCGGGGTGTAGTAAGGGGTGGGTGACAAAATAGGGTCAAGGTTCTTAAGGCAAGGTGGGGGCGGCGATGATGGGACTGGAGCTGGGGTCCTTCGGTTATGAGTGGGAGATAACATGGCAGGACGGGGAATATAAGACAGGTTCAGGGATCTTTGGGATAAAGGATGACGGACAAGGGGTTCTAAGGGAAAGGGTGGGCGATAACATGGCGGGGAGATATCTTTAGAATGAGGGAGCAGGGGTCCTTGGCATGAGGGGGGATCGGCTATCTTCAGTTTGGGGAATAAAAAAATAGGGACAGGGGTCTCTGGGATGAGGAATGACAAGACAGGGACAAGCCTTTCCAGGGGTCCTTTGGACATGGGTGGGGATAATATGGCGGAACGGGGAATGACAAGACAGGGTCTTCTGGACGGAAGGTTGATAGCATGGAATGGGGAATGCCAAAGGTGCACCGAGGCAGGGACATGGGTCTTCAAGGCATGGATGGGGGTGTGACAGGGATGGAAGCCCCAGCGAGGCTCGTGTATGGGTGTATTTGCTGGCAGAATATTGCTTGTTGGGAATCACTACGTTATAGGAAATCCATATACCTGCTCTCTCAGTGTCTGTTATATGCAGATGTGCAAGAAATGTCCTGATGATTTTTACATCATTTATTCACGTCTGGGAAATGTTACCAGTCACTTGTCCCACTCATCTCTTTAATGTCGTCTGTATCTTTCTGTGTCGCTGAAGCTCTCCTTACGCGCTGCCCTGTCATGGCAGAGGGCAAGAAGATTGGCAACGTCTTCCTCCCCACCGAGTCCATGAAAGTGATCGCAGAGTCTATAGGGGTGTCCCAGATATCGGAGGAAACCTGCCAGCTGCTTGCGCAAGAAGTCAGCTTCCGGATAAAAGAGGTCACCCAGGTCAGAGGGCATCTCGGAGACGGGGTGGGAGGGGGGGTGAAGCAACTCAATAACAAAGTGTTTTGTTCCTCTTCTCTCTCCATTATAACTCTCATGGCCTCTTTCCTTCTCCAGGATGCTCTGAAGTTCATGCATGTGGGCAAAAGACAGAAACTCACCCCCAATGACATCGATGCTGCCCTGAAGCTGAAGAATGTGGAGGTAAGAGAGCAATATGAGACGTGTAAATGCTGAGTTACTGTGGCGAGTATATGGGAAAGATGTACTGTATGAGATGTAAGAACGTTTCCACGGATTAGCAAGGGACTGATGTGTCTGAAGGCTGCCCGTGTCCCACTGTATTCAGGTTCCCTTAATCTAGAAAAGTAGCGTTAGACTGATAGAATAATTGACCTTCTATCTGCATGCATGTTCCGTTAAGCAGTATTCTCTCTTCCGGCAGCCTATATATGGTTTCCACGCCAAGGAGTTTCTGCCCTTCCGCTACGCAAGTGGTGGTGGCCGGGAGCTTCATTTCTATGAGGAAAAGGAGGTAGATCTATGTGATATAATCAGCACCCCACTGCCACGTGTACCCCTTGACGTGTCCTTAAAAGGTGAGAGTGACCCACTGTATTTCTGTCTGTCTATGTTTATACATCTTTGTGAATGTGTTTCATCAGACCTTTCCAGTTTTGCTAGTTGTACTTTAATATACTATTGGCTTTGCATCTCTTTTACTGATGGCTGTATAATGAACGGTGAAGAGACAGTACCTATGGGCAGAGTCTGCAGTACCTGTATGACAATCAGAGATAGCTGCTGGTGGGATGTGCATTGTATTCCGGCCAGTACCTGTATGACAATTAGTGATAGCTGCTGGTGGGATGTGCATTGTATTCCGGCCAGTACCTGTATGACAGGCAGAGATAGCTGCTGGTGGGATGTGCATTGTGTTCCGGTTAGTACCTGTATGACAGGCAGAGATAGCTGCTGGTGGGATGTGCATTGTGTTCCGGTTAGTACCTGTATGACAGGCAGAGATAGCTGCTGGTGGGATGTGCATTGTATTCCGGCCAGTACCTGTATGACAGGCAGACATAGCTGCTGGTGGGATGTGCATTGTATTCCGGACAGTACCTGTATGACAGGCAGAGATAGCTGCTGGTGGGATGTGCATTGTATTCCGGCCAGTACCTGTATGACAATGAGAGAGAGCTGCTGGTGGGATGTGCATTGTGTTCCGGCCAGAACCTGTATGACAGGCAGAGATAGCTGCTGGTGGAATGTGCATTGTATTCCGGCCAGTACCTGTATGACAGGCAGAGATAGCTGCTGGTGGGATGTGCATTGTATTCCGGGCCAGTACCTGTATGACAGGCAGAGATAGCTGCTGGTGGGATGTGCATTGTGTTCCAGCCAGTACCTGTATGATAGGCAGAGATAGCTGCTGGTGGGATGTGCATTGTGTTCCGGTTAGTACCTGTATGACAGGCAGAGATAGCTGCTGGTGGGATGTGCATTGTGTTCCGGCCAGTACCTGTATGACAGGCAGACATAGCTGCTGGTGGGATGTGCATTGTATTCCAGCCAGTACCTGTATGACAGGCAGACATAGCTGCTGGTGGGATGTGCATTGTATTCCGGACAGTACCTGTATGACAGGCAGAGATAGCTGCTGGTGGGATGTGCATTGTATTCCGGCCAGTACCTGTATGACAATGAGAGAGAGCTGCTGGTGGGATGTGCATTGTGTTCTGGCCAGAACCTGTATGACAGGCAGACATAGCTGCTAGTGGGATGTGCATTGTGTTCAGGCCAGTACCTGTATGACAATGAGAGATAGCTGCTGGTGGGATGTGCATTGTGTTCCGGCCAGAACCTGTATGACAGGCAGAGATAGCTGCTGGTGGAATGTGCATTGTATTCCGGCCAGTACCTGTATGACAATCACAGATAGCTGCTGGTGGGATGTGCATTGTATTCCGGACAGTACCTGTATGACAGGCAGAGATAGCTGCTGGTGGGATGTGCATTGTATTCCGGCCAGTACCTGTATGACAGGCAGACATAGCTGCTGGTGGGATGTGCATTGTATTCCGGACAGTACCTGTATGACAGGCAGAGATAGCTGCTGGTGGGATGTGCATTGTATTCCGGCCAGTACCTGTATGACAATGAGAGAGAGCTGCTGGTGGGATGTGCATTGTGTTCTGGCCAGAACCTGTATGACAGGCAGACATAGCTGCTGGTGGGATGTGCATTGTGTTCCGGCCAGTACCTGTATGACAATGAGAGATAGCTGCTGGTGGGATGTGCATTGTGTTCCGGCCAGAACCTGTATGACAGGCAGAGATAGCTGCTGGTGGGATGTGCGTTGTATTCCGGCCAGTACCTGTATGACAATCAGAGATAGCTGCTGGTGGGATGTGCATTGTATTCCGGCCAGTACCTGTATGACAATCAGAGATAGCTGCTGGTGGGATGTGCATTGTATTTTGGCATCTGTTACTGATGTCACTTTTTTATTTATATATGTTTTTACATTTTTCAGCTCACTGGTTGAGTATTGAAGGAGTGCAACCGGCTATCCCAGAAAACCCTCCTCCAGGTAACGTCCTCTGCAAACAACGCCATGTCATCCTTCTTTTTTGTACTGTTTCTTGTAAAATAGAAAGCGATCTCTTTGATCCCTTCCCGTCTGCATTTCCCTTATCTATCCTACGTTCTTGTAACCATGTTCTTTTCCATGTAGTTCCCAAGGAACAGCAGAAGATCGAAGCCACAGAGCCGCTGAAGGCTGCGAAACCAGGCCAGGAGGAAGGGGGGCTGAAAGGAAAAGGACAGGGGGCGAACTCCGTAGAGGGTAAAGGTCAGCGTTGTGTGTACATGTATCACGGATATCCCATGTTAGCAGATCTCTTATATTTGCCTTGGTCTCACTCTACCACCCAGGCAAGGAGAAGAAGAACTCCATTCTGGAGGGGGCCCCGCTGAAGCTGAAGCCCCGCAGCATCCACGAGCTGTCCGTGGAACAGCAGCTGTACTACAAGGAGATCACGGAGGCCTGCGTCGGCTCCTGCGAAGCCAAGAGAGCTGTATGTAGACACGCAAACGTACACCTCCCACACGCGCGTGCGCCGCGTCATTGCACATCCTTATGCACTGATCCCTTCCGGCTCTTACAGGAAGCTCTGCAGAGCATCGCTACCGACCCGGGCCTGTACCAGATGCTGCCGCGATTTAGCACTTTCATATCAGAGGGGGTGAGTAGGGGGCGAGAGGGCATGACGGGGCGTCATTTCATCACCTCCAATGGCATCATCAATGTTGCACTTTTAAAGAAATATAATTGTCATTTATTTTTATTGACGACCTTTTAGTAGTAGTATTTTAAATTTTTTTTTTTTTTTAATAGAAACGGGTTATGTTTTAAACTATGAAAAAGCGTGTAAAGATGGCAGCGCACACTCGCTAATGCGACATTTTCATGGAAGACTGTAGAGAGAGGGGGTTAGAGGGTATGCAGTCGGGAAGCCGGCGGACCTAATCCCGACAGCCGGCTTCCCACTGCTTTATCCCGGCGAGGGTTAAATGACAAACATCCAAATCTAGACACCTGTCATTTTACCGAGACCGGCGCCCGGCATCCCGATCGAAGTGATGCCGGGCGCGGACAGCCGCAAGGGGGGGAGGGTTAGGTTTAGGGCTCCCGGGGGGACTTAGGGTTAAGCACCTCCCCCAGGAGGTTAGGGTTAGGCTAGGGGGAAGGAGGGTTAGGGTTAGGCACCCCTGGGGGGGACTTAGGTTTAGGCCGGCAGGGAGGGGGGAATTAGGGTAAGGCACTGGGGGGGGAAGATTAGGGTTAGGCACTTAGAGGGGGGGTTAGGCTTAGGCACCCCTAAGGAGGGTTAGGGGAGGGAATTAGGCTAGTGAATACTTATCTTAGGGACGATCGGGACTTTCACCCATATCGGACAGCCGCTGTCGGGATTCCTAACCGATTCCGGTTAGACATGTTGTTTCAGTCCTTTTCCCGTCCTGATTAGCCTCGCCTGCTACACTCTGAATGGAGACCTCTTTCTAGTCCTGTGCTTAATGGTGGGAGGATTCAGTAGGGAAGGAAGTTGGCAACATCAAAACTGTTAAACCCTCGTCACTGCCAGTCACTCATCATTGCCCTAATGTGTCTTTTTTTTTCTGCTTAACTTAATTTTTATACGGATATTGAAAGCAGAATATTCCGACCCGCTCGTCTATATTTCTGAAGCAGTTTTTTTTTTGTTATCTTGGGGGAGATGTACTAAGCTGCAGAGAGAGAGAAAGTACCAACCAATCACCTCCTAACTTTTATTTTTTTAAACACGGACTGTAAAGTGACAGTTAGGAGCTGATTGGCTGGTACTTTATCTCTCTTCACTTTATCTCTCTCCAAGGCTTATGCTGGGTACGCCATGGCCGATATCTCGGCCGTTCATTTGAGCGGCCGATATATCATGCTCGTATCGGCGGCTGTGTACCAGCGATATGTCCGTGAACGGCGTCGTTCACAGAAATATCGTGTCGGCTGTGCAGCGCAGCCGATGTCCGATCTGCAGATGTGTACGGGCAGCCAGCCCGACTGCTCGTACATTTGCGGCAGAGGCCGCCGGTGACGGACATCACAACTGGGTGGGCACATGTAAATGCCCGCCCAGCTGCGCTATCGGGTGCGGCACATCGGGGCCGACAGTTGGTAAGTGTGTATGCACTTACCAATCGTCAGATAGGGGTCGACAATTGTACCCAGCTTAAGTACGTAGACCCCAAACTACCAACCAATCAGCTCCTAACTGTCATTTTGCAAACACCGCCTGTAACATGATAGTTAGGAGCTGATTGGTTAGTACTTTATCTCTCAAAGGCTTGATACATCTCTCCCCTTTGCCTCCTGACTTTCCATTTTTCTCTCTCTTGTTCCGTCCTGTCAGGTGCGAGTGAACGTTGTGCAGAATAACCTGGCGCTGCTCATTTATCTCATGCGCATGGTGAAGGCCCTCATGGACAACCCAACCCTCTACCTGGAGAAATACGTAAGTGCCCCCCCCCCCCCTGGTGTGCAGTCTGCCTCCCGTGTGCACTGCGATGGAGGAGACCTCTTCTGATTGTGCAGCGCTGAGGAAGCTGACGCTGTATTAATGATGACCTCATTCCCCTCCCCTCCAGTTACACGAGTTGATCCCAGCAGTGATGACCTGTATCGTCAGCCGCCAGCTGTGCCTCCGGCCAGACGTGGACAATCACTGGGCTCTGAGGGACTTTGCTGCCCGGCTCATCGCACAGATCTGCAAGAACTTCAGCACCACGACCAACAACATCCAGTCGCGGATAACCAAGACGTTCACCAAGGTCAGGCAGGCGGGGGGGAGGTACCTTATTGCTCATCCTAGCCCATTTCACAAACAGAATAAAAACAAATCCAACAGTGACTTCTATTAATTTAGAAACTTGGAGGAAATGAGGGTTTTATGGAAATGGCAGCGATGTGTCATTTTCTATTGGGAAACCCGTCTCCCAGTTCACAGCCGTCTTATTAGCTGCATCTGATACTCTGTACTGAAAGCAAATTACATTAGACCACCGGACATCAGGAAATTGAGGTGGGTGGGCATCCAGGACATGGGACCCCCCCTCCTGGTAGCGCTAATTGCTTGTGGCTGGTCTCTCTAGTAATTGCCCCCTGGGTGCCATTTCTTTACTCACAGAATTGTCGGTTTAGATAAGATGCGGATGCCGGAGTTGTATTTTTGCAGATAATGGGGGCACTTTAATACATTAAATTGAATGTACCCTGTTGATGATGGCCGTCTCTGAATCTGAAATCTCCTTCTCCCTTGAGCTCCCATTAGTCTCCTGATGCAGCTGCGAGGCCGTAATCACTAATAATTTGAGCTCAGTAGTTGCTATGTGGGAGATGTTGTTGCCCGTCACATGAGAGCAGGAAGACACGGAACACAACATCCTCCAGAGCTTTATCGCTGTCACGCGACACGGGACGAACATTCCACCTTCACTACAACCTTTCACAGAAAGACATTTGCATTTTTCTAACTCAACTGTCAGATGCCCATTGCTGTATTCTCTGCTCCCACCCCCCACCCAATATCTCTTGCTGTCTCTTTATCACAGAGTTGGGTTGATGACCGTACGCCTTGGACCACACGATATGGATCCATCGCCGGCCTGGCAGAACTAGGACCGGATGTGAGTTTTTAGGGGTATTTTTGGAATAGCAAAAAAAAAAATTTGTGTGTACGTTGGTTGTGGCTGATATCTCTGTTCCCTTAACTCAGGTTATCAAAACTGTGATCGTCCCACACTTGGCGGTGGAGGGAGAGCGGCTCCGGGCCATTCTGGAGGGGCCGGTGATATCCAACATTGATAAGATCGGAGCTGACCATGTACAGAGCCTCCTGCTGGTAATGTCCTGCATTGCGCTTTGTATCGGCGTTTGTGTGAGCTCGCAGTGTGCGCATTTGTGTCATCGGTATCTGTGTGTACAGGGCCACCCATTTTGGGTGCCTGTCACTGTTATTTCAAAGATTTACAGTATGAGGAAACATTGGAAAAAAAGGGTCATAGTGTGTAATCAGCAATTATTATTCTAATCTTCGGTAATAAAATTAACGATGCAATATGACCTTTTTCAACCTCCTCTCTCAAGGGAACGTGGCACGGGATCAAAAAGTGACAATTTTTATGTGTGATAGTGGGTGCGTGTTATGTGACAGCATTCCATCACCAGCAAAGATCTATGTTCAGTGTACATCAGTGTTTCCCAGCCCCAGTCCTCAGGGGCCCCTAACAGTGCATGTTTTACAGATCTCCTCAGTGAAATAATTTTCCCCACTTGTGTGGGTCTTTTTTAAAATGTGTCAGACAGTAATGGCTACAGCTGTGCACCAATTAGGAGATCTGGAAAACATGCACTGCAGGGGGGGGGGGGGGCTTGGGGAGACACTGGTGTACATAATACAAATCTAATAAACCGCATCTATTATTTGCCTTTTTTTTTGCAGAACTTTAACTTGCTTTTATGCACTTTGAGTCCTATTTGGAGAATAGTGCTATAAAAATAACATTTATTATTATTATTATTATATAATATATGAAATAAAATAAAGATGAATTGTTGTAGATTATAAATGATCCTTGATCCTTTTTTTTTTTTTACTTGATCCAAGCAGTCAAAGAAATATGACACTGAGAAAGGCTTAGTAAAGAGATATGCTCTGATAACACAGGGCAGGCAGTAAGCGCCTATCAAGGTATTCTTCCAGGGTTCTCCAACTTTATAATGTCACAGCACTTTGCCCTATCGATAATAGTGTCCTCTGGTATTAACTGTGTGTGTCTGTGTGTGAGTTCACGATTGTTGTGCTGACCTTAGTTTGGGTTGTGTGTGTGTGTGTGTGTGTGTTGTTACTGTACAGGAGTGATGTGTATTTTAATTATTCTCGTCTTATAGAAACACACAGCTCCGGTGCTCGTCAAGCAGCGCGCTGCCCCGGACATACCCGAAGCGTACCGGGCGGATTACGGCTTTCTGGGTGCTACGCTCTGCTCTCACGTGTTAAAGGCCAGAGCGCAGAGCGCTCTGCAGGGGCCACAGGTGAACCGGACAACGCTGACGGTCACTCAGGTAACACCCTGCGTCATCTCACGTGGTCTAGTGCATGTAGTGTAACCTTCGGGGAGGGGGGGGGGCTGTGTTAGTAGCCATGATGGCGTTGTGTCATATGTTATCGTGTCTCTTCTCAATCCCCAATACTCACCATGTTCTTTTTTGTCTTCTCCTCTCCCAGCCTCGTCCCACTCTCACCCTCTCCCAGACGCCCTCCGGCTCCATCACACCATCCCCTCGCCCATCGGGAATAATTAAGGTGACAGGGTCCTTAACTTTGCCGGTACAGACCTTAGTAAGTGCCCGTCCTGCAACTCCAACCCAGCCTTCGCCACCGCCCACCAAGTACATCGTGGTGTCTTCAGCCGGGAGCACCGGGACCCAGGTAACTGTACATTTTCTCCCCCATGAAACACTTCTGTTTCCTTACAAACCTCAGCTACTTTTCTCCCCGACCCTCCACCTTGAATTGTGTTCCTGTACCCTTTTATGCCAATAATCCCCCCTTTTTTTTATGCAGGACCCTCTTCATCTTGTGTGATCTTCCCTTTTCTTGTATTATGCACTTTTGAGCTTAGCCTGGGCGCCCCATCTTGCTCTCGCTTTATCCTAGGCACCCCACGCGCGCTTAGCCAGAACGCTCTACAACTAGCTCGCGCTTTGGGCTCCCGGGCCCGGCACAAGCTTTGCCTGCATGCTCCACAGCTAGCTCACGCTTGGCCTAGGCTTCCCGCGCCCAGCTCGTTTCCTCTGTGCTGCGTTACTAATCTTTCTCTAATCTTCATTCTAGCGCCCCGCACCTGTCACGACCCATGCAGTTCCCCTCGCCGCCTGCGGGTGTCGCTCTCTGATCTTGTGTTTCTAGCGCACACTGGTCTGTATCTTAGTAGTTTGTTGCTTCAGCTGAGCGTGCTAGAAGCACCAAAGCAGAGAGTGACACCCCCAGGCAGGAAACGGGTACTGCACGGAGTGTGACGGGTGCAGTGGGCTAGAATGAATACTGTTTCTCGTTGCATCACCCGCAGCCTTTGATCTCTCGTTCTCTGTTCTTCTAGGTGCTAACGCCCACCGGAGGCCCTTCCTCCTCCACTTCCTGCCCGCCAGGAGTCCAGCCCATTGTGAAGCTTGTGTCAGGTGGTCAGACCAGCGGTGTGGGGGGATCCGCAGCAGGGGGCAGCAGCGGGATGCAGAAATATATTGTCGTGTCGCTTCCACCCGCTGGAGAAAGCAAGACCCCGCAGCCATCTCCCCCCTCCACTACAGATGCCTCCAAGTTGTGACAGAGACCCCTGTGATGTGTGCGTGCTGCGCGTGTGTGTACGAATGTGTCCGGGTGCAAAACAGTAAATATAAACATTTTATTAATAAAATATAGAAAATATTTTTTTTCCGTCTTTTAAAATGTATAATAACAGAATTGGCAAATGCACTTTACATGGGGTTTGGCTGGCAAGATGGTTTTGTAGGAAATCCGTACAAAGGGCCTGATTCAGAGCCGCTCGTAAGCGGTCGCTCGTTCTTTCCGACCGATGTTCGCCCAACTGCGCATGCGTACGGATTTTAATATGCATGCGTGAACCAGTCAGTGCGGCCGAAAATCGTGTGCTCGCTAAATAGTGAATGCCTGCTATTTTGAGTGACAGAATGAGGCGTATGTGGGTGGTAACAGGGGAAGGTGCTTGAAAACGGGGAGTGGAGATCCAAACGCAGGCGTGCCTAAAGGTCAAAAGGGTGTGCATAATTACTAAAGCAGCGTCATCGACCACGTCACTTGGTTGTCTTTTAGTCAGAACTGCTCGCATAATTGTTGTAGGAAAAACCAACCACAAGAATAGCGAGCAGTTCATACGCCGTCCGATGTACTCGATTAATATATAGCGGACATGACGTATGATGCGAGCGGCCAGGGGGCGTTTTTTTCAAAATTACGTTCGCATGTTTTGTTCGCTCGTTCAGACATAGAGGCGTGAACAGACCGCAAAGAGCGAACGGTTAATTTAAATAGCCACCCCCTTTTTCATGACGAGCGAGCGCAAATAGCGCCCGGCTCTGAATCAGGCCCAAAGTCTGTTAAATGTCAGATACTCATTGTATCAGCTTCTATACAGGGAATATATGATCCCATGTACCTTGTGTACTGCCAGTAGGGGGACAGTCCTGTGCCAGCTGCCCATTCATTGCATGAGGACTGGCGCAGTTTAAAAATGAATTTATGAACCCTTCCTATTTCTAGTAGGTGAGAAAAGCTGGGTTTAATTTAAACAACAACTTTGTTAGGGGATTGTCTGCTCTTTCTATGTGTTATCAGGATTTTATTTTCGGAATTGTGCCTTCAAAAGTCGTATAAAAAAACTCATCCAGGTATTTTTTTTTTATATTTTAAGAGTTTTTTTTTTTTTTATTATTATTATTATTTATAACATTAAAAATCAAGCTAGAGATCTAGCTGAGTTATTACGTACATAAATAGAATAGTAAGTTTCCAGTAATGTTGTAAAAATAAGATATATTCAGAGACCGTTTTACATTTATTTATGAATTTGGCTGCAAAATAATAATTTTGAAACTGATTTTGATTATGATCTGGAAAATCTTTTTTTTTTTTCACATTAACTTTCCAGCGCCAGCTCATTTTTCCTGATTTTAAGTGGCCGGTAATAGGCCCAAAGCAGATCCAATCCCTGTAATGTTCACAGCAGCACAATGTATTTCAGGAGATGAGTGTGCTTGAGACTGTGACCTATACTATCCAGTAACTGTGTCAGCACAGATCTGCATTTAACAGGCAGTGACCATGATGTGAGCAGGAGAATGGAGGCAGCAGGAAGCCACAGACTACTTATATAGTTGATGGAGCAGGGTTCCCCAGCAGCACAGAGTATATCAGGAGATGAGTGATTTGTTGGTGAGGACAGATCTGCATTTAACAGGCAGTGACCATGATGTGAGCAGGAGAATGGAGGCAGCAGGAAGCCACAGACTACTTATATAGTTGATGGAGCAGGGTTCCCCAGCAGCACAGAGTATATCAGGAGATGAGTGATTTGTTAGTGAGGACAGGGCTGCATGTGACAGGGCAGTGACATGATCTGAGGAGGCAGCAGGAAGCCACAGTGAGAGTTGTATAGTGGAAGGAGCAGGGTCCCCAGCAGCACAGAGTATATCAGGAGATGAGTGGATGTGTTAGTGAGGACAGGGCTCCAGGGCACCTCAACTTTTATTCATGGTGTTTGTGTGGTACAGTGTTGTAAGTCTGTGTGTAAATGTAAAATAGTTAATTTTTTACTTTCCCAATCATGGAACAGCTGCCATCTGCTTGGAGAACTGTAGTCATTTAATGTCCTTTTGATAAGATCTTTATTAAGGGGCAGAGTTCATTTGTACAGAGCTGAAAACAAATATGATATACAGCATTAATTGCTGGTTTTTCAGTGGTATTAGTAAAACATTTAGCTGTGTGATTAGATGGGTAAGGTTACAGCTTTCCCTGTAACTTGTAAAATGTGACTGGTCCGTAAAAATGTAGAGTATGGTAAATAATTCTAGGAACCCCCAATACAATATCAGTGACGTAGCATGAATGGTTCCGGAGGGATTGGGATGTAGTGGGTTGAGGCTTGGCTGTGTGAACGTCATGTATAGACAGTGAATATTGAAGTCTACGTATAGTGCAGTAGGGAGAAAGGTTTGTATATATGTTAAAACCAACTTAAGACTTGCCCAGCCGGAGGTTATCTGAGTAAATGATGACAATGTGGAGTCCTTATGGGTAGCTGGAGAAGAACCACCATTGAAGACTGATTAGATTGGGGTTTGTTATCAGTCATGTAGCATAAATGAATGCACTGAAATGCTAATATCCCATATTGAAAGAGACCCAATAAAATATGTATAGCCATCCTTTTACAAAGCATAGTCGCTATCGGAGCGGCATCACAGCCCGGAGGGTCCTGCTACGATTTTGTCCACTGCCGTCTCCCGTGTTTGCAATAAATACATATCGAGTGTAGCCTAAGGGTGATAATGACATGTGAAAGTGAGAAGGAAGCTCTTGTAATTTAGGTTCTTGGTTCTCATTGAAATGTAAAATAGAAGACACAACCCCATCCCAAATGAAAAACCGGTCATAATGTAGCGTCCATAGAGGGCCAGTTTTGCCCATTGCCCCTCCTCCCAAATGAGCAACTCCTAAAGCATGCCCACATCGAGGATGGCAAAATTCAGAGCAAGTCTGGTCCCCATTGCTGTGCCAAGGATCTGAAAATGTGGTCAAATAAAAATATATATGTGAGAATATAGTCAATGGATTGAATATGAACTGCGCTTGTCCTCCTAAGATCATCATCAGCTAATTAATATTCTTCCACCGTTCTAATTCTGTCCTGAGACATTTACGTCACAAGCAAAAATAATGGGCCTCTTCACTACAGAAGGGACTAAAGGTGGGACTCTACACCTACAGAAGGGTCTTAACGTGGGCCTCTACACTACAGAAGGGACTAAAGGTGGGCCTCTACACTACAGAAGGGTCTAAAGGTGTGGGCCTCTACACTACAGAAGGGACTAAAGGTGGTCTCTACACTACAGAAGGGACTAAAGGTGGGCCTCTACACTACAGAAGGGACTAAAGGTGGGCCTCTACACTACAGAAGGGACTAAAGGTGGGCCTCTACACTACAGAAGGGACTAAAGGTGGTCTCTACACTACAGAAGGGACTAAAGGTGGGCCTCTACACTACAGAAGGGAGTAAAGGTGGTCTCTACACTACAGAAGGGACTAAAGGTGGGCCTCTACACTACAGAAGGGAGTAAAGGTGGTCTCTACGGTACAGAAGGGACTAAAGGTGGGCTTCTACATTACAGAGGGGACTAAAGGTGGGCCTCTACACTACAGAAGGGAGTAAAGGTGGTCTGT
Organism: Taudactylus pleione; assembly: GCA_031769625.1. Taxonomy (NCBI): domain Eukaryota; kingdom Metazoa; phylum Chordata; class Amphibia; order Anura; family Myobatrachidae; genus Taudactylus; species Taudactylus pleione. Next base: position 9,412,213 of record JAUIMM010000391.1, read on the forward strand.
ACACTACAGAAGGGATTAAAGGTGGGCCTCTACACTACAGAATGGACTAAAGGTGGGCATCTACACTACAGAAGGGACTAAAGGTGGGCCTCTACATTTACAGTTGGGACTAAAGGTGAACCTCTACACTACAGAAGGGACTAAAGGTGGGCCTCTACACTACAGAAGGGACTAAAGGTGGTCTCTACACTACAGAAGGGACTAAAGGTGGGCCTCTACACTACAGAAGGGAGTAAAGGTGGTCTCTACACTACAGAAGGGACTAAAGGTGGGCCTCTACACTACAGAAGGGAGTAAAGGTGGTCTCTACGGTACAGAAGGGACTAAAGGTGGGCTTCTACATTACAGAGGGGACTAAAGGTGGGCCTCTTCACTACAGAAGGGAGTAAAGGTGGTCTGTACACTACAGAAGGGATTAAAGGTGGGCCTCTACACTACAGAATGGACTAAAGGTGGGCATCTACACTACAGAAGGGACTAAAGGTGGGCCTCTACATTTACAGTTGGGACTAAAGGTGAACCTCTACACTACAGAAGGGACTAAAGGTGGGATTCTACACTACAGAAGGGAGTAAAGGTGGTCTCTACACTACAGAATGGACTAAAGGTGGTCTCTACATTACAGAAGGGACTAAAGGTGGGCCTCTACATTACAGAGGGGACTAAAGGTGGGCCTCTACAGAACGGAGTAAAGGTGGTCTCTACACTATAGAAGGGACTAAAGGTGGTCTCTACACTACAGAAGGGACTAAAGGTGAACTCTACAGAAGGGAGTAAAGGTGGTCTCTTTACACTACAGAAGGGACTAAAGGTGGGCCTCTACACTATAGAAGGGAGTAAAGGTGGTCTCTTTAAACTACAGAGGGGACTAAAGGTGGGCCTCTACACTAGAGAAGGGACTAAAGGTGGTCTCTACATTACAGAAGGGACTAAAGGTGGGCCTCTACACTACAGAAGTGACTAAAGGTGGTCTCTCTACACTACAGAAGGGACTAAAGGTGGTTTCTCTACATTACAGAAGGGACTAAAGGTGGGCTACTACACTACAGAAGGGAGTAAAGGTGGTCTCGCTACACTACAGAATGGACTAAAGGTGGGCCTCTACACTACAGAAGGGACTAAAGGTGGGCCTCTACACTACAGAAGGGACTAAAGGTGGACCTCTACATCTACAGTTGGGACTAAAGGTGGGCCTCTACACCTACAGAAGGGACTAAAGGTGGGCCTCTACCTTACAGAAGGGACTAAAGGTGGTCTCTCTACACTACAGAACCGACTAAAGGTGGTCTCTACATTACAGAAGGGACTAAAGGTGGGCCTCTACATTACAGAGGGGACTAAAGGTGGGCCTCTGCACTACAGAACGGAGTAAAGGTGGTCTCTCTACACTATACAAGGGACTAAAGGTGGGATTCTACACTACAGAGGGGACTAAAGGTGGTCTCTCTACAACATAGAAGGGACTAAAGGTGGGCCTCTACACTATAGAAGGGAGTAAAGGTGGTCTCTCTACACTACAGAAGGGACTAAAGGTGGGCTCTACACTACAGAAGGGAGTAAAGGTGGTCTCTCTAAACTACAGAGGGGACTAAAGGTGGGCCTCTAACCTACAGAAGGGACTAATGGTGGACTCTACACTACAGAAGGGAGTAAAGGTGGTCTCTTTACACTACAGAAGGGACTAAAGGTGGGCCTCTACACTACAGAAGAGAGTAAAGGTGGTCCCTCTACACTACAGAGGGGACTAAAGGTGGGCCTCTACACTACAGAGGGGACTAAATGTGGGCCTCTACACTACAGAAGGGACTAAAGATGGTCTCTCTACACTACAGAAGGGACTAAAGGTGGTTTCTCTACACTACAGAAGGGACTAAAGGTGATTTCTCTACATTACAGAAGTGACTAAAGGTGGGCCTCTACAGTACAGAAGGGACTAAAGGTGGTCTATCTACACAACAGAAGGGACTAAAGGTGGTCTCTCTACATTACAGAAGGGACTAAAGGTGGGCCTCTACACTACAGAAGGGACTAAACTGGACCTCTGTTCACTTTCAACCAGATTAGATGTGAATCTTTACATATTAGACCAGATTAAGTATTTCCAGCAATAACTACATAAAACATCTTGCAACACTGCATTGGACCTTGTGCTTAATTAAACATTCTGCTTCTGTCTGCACCCACTATCGTTCATGTCGCGTGTGTATCAATCTGGCTTGTCTGAGCTCCCTGCTTCTGTCTTCCTTCAGTGTTGTCCATCTGTCTACCATAACCGCTCTGTCTGATTTACCTGCTTGTGCCTGATCCCAGTGTGACTTCATCTATGTTTACGTTATTTGTGGGCTGGATTCAGAGTTGTTTGCAAACCCAATGGTCGTTTTTGGGCAGCTATGGTGACCGTTTTGTATTCTTACGGCGCAGATCTCCTGGCACCGGCAGATGAGTTCCGGCGACCACTCTGAGTAAGCTTAGACTTTCTCAGGTGGCATATGGCTATCACTATACTCTGTCTTCAGACGCAACACTTGGATCTACAATGCCGGCAATAGGCATCTTTCGCCCAATCAGAGCTCGTGGACTGGCAGCCAATCAGCAGTGGCGGCTCCCGAGTGGCTGCCGGTCCGCGAGCTCCGATTAACTTGCAACCAGCACCAGATTCCAATTGTGCAGGCGCCTCTCTTACAAATTATGCCACACAGTATACCTCCCCCCTCCCCCTTATACATTATGCCACACAGTACAACTCCCCCCTTACACATTATGCCACACAGTACAACTCCCCCCTTACACATTATGCCACACAGTATACCTCCCCCCTTCCCCTTATACATTATGCCACACAGTACAACACCCTCCTCCCCCTTACACATTATGCCACACAGTATACCTCCACCCTTCCCCTTATACATTATGCCACACAGTACAACACCCTCCTCCCCCTTACACATTATGCCACACAGTATAACTCACCCCCTCTTCCTTACACATTATGCCATACAGTACAACTCACCCCCTCTTCCTTACACATTATGCCACACAGTCAGGGCCAGATTAACAATGGGGCGGATGGAGCTACAGCTCCAGGCCTCCACATAATAGGCCCATTGTCATGACAACATGATGTTGACTGGCCATCTGCTCGCCACACGGTCAGCCATAAATCATAAGTCATAAAATTGTATTCTATTTACCTCACAAAATGAAGCTTTTTTTTTCTTTTACATATTTACGGAGACATTGGGGCTGAGAGTATAGTTGGTGCACACACCCACATGGCACTGGCCACACCCTCACAGCAGTCACGCCCTCTCTGCTTCTCATAATAGGCTCTTGGTCATTTCCAGCTCCAGGCCCATGTGGCCCTCAATCCGGTGGCCCTCAATCCGGCCCTGCACACAGTACAACTTCTCCCCTTACACATTATGCCACACAGTACAACTCCCCCCTTACACATTATGCCACACAGTACAACTCCCCCCTTACAAATTATGCCACACAGTACAACTTCCCCACTTACACATTATGCCACACAGTACAACTTCCCCCCTTACACACTATACCACACAGTGCAACTCCCCCCTCTCCCTTACACATTATGCCACGCAGTAGAACTCCCTCCTCCCCCTTACACATTATGCCACACAGTACAGATACCCCCCTTACACATTATGCCACACAGTACAACTCCCCCCCTTACACATTATGCCACGCAGTACAACTCCCTCCTCCCCCTTACACATTATGCCACACAGTACAGATACCCTCCTTACACATTATGCCACACAGTACAACTCCCCCCCTTACACATTATGCCACACAGTACAACTCCCCCCCTTACACATTATACCACGCAGTACAACTCCCTCCTCCCCCTTACATATTATGCCACACAGTACAGATACCCCCCTTACACATTATGCCACACAGTACAACTCCCCCCTTACACATTATGCCACACAGTACAACTCCCTCCTCCCCCTTACACATTATGCCACACAGTACAACTCCCTCCTCCCCCTTATACATTATGCCACACAGTACAGATACCCCCCTTACACATTATGCCACACAGTACAACTCCCCCCTTACACATTATGCCACGCAGTACAACTCCCTCCTCCCCTTACACATTATGCCACAAAGTACAGATACCCCTTTACACATTATGCCATACAGTACAACTCCCCCCCTTACACATTATGCCACACAGTACAACTCCCCCCCTTACACATTATACCACGCAGTACAACTCCCTCCTCCCCCTTACACATTATGCCACACAGTACAGATACCCCCCTTACACATTATGCCACACAGTACAACTCCCCCTTACACATTATGCCACACAGTACAACTCCCTCCTCCCCCTTACACATTATGCCACACAGTACAACTCCCTCCTCCCCCTTACACATTATGCCACACAGTACAGATACCCCCCTTACACATTATGCCACACAGTACAGATACCCCCCTTACACATTATGCCACACAGTACAACTCCCCCCCTTACACATTATGCCACACAGTACAACTCCCTCCTCCCCCTTACACATTATGCCACGCAGTACAACTCCCTCCTCCCCCTTACACATTATGCCACACAGTACAGATACCCCCCTTACACATTATGCCCCACAGTACAACTCCCTCCTCCCCCTTATACATTATGCCACACAGTATAGATACCCCTCTTACACATTATGCCACACAGTACAACTCCCCCCCTTATACATTATGCCACACAGTACAACTCCCCCCCTTACACATTATGCCACACAGTACAACGCTTATTATATAGATAAGAGCCTACTGGTATTTCTGTTTTACATGATAAATGATTCCATATTGTCCCTTAATGCACAAAGAAAATGATTTGTGTTTGCGCCCCTTACATCACAGCATGTCCAGGCGCGTAACTTCATAAACAAGTCATGGGTGTCTTCTCTATATAATATATGTGATTCTAAATTCTTGGATACATTTTCCTTCTAGGGCGTCTGTCCCCAGGGGTGTGCTCTTATGTGTGAGCCTCCGCCCCACGTGGTAATCCTGATGTCAGTGACCTGCAGCTACTTTCCGTACCTATTGTATATATCTGTGCGTTACTCTCTGTGTGCCGCACGCTAACGGCAAGCGCTGCCAATGTTCATCATTTGTTATTGCACAATCATGAAATATGTGGTGTGGATTATATGGATTATGTTGTTTTAAACTTGTAATACTTACTGATTGTGCATGACAAACATATACATACATAGGGTTCATTGCTATATTATTAACTGACGGTAGAGCCATCGATGGCCATCACTACTGTGTTATGTCTATGTATCCTATATCTCTGCCTTTTCTTTATATGCTGTCCCGCTCTATGGTGTCTATGTGCGTTCCTCTTCTCCCAGTCTGCAATACAAAACTATGCAGAGATCAATATCATTGCTCTTTGTACCTCTGTCCTGTCCACCCAGCCTCTAGTCTGACGGTAGCACTGTCTTCTGCCTAATCTGTGTATATCACTCACTCCTGTCTATCCCGTATGTACCACTCACTCCTATCTATCCCGTATGTACCACTCACTTTTGTCTATACTACGTGTTTATCACACTACTGTCTGTCCTATCTGTATCACTTCTGTCTATTCTATCTGTACAACTCACTTCTGTCTGTCCTATCTGTATCAGCTACTTCTGTCTGTCCAATCTGTACAACTCACTTCTGTCTGTCCTACAGTATCTGTACAACTCACTTCTGTCTGTCCTACAGTATCTGTACAACTCACTTCTGTCTGTCCTACAGTATCTGTACAACTCCCTTCTGTCTGTCCTATCTGTACAACTCACTTCTGTCTGTCCTATCTGTACAACTCACTTCTGTCTGTCCGATCTGTACAACTCACTTCTGTCTGTCCTATCTGTACAACTCACTTCTATCTGTCCTATCTGTACAACTCACTTCTGTCTGTCCTACAGTATCTGTACAACTCACTTCTGTCTGTCTGTACAACTCACTTCTGTCTGTCCTATCTGTATCAGCTACTTCTGTCTGTCCTATCTGTACAACTCACATCTGTCTGTCCTATCTGTACAACTCACATCTGTCTGTCCTATCTGTACAACTCACTTCTGTCTGTCCTATCTGTACAACTCACATCTGTCTGTCCTATCTGTACAACTCACTTCTGTCTGTCCTATCTGTACAACTCACTTCTGTCTGTCCTATCTGTACAACTCACATCTGTGTCCTACAGTATCTGAACAACTCACATCTGTCTGTCCTACAGTATCTGTACAACTCACTTCTGTCTGTCCTATCTGTACAACTCACTTCTGTCTGTCCAATCTGTACAACTCACTTCTGTCTGTCCTATTTGTACAACTCACTTCTGTCTGTCCTACAGTATCTGTACAACTCACTTCTGTCTGTCCAATCTGTACAACTCACTTCTGTCTGTCCTATCTGTACAACTCACTTCTGTCTGTCCTACAGTATCTGTACAACTCACATCTGTCTGTCCTATCTGTACAACTCACTTCTGTCTGTCCCATCTGTACAACTCACATCTGTCTGTCCCATCTGTACAACTCACTTCTGTCTGTCCAATCTGTATAACTCACATCTGTCTGTCCTATCTGTACAACTCACATCTGTCTGTCCTATCTGTACAACTCACATCTGTCTGTCCTATCTGTACAACTCACATCTGTCTGTCCCATCTGTACAACTCACATCTGTCTGTCCCATCTGTACAACTCACTTCTGTCTGTCCTATCTGTACAACTCACTTCTGTCTGTCCAATCTGTATAACTCACATCTGTTTGTCCTATCTGTACAACTCACATCTGTCTGTCTAATCTGTATAACTCACATCTGTCTGTCCTATCTGTACAGCTCACTTCTGTCTGTCCAATCTGTACAGCTCACATCTGTCTGTCCTATCTGTACAACTCACATCTGTCTGCCCTATCTGTACAACTCACTTCTGTCTGTCCTATCTGTACAACTCACATCTGTCTGTCCTATCTGTACAGCTCACTTCTGTCTGTCAAATCTGTACAGCTCACATCTGTCTGTCCTATCTGTACAACTCACTTCTGTCTGTCCTATCTGTACAACTCACTTCTGTCTGTCCTATCTGTACAACTCACATCTGTCTGTCCTATCTGTACAACTCACTTCTGTCTGTCCTATCTGTACAACTCACATCTGTCTGTCCTATCTGTACAGCTCACTTCTGTCTGTCCTATCTGTACAACTCACTTCTGTCTGTCCTATCTGTACAACTCACTTCTGTCTGTCCTATCTGTACAACTCACATCTGTCTGTCCTATCTGTACAACTCACTTCTGTCTGTCCAATCTGTACAACTCACATCTGTCTGTCCCATCTGTACAACTCACATCTGTCTGTCCTATCTGTACAACTCACTTCTGTCTGTCCTATCTGTACAACTCACTTCTGTCTGTCCAATCTGTACAACTCACTTCTGTCTGTCCTATTTGTACAACTCACATCTGTCTGTCCTACAGTATCTGTACAACTCACTTCTGTCTGTCCAATCTGTACAACTCACTTCTGTCTGTCCAATCTGTACAGCTCACTTCTGTCTGTCCTATCTGTACAACTCACTTCTGTCTGTCCAATCTGTACAACTCACATCTGTCTGTCCCATCTGTACAACTCACATCTGTCTGTCCTATCTGTACAACTCACTTCTGTCTGTCCAATCTGTATAACTCACATCTGTCTGTCCTATCTGTACAGCTCACTTCTGTCTGTCCAATCTGTACAGCTCACTTCTGTCTGTCCTATCTGTACAACTCACATCTGTCTGTCCTATCTGTACAACTCACTTCTGTCTGTCCAATCTGTACAACTCACATCTGTCTGTCCCATCTGTACAACTCATATCTGTCTGTCCCATCTGTACAACTCACTTCTGTCTGTCCTATCTGTACAACTCACATCTGTCAGTCCTATCTGTACAACTCACATCTGTCTGTCCTATCTGTACAACTCACTTCTGTCTGTCCTATCTGTACAACTCACATCTGTCTGTCCTATCTGTACAGCTCACTTCTGTCTGTCCAATCTGTACAGCTCACATCTGTCTGTCCTATCTGTACAACTCACTTCTGTCTGTCCTATCTGTACAACTCACATCTGTCTGTCCAATCTGTACAGCTCACATCTGTCTGTCCTATCTGTACAACTCACTTCTGTCTGTCCTATCTGTACAACTCACATCTGTCTGTCCTATCTGTACAACTCATATCTGTCTATCCCATCTGTACAACTCACTTCTGTCTGTCCTATCTGTACATCTCACATCTGTCAGTCCTATCTGTACAACTCACATCTGTCTGTCCTATCTGTACAACTCACTTCTGTCTGTCCTATCTGTACAATTTACATCTGTCTGTCCTATCTGTACAACTCACCTCTGTCTGTCCCATCTGTACAACTCACTTCTGTCTGTCCCATCTGTACAACTCACATCTGTCTGTCCCATCTGTACAACTCACATCTGTCTGTCCCATCTGTACAACTCACTTCTGTCTGTCCTATCTGTACAACTCACATCTGTCTGTCCTATTCTACCTTGTTTCTGTGTATTTTCCTGTACCGCTCACTCCTGTATAACTCACTCCTGTTTCCTCCTGTACCGCTCACTCCTATGTATCCTGTTTGTAACCGCTCACTCCTGTGTATCCTATATATACCGCTCACTTCTGCGTGTCCAATAAGTATCGCTCACTCCTGTGTATCCTTTATGTACAGCTCACTCCTGTGTATCCTCCTGTACCACACTCTGGACCTCATTCAGAGCCACTCGCTAAGCTGCGCTCGCTCGTTAGGAGCGATTTTCGCCCGTCTGCACATGCGTCTAAGTTGCAGTGCGCGTGCGCAAACTAGCGTCTGCGATGTACAATTGAGCGCTCGTAGTACACAGACAGGACGCTGCTTTGAGTGACAGATTGCGCCGTTTGTAGGTGGTAACAGGGGAAGGTGCTTGTGAACCGGGCAGTGGTTGTGCGAACACAGGCGTGTCTGACCAGCAGAACGCCCTTTAATGGGCGTGCATAATAGCAAAGTAGCATCATTGCACACGTGACTTGGTTGTTTTTTAGCCTGAACTGCTCGCAGTGCATGGGGTAGCTTAGGTCAACCCCAAGTGCTGCGAGCAGCTCCAATGGCCCTTGTTGTTAACGATTAATCAGACTATTCCCGGAGATGACGTGTGCTGCGAGTGACAGGTGGGAGGTTTTATAGTCCAGCGTACGCTAACTGCCGTTGCTCACTAAAACATAGAGGGCATCCTTACAGCGCAAAGAGCGAGCGCTTCATTTGCATGCCCGGACCCTTTTTGCGAACGAGCGATCGCATCTTGCGAGCGGCTCTGAATGAGGTTCTCTGTGTATTTTATATGTACCGCTCACTCCTATGTATCCTCATGTACCGCTCACTCCTGTGTATCCTCATGTACCGCTCACTCCTGTGTATCCTATATGTACTGCTCTCCTGTGTATCCTATATGTACCGCTCACTCCTGTGTATCCTATATGTATCGCTCACTCCTGTGTATCCTATATGTATCGCTCACTCCTGTGTATCCTATATGTACAGCTCACTCCTGTGTATCCTATATGTACAGCTCACTCCTGTGTATCCTATATGTACCGCTCTCCTGTGTATCCTATATGTACCACTCACTCCGGTGTATCCTATATGTACAGCTCACTCCTGTGTATCCTATGTGTACCGCTCACTCCTGTATATCCTATATGTACCACTCACTCCGGTGTATCCTATATGTACCGCTCACTCCGGTGTATCCTATATGTACTGCTCTCCTGTGTATCCTATATGTACCGCTCACTCCTGTGTATCCTATATGTACCGCTCTCCTGTGTATCCTATATGTACTGCTCACTCCTGTGTATCCTATATGTACCACTCACTCCTGTGTATCCTATATGTACAGCTCACTCCTGTGTATCCTATATGTACCGCTCACTCCGGTGTATCCTATATGTACCGCTCACTCCTGTGTATCCTATATGTACTGCTCTCCTGTGTATCCTATATGTACAGCTCACTCCTGTGTATCCTATATGTACTGCTCTCCTGGGTATCCTATATGTACCGCTCACTCCTGTGTATCCTATATGTACTGCTCTCCTGGGTATCCTGTATGTACCGCTCACTCCTGTGTATCCTATATGTACCGCTCACTCCTGTGTATCCTATATGTACCGCTCTCCTGGGTATCCTATATGTACTGCTCTCCTGTGTATCCTATATGTACAGCTCACTCCTGTGTATCCTATATGTACTGCTCTCCTGGGTATCCTATATGTACTGCTCTCCTGTGTATCCTATATGTACCGCTCACTCCTGTGTATCCTATATGTACCGCTCACTCCTGTGTATCCTATATGTACTGCTCACTCCTGTGTATCCTATATGTACTGCTCTCCTGTGTATCCTATATGTACCGCTCACTCCGGTGTATCCTATATGTACCGCTCACTCCTGTGTATCCTATATGTACCGCTCACTCCTGTGTATCCTGTATGTACTGCTCTCCTGTGTATCCTATATGTACCGCTCACTCCGGTGTATCCTACATGTACTGCTCTCCTGGGTATCCTATATGTACCGCTCACTCCTGTGTATCCTGTATGTACCGCTCACTCCTGTGTATCCTGTATGTACTGCTCTCCTGTGTATCCTATATGTACCACTCACTCCGGTGTATCCTATATGTACTGCTCTCCTGTGTATCCTATATGTACAGCTCACTCCTGTGTATCCTATATGTACCACTCACTCCTGTGTATCCTATATGTACTGCTCTCCTGTGTATCGTATATGTACAGCTCACTCCTGTGTATCCTATATGTACTGCTCACTCCTGTGTATCCTATATGTACCGCTTACTCCTGTGTATCCTATATGTACCGCTCACTCCTGTGTATCCTATATGTACCGGTCACTCCTGTGTATCCTATATGTACTGCTCTCCTGTGTATCCTATATGTACCGCTCACTCCTGTGTATCCTATATGTACCGCTCACTCCTGTGTATCCTATATGTACTGCTCACTCCTGTGTATCCTATATGTACTGCTCTCCTGTGTATCCTATATGTACCGCTTACTCCTGTGTATCCTATATGTACCGCTCACTCCTGTGTATCCTATATGTACCACTCACTCCTGTGTATCCTATATGTACCGCTCACTCCTGTGTATCCTGTATGTACTGCTCTCCTGTGTATCCTATATGTACCGCTCACTCCTGTGTATCCTATATGTACCGCTCACTCCTGTGTATCCTATATGTACTGCTCACTCCTGTGTATCCTATATGTACTGCTCTCCTGTGTATCCTATATGTACCGCTCACTCCTGTGTATCCTATATGTACTGCTCACTCCTGTGTATCCTATATGTACTGCTCTCCTGTGTATCCTATATGTACCGCTTACTCCTGTGTATCCTATATGTACCGCTCACTCCTGTGTATCCTATATGTACCGCTCACTCCTGTGTATCCTATATGTACCGCTTACTCCTGTGTATCCTATATGTACCGCTCACTCCTGTGTATCCTATATGTACTGCTCACTCCTGTGTATCCTGTATGTACCGCTCACTCCTGTGTATCCTGTATGTACCGCTCACTCCTGGGTATCCTGTATGTACTGCTCTCCTGGGTATCCTGTATGTACCACTCACTCCTGTGTATCCTATATGTACCGCTCACTCCTGTGTATCCTGTATGTACTGCTCACTCCTGTGTATCCTATATGTACCGCTCACTCCTGTGTATCCTATATGTACTGCTCACTCCTGTGTATCCTATATGTACTGCTCACTCCTGTGTGTCCTATATGTATCGCTCACTCCTGTGTATCCTATATGTACCGCTCACTCCTGTGTATCCTATATGTATCGCTCACTCCTGTGTATCCTGTATGTACCACTCACTCCTGTGTATCCTATATGTACCGCTCACTCCTGTGTATCCTATATGTACCGCTCTCCTGTGTATCCTATATGTACCGCTCTCTTGTTTATCCTATATGTACTGCTCTCCTGTGTATCCTACTTGTACCGCTCACTCCTGTGTATCCTATATGTACTGCTCTCCTGTGTGTCCTATATGTATCACACACTCCTATGTATCCTATATGTACTGCTCTCCTGTGTGTCCTATATGTATCACACACTCCTGTGTATCCTATATGTACCGCTCTCCTGTGTATCCTATATGTACTGCTCTCCTGTGTATCCTATATGTATCGCTCACTCCTGTGTATCCTCATGTACCGCTCTCCTGTGTATCCTATATGTACCGCTCTCCTGTGTATCCTATATGTACCGCTCTCCTGTGTATACTATATGTACCACTCACTCCTGTGTATCCTATATGTACCGCTCTTCTGGGTATCCTGTATGTACCGCTCTCCTGTGTATCCTATATGTACTGCTCTCCTGTGTATCCTATATGTACCGCTCACTCCTGTGTATCCTCATGTACCGCTCTCCTGTGTATCCTATATGTACCGCTCTCCTGTGTATCCTATATGTACCGCTCTCCTGTGTATCCTATATGTACCACTCACTCCTGTGTATCCTATATGTACCGCTCACTCCTGTGTATCCTGTATGTACTGCTCTCCTGTGTATCCTATATGTACCGCTCACTCCGGTGTATCCTATATGTACTGCTCTCCTGGGTATCCTATATGTACCGCTCACTCCTGTGTATCCTGTATGTTCCGCTCACTCCTGTGTATCCTGTATGTACTGCTCTCCTGTGTATCCTATATGCACAGCTCACTCCTGTGTATCCTATATGTACCACTCACTCCTGTGTATCCTATATGTACTGCTCTCCTGTGTATCCTATATGTACAGCTCACTCCTGTGTATCCTATATGTACTGCTCACTCCTGTGTATCCTATATGTACCGCTTACTCCTGTGTATCCTATATGTACCGCTCACTCCTGTGTATCCTATATGTACCGCTCTCCTGTGTGTCCTATATGTACTGCTCTCCTGTGTATCCTATATGTACTGCTCTCCTGTGTATCCTATATGTACCGCTCACTCCTGTGTATCCTATATGTACTGCTCTCCTGTGTATCCTGTATGTACCGCTCACTCCTGTGTATCCTATATGTACTGCTCTCCTGTGTATCCTATATGTACAGCTCACTCCTGTGTATCCTATATGTACTGCTCTCCTGTGTATCCTATATGTACCGCTCACTCCTGTGTATCCTATATGTACCGCTCTCCTGTGTATCCTATATGTACCGCTCTCTTGTGTATCCTATATGTACTGCTCTCCTGTGTATCCTACTTGTACCGCTCACTCCTGTGTATCCTATATGTACTGCTCTCCTGTGTGTCCTATATGTATCACACACTCCTGTGTATCCTATATGTACTGCTCTCCTGTGTGTCCTATATGTATCACACACTCCTGTGTATCCTATATGTACCGCTCTCCTGTGTATCCTATATGTACTGCTCTCCTGTGTATCCTATATGTATCGCTCACTCCTGTGTATCCTCATGTACCGCTCTCCTGTGTATCCTATATGTACCGCTCTCCTGTGTATCCTATATGTACCGCTCTCCTGTGTATCCTATATGTACCACTCACTCCTGTGTATCCTATATGTACCGCTCTCCTGGGTATCCTGTATGTACCGCTCTCCTGTGTATCCTATATGTACTGCTCTCCTGTGTATCCTATATGTACCACTCACTCCTGTGTATCCTCATGTACCGCTCTCCTGTGTATCCTATATGTACCGCTCTCCTGTGTATCCTATATGTACCGCTCTCCTGTGTATCCTATATGTACCACTCACTCCTGTGTATCCTATATGTACCGCTCACTCCTGTGTATCCTATATGTACCGCTCACTCCTGTGTATCCTATATGTACCGCTCACTCCTGTGTATCCTGTATGTACTGCTCTCCTGTGTATCCTATATGTACCGCTCACTCCGGTGTATCCTACATGTACTGCTCTCCTGGGTATCCTATATGTACCGCTCACTCCTGTGTATCCTGTATGTACCGCTCACTCCTGTGTATCCTATATGTACTGCTCTCCTGGGTATCCTATATGTACTGCTCTCCTGTGTATCCTATATGTACTGCTCTCCTGTGTATCCTATATGTACAGCTCACTCCTGTGTATCCTATATGTACTGCTCACTCCTGTGTATCCTATATGTACCGCTTACTCCTGTGTATCCTATATGTACCGCTCACTCCTGTGTATCCTATATGTACCGCTCTCCTGTGTGTCCTATATGTACTGCTCTCCTGTGTATCCTATATGTACTGCTCTCCTGTGTATCCTATATGTACCGCTCACTCCTGTGTATCCTATATGTACTGCTCTCCTGTGTATCCTATATGTACCGCTCACTCCTGTGTATCCTATATGTACTGCTCTCCTGTGTATCCTATATGTACAGCTCACTCCTGTGTATCCTATATGTACTGCTCTCCTGGGTATCCTATATGTACTGCTCTCCTGTGTATCCTATATGTACCGCTCACTCCTGTGTATCCTTTATGTACCGCTCACTCCTGTGTATCCTATATGTACCGCTCACTCCTGTGTATCCTGTATGTACAGCACACTCCTGTGTATCCTATATGTACTGCTCTCCTGTGTATCCTATATGTACCGCTCACTCCTGTGTATCCTATATGTACCGCTCACTCCTGTGTATCCTATATGTACTGCTCACTCCTGTGTATCCTATATGTACTGCTCTCCTGGGTATCCTATATGTACCGCTCTCCTGTGTATCCTATATGTACCGCTCACTCCTGTGTATCCTATATGTACCGCTCACTCCTGTGTATCCTGTATGTACTGCTCTCCTGGGTATCCTGTATGTACCACTCACTCCTGTGTATCCTATATGTACCGCTCACTCCTGTGTATCCTGTATGTACTGCTCTCCTGTGTATCCTATATGTACTGCTCTCCTGTGTGTCCTATATGTATCGCTCACTCCTGTGTATCCTATATGTATCGCTCACTCCTGTGTATCCTGTGTGTACCACTCACTCCTGTGTATCCTATATGTACCGCTCACTCCTCTGTATCCTATATGTATCGCTCACTCCTGTGTATCCTATATGTACCGCTCTCCTGGGTATCCTGTATGTACCGCTCACTCCTGTGTATCCTATATGTACTGCTCTCCTGTGTATCCTACTTGTACCGCTCACTCCTGTGTATCCTATATGTACTGCTCTCCTGTGTGTCCTATATGTATCACACACTCCTGTGTATCCTATATGTACCGCTCTCCTGGGTATCCTGTATGTACCGCTCACTCCTGGGTATCCTGTATGTACCGCTCTCCTGTGTATCCTATATGTACTGCTCTCCTGTGTATCCTATATGTATCGCTCAATCCTGTGTATCCTATATGTACCGCTCTCCTGGGTATCCTGTATGTACTGCTCTCCTGGGTATCCTGTATGTACCGCTCTCCTGTGTATCCTATATGTACTGCTCTCCTGTGTATCCTATATGTACCGCTCACTCCTGTGTATCCTCATGTACCGCTCTCCTGTGTATCCTATATGTACCGCTCTCCTGTGTATCCTATATGTACCACTCACTCCGGTGTATCCTATATGTACTGCTCTCCTGTGTATCCTATATGTACCACTCACTCCGGTGTATCCTATATGTACAGCACACTCCTGTGTATCCTATATGTACTGCTCTCCTGTGTATCCTATATGTACTGCTCTCCTGTGTATCCTATATGTACCGCTCACTCCTGTGTATCCTATATGTACTGCTCTCCTGTGTATCCTATATGTACAGCTCTCCTGTGTATCTTATATGTACTGCTCTCCTGGGTATCCTATATGTACTGCTCTCCTGTGTATCCTATATGTACCGCTCACTCCTGTGTATCCTATATGTACAGCTCACTCCTATGTATCCTATATGTACCGCTCACTCCTGTGTATCCTATATGTACAGCTCACTCCTATGTATCCTATATGTACTGCTCACTCCTGAGGATCCTATATGTACCGCTCACTCCTGTGTATCCTGTATGTACCGCTCACTCCTGTGTATCCTATATGTATCGCTCACTCCTGTGTATCCTATATGTACCGCTCTCCTGGGTATCCTGTATGTACCGCTCACTCCTGTGTATCCTATATGTACCGCTCACTCCTGTGTATCCTATATGTACCGCTCTCCTGGGTATCCTGTATGTACCGCTCTCCTGTGTATCCTATATGTACTGCTCTCCTGTGTATCCTATATGTATCACTCACTCCTGTGTATCCTATATGTACTGCTCTCCTGTGTGTCCTACTTGTACCGCTCACTCCTGTGTATCCTATATGTACTGCTCTCCTGTGTGTCCTATATGTATCACACACTCCTGTGTATCCTATATGTACCGCTCACTCCTGTGTATACTATATGTACCGCTCACTCCTGTGTATACTATATGAACCGCACACTCCTGTGTATCCTGTATGTACCGCTCACTCCTGTGTATCCTGTATGTACCGCTCACTTCTGTGTTTCCTATATGTACTGCTCACTCCTGTGTATTCTATATGTACCGCTCACTCCTGTCTATCCTATATGGTCCGCTCACTCCTGTGTATCCTATATATACTGCTCACTCCTGTATATCCTATATGTACTGCTCTCCTGTGTATCATATATGTACCGCTCACTCCTGTGTGTCCTATATATACCGCTCACTCCTGAGTATCCTGTCTGTACCGCTCACTCCTGTGTATTCTATATGTACCGCTCACTCCTGTGTTTCATATATGTACCGCTCACTCCTGTGTATTCTATATGTACCGCTCACTCCTGTGTATCCTATCTGTACCGCTCACTCCTGTGTATCCTATATGTACTGCTCACTCCTGTGTATTCTATATGTACCGCTCACTCCTGTGTATCCTATATGTACTGCTCACTCCTGTGTATCATATATGTACTGCTCTCCTGTGTATCCTATATGTACCGCTCACTCCGGTGTATCCTATATGTACTGCTCACTCCTGTGTATCCTACATGTACCGCTCACTTCTGTGTATCCTATATGTACCTTACTGCTCCTCAGTATCCTATAAGTACCACTCACTCTCGTGTATCCTATATGTACCGTACACTCCGGTGTATCCTATATGTACTGCTCTCCTGTGTATCCTATATGTAACGCTCACTCCGGTGTATCCTATATGTACCGCTCACTCCTGTGTATCCTATGTGTACCACTCACTCCTGTGTATCCTATATGTACTGGTCTCCTGTGTGTCCTATATGTACCAATCTCTCCGGTGTATTCTATATGTACCGCTCACTCCTGTGTATCCTATGTGTACCGCTCAGTCCTGTGTATCCTATATGTACCGCTCACTCCTGTGTATCCTATGTGTACCGCTCACTCCTGTGTATCCTATATGTACTGGTCTCCTGTGTGTCCTATATGTACCAATCTCTCTTGTGTATTCTATATGTACTGCTCTTCTGTATATCCTATATGTAACGCTCACTCCTGTGTATCCTATGTGTACCGCTCACTCCTGTGTATCCTATGTGTACCGCTCACTCCTGTGTATCCTATATGTACTGGTCTCCTGTGTGTCCTATATGTACCAATCTCTCCGGTGTATTCTATATGTACTGCTCTTCTGTATATCCTATATGTAACGCTCACTCCTGTGTATCCTATGTGTACCGCTCACTCCTGTGTATCCTATGTGTACCGCTCACTCCTGTGTATCCTATGTGTACCGCTCACTCCTGTGTATCCTATATGTACCGCTCACTCCTGTGTATCCTATGTGTACTGCTCTCCTGTGTATCCTATATGTACTGGTCTCCTGTGTGTCCTATATGTACCAATCTCTCCGGTGTATTCTATATGTACTGCTCTTCTGTATATCCTATATGTACCGTTCACTCCTGTATATCCTATATGTGCGCTCTCCTGTGTTTCCTGTATGTACAGCTCACTCCTGTGTATCCTATATGTCCGCTCTCTTGTGCATCCTATATGTACCGCTCACTCCTGTGTATCCTATATGTGCGCTCTCTTGTGTATCCTATATGTACCACTCTCTCCTGTGTATTCTATATGTACCGCTCACTCCGGTGTATCCTATATGTGCGCTCTCTTGTGTATCCTATATGTACCACTCTCTCCTGTGTACTCTATATGTACCGCTCACTCCTGTGTACTCTATATGTACCGCTCACTCCTGTATATTTTGTTCCTCCCGTTCTGCCCTCTCTCTTAGTGAATACTGGTTCCTCTTCCCTTCTCTCTCAGGGTGTTGTTGAATTCACTTGAATAACTGGAACGGCAAGTTTTGTCCCTCACCAATCACCACACCTACACACTCGTAGCTCTCACACAGAGCTGCACAAGCTGTAATACAGGTCCAGCAAGGGAGAGACTTAGCTCCAGAATGGCATGGTGGATGCCCACAGTCAGGTTTCTCTGGTACAGCTGAAGCATGATTGTGGCTCCTTTGGTGCTGGCATAGCAAATTGCAGAGTGGACCCACTTCAACAGGACCCATGGAGTGGTAGAAGGCAACACTGGCATATTACACCTCATTCATACATCTCTGTGACTGTATGGTGGTAGGACCTCCACGCCATGGTTCTGCATTACCAGGAGCAGCGCTACCACCACCTCAAAAACCAGTGCTGCCAGCAGAGGCACTTATTTGAGGACCCAAAGTTCCCAGCCAGCGACAGCTCCCTTTACTACAGCAGACGCCCCCCCAGAGTGGTGGAATGGAAGCGCCCACAGGTAACATTACCTCAGCTATTCGGGAAAGTCCACCAATATTCATAAGTTTGTGGCTGTGTAAAAGCACCTAACCAGCACAATGGCCGTGGTGGGCCAGGTGAATGTGCGTTAGCCATCCAATCAGTGTTCTCAATTCACACAAAAAAAATGGCTACAGGGGTGTAAATCAGAATTCTTAGATGGATGGGCCTTTGCATTGCACTTGGGGCCTGATTCAGACCCGCTCGCAAGCGGGTCGCTCCGGGGCTCGCTACAAACGGGGCGGCTGCCGATGTTGATCGACAGCTTGCCCCGTTTTGTAGGCGGGGTGGGGGGGGGGTGGCTGGACAAACGGAGGCATTCCTGAAGGAACGCCTGCCGTTTGTGGGCGGCCCTACTGACATCACCAGTGATGTCAGTAGTGAGCTTCCGGCTCTATTAGAGCCGGAAGCTCACTGGGGCTTGCGGCAGACGAGACCCTACCACAAGGGACCACTCACAGCTTAGCGAGCGGCCATGAGGCCGGACTCAAAAAAAAAAAAAAAAAAGGCCCTCCAGACCTGTGAGCTGCCTCCGGCAACGAGCGGGTCTGTATCAGGGCCTTGGGTTGAACAGCTGGGATAATCGTATCATTTAAGATTAGTAGTCGTTAGGATGACCTATACTTTTTTATATGCCTTTAGGTAGGCCTGCTGGCTACATAGAGTGGAGGCATGTATTTTGTGGGCTGAACCACTGTTCAGCCTCCCGGTTCACTAGGAATTAGTGATATCACTGAGGCACCACACCGCCTCCTAGTGAACGGAGAGGTGGCATTCTCGTGAATACTTGTTCAGCCGATAAAATAAATAACTGCATTGTGTATAGGAGATGGGGGCCCCTCAGTGTGGGGTACCCAGAATTTTGGCAAAAAATACCCCCATCAAAGTAATGTGAGTCTGGCAATAAAGTCAATATGCTTTTATGCAATTTCCCATAAAAACGTGCAATTGTCATAACCTGCACCTGAAATACATCCTACACTGCTGCCAAACGTCTTGGGGATACTCACAAAACAATATTAGGATGTTAAGTACATGTAAATATGACTGTTTTTATATCAACCTATAACCTCATACACATCCTCGCTGCCCCTCACAGTCTTGGGGGTCTATTTACTAAGCAGTGTTAGGAGACAGAGTGAAAAGTGATAAGGTGCCAGCCAATCAGCTCCTAACTGTCATTTTTCAAACACAGACTGTGACTTAGCAGTTAGGAGCTGATTGGCTGGTACTTTATCACTTTTCACTCTGTCTCCTAACACTGCTTAGTAAATAGACCCCTCTAGCTGTGTACACACTACACAATATCTCTAACAAATTGGCGGATTCCGACACATCGGACGACAAATCGTTAAAAAAGGTGTAGTTGGGCACTGGATCGCCCAGTGTGTATGGACCGCCCGACAGCCGGTTTGTGTGTCGGATCGCTGGGTGCACACATTGTTTAGTGTGTACCCAGCTTTATCAGGTTGTCTGGTGCAAGTATAACACCCTATCTGTGGTGACGATTAAGTATTAGGGGTCTATTTACTAAGCAGTGTTAGGAGACAGAGTGAAGAGTGATAAGAAAGTGATAAGGTGCCAGCCAATCACCTCCCAACTGTCATCTCACAGGCTGTGTTTGAAAAATGACAGTTGGGAACTGATTGGCTGGTACCTTATCACTTTTCACTCTGTCTCCTAACACTGCTTAGTAAATAGATCCCTTAGCGTGTTGCTGGATGGATCATCCCTGTTGTCTTCTGGACTTTCTACACCCCTGCAGAGAGGCAGGTTGTCCCCAATTAAACCTTAAACTTTATACAATTTAGTAAGGAATTTTGAATACAATTTTATCAAACACCAGAAGCTTTATTTAGCAGTAATGTTTCCACAATCGACTCCACTGGACCCCACTCTCCGCAAGTAAGAAGATATTTTCATACAATGCACATATTTCAATTTAGTTACATTGGCAACATTGCAATTCAACTATATATAGTTAAAATGAACACAATAAACTAGTTTTGCCACATTATAACTCTAAAGGGGGGCATCCACTACACGATTTTAGCAGGCGATTGAACGATAACGACGTAGTTATAGTTCAATCGTTTAAAAATCGTTTATAAATCGTGCAGTGTTTGGTCGTTAACGATCAATGATGCGCGCTCCCGCTGGTCGTTTGATCGTCTTGTCAGTCGACTGAACATGCACTTACTCCCGCACTACTTACCCCCTCCTGAGCCTGGCGCGCCATTCCATCTCTCATTGAACTTACTGAAGCTGGGAGGAGGCGTGGCCATGGTTCGGGGATGTAGTCATAGCCACGCCTCCACCAAGCTTCTAAGAGAGCTGATGTCATTTTCTAATCGCGAGCCAATCGGGACTCGCTGGTCCGCGAGTTCCTATTGGCTCATGACCGACTCCTGATTAAAAATAACAATGGCGCTGTATTTGACTATAGTGGGGGCGGGGGATTGCTTGCTTGGCCATTGGGCCTCATAGCAAGCGCACCCCTTGCACCCTCTATAGTTACGCCAGTGGGTGCTGTGTTCACCTCCTTAACTGGAGCGCTGCCTCCAATGTCCTTAGTAGGCTATTCCCCAAAAGCTGCAGCAGACAGTACTCTCCTAGCTACTTCAGGCTGACTCCAAAAATGCGACCCTCCCCTTCACCGCAGCCGCCTGTCAGCTAAATCACCCGCAGCAGCTCCATTTCCTGCATAGAGCATGTCTTCTTGGCGCCTGCGTCCTGCTCCTGAGTCTGTTACCTCGTACCGCAAGTACCAACTGCCACTCCTTTCCAACTGTCACCTGCCTGACACTGGTCATGTAACCTGCTGCTGGCCTCCAGAGCAGCTGCAGAGACTGCTGGGAATTGTCCGCACAGTGTTAATTAGGCATAATACCTTGCATAACGGGGTATTAAACAAGTGTTGAACATTAGTCTTGATTAGCGGCACACATATGAATCACACTTTGATGAAGTAGCCTATCGCAGTACACTTGGGTTAACTGATAATCACACACATGGAAAAGCAAATTGTATTTTAACTTTTATCTCACATACACTCTCTCTCTCACACACAAGTATTTTAATTGTGAATGGCAAAAGTACTTATGGTACTATGGTTGACAAAGCTGTCTGTCCAAGATCACACCATTATGTGAGGCCAAATGACCTTTTCCTGTCCACAGTCAGTGCAGATGTTTGGAGTGTAGTTGCCAAAAAAAATAGGGATATGTGAGTAGGCAGGGAGATATAGGAGTAGGCAAGGAGATATGGGAGGAGGTAGAGATATATGGGAGGCAGAGATATATGGGAGGAGGCAGAGGGATATGGCAGTAGGCCTTTGGGATACGGCAGCAGGCATGGAGATATGGCAGTAAGCAGGGAGATATAGCAGTAGGCAGAGGGATATGGGAGTAGGCTGTGAGATATGGCAGTAGACAGGGAGATATGGCAGTAAGCAGGGAGATATGGCAGCAGGCAGAGGGATATGGCAGTAGGCAAGGAGATGTGGCAGTAGGCAGGGGATATGGCAATAAGCACTGGAATATGGCAGTAAGCAGGGAGATGTGGCAGTAGGCAGGGGATATGGCAGTAAGCATTGGGATATGGCAGGAAGTAGGGGGATATGGCAGTAGGCATTGTGATATGGTAGTAGGCAGGGAGATATGGCAGTAGGCAGGGGGATATGGCAGGAAGTAGGCGGATATGGCAGTAGGCAGGGTATATGGCAGTAAGCATTGGGATATGGCAGGAAGTAGGGGGATATGGCAGTAGGCATTGTGATATGGTAGTGGGCAGGGAGATATGGCAGTAGGCAGGGGGATATGGCAGGAAGTAGGCGGATATGGCAGTAGGCATTGTGATATGGTAGTAGGCAGGAGGACAGGAGGGAAGCATTGTTCAAAGGAAGAGAAATACAAGAACACGAGGACATGCACTGACACTGGTGGGAGGTAGGCTCAGAGGAAATTTGAGGAAAAATGACTTCACAGGAAGGGTAGTGGATAAGTGGAATAGCCTCCCATCAGATGTGGTTGAAGCTAAAATGGTGGAACAATTGAAACACGCTTGGGATAAGCATAAGAATATCCTTAAGGAGCAAATAAGGTTGAAGTTGCCTAAAGGATACATGCAAAGGGGCAGACTGGATGGGCCAAGTGGTTCTTATCTGCCGTCAAATTCTCTGTTTCTATGATATGTCAGTAGTATGTAATTTATTCTGTATATAAGGCAGGGGCAAGAACCTGACAGTAATAATGCCATTCTTCCTCTCAGGAACTTGTCCAGTCACCCCGTCTGTTTTCTGACACGGGAATCAGTCCACGGGACCTACAGCAAGGCAGTCTGGGCAACTGCTGGTTTGTAGCAGCTGTTTCTTGTCTGGCTGGGGATCCATCAATTTGGAAGAAGGTAAGTACCTCCACCTGATGGAACACTACATGGAGCCATTGCTTCCCATGGCAGATATAGGACATTACGCCACAGCTTTATATATACATGGTAGAAATACAGCATTAGACTATAGCTCTCATTTTCACACACATATTAGCTAACAAATTATTTACATCAAAATGCAGTGGAATAAAATACGTGGGTCATAAGAACAGACACTTGCACCAGAACCGTGGTGTGTGGGTGTTACTCTATATCCGCACCGTAGTCCCAATTTTGGCAGAGCTGATTTACCTGACTATAAAGGGGTGGGGGCTGCTAAGTTAGTGCTATGGTCTCACAGTTTGGGTGGCTAAGGTGCATGGTCTAAGAAATAAGGGGCAATTCTACAGCAGTTGCAGGAGGTACGCCAGCTTTGGGGTGTAGTGGCCGGAGCAGGGCCAGACAATGTTGTCCATCCGCTACAATAGCTGCAAGTTTCTGACCTTGCCCGAGAGTCAGCATTTTGTTCCTGATTCAGCGTTTACCCACGCAGTCTCACTGCGAAGACATGCTAACGATTGCAATCGCAATGCCATACGCAGCCTACCATAAGAACGCCCCCTTTACCTTACACACATCCGTGATAATTGGTAACATCGAGTACCATCGCAGCCTCACGCACACTTGCACAAGGTCTGACCTTACTGAGGAATTGCTAACCTCATCGCACGCTGTGAAAGGCCAAGCTGCTTATGGCTAGTTTATGCACGCCCCTGCAATGGCGTACAAATGCACTGGCATGCTTGCGTTTCGCCGACCAACCCCCGTCACTCACCCCAAACTGTACTTCCTGTCATTCACTCTGCGATGGATGTGAATACCCTCTGAAAATTATGGGTCTGCGTAGCCACCGTTCGCAGTGCAGTCCTCGCGCACTGCGATGCATATGCGTGCGCAGTACGCAACAATCGGACGATTGCGTGGATAATCGCAGTGGCGATCACTGCTGAACCAGGCCCATAGAGTAATGTAGTGTGGTAGAGTCCACCTGTAGCACTGTAGTAACACAGAACCTGGACTGCCACAACAGTGGAAAACATTATGTAAGTAAAAGTGGAGTGTCTTGGATAAGGAAGAAGGCTTTGCAGAGAATAAGTGGTGTTGGACATTAATACGGCTGTCCCCTAGTTAAACTGCTAACCACAACTATACTAACAAATAATATTAATAACGGGAACAAAGATCTAGGTAGCGGTATCACCTTATGCCACAGCTACACTATTTTGGAACAGGATCCTGCAGACACATGTTGAACATAAATATAACGTATATTATTTGCTTTTAGTTCTTTAATATCCTTTATGTGGAAAACTCGCTTCTATTCTACTTACTGTGCTTTAAGATCCAACTTCATATGACTAAGTCTTCTTTTCTCAATCTACTCCCAACCAAGGTGATACCTTCTCCCCAGGAGCAAGACTGGCCTCGTCCGGGTGGCGCCCCTCACGTTGGGATCTTCAGGTTTCGCTTCTGGCGCTTTGGCCGCTGGCTGGAAGTTGTGATTGATGACCGCTTGCCCACATCTGGAGGGGAGTTAATCTTTTGCAGACCTGGTCGGGATGGGGAAGTGTTCTGGTGTTCACTGCTTGAAAAAGCTTATGCCAAGTAAGGGACACCTAACATCAACTGTGTGTCCTCCAGTGTCTGCTATGCTCCTGTCTCTTCCCTAACTTAGCATCCTTTTGTTCTTCTACCTTGTCGTCTTCTCTTCCAGGCTCATAGGAAGTTATGAGTCTTTGGATGGGGGAAGTACCGGAGAAGCTCTTATTGACTTCACTGGAGGAGTTTCTGAGGCCATTGATCTTCTTGAAAGAAACCTTGGGGCAGAGGAAGACAAGAAGAAGCTTTTCAAGGCTGTGTTGAAGGCTCACTCGCGGGCATCCCTCATATGCTCCTCCATTAGGGTACAATTTACCAAATCATCTCTTGTACTTCAAAGTCTAACCCGTTCTGACATTTAGCTTGCAGTACCTTCACTGAGAGATTATAAGGGTGCTATCTCAGTAACATTGGAAGTATTTGTTCTTTTGATAAACCGAGACCTATGTTTCTCCCTCATCAGCCAAGTCCAAGTCAGGGTTTTGAAGAGGTCCTCTCCAGCGGCCTGGTAACGGGCCATGCTTACAGCATCACCTCCGTCAAAAGCATCACTCTGCACTCAGGGCTCTTGTCACTTTTTCGGACACACAAGCTGCGCCTCATTCGTCTGCAAAACCCGTGGGGGAGCGGAGAGTGGAAGGGGCCCTGGAGCGATGGGTAAGAGATACCTTCTTATTGTGTCAGTATATAATACCAAGGGTATTTGTGTTCTCCTCTCTGTGGGGACTCAATGACATTATAAAGAATTCAAAGTTAAGGGCACGAGCAAGAGCTGCCGAGTCTGTTTCCGTAGGTCTGAAGAGTGGAAGAAGGTGAGCCGAAGCAAGAAAGAGAAGATGGGGGTCACTGTGAATGATGATGGAGAGTTTTGGTAAATATAGACCCAGAAAGAATCTTAGGTGGGCAGTGTTCCTCCTCCACCCGTCTAGGCTCAACACTCATCTGTCTCCATTCTATTTATTTTCCTCATTACTTGCTACCACCCCAACCCTTAGCAGATATGTCCGTAGGTAGCCCCAGACTCATTGTTTCTCTTTCGCTGACTCCCCCTATCTCCTCCATTGCCTCACTCCTCCCTTCTGCTCGCTCATCAAACCCTCACTCACCTTGTCATCCATTCCTAGGATGAGCTGGGATGACTTTTGCACTCACTTCACCGATATCACTGTCTGCCGCCGAGTGAACACTCACTTTCTGAGCCCTCACAAGACATGGAAAGAGGAGACCACTTTTTCTGCCTGGAGGCAACATCCAGACCCTCTGAAGGATAGGAGTGGTGGTTGTCCTAATAACAAGGCCACCTACCTGCACAACCCACAGGTACACAACTATAACCTGCCTACTCTGTGGTAAATTACCTTCACAATAGCAATTGCCTATCGGCACATTCCATAGGAAGACATGCCGATTGTCATATTGGCACTCACCTGCACCTAGCTCAGGAACATACCTTCCAAGCGACAACCCATGTACAGATATATTTCCTTACAGGCATAAAGCTACACATCTGCAACAAAGTCCTGCTGAAATAACACAACTGCGTTTGAATAAATAAATTATATATATATATAATGTCCCTTTTTCTATTGCAGTTCTGCTTTGATGTGACATTAGACCATGACTCTGTCCTCATCTCCCTGGAGCAGGAAGACCAGAGGACTCAGCGCAGCGCTGGTGGTGGGGATAACCTGCCCATTGGATTCTTTGTCTTTAAGGTGACATATAGTATAATCATTCCATGTGATCTCCTCCCTCTCATCACTGGTGAACATATACAATTACTAAATGTTTGAACGTTAACATTTTTGCAGACTCCTGAGCTGAAACATGAGATTTCAGTTCCTATTATATTTTTTATTGTTTTTATTACTACAATTATTAGTTATTATTTAATGTGTACATTTACCTCTGGGTGTCATTAAATTCTACAACAAAATTGCAGCTTATCCATTCCCCATGGGCCAGTGACATCACTGAGAATGCAGCCTATCCATTCCCCATAAGCCAGTAACATCACTGAGAATGTACTGTACCCTATACATTCCCCATGGGCCAGTGACATCACTGATAATGCAGCTTATCCATTCCCCATGGGCCAGTGACATCACTGAGAATGCAGTCTATCCATTCCCCATAAGCCAGTGACATCACTGAGAATGCAGCCTATCCATTCCCCATAAGCCAGTGACATCACTGAGAATGCAGCCTATCCATTCCCCATGGGCCAGTGACATCACTGAGAATGCAGCCTATCCATTCCCCATAAGCCAGTGACATCACTGATAATGCAGCCTATCCATTCCCCATGGGCCAGTGACATCACTGAGAATGCAGGCTATCCATTCCCCATGGGCCAGACATCACTGATAATGCACCCTATCCATTTCCCATGGGCCAGTGACATCACTGAGAATGCAGCCTATCCATTCCCCATAAGCCAGTGACATCACTGAGAATGCAGCCTATCCATTCCCCATAAGCCAGTGACATCACTGAGAATGCAGCCTATCCAGTCCCCATGGGCCAGTGACATCACTGAGAATGCAGCCTATCCATTCCCCATGGGCCAGTGACATCACTGATAATGCAGCCTATCCATTCCCCATGGGCCAGTGACATCACTGAGAATGCAGCCTATCCATTCCCCATGGGCCAGTGACATCACTGAGAATGCAGCCTATCCATTCCCCATGGGCCAGTGACATCACTGAGAATGCATCCTATCCGTTCACTTGGAACCAGTGACATCACTGAAATGCAGCCTATCCAGTCACTAGGAGCCAGTGACATCACTGAAAATGCAGCCTATCCAATCACTAGGGACCAGTGACAATACTGAGAATGTAGCCTATTCAATCACTAGGGACCAGTGACAATACTGAGAATGTAGCCTATTCACTTGCTTGAAACCAGTCACATAACTGCTGCATAACATTTCAATATTGGTTAGTCCACAAAATGGCTGCCTTAATTCTATAGGCAACATTGCTTGCCCACCCAGCTGCACTATACAGTGATGCCCAGCTAAGACGTCCCTTGACAACCATCTCCATGGTGCAGTAGTCAGCACCACCCACCTTCCTTAACATTCTATGCTTGGCTGTCTCAGCTGCAGGTTAAGCATTGTGACTAATTTGCCTTTCCCTATATTTGTACACTTATTTTCGTTGTCCCTTCTCACTGTCAGGTGGAGGTGAATCGCAAATATCGATTACACTGCATCGCCGCCAAGGCTTCCTCCTCTACATACATAAATTCCCGCAGTGTCTTGGTGCACACTGAGCTGCAACGAGGACGCTATGTGATCTTACCAACCACTTTCCAGCCTGGCCAGGCTGGCGCCTTCCTCCTGCGGGTTTATACAGACCGGGCCAGCCACCTCAGGTACAGTATAGAAAATAAAGCCCATGAGACTTATTACAGCTGTCATATCAGTCATTTATGAAGAACATAAAGCAGCCTTAGATCTGCCATGTGCATAGATTTCCACCAGGGGGCACACTTTCATGGGGCAAGATGATGGTGTTTGTGGAGGAGAGGTAGGTAAGGTTACATTGGAGAGGTTTGGCAGAATTAAGGTTCTTCTACTGAATAAAAGGATATATAGGCTGCAGAAAATAGGGGAATACATTCCTCCCGGATCATTTTTCCTATCTCACAGAAATCCTGATTTTGGTTCGACTGTCCCGATTTTCTGGTCCCGCAAATGGGCAGGGACTAAGGACCTCATTCAGAGGCGGTTGTTAGTTGCAAGCGGTCACACTGAATCAGTTAACACCCACAGCTCTAGCGACTGACATGAGGGATGGTCGCGATGGTCAAGACCATCTCGACCATTGGGGCTTACGACCAGACCCTAAGGTTGGGTCTGGGCACTCGTAAGCCCCAGGGAGCTTCCTGCTCTGATCGAGCGGGAACGCCTCCGTTTGGGCAGGCACGCCCCCTGCCCGCCTCCCAAATGGGGCGAGCTGTCACTCACCATCGATAGTTCGCCCCGTCTGCTGCGAGACCCCAAGCGACGGAGCGTTCCGTCGCTAGCTGGGTCTCACGCATGCGCACGAGGGAGCCGGCTCCATCGTGCGCGTGCCCAGTGGGGCAACATCGAGTCGGTTGCCAGTGCTCAGCGCTTGAATGACCCCCTAAGAGTTTGAGTGTGGCTTAAAAATGTAAACCTGAGTACGGTTTGGGTGAGGTTTAGGTACTTCGGTTTGCGTCTTCTTTTGTACCAATTATGGTCTTTTATATAATTGGTATGACAGAGTTAATCACAAAATAAGTAGGAGGACCACAAGCACTTACATTAAGCGTATCTTACACTTACTGTGTGGAATGGCTGTAAGGCTTGGTCACTGTTTAACCTGCAGTATGATTTTATCCATCTTCCGGGCAGCTGTAACTATTCATGAGTATTAATGAGACGGATACACGCCTACGTACTAGCAGAAGCATGATCGCTGCACTCCAGGCAAACATTCCGTGATGTCATCAAACTGTCAGCTTTCACTCTATTGGTTCTGAATGATCACATGTGGCAATAATGTGGCTGAGCTGTGCTGTGAATGTTAGATTGATCAGAACTGCTTGATAGGAACATTACTGCTCAAAACAAGGTCTCATTTACAGTATAAGTATATCTGTAATGTCTTTGTATTTTGTGGGAGGAAGCTTGGGGACTTGTCACAAGGAGAAGTGAAATCATTCAGCAGTAAACGGGTGTAATCCAATTGGGTTTTTGTCCACAGGGAGCTGACGCAAGATGTCCCGGAGCCCTCCTGCCTATCGTTCTGCCTTGGGGTCCCGAGAGTTGTCACTTCTATCACTGTTCATGCGGCGTCCGGCCTGGCGGTGCCCAGCAATGACAGCGGTAAGTCCCTGGGCAGTAATATTTTCTGGCTGTACGATATATGAAAGGGAGTTACTCTGATGTCCTTTCTGATAGATCCCGCTGTCTATGCCACGGTTCACTGTGAGGGACATAAGGCGAGATCACGCACAGTCAAGGGCCGAAACCCAGAGTTTGACCTGAAGGCGATATTCTACCGAAAGCAGCAAGGACGACCCCTCATTGTACAGGTCAGTGTGTTCTATACTCTACTCTTATCTATCCACCACCTCTTATTATTACAGATGTATGGTATATATTGGCTTTCTTTGTATACTATTAGTGTGCATTCTAGCCACTGCACCTGGCACAACATGTCGCAGTTCCTCTTTCCTGCCTGGGGTTGTTGCTCTCTGCTCTGGTGCTTCTAGCACACTCAGCTGATGCAACAAACTGCTGAGATACAGACCAGAGTGTGCTAGAAGCACCAGAGCAAAGAACAAAACCCCAGGCTGGAAAGAGGAACTGCACAGGGTGTGATATGTGTAGGGTGCTAGAATGAACACTATACTATACTGAAGGGATTACCCCTTAGTGGTATCCAATGCCGGCAGCAGTTCTTGGCAGTGGGAGTGTATTGATGGGGGAAGGGAGTGTTCAGTGCCAATGATGTCGGCATCTATTGGTTGTGAGCTCACAATACCTCTCATACATTAGGGGAGGGTATGAGTGTGCGTTCTAATGAATAAACAGTAGTTTGGTGTGGATATCAAGTGTTGTGAGTGGTTCACTGGGTTATCACCAGGCACCAAAAGTTATACAGAGCGGGGGGCCTGTGGCTTCGGCAATGTCCAGAGCTCATTACTGCCCATAATATTCATTAGATGCTGCCATGGGAGCCGCTATCTATTTTCATCTCATGGAGAATCCCAAGTATCCTTGCATGTGCCCCTGGTAAAGTCATGGCACTCTTCATATTACACACTCAAAGACAGCCAGTGCCAATCGCTAGCATCACAGCGGGTCCAGCAGTCTCTAACACATGGAAATGGTCAAACCACGCTATAATATTCCTAGATAATGATGGCAGGAACGGACCTCCATGAACCTGGGTAATCGGCATTAAGGAGACTGGTTCCTGCACCTAATTTCTATCCAATTGGACAGTTTGGTGAATTTATTGACAGGGGGAACTTTGGACCTGATTCGGAGCCGTTTGCTAAGGCGCGATCGCTCGCTGCCGGGTGATTGTTGCTCAGTGCGCATGCCTATAATTCGCAGTGCGCGTGCGCAAGCCTGTCTCAGCGATGGGGAATCGTGCGCTCGTAGCACACAGACTGCCCGCTGCTTTGAGTGACAGATAGTGCCATTTGTGGGTGGTAACAGGGGAAGGTGATTGTAAACAGGGGAGTGGTGTTGCGGACCCAGGCGTGTCACATTGACAAAACACTGTTTAAAAGGGCGTGCATAATTAGCAAAGTAGCGTCATTGTACACGTCACCTGCATATATTTCAGCCAGCGCAGATCGCAGTGCTTGAGGCGGGGTAAGGCTACCTCAAGGGCTGCGAGCAGCTCCGATGGCTCTCGATGTTACCGATTAATCCTACCGATTAATCCTGCAATTCCAGGAGATGACGTGTGTTGCGAGTGGAAAGGGGGCGTCTTTATACACTAGCGAGTGCTCAGTGCCGTAGCTCGCTAAGACATAGAGGGCGTCCTTACGCCTCCGGCCCCTTTTTGCCAGCGAGCGGCCGCTTCTTGCGAGCAGGTCTGAATGAGCTCCTTTGTGCTACAGCCGTGCCCCAGTTTAAAGACAAAGAAAAACTGTGGTGTTAATGTCTTGCGTTTCAGGTCTGGCTGTCTCGGTGGGCGAGGGACACTCTACTGGGCACTGCGTCCATTTCCTGCGCTGTGGGAGAGTCCAACCAAACATCTGTCCTCAGGCTACAGGGGAAAGACGGGATGACGGCTGGGTACATCATGACTGAGGCGTCCAGCAGCTCAGACCTCACAGCTCTCTGACTGCTCAGTGTCATTATTCTGTCACTCTCATCTTTCCCCTCCGCCTACTCTCTCTCTATCAGTCTGCCACTCTTCCTTTCTCTCCCCCTCTTTCCTGTTCTGCTATACGTTCTCTCAGCGCTTCCTCTCCAGCGCACAGGACCTCTCACCTACTCTGCCTCGCCATGGGGAGGCTGCTGCTTACAGTCCTCTTCCTTCTCGGAGGTACTTGTCCAGGTAAGTGATGGACGGAAGAGGAAAGGTGTACTTAATAGGGGGTAGCAACTATGGAGCCATAGAGCCATGAGGCAGGCAAGGCACTGGCATCACTCCTCTGATAGGTCTGCTGGGTCTAATAACTGGGTCAGGTAAATGACATGCGGTTATAATAATACTGTGACATTATATGTAACTCATACGATGTTCCTTGTGCATACAGGGGATTCTCTTATACATGTCACTTTCTTAGTTGCAGATTGATCCTTGTGTATAATTACCAACACCTGGGAGGGGGAGGGGGAAAGGCGGGGGGGGGGGCGGGGGGAGGAGCTTTTACCTGTTGACAAAAGTTGATTGGGGGAGGGAAGGGGCACGGGGAGGGTCTAATATCCTCATATTCATTATTCCGCCTATATTTGAGGAAAGGTCTATTGTGCAACAGTAACTGATATGGTTGGGGCGTCGCGCAATAAGGCGCAGATGTATTTCACGAACCATCGTGCGGTTTCCCGTTAGTGCATCTGAGGGTCTAATGACAACCAAGCACTACACACAGTATAATATAAATAATATATATTAGGGTGTGATACATTTACGTGATCCTTTTATCTATGACTGTATGATAATATCCTATTCTTCATTTAATTAAATTTTTAAACACGTACATTATCTCATTATATATACAGTATAGTCTGTAGATTATTAAGTGAGGGCGATTATGCACGCCGTACTGCAGCGAAAATATGCTAATGTTTGCAATCGCAAATCCAGCTCAGCGACCTTACTCAGAAATCGCTAACCTCATCGTACGCAGTGAGTACACAAGCTGCGTATGGCGTCGCAGTGGCTAATTTATGCACGCCCATGCAATGGCGGTCAAATGGACAGGCGCGCATGCGTTTCTCCAAACCACTCTGCCGTCACCACCCCCCAAACGCTGATGCCCCGTCACTCACTCTGCGATGGCTTTCTTTCTGCGTGCGCGATCGCAATGCTATCTCACGCCCGTGCACTGCAGTGCATTCGCAGTACGCACCATCGGCCGATCTGCATACGCTCTTGCAGTTGCGATCCCTTCTGAATGGGGCCCTGAGTTGCAGCATTGCAGATCTATGTTGTAGTATTGATTTCAGGAGGTAAATTGATGGACCTTTTGCAATGGATGCGGCTGCCTTTGCATTATTATTACGAATTGGAACCTAGGGCCGCATGTTACAACATTGGGACGCGACCCAGCATTCTCCCATGGACACCAATGACACCACCCACCCGCCCTTTGTCACAAATGACCTCCATCCTTTTTGTTCTTGTCACTTATGGCCCCCACCTGGACTCTTCCCCTGTCCCATATGACGTACTAAGCCTTGTACATAGATAAAGTACCAACCAATCAGCTCCTAACTGTCATTTTTCAAACACAACCTGTAACATGATAGCTGTTTGGTTGGGACTTTGGCCCTCATTCAGAGGAGCTCGCAAGAAGCGAGCGCTCGTTCTGAATGAGGGCGGCCGCTTGTATTTTTAAGTGCGGCCTCCTGGTCGCTAGCTAAGCTGTGGGTTACCACCCACAGCTTTAGCGACCGACCAGGTTGATGGTCACGATGGTCAAGACCATCGTGACCATCGGGGCTTGCGACGAGACAAGATTGGGTCTTGGCAACCGCAAGCCCCAGGGAGCTTCCTGCTCTGATCGAGCAGGAAGCTCCCCACTGACATCACTGCTGATGTCAGTGCGGCCGCCCACAAAACGGCAGTTGTTATTTAAGGAAAACCTCCATTTGTGAATCCACCCCCCCCATCACGCCTACAAAATGGTCCGAGCTGTCGATCAACATCGACAGCCGGCCCTTTTGTTGTGAGCTTTGGAGCGAGAGAATTTCTCTTCCGCTCCGGGGCTTGCGCACATGCAGTGCAGCCGCTGCGCATGCGCAGGGCCTAAACATCGACCCGGTTGCGTGCGCTCAGCGCTTGTGACCGCGTCCGAATAAGGGCCTTTATCTCCATCCATTTTTATCTCTCTCCGTAGCTTAGTACATAGACCCCAAGGTCACATATGCCCATTACGATCCCAACTGTCACCGCCCAACTTTAATTCCGCTCCCCAGCTTTCTACCTGCTGCAGTGTCTGGTGGTGCAGGGTTGTAGGCTCCCTCTCTTATCTCATCATTGCTGCTGCTCCATGTGGGGGCGTGACCGCCAATGATCTCTGCAGGTGATGTCACCAGAAGTATGCGATGACCACGCAGAAGATGTATTCCACCACTGGAGCAGCAATGGTGGAGTACATTGCTCCATCAAAACCGGCAGCAGGGTAAGAGTATCTGGAGGGTCCAGTGGAAGAGGAGAGACTCATGTTCGTTCCCCCTTCCCCCACACCTCTCAGCAATTCTCCTGCATGGTCTTAGAAGCCCTGCTGGGGAGGCACTAGTCTACCTTTAACCACATAATTTAGTGTAATTTAGTAGAGTGGACTCTGATTCCATCCAGTGGCTGTATACGGTTTGCGAATAGTGTAAACAAGGTAACGTGGAAGTTTTATAGTGCTGCTGAAAATTAATATTGTCCTCCTCCTTCCTGTACAGTACAGCTGCCATCTTCCCTGCTTGTCCTGAACTCCACCCAAAGATCCCCCGACTCCTACCTCATCTCCTGCAACACCCAGGTCCCGGAGGAACGGGTGACGCAGGTGCACTGGAAGGCGCGACACAACGATGGCACATACAGCATCATCGCTGTACAGAACCCGCATTGGGGGAACCACACACAGCTCCCTTACAACGAGGTGGTGAAACTGCACAAAATGGACGCCACAACCTACACCATGGAGATGACCGTGGTGGAAAGAGTGGTGTGCTGTGAAGTGGTCGCTTATCCATCAGGAAAGGTCCACGAGAGCTGCCTTAACATGGAAGAAGACTCAGGTAAGATGGCCCATGACCTACTCTCTCCAGTGAGTTGTGTTTAGAGAGACAAAAAGTGTAACTGGAAAAGGAATGAAAATGGTGAAAACAAAAATGTTTGATGAGATATATATATATATAAAAAAATAAAAAAAGAGCTACTTACCTACCTTCCATGTTCTGTACACCAGGGCTGGTGGGGTCCCTGTTGAACCTATTCGATCCACACCACCCTCCACTTCCTACATGGTCTGTTTGAAGCAAGCCGAGAGGCAACCAAGGCCCTTCCATGCAGGAGGAAGAGGAATTTTTTAACTTATTTCAACAGGCCAAGCAGGAAGGGGATAGCGGGCTGCAGTGTCAGACCATTGGTGGAACCAAGGACCACAGCAGATGTGGAAGGTAAGCAAAAACAAAATGAGATACGTTCGGGATAGCCTTTATACTTACCCTGTCGGGATCTCCATATGCCGGCCTTCCGGCGTCGGTATTTCATCGGCTGGGCTGACGTCTGGCGATATAACATACCCTTAATACCTGCTGCAAGTTATTATGGTCTACTTAGGATCCTGAGAATGCACTCTCTCAAACAAGAAACATATATGGAAATTTCTGCGATTGCTCTCTATTAATAAACAGGAGGCTTGTTTTAAGTTTCACCAAATAATGGTTTTTAATATAAAAAACATATACATATACTAAAAACACAGATAGACACTGATTCTGCATAAAAGGACGGCAAATCTCACACTATACATGTAATCTAAATTCACATATATTTTTCCTTTTGCATCACTTTGGAATCCAAACCACGCTACAACTTAGGCCCTCATTCAGAGCCGTACGCTCTGAGCAGAGCGCACGCTCTGAATGAGGGCCGGCCTCCATGAAAATGGAGCGTCCTTCTGGACGCTCGTATAGCTGTGGGTCACCACCCACAGGCTATACGAGCGTGCATTTTGATGGCCGCGATGGTCGAGACCATCGCGACCATCGAAATTGCGAGCCGGAGCCTGCGGTTGAGGTTTTCAACCGCAAGCTCCGGAGTGATTTTGGCTCTATCAGAGCCAAAATCACTCCCACTGACATCACTAGTGATGCCTACCAAAGGGGGCCTGCCTGCCAAAGGGGGCGTGCTGTCAATCAACATTGACAGCACGCCCCCATTGATCGGACACAACGAGCGAAGGACTTTCCTTCGCTCGTCGCGTCTGGCGCATGCGCACGACGGAGCTCCCTCCGTCGTGTGCATGCTCAGTCCAGAACATCGACCCACTTGCGAGCGGACAGCCGCTCGCGAGTGGGTCTGAATCAGGCCCTTAGTTATGAATTGTTTAGTTAGCAATTTGTTGCCAATCTACAGTTCTCACAAAAAAGCAAGCAAGCCGGTCAGTAGTTAGCAGCGGGTTAGTATGCAGTTCGTGAACCCTGGCGTCACAGGAGTTCACTTAGTAACTTTATGAACAACCTCCTAATGGTTAGGTTACCTCAGTCTGTATATGCCGGGATCCAAGGATGTCTGTAGGATTGTGAAGTCAATGCGTTTCGTCCCGTAGATAACCGGGACTTTCTCATCTGTCTATTGTTTTCTCTAAATGACAGGACATGTCTTACATTGAAACAGGATTAAAAGTTAAGTTTTAATTCTTAAGACTGCCCCCACTGTATTACTGTGTTGGGTATCCTATGCTCTAATCTTACTGCGGTTTTGTATGCACCGGATGCTCGTACAGGATAATTACACTGTAACCTGTGCAGGAACCTACCCCCCTTCTGTTCTTGAGAAATAAATCCTGCATGGTGACCTTGTCCTGTTCTCTGTCCCCCAGATGGCTATAAGATCCACAGTGCAGTGCTGGGGACACTACTCGTCGGTGGATTCTTCACCCTTGGCTCATTCGTCCTTTTGCTCCACATCTGTTGGATGAAGAAGAACGCCCGGTAAGAAGTCAGGCCTTTCCATGGAAATATATAATACTGGTGACGGATCAAGGACCAAATGTCCCATCTAGTCGGTTCCACATCGTGTTTTCATCAGCTACATTTGGCAAAAAGTGTTCCAAACATCTACTGTTCCTTCAGTCACTTCTAGGGGTATATTTACTAAAGTGAGAGTTTTTAGAAATGATGTTACCCATAGCAACCAATCAGATTCTACTGAACATTTAACTATCCCCTTCTAGAAGATAATAGCTAAAAGGGTCTATTTACTAAGAAGTGTTAGGAGACAAAGTGAAAGGAGATAAGGTACCAGCCAATCAGCTCCTAGCTGTCATTTTTCAAACACAGCCTGTGACATGGCAGTTAGGAGCTGATTGGCTGGTACCTTATCTCATTTCACTTTGTCTCCTAACACTGCTTAGTAAATAGACCCCATAATCTGATTGGTTGCTATGGGCGACACCTCTTCTAAAAACTCTCACTATAGTTTATGTACTCCCTAGACTCCCCACACCCAGGTTAGGCAGTCATTGGGGAATGATGGAAATGACACACACGCCTACAATAAGGCCGGGGACGTAAATCAGTACCTTAGACCACTCTCCACACCACCGCATGAGAGGACATTCTGTCCAAGTTTTAGCAGAAGACAATCTTCCCCAAAATCCAAATACTAAAGGGGTTATATAATAGGGTCCAGGTTTTCAGACACAGGCCCTGATTCAGACCCGCTCACTGCCGCAGGCAGCTCGCAGGGTCTGTGGGCGTGTTTTTTTTTTTTTCACTGGCCGCTCGCAAACCTGTGAGAGACCTCCCACAGCTTGTGCGATTGGCCAGGAGGCCGTTGCGATAATCGCGACCATCGGCCTTGCGACAAGACCCTGTGGTAGGGTCTCGGCTACCGCAAGGCCGAGTGGACTTCCTGATCTAATAGAGCAGGAAGTCCATTACTGACATCAGTAGTGATGTCAATAGGGCCGCCCACAAACGCCAAGCGTTCCTAATGGAACGCCTGCGTTTGTGCTACCCACCTACAAAACGGGTCGTCTTGTAGCGAGCCCCGTAGCGTCTGGGGCCCATTTATCAACTATCGCTTTTGCAACGCAATCAGGGCATGCCAGTAACGCCCCCAATCGCATTGCAAAAAGCCATCCTATCGGCCGGACGTATCAGCTGGGACATGCAGGGAGACGGGCTCCGAAAGGAGGGGGTGGTGCGCATGCGTAGTTCCGAGGACTGCACATGCACATCCGCCATAGCCGGGGAGGGTTCCGGCAGATCCCTCCGCCGGCTAATAGTGCACGGTGTAGCCCATAGGCTACAGCGGCTAACGCCACCTTCAGATGGCCAATATCTGGGATGCATCACATTCCGGATGTTGGTAAATTTGGCAGCATCGCATCCCCCATAGAAAGCTATGGGGGAGGCGGCTCCCAGCGGTAATGTAGGGATCACAGCAGGTATCGGAGATACCGGCTGTGGTCCCTCCTTAATACATCCGGGGAATACTTAGTATTGGAGGTAAATCCCGGAAAACGGGTGTTTTCGGGGATTTCACCTCAAATACACTTTGATAAATGGGCCCCTTAGTACTGTGTACATACACAATATGTATACGGATTGCACTGGCTCACTGAAGTGAAGGATTTTACTGGGGGTCTGCAGCTCCTAGGTAATATCCACCAGTATAAAATTATATATATATGTGATTGAGTGCTGTGGATTAAGGACCTCATTCAGAGTCTCTCGCTAGTGCTGTGCGCTCGCAAGCGGTCCGATGGTTTGTGTACGCGCATGCTTCGTTCTGCGCGTGCGCTCACTACTCTGTGCAATCGCAGGCCGCTCGCTCGCCCAGCAAAGACAGCCCAGTGAAATGAGTGACAGGAGAGGCCGTTTGTGGGTGGTAACGGGCAGGACACTAATAACGGGGGAGTGGAGGTGCGAACGTAGGCGTGCCAGAGTGTTTCAGCGCCGTTCTAGAGGCGTGCATAATTAACACGCAGCGTCATAGTACACGTCACCTGCCTGTTTTTTTACACTGAAGTCCTCGCAGTGCTTGCGGTAGGGTAAGGCAACCACAAGCGCTGCGATCGCTTCCAATTGTCCTCGATGTACCAATGTTTTAATACACTTCCTGGAGATGGCGTGCGCTGGTGGGCGGCTCTGCCTGTGCGATTGGATGTACGCTGGCCGCTTGCTAAGACATGGTGGGCGTGCTTATGCCTTGGCGAGCGATCGCTTCCCGTGTATATATATATATATATATATATATATGGCGTGCATTTACTACACACATATATATATATATATATATATATATATATATATAACAATGGGGTGTGCAGCCACCACACATATATATATAACCATGGGGCGTGCAGCTACCACGCATATATATATAGTGTTCACTCTAGGACCGGCAGCAGGCAGGGCGTCGGATCTAGAGATAGGGCACTTCTGCCCGCGAGTGGCCGAAAATGGGGCGTGGCCAAAAAAGGGGGCGTGTCTTTATGACGTGTTCCATTTTCGTCACTCCAGAGGGCGTGTCGGCTCTTACGGACATGACGGGCAGCCCCCAAGTGCCGCCATTTTGACCACCCGCGGGACACTGCGACCCGCGGGTGGAGACAGAACCCACAGGCTGTCTCAGCGGGGTGCCGCACTGGAGTGCAGGGTGCTTTCTGCCCTTCAGAAATAGGGCAGGACGCGGCGCCCCGCTGAAACAGCCTAGCGGAAATGCTATATATATATATATGTGTGTGTGCGGTAGCTGCACTCCCCATTGCTATATATAGTTACGTGGTTCATCGGACGCGGAAATACAATTTTCAGACAATTTCTGCTCCCTGACAGAAATGTGTGCGCCAGCGAAGCGTAACCCGTCACCTCGCTGTGTTATTATCAGCACAGATACCGGCTGTCTGACGGGCCACCTCTCAGTAACTGATGCCTCCTATTGTGTAAGACAAGCTCTCTGTACTAGAGGATGACATATATAGCAGATCATTTGCATATGTAACACACAGGATAGTTTGTCCGCTCAGAGAACATCCTATGACAGCAGTAACCACACACCGGGCCTCGCTGCGAGCTGCTCTGCATTTCCTGCTTGTTGCTCTGTACACGCTTACACATGCTGCATAATTATCACACACATCCCCCATCCCCACCCAGCGCCCTTTGTGTGGCTTATCTGGATGTATTGGGAGTACATAGTAATTGTCACTAGGAACATATAATAAACTCTGATGGGACAGGATAGAGCAGGACAGATTAGTCTGTATAATAGCTGCAATAGTAACCAGTTATTATATCACTGTATCACAGATAATCAGTATTATTATACAGAGCAATGTACTATTAAGCTGGGTACACGTGGGACCACAGGTGATGGTTGGTCAGTGTGTGTGAACAACCATCGTCTGCAGAGATATCTGGGCCTGATTCAGAGCCGCTCGTAAGCGGCCGCTCGTTTGCTCCGAGCGATGTTCGCACATCTGCGCATGTGTATGGGTTGTAATACGCATGCGCGAACCAGTCAGTGCGGTCGGAATTCGTGTGCTTGGTAAAATAGCGAGTGCCTGCTAATTTGAGTGACAGGATGAGGCGTTTGTGGGTGGTAACAGGGGAAGGTGCTTGAAAACGGGGAGTGGAGATCCGAACGCAGGCGTGCCAAACGGTCAAAACGGGCAATTTAAGGGTGTGCATAATTAACAATGCAGCGTCATCGACCACGTCACTTGGTTGTCTTTTAGCCTGAACTGCTCGCATGATTGCGGTAGGAAAATCCTACCACAAGAATAGCGAGCAGTTCATACGCCTTTCGATGTACTCGATTAATCTAATAAATAGCGGAGATGACGTATGATGCGAGCGGCCAGGGGGCGTTTTTTCAAAATAGCGAGCGCATGTTTCGTTCGCTCGTTCAGACATAGAGGCGTCAACAGACCGCAAAGAGCGAGCGCTTAATTTAAATATCCGGCCCCTTTTTCAGAACGACCGTCCGCAAATAGCGTCCGGCTCTGAATCAGGCCCTCTGTCAGGTGTGTACCCGCCTTTATACTGAGCACTGGGATTGTTATCGCTGTATAAATGTCTCAGGGGGAGATGTATTCAATCTTCTAAAAAAGACAGGTGGAGGCGTTGCCCATAGCAGCCAATCAACTTCGACCAATAATCTTATAGACTGTACTAGATGACAGTCAGAAGCTGATTGGTTGCTACACCTCCACCTGTCCTTTTTAGAAGAAGATTTGTTAAATCAGTATGTTATGTACAGAGCGGTGTGATCACTGTCAGTGTATAATACAGGGTACTGTGATTATTATCAGTGTATAAATACTTATTACTACAACTCAGAACAGTGAGATCACCACACACTCATAGGCACCCACACTCACACATTCACAGGCACAGACTCACAGGCACCCACACTCACAGACACACACACATTCACAGGCACACACTCACAGGCACCCACCTCACAGACTCACAGGCACACACATTCACAAATACACACACATTCACAGGCACAGACTCACAGGCACCCACACTCACAGACACACACACATTCACAGGCACAGACTCACAAGCACCCACACTCACTGACACACACACACTCACAGGCACACACTCACAGACACACACTCACAGACACACACATATTCACAGGCACTCACAGACACAGATACTTGTGACATTCACAGGCACAGACTCACAGACACCAACACTCACAGATACATACTCACAGGCACCCACACTCAGACACACACACATTCACAGGCACAGACTTACAGGCACCCATACTCACAGACACACACTTACAGACACACACACATTCACAGGCACACACTCACAGACACAAACTCACAGGCACCCACACTCACAGACACACACACATTCACAGGCACAGACTCACAGGCACACACACATTCACAGGCACACACTCACAGGCACCCACAGTCACAAACACACACACATTCACAGGCACAGACTCACAGGCACCCACACTCACAAACACACACACATTCACAGGCACACACTCACAGGCACCCACACTCACAAACACACACACATTCACAGGCACACACTCACAGGCACCCACACTCACAGACTCACAGGCACACACATTCACAAACACACACACATTCACAGGCACAGACTCACAGGCACCCACACTCACAGATACTCACAGGCACACACTCACAGACACACACACATTCACAGGCACAGACTCACAAGCACTCACACTCACAGACACACACATTCACAGGCACAGACTCACAGGCACCCACACACATTCACAGGCACAGACTCACAAGCACCCACACTCACTGACACACACACATTCACAGGCACACACTCACAGACACACACTCACAGACACACACATATTCACAGGCACTCACAGACACAGATACATGTGACATTCACAGGCACAGACTCACAGACACCAACACTCACAGATACATACTCACAGGCACCCACACTCAGACACACACACATTCACAGGCACAGACTTACAGGCACCCACACTCACAGACAAACACTTAAAGACACACACACATTCACAGGCACACACTCACAGACACAAACTCACAGGCACCCACACTCACAGACACACACTCACAGGCACCCACACTCACAGACACACACACATTCACAGGCACAGACTCACAGGCACACACACATTCACAGGCACAGACTCACAGGCACCCACGCTCACAAACACACACACATTCACAGGCACAGACTCACAGGCACCCACACTCACAGGCACAGACTCACAAGCACT
Organism: Taudactylus pleione; assembly: GCA_031769625.1. NCBI lineage: Eukaryota > Metazoa > Chordata > Amphibia > Anura > Myobatrachidae > Taudactylus > Taudactylus pleione. The sequence goes on from JAUIMM010000391.1 coordinate 9,454,810, forward strand.
TACACTCACAGACACACACACATTCACAGGCACAGACTCACAGGCACCCACACACATTCACAGGCACAGACTCACAAGCACCCACACTCACTAACACACACACATTCACAGGCACACACTCACAGACACACACTCATAGACACACACACATTCACAGGCACTCACAGACACTCACACTCACAGACACTCACAGACACAGATACATGTGACATTCACAGGCACAGACTCACAGACACCAACACTCACAGATACATACTCACAGGCACCCACACTCAGACACACACACATTCACAGACAGACTTACAGGCACCCACACTCACAGACACAAACTCACAGACACAGATACATGTGACATTCACAGGCACAGACTCACAGACACATACTCACAGGCACAGACTCCCCTGCACCCACACTCACAGACACACACACATTCACAGGCACAGACTCAAAGGCACAGACGCACAAGCACCCACACTCACAGACACACAGACATTCACAGGCACAGACTCCCCTGCACCCACACTCACAGACACACAGACATTCACAGGCACAGACTCCCCTGCACCCACACTCACAGACACACACACATTCACAGGCACAGACTCCCCTGCACTCACACTCACAGACACACACACTTTCACAGGCACAGACTCAAAGGCACCCACACTCACAGACTCACAGGCACAGACTCACAAGCACCCACACTCACAGACACACACATTCACAGCCACAGACTCACAAGCACCCACACTCACAGACACACACACATTCACAGGCACAGACTTACAGGCACCCACACTCACAGACTCACAGGCACAGACTCACAAGCTCCCACAGTTACAGACACACACATTCACAGGCACAGACTCACAGGCACAGACTCACAAGCACCCACACTCACAGAAACACACATTCACAGACTCACAGATGCCCACACTCACAGACACACACCCATTCAGAGGCACAGACTCACAAGCACCCATACTCACAGACACACACACATTAACAGGCACAGACTCACAGGCACATACTCGCACTCACAGACACACACACATTCACAGGCACAGACTCACAGGAACCCACACTCACAGACACACATTCACAGGCTCACAGGCACACACACATTCACAGGCACAAACTCACAGGCACCCACACTCACAGACACACACATTCACAGACACTCACACTCACAGGCTCCCACACACACACACACAGATAAATATGTACAGGCACCCACACTCACAGACACACACACACTCACAGGCACAGACGCACATACACTCACAGACACACTCACAGGCACCCACACTCACAGGCACAAACACACACACTCACAGACACATACTCACTGGCACAGACACACACACACTCACAGGCACAGACACACACACACTCACAGAAACACAGACACAGAGTCACAGGCACAGAAACACACACAGATACATACGCACAGACACTCACAGGCACAGAAACACACACTCACAGATACATACTCACAGGCACACACACACACACTCACAGATCAGAGCCGAATTTAGACCTCATTGGGCCCTAGGCAAGATACCGATTTGGGGCCTCCCTCCTTCCAACAATCTATAGTACCATATTTTCATTAAAAAAACAAAACACTGCAACTCATCATTTACCATGAGTTATGCTGGTTATAAAGTGGGTACACACTGGAAGATGTGTAACGGGACAATATGTTGGCCCATCAGGCCGACATATTGTACCACGGATACACATCAGAAGAATGTAATGAACTATGGAACGATCACTTGTTCCTTCCTTTTATTAACATGAATGGGGCCGCATGCAGTATCGTCCAGCACTTCAAACCTGCCGATGTTCCATGCGACCATGTGGGCGCGCATATTGTGTGTATACACTGAGCGATACGTCGTTACAATGTCGCCAAATCATAACGACATCATCCCAGTGTATGTCCAGCATTATACTAACTAAAAATAACACAGAGGGGGCGCTATATAATAAAGGAAGAAACCGGCTTAAAAATACAGAGTGCAAACAATATTAGAAATAACTTTTTATAGGCCCTTAAAGACTGCTGCTACCACTTAGAGGAGCTGACCCTCTGGCAATCAATATACAAAAAACACAGAAATGCAGCGCTATCCGAAAGAGACCTGAAATCACTCTAAACACATGTGAAAAAAGCAATTCAATATTCACTAACGACGGGAATTGTACAATATAATCAAGAAAATAAAAATGCAAGAAACATCAGTGTGTAGGCACTACATCAAAAAACAGACCTAGTACAACTGTATTAAAGATAAAAAAGAGTTTAATGTCAGTGGTATACAGAAAAAAAGAACACACATGAAGATATATGAAGATTAGGATTAAAATAAAAACGATAGTAAAAAATTAAATCTAGATAGGTGGTTAACTGAAGTGTTACTAGAAAAAACATGAAGTGTTAAAAGACCCAAAATAACAAGTTAATTCTCATTTATTCAGATTACAATTGATTTTTCATATGTGTATGTTATAGATATAATAGTAATTAAATTTTTACCTGTTCTTTTGGGTCGTGTTTCACAGAGGCACAGGCAGTCACGGAGCCGCGGGCAAACGCCAGAATCAACGAGGTTACTGGCCCGGGCCCCGTTATGGAGACTCTGTGAAATATTAAAATTACAAGAAGAGAAGCCTAAGTGATAGTCAAGGATGGATTTCAGGAGGCCAGGGGCCCCGTGTGATCCACCGGGCCCTAGTCGGGTGCCTAGGTTGTCTAGTGGTAAATCCGGCCTTGTCACAGGCACACTCTCAGTTACACACACACACACAGGTGCACACACACTCACATTAACAGACACACTATCACAGGCACAGACTCACAGGCACCCACACTCAAAGACACACACTCAAAGGCACAGACTCACAAGCACCCACACTCAAAGACACACACTCAAAGGCACAGACTCACAAGCACCCACACTCAAAGACACACACTCAAAGGCACAGACTCAAAGGCACAGACTCACAGACACACACACATTAACAGACACACTATCACAGGCACAGACTCACAAGCACCCAAACTCACAGACACACACACATTCACAGGCACAGACACAGACTCACAAGCACCCACACTCACAGACACACACACATTCACAGACTCAAAGGCACAGACTCACAAACACCCACACTCACAGACACACACATTCACAGGCACAGACTCACAGGCACCCACACTCACAGGCACAGACTCACAAGCACCCACACTCACAGACACACATTCACAGGCACAGACTCACAAGCACCCACACTCAGACACAGACACACAGGCACCCACACTCACAGGCACAGACTCACAAGCACCCACACTCACAGACACACAGGCACCCACACTCACAGGCACAGATTCACAAGCACCCACACTCACAGACACAGACTCACAGACACACAGGCCCCCACACTCACAGGCACAGACTCACAAGCACCCACACTCACAGACACACATTCACAGGCACAGACTCACAAGCACCCACACTCACAGACACAGACTCACAGACACACAGGCACCCACACTCACAGGCACAGACTCACAAGCACCCACACTCACAGACACACATTCACAGGCACAGACTCACAAGCACAGACTCACAGACACACACACACTCAGAAACCTACACTCACAAACACATACTTACAGACACACAGGCGCACACACTCACAGGCACACACTCACTCACAGACGCACTCTCAGGCACACACACACACACAGACACTGGTAATGTTATTATACGTAATGTTGGGATCATAATCTGTCTATAGATACTCATTATCATCATATACTGTAGGTCATAAATGTATTTATCTGTTTTTATTTCTTATAGTGTACTCAACGTAAGAGGTGCCAACCAGCAAGTGTGGAGTAGAAACCAAAGATCCCATGTCCCATACAGAAGATCTGGACCAGCAATAAACCTTGCATATGAGCCTCCGCTACACTCTGAGACACCCCCACCGATGACACATCCACACCAAAAACGTCCAAGAAACTGGCTACCTGCTGAGGATCCAGCCCAGAGAACCCAACAATATTGTGTAGCCCCACCCCTGAGTAATCAGTGGCTTATTGACGATCCTTCTGCAGTGCATCCCACCACTCACATTGCTCCTCCCCCGAGGAGCCACATGATACCTGAGATCCCACAAACACCTAGCAAAACATACAGCAATGTTAACCGTCTCAAGAAACCATACCAAAAAGTACCCCGTTTAAGCACTCTCCAAAATGAGTCAACAGTTAATCGGCAACATCATCCTGAGCAATTCCCTTATGCAGTTTCGAATGAGCCATCATTCATACCTCCCGGCCACTCAACATCTTCTCCATGGCTTTGCGATGAAGCGCTCTACTCTCCCGAAACTGCACCATTGCAGCCCCCCAGATTACGTGTCCCAAGGACACCAGAGTCTCCCTTCTCCACTGCTAATCCCATGTATCACAGTGGCAAAGGATGGGCTTGTCATCCGAACAATGTCCAATTAAGTTAAGAAACAATCCACAGTGTCTTGAAAAACTTTTTGACTTTTGCCTGCAGATCCAATACGTCAGTCACTGCACATAAATTATATTACCTATGGATTAATATACCAGGAAGCAGGAGACACATCCAAATAAACTATGAAGGCATATATACAGTATATAATATTATACTGCATGCCTTGTTTTGGCTTGCATAGTAGTATTAGCCACTTCAGGCAGATGCTTGGCCAGTTGGACAACATCCAATGTCTCCTACTGGTTTCTTCCTATGTCTAATTAAAATGTCACTCATTTGCTTACCTATACTCGTCACAAATTAGTTTAGGTATAGCCCCTTTCTATTCTCTGACCAGAAGTCTTCACTCCAGAACAGCGATAGATAAAACCCTGGATGACACTTTCAGGTGTGTATTATCTTACTAGAAGTTGTACTGAAAGGGACGAGAAATGAAGAGTGGAGATATCTCTCAGACGTTGCGCATGTTTGAAAACCGCGATTAATATCGGAAGATTGCAAATGCACCTAATTATAACAAAGGGTACGCTTTCATTCTGGATTTTTATAATGTCCCTATAAATGCAAGATAGCGTGTTCGGCAGGAAATACATGAGGTGCAAAGAGTAAAAATGTCACTCTAAATAGTCCAGACTGCCTTCCACTATAGGACCACTTTAATCCCTCCATATGTAGTTCCAACGCTTCCTTTTTTCTTCGTAAAATGAATCAGTGAATGAATATTGAGACTGTCGTCAATACACGTTGAGCATTTGAAGGTCTTCATTACATTGGTGGAAATGATTAAGAGACAGGGGCCTATTCATCATCGAAGGCCGTATGGCCTCCGATGATGAAGTTTTGAGCTCGCTGCGAGCGACTTAAGTATCCAACTCGCAGCGGGGGAGAAGTGACCAAATGATGAATTGCTATGGTGATTGGATAACTGCCCCGAAAAGTATCGCAGCTACAGAAGTAGCTGCATTACTTATCTGTTCCTCGGGTCATGCATGAGCAAAGCCGCCGGATAGCTGGTGAGGAGCCAGCGGAGGGATTCGCTAGGAGCCGGCGGAGGGATCCGATCGGAGCCGGCGGAGGAATCCGCTCGGATCCCTCTTTGCAACCCCAGAAGGACTGGGGATCCGAGAACAAGCACCGTCTGAAGATGGCGCTTGTTCTAGGCAGCATAATTTTCGGAATTTGCGGAACACCAAAGGGGCCCTGTCGGACCCCTCATGATTACCGGTCCATTTATCGTTAAATGAATAGGCCCCGTAGTCTGGTTTTCACCATACGTGTTATAGTGACAGGGCGGGCGCTTCCATTAGGCAGCTGCCTATGGGCGCTGGGACCTGAGGCTGCCTTGGAGAGGGCATGGTCTTGACTCTCCCAGAAGCCACCCCTGCCGGCCCTGTGAAACCGGCCTACCCCAGTGGTGGGCGCCCATCTACACCCACTTCCAGATCTCTCTCCTGCCCCTGTAGCCTCCATAGGCTCAAAGCAGTTTACACCATCTTAAGATGCTGCAAACTACCGGTACTAAACTCCAAAAAAGCTTTGCTTTTTGGAGTTTAGTACATAGGGGTCAGATCGTAGTCCCCATTGAACTCACCTGCATTGTGCTATTAGTACATAGGAACACTACGTGTTCCTACATGTGCTCCTACATGTGTTATGCAGTTTCTGCATAATTTTATGAAATAAACGGCTTGAATACATAGGACCCTGTGTCTCTCTTGGGGCCTGATATAGAGGTGTACAGTAATGCAGTAGCGTGAATTTATGCTAATATTGCAGTACACCCATCTCAAGGGCTAAATGAGTACTGGGGGGAAGAGGGGGGACGCAGGCAGAAATTTGGCCTAGGGTGCCTAGAAGCCTAGCACCGGCCCTGTATAGTGACATATATGCTGGTAGAAAAAAACAGCCCTACCTCGCTTACTAGGGGATTTCCCTTCAGGGAGTAACGCCCAGGACCGACCAGCAGTCCAATCAGACGATGCCACCTCACAGATGTCTTGTTGTGACATAGAAACGCTGTGTACATTGCATGAAACTTATCACATTGATGTAACACCAGAGACAAGCAGAACACCGGAAACGCACTTTTACACTTTCCTGTATCTCTGCTAAAGGCGACATTACCTGCACAAAGCATGTTATCCGGACGTAGGGAAGAACTGTTCACTACTACACACATGGTGACCAGGCCAAGAAAAAGTTAGACGGACTATGATTACATATAAAACATCTACGCTGCGGCCCAAAACGCTAGTACATGGCTTATTTTCTCCTAATATACCTGTTTGTCTACAGCTTGCATGTAAACTGCAAAGTCCTCTGCACTAGTATTAGACATTGTATTATTGCTGTACAGTATTATTGTGTTATTTTATTTTCTACCCAACTGTATTTTCTGTATAAAACTGACCATTGCTGTACTAATAAATACACAGGAACATTTTTATAATCTGCGTTCGGATTGGTCCATTCATATATACAGTACCTGGTTCTACCTTAACAGAGAAGTCGTTTTCGTGTCATGTTTTGCGTCAATGCCACCAGGCCTTAAACCAGCCCTCCAGTGCACTCGGCCTCCTCCTAATACCTCTCCCCACCAGGACCCAGGTGGAGACAGGTGGACATCATTGGGAATGAGATGAGATTACAGTGCAGGACAAATACGGTTTATATACATTGCTGCAATAGTGATTAAAGCACTCACAATAAGCAGCCGGGAGTCAACAGTCACGTGTTAGGTGCCCTTGTAGGGAGTAAGGAGCAGAAGAAAGTATAAGGAGAAGCACATGAGGGAAGAGGGCCCTGCTCGTGAGAGCTTACATTCTAAAGGGGAGGGGCAGACAGACAGGCGTGACACAGAAGAACTTCTCCACTCATCAGGTCTGCTCTCTTGTGACTGCATGTAAAATGTTGTCGATCATGCATGTTTTTACCATGAAGTCCTGGACAAGGTCTATAGACACATGGTGGGGACACGGGAGGTCAGGCTCTCCTGTTGTTGGAACATTAGCCAATGTTGCGCACGCAATCATTTGGCGACATGGATGATAATTCTAGGATTTACACTGAACATGGCGTTCCTCTTTTGGCCTGGACATTTTGCCTGAGCAATATGGCTGTAAGTGGCCCCAGCCCTATCCCAACCGCGCCACAGAATGGATTAAATTCACCGGAGGGCCTGATTCAGAACTGGATGTAATTCCGTCTCCCTGCTGTAAAGATCAGTGTTTTACTGCGCGTGTTTAGTAAAGTGAGGAGGAACCCAGAATAAAGCCTGCAGAGTAGTATAGAGGGTCTGCAAGTGTAACATGCCTGCAGTGGCCCAGGTCAGATGTTAAGGGGACATTGTCCCCCTTTGCAACTCTGCTGAGAGTGACAAATGTCCCCCTGAGTGGCAGCCGGTGCTCCCCCCTGTGCAGGCATCGCTCGTCCCCCACAATTTGGCCACGCCCCCCAGTACCTGGACCCGTGGAAACTCTCGGCGCCCCTGAGTATGTACCATACATGGGATAAGTGTGCAGATGCTTATTTTCTTAACTTCTGAAAGGATTTCACTGAACTCGGATTTAAAAACTGAACTCGGGTTTTGGATTGCCTGCTAACTGGTCAAAATGACGTCATTTTAGCTGTTTTTTCTATTTATTTATTTATTTTTTTAAATACAGATCCAAAACGTGAGGGTGGTGTTGCAAAACCAAAACACGAAGGTGAATCCGGTTCCAAAACCAGGGGGACGGCGCACATCTCTAATTAAAAATTAAAAATAAATGAATATTTGTTGATATTGTCAACAAATTTACACAGTAAAAAAAATAGAATAAAAAATGACACTGACAGTGAGGAAGATTCATAGCGCATGAGGGGTCGATCCGTACTGACCAATCAGAGCCACCCACTCATGCTCCAGTATCAGCCAATAATAGGTTAATTGACTAAAAGTCTCAGAGGAGTTTCCTTGTCATTAGTTCCATCGTGACTCCTCTATAAACGCGTTGTGCGATACCTGGATTAATTTTGTATTACATCAGGACGGAAGACACGAAGATCCCCATGGATTAAGGAAGTAAGAGAATAAAAATGGTACTGAAGGTTTCGGGGAGCGTTTGTGTCTAGTCGTTAGCATTACTGCCTCACAGCCCTGAGTTCAATTCCTGACCAACTCACTGGTCAGGAGTGTGTGTGGAGTTTGTATGTTCTCCCAGTATTTGCGTGGGTTTCCTCTGGGTGCTCTGTTTTTTTTCTGACATCCTAAAAACATACTGGTAGCTGGTGTCTGACTTAAAATGAACCCTCGTGTGTATGTGTGGCCATGTGGTAGGGAATATAGATTGTAAACTCCAGCGGGGCAGGAATTGCTGTGAATGACTGAAATAATCTCTGTATAAATAACTTAATAAAGAAATACATTTTGTGTAATCTGTAGTCTATGAACACAGGAAGGATGTTGGCAGTCAGTTGCCTCTGCTATGTGATGTGGGTGGTGTAGGGCTGCGAACACTCTGCAGAATTTTATGGCCAATTACAAAACAAGTGAATATTTTGCAGAACAGTTTTGTAGAATGTGTCATTTCTAGTTACTGCAGTACCATCCAGTGCCACCTAGTGGTCACTCTGTGTAATTACAGCAGCTGAATTAAAATTTTTAAGATCCTAAAATATTTTCCTGACACCCAGAATGTAGCACATTACATGTAAGTGCTTTTCCCTTCCCTGGTTTTGGGGCACGGTCACCTAAAACACTGGATGGAGCGCCAACCGATGACATGGGGCAGCCAGTAGCTTCTTTATTAAAGCTCGTCGAGAAATTAAGTACTGGTGTATTTGTTCCACAAGCATCGGGAGTTACACATTGGCAAGAAAGAAATAAAGAGAAATGGCAGAGGATAACAGTGTCAGTGTGGTCACAATAACCTCTGGTCGGAAGTATTGGATGCAACAATGAAATTCAGCTGAATGTCACAAAACATCCTCTCAGGGATAGAAATGATCTAGTAACAAACCCCCGAAAATCTCTTTTCATGAGAATAATGCAGAATTTATTTTGGAAAAGGAGGATGGAGAACTTCCCTCCCACCCCCACCCCCCGGCTGTACAATATCCAGGAATGATGATGTTCGTCCATGTAAGATGACGTTTTGCCTCTTTCTGAGTTCCGTTTTTTTGGAGGGAAAAATCCGAACTCCACGTGCAAACTCGAACCTATCCGAGCCTGCACATCCCTACACTGAACCCGCTGTTCTAGTACGTGCGGCCTCTAAACCCAGATCCCACCGCAAAGATGCTGTAGGTCCCTAGGATCTGTGCAGCGTTCTAGTTATACTTTTGTTAATAAATAGTGGACACTAGACCTTTTTAAAAAAATTTAAGCCGGCGCTAGACCTTTAAGCCTAAGCCTGTAGTGGAAAATTTGGGGGACATGGGGTACGGACTCCTTCCAAATTTTTCAGCAACTAGCACTAGAATTTACTAGCCATGGCTGGTGGCACTATAGCAGGGGGGGCAAGTAGCACATGGTCCCCTCATCATAGTGCCAAACAGCACTCATCTAGTCAGCACGGGGCTGAAACCCTTAGGGGAATCAGGTCTGCAAAATTGCCTGTCCCTAGGTAGAACCAGCCCCGTACTGATAGCACTAGGACTATTCCCAATACCCCTGTTTCGATGGGTGTGGGGGCCTGGCAGCTGACCGAGACCATGCAGACCCTTCAGTTGCACGTTTCACCACTAATTGGTAGAGATGTGCGGTTCGGTTTTCCTAAAAACCGAACGCACCCGAACTTAGGGGTTCCGAGATTAATTCAGTCCCAGCTCGGATCACTTTTGGGGTTCCAAGTAGAACAGAGGGCCTAATTCAGACCCGCTCGCGATCGCTGAGCGCTCGCAAGCGGGTTGATGGTGCCCAAGTGCGCATGCGCACGACGGAGGGAGCTCCGTCGTGCGCATGCACGAGACCCGAATAACGACGGCCAAGCCGTCGCTATGGGTCTCGCATCAAAGGGGGCGTGCTGTCAATGGTGAGTGACAGCACGCCCCCTTTGGTGGGCATGCTGGGGGCGTGGCTGCCCAGACAAAGGCGTTCCCATGGGAACGCCTACCGTCTGGGTCCGGCCCCACTGACATCACTAGTGATGTTAGTGGGAGTGCTTTTGGCTCTGATAGAGCCAAAAGCACTCCGGGCTTGCGGCAGACGAGACCCTACCACAAGGGTCTCGTCGCAAGCCCGATGGTCGCGATGGTCTTGACCATCGCGATCATCTTTTTGGCCGCTCGCATAAGCTGTGGGTGGTCACCCACAGCTATGCGAGCGGCCAGGAGGCCGCTCCATTTTCAGCTAGGAGGGCTTGATTCAGAGCGAGCGCTCTTGTCAGAGCGTCCGGCTCTGAATCAGGCCCAGAGTCCCAGCTCGAGTCTGCTGTCGGCTCGGAACTTGCATTTAAAAACTGAATCTGGGGTTTTAGATTGCATGTAAACCGGTGTAAATGACCAAATGATGATATTAACTTTTTATCCATTTTAAAGAAACCGAACCCAGACAATTAATGGTGGTTTTGCCAAAACCAAAATACTGGTGTCCGAGCACCTCTCTCTCTAATAATAAGTTCTGTTTTGTTTTTTTTCACTAGCTGCTGCTGGACAACTGCTGCCACCTAGTGGCCATTTCCTGAATAGCATGAATGGCACTGAGAGAAGCATCATTTTCACTAACTATTCTGTGACATAGGGGCATATTCATCATCACTTACTTTATAGAAAATCAGGTGAAAATTAACATTTTCACCTACTTTTGTATAAATTAAGTGTCAGGGCCATTCATCAGTCCTGTAATGCAGAAGATATCACCGGTATCTCCTGGTTACAAATCTGCCCCGATACTTTCCACAGTCCCCATAATTTAGTATGGGCAGGGCCGGATTGGCCGTCTGGCACTTCTGACTAATGCCAGAAGGGCCTATGGCCTCGGGGCCGTCTCGAGAAGGGCAGAAGTGCCCCCGCCCTTCACCCCACGCCGCCGGATACATGATATGAGCTCCGGGGGAGGGATGAGGTTGCGGCAGTGACAGGTCAGTGCACTCTGCTTGGTCAGGAATAGACGAGGGCGTGCCGTGAGGCCAGGCCCCTGTGACTCGTGGCACGCCCCCTTGAAACATAACCACGCCCCCTTCGCGGGCGCCCACGCCTAAGGCGCGTGCACAGGGCGGACTGCCAGGGCTGATCTCCTGAGAATGGGAATGTAGAAATTATGTAATTCATCAAGTTCCAAAAATGCTCTTTTTTTTCTGAACTTAACAGTGAAACTGTATGCCACCCTGAGATGGCGTACAGCCCCCGAATCTCATCACAACATGCCTTTTACACTGCAGACTATGCAGTGTAAAAGATCTGTGAACTCCTTGCGGCAGTCAGCTTGACCTCCAAGCTCCTCCTTATGCCACTGCACCCATCGTGCATGCCCAGTCAGTCCGGGACTCACCTGTACTACATGGAGCCGGGGGAGAAGCGGCATCATGGCTGTAGACTGGGACACACAGCTGTCAGTCTAAAGAGGGGCAGTGGGCAGAGGAGGCTGTGCGGGAGCGGGCACTGGGGGAAAGGTTGCGAGGATGTAGCGGACAACGGAGATAGTAAGCTGTGAGGGAGCGGGCACTGTGGAGAGGATGTGGGGAAGTAGCAGGCACTGGGCTGAGAGGGCTATGAATGAGCGGGCACTGGGGAAAAGCTTGTGGGGAAGGAGCAGGCAGTGTGCAGAGGAGGCTGTGAGGGAGCGGGCACTGGTGGGAAACTGTGGGGAAGGAGCGGGCAGTGTGCAGAGGAGGCTGTTAGGGAGCGGGCACTGGGGGAGAGACTATGGGGAAGGAGCTGGAACTGGGCTGACTAGGCTGCGAGGGAGTGGGCACTGGGGGGAGACTGTGGGGAAGGAGCGGGCAGTGTGCGGAGGAGGCTGTTAGGGAGCAGGCACTGGGGGAGAGACTATGGGGAAGGAGCTGGAACTGGGCTGACTAGGCTGTGTGGGAGTGGGCACTGGGGGAGAGGCTGTGGGGAAGGAGTGTGTAGTGGGCAGAGGAGGCTGTGAGGGAGTGGGCACTGGAGGAGAAACTGTGGGGAAGGAGTGGGCAGTGTGTAGAGGAGGCTGTGAGGGAGTGGGCACTGGGGGGAGACTGTGGGGAAGGAGCGGGCAGTGTGCGGAGGAGGCTGTTAGGGAGCAGGCAGTGGGGGAGAGACTATGGGGAAGGAGCTGGAACTGGGCTGACTAGGCTGTGTGGGAGTGGGCACTGGGGGAGAGGCTGTGGGGAAGGAGTGTGTAGTGGGCAGAGGAGGCTGTGAGGGAGTGGGCACTGGAGGAGAAACTGTGGGGAAGGAGTGGGCAGTGTGTAGAAGAGGCTGTGAGGAAGGAGCGGGCACTGGGCTAGGCAGGCTGTGAGGGAGGCTGGGGGGGAGACTGTAGGGAGGGAGTGGGGAGTGGGCAGAGGAGGCTATGAGGAAGGAGGCACTGGGGAAGAGACTGTGGGGAAGGAGTGGGCAGTGGGCAGAGGAGGCTGTGAGGGAGCGGGCACTGGGGAGAGGCTGTGGGGAAGGAGCGGGCAGTGTGCGGAGGAGGCTGTGAGGGAGCGGGCACTGGGGAATGATTAGGCTGGCAGCCAGATGCTGGTGAGCATGGAGGAAGCAGGGGAAATAACTCGCACTTTCGAAAAGCTGTCACCGCAATAAGAGCAGCTTTTCAGAAGTGATAATTATGTAAAAGAGACATGATGGATGCCTGAAATATTTGCACTGAACTCGCTGCGAGTTCAAACCAGGATTATCAGCTTTTTTTATCATAATGAATAGGCCCCATAAGGGCCTATTCATCATCGGGGGTCGTATGGCATGCAATGATGAAGTATTCACCTCGCAGCGGGGGATACTTATCACCGGAACAATTCATCATTGCTTCGGTGCGAGGACAGCTGCTCTGAAAAGCCACTCTCCCCACGTTTAGTAGCGCAGCCACCGAAGTAGCTGCGTTACTTACCTGTTCCAATGTGGCCGGCTTCTGCACATGTGTGACCTGAGGTCATGCATGCACGAAGATGCTGGGGAGGTGGGGGGGCGGGGCTACGAGAATGAGCGCCGTCTGAAGGTGACACTTGTACTCACAGGCAAACTCCGAAAACATTCAGTTTTCAGGGTTTGCTGAATATCAGGTGGTCCTATTCGGACCTCTGATGATGAATGGCCCGGTAACTTAAATATGCGAATACTAGCATTTCCGCACGGTTACCGGGCCATTTAACGTATGATGAATAGGCCCCATATCCACCTTGTTCTACATATGGCTGTGAAATTTAGCATTGTCTCATTTTTAGCTTATGCGTTCACAGTCCTAACCCAACACCCTGGGACATGGGACAAATGCTGGTCCTGCATGTCACAGCAACTACAACTCTCATGTCAATATTATGCCCCCACCACCCCCCTATATCCTTCCACTGTCCCAGACTACACCCCCGCACTGGTCACCTGACGCTACTGTATTCCCGTATAGCCAGCAGACGGCCTGACATACAGTGATTTGCTTCATAGCCTCTCTCTCCACTGCTCACTGACACACACACAGCTCCTCACTGACACACACACACACACACACAGCTCCTCACTGACACACACACACACACACACACACACACACACACACACACAGCTCCTCACTGACACACACACAGCTTCTCACCTGACACACACACACACACACACACAGCTCCTCATTGACACACACACACACACACACACACACACACACACACACACACACACACACACACACACACACACACACACACACACACACACAGCTCCTCACTGACACACACACAGCTTCTCACCTGACACACACACACACACACAGCTCCTCATTGACATGCACACAGCTCCTCACCTGACACACACACACAGCTCCTCACCTGAGGGGAGGGTTAGGGCTAGGCTACGGGAGTGGAGGGTTAGGGCTAGGCTACGGGAGTGGAGGGTTAGGGCTAGGTTACGGGAGGGGAGGGTTAGAGTTAGGCTACGGGAGGGTTAGGGCTAGGCTACGGGAGGGGAAGGTTAGGGCTAGGCTATGGGAAGGGAGGGTTAGGGCTAGGCTACGGGAGAGGAGGGTTAGAGTTAGGCTATGGGAGGGGAGGGTTAGGGCTAGGCTACGGGAGAGGAGGGTTAGAGTTAGGCTATGGGAGGGGAGGGTTAGAGTTAGGCTATGGGAGGGGAGGGTTAGGGCTAGGCTACGGGAGGGGAGGGTTAGGCTACGGAAGTGGAGTGTTAGGGGTAGGCTACAGGAGGGGAGGGTTAGAGTTAGGCTGTGGGAGGGGAGGGTTAGGGCTAGGCTATGGGAGGGGAGGGTTACGACTAGGCTACTGGACAGGAGGGTTAGGGCTAGGCTATGGGAGGGGAGGGTTAGGGCTAGGCTATGGGAGGGGAGGGTTAGGGCTAGGCTACAGGAGGGGAGGGTTAGGGCTAGGATACGGGAGGGGAGGGTTAGAGTTAGGCTACGGGAGTGGAGGGTTAGAGTTAGGCTATGGGAGGGAAGGGTTAGAGTTAGGCTACAGGAGGGGAGGGTTAGGACTAGGCTACAGGAGGGGAGGGTTAGGGCTAGGATACGGGAGTGAAGGGTTAGGTTTAGGCTATGGGAGGGGAGAGTTAGAGTTAGGCTATGGGAGGGGAGGGTTAGGGCTAGTGTGATACCCCCAAAGTGTATAAAGTGTACTTCCATAGCTCTGCCATCATTAGCGAACCTGAAGTGGAAACAACTTGGCTGAAGAATGAAGAGGTTAGTGAATTGTATACACACTGTGAATTATCCCTACCACGGTATTACATTTGGCATCATACAAACAGAATTTGAGCAAGTCATATCATCCGTCGACGAATAAGCTGCGAGAGACTAGTCCAACACTCGTCCAGCCATGGCCAACCTTAATTCGATACAAATTTTCCAAGGTCAGCTAGAAAGATTAGCAGTGGAAATAACAGAACTGCACAAAGAGATACGTAAATTCTCTCGTCACAGACCTAACGACTCCTCTGGATCCAGAGGAAACTCGGATCGAAGGCATGCCAGTGATGATTGGTGGGAACCTCTTCAAGGAAATGGGAGGAGAATCACAGATAAATTTGATTCCCAAGGAAGACCGATCTGTCAAGGATGTAACCGGAGTGGCCACATTGAGCGGTATTACAACCAGAGAAAGCCGTTACACTTAGATGTCCAGGGGCCGAGGACCAGCCCTCAGGAGGGACAGACGTAATAGGTCCATTGTTGAAAGGAGGGTAAATCAGATATGCGAATCCAGCCCCAATATTACAAAGCCAAATAAAATTTGTGAGCACACCAACTGCAGGGAATGTTACATCAACCAGTGCAAGAAGGATTACAGGAAAGGTCGTATGGTTCCACGTGTGGCGAGGATATGGATTCATTAACCGGGATGACACCAAGGAAGACCTGTTCATCCATTATACTGCTATCAAAAAGAACAACCCAAGAAAGTACCTCCGCAGTTTGGGAGATGGAGAGATAGTTCAGTTTGAGGTGGTGAATGGGAAGAGAGGTCTACAAGCAGCTAATGTAACTGGTCCTGGTGGTGTCCCAGTTCAAGGTAGTAGATATGCAGCAGATTGCAAGCATTATTGGCATCAATCACATCAAAGATGTCCTCCACGTAATTACCAGCAAAATGACCGATATCATGAAGATGGAAAAGAGCCTGAAGAGATAAAATGTGAGGCAGTGTTTCAGAGTCGGCAGAATGTAATTGGGCCACCACCCTCTCCAGAATTCGAGAGCAAATTTAGAGCGGGGGACATCCATTCTCGGGAAAATAGCTTTAATCAGGGAAATTCAAAGGCCGCTGAACCAGAAACGGGCAGTAAAAGGGTGAACCACATGGCCACGGCAAAAGCATTGGAACCTTGTAAACTTCATTGTCCGGACTCAGTCATATTGAAATCTGAATCCGACATCCCTACCGACACTCCAAGTGCAGCTAAAGAAGAAGTGACACATCTCTTCCCAGAGTGGCATCGCGCAGACTGCGAGTACATCACGATAAGCTCCCAAGAGGTAGCAGCGATTCTGAAACAAGCATGTAACAAGTCAGGGAAGAGACGCAAAGGAAACTTTACCCATTAAGTACAGGCAATAGAATGTTCAGTATATGTTGTAGCTGCTTAAAAGTATCAAACTAAATTGTTGCTTGTAAAGTTATTGTTGGTAATATCTGTGACTAGTGTTGTTGCTATAAATGTAACTAAAAGTTTATAATTGTGAAAACAGTTTGTGTAAACTTGTAAAGGAAAGCAGATGCATGGGGACATGCATCATTCTAGCAGGGAGGAATGTGATACCCCCAAAGTGTATAAAGTGTACTTCCATAGCTCCGCCATCATTAGCGAACCTGAAGTGGAAACAACTTGGCTGAAGAATCAAGAGGTTAGTGAATTGTATACACACCGTGATTATCCCTACCAGGGTATTACACTAGGTTATGGGAGGGGAGGGTTAGGCTACAGGAAGGGATGGTTAGGTTTTAGGTTCCCAGGAGGGGAGGTTAGGCTAATGGAGGTTAGGCTATAGGATGGGAAGGCCATTTTTGGATGGCCGTTTTTAGCAGATTCCATTCGGACTAGCCCGCCGCATAGACTCTGCTGAAAATGGCCATCCAAAAAGGGAAGGTGAGAGTTAGGATGGGAAGGTTAGAGTTAGGCTGTGGGAGGGGAGGGTTAGGTTTAGGCTACGGGAGGGGAGGTTAGGCTATGAGATGGAATGTTAGGGCTAGGCTACGGGAGGGGAGGGTTAGGCTATGGGAGGGAATGGTTAGGTTTAGGCTATGGGAGGGGAGGGTTAGGGCTTGTATACGGGAGGGGAGGGTTAGGTTTAGGCTACGGGAGGGGAGGGTTAGGTTTAGGCTACAGGAGGGTTAGGACTAGGCTACGGGAGGGGAGGGTTAGGGCTAGGCTACGGGAGGGGAGTGTTAGGTTTAGGCTATGGGAGGGTTAGGGCTAGGCTACGGGAGGGGAGGGTTAGGTTTAGGCTATGGGAGGGTTAGGGCTAGGCTACGGGAGGGGAGGGTTAGGATATGGGAGGGGAGGGTTAGGCTACAGGAGGGGAGGGTTAGGCTACAGGAGGGGAGGGTTAGGCTGTTGGAGGGAATGGGTAGGTTTAGGCTACGGGAGGGGAGGGTTAGGCTATGGGAGGGGAGGGTTATGTTACAGGAGGGGAGGGTTAGGCTGTTGGAGGGAATGGGTAGGTTTAGGCTATGGGAGGGGAGGGTTAGGTTTAGGCTATGGGAGGGGAGGGTTAGGCACCCATAGATTTAGATTTGGGAGTGATGTATCTAATTTGCAGTGCAATAATAAACTGTGCAGTAGGAGCAGTATTTGTGGTCTGCATGCAGAAGCAGTCAGTATTTACCCTACATCGTGGTTGCCAACATTTCAATTCTCCTCCCCGGGACAAGCCCGGTGCGGTAAAATGCAGCGATTTACAGGTCCATGCGGTGGACCAGCGTCCCTCCCCCCTCCCTACAGATTCACAATTCCCAGCAATTATCTACCCAGCCTGTCCTACTAGGAAGTGGATGGGATGTGGGAATTCCACCTACTGTTCCGGGGGTGTGGGGGGCTACCCAAAAAAGAAGGGAGTCTCTCACAACTTCCAGGAGAGTAGGTAAGTATGCGGCCTGCATGCACATTATTTTTATGTATTTGCCCCCCGTACATTGCAGCATAGTTTGCCCAGGTGCACAGTTATTTGCTCTTTTTTGCTTTCCTCTGATCTCAAAACCAGCCCCCTGTGAGTATATAAATATCTCTAATTAATTGAGTCATTTCTCCCCCACCCTCGGATGCTATTTTTGCTTTGCTGCTTACACTCCCCCCCCCCCAACTTTGTTCTCATTATCGCTCCCACCTCCTTCCCCGAGTTCATTAATTCTCCCCAGAATCAGACAGGCTCTGTGTTGTAATGTATAATTCCCAGACATTGTGATGAGGAGAGACCATTTGTAGCTGTGACTGACACACTGCACTTTGTACAGACCCACAACTCCCTTCCCTTGGCTCAGACGACTCTTTGAGTAAGTCAGTGTAGACTAAGGGTGTCTTATGTAGAAATACAGAATATTTCCAGCCAGAGCCGTAACTAGACTTTTTGGCACCCCCCCCAGCCCATTTTTTAAATAGGGATTTAAGATAGTTCACCTGAAACAGAGACATGGACTCATGGGGAAGGGCCAGGAAAGAGGAAGCTACAAGTGAGAATGAAACTAAACAGGAAAATTGAGAGGCCCAAACAGCGCCCCCTACCCTGTGGTGCCCTGTGCCAGGGCACTGGTCGCACTACCCTAGTTACAGGCCCTCTTTCCAGCGACATTAGTACAGTACATCTGCTCTAAAGAAAAACAAGTGTGTCATTAGTGTAAGACTCCAGCTATAGAAGGCTGCCTTAATTACAGAGACACCAGTATAAACCCTACATCAAAATACCCACCTTACATATATAGTTCCAGGGCCGCAACTAGGGGGTGCTAGAGGCTGACTTGCGGTGGCTTGGGGGTTGCAGATTCAGAAAACGGCCATCCAAAAATGGACGCAGCCAAGGAGGAGACAGATGCTAGAGGTCCTTACTGGACCTCTAGTGTCTGTCTCCTCCTTGGCGGCGGCCATTTTTGGATGGCCGTTTTTAGCAGATTCCATTTGGACTAGCCATCCGCATAGACTCTGCTGAAAATGGCCATCCAAAAATGGCCACCGCCAAGGAGGAGACAGATGCTAGAGGTCCTATTGGACCTCTAATGTCTGTTAGGCCAGCTCAATGCACACAGAAGTGCTGGGAGAAGATGCTGAAAGCTGCATCTTCTCCAGGGAAACCCCCTGGCAATGAGCATAAACCCCATAGCAACGAGCATAAATCCCATGGCAACAAGCATGTAACCCCTCGCAACGAGCATAAACCCCATAGCAACGAGCATGAAACCCCCTGGCAATGAGCAGGTAATTTTAAAGTAATTAGAAGCCTTACTGTGGGGCAGAAAATGGTGTCGGGCAAATATGTAAGTGGCACTTTGGTAATAGACATTACAGTGTGTGGCATAATGTGTAATGGGCATTATGGTGTGTGGAATAATGTAAGTCACTATACCAGGGACGTCTGACTAGTGCACTGCCTTATGGAGGAGCAATGACAAAATCCAGGTACGTGAAGGGAGGGGGCGCAAATTGCTGCCTTGCCCCGGGTGATAAATATCCTAGTTTCGGCCCTGATAGTTCTATATAAACTTATTCATATGTTCATAAATTATATACACATAAAGTGATAATGGTAACTCTGCCGCAGCCTGAAAAGTTTTAAAACCTTATTTTTTTTTTAGATTTCTGTTTGTATTTGTCTAATAGAAGTAAAGAGTATAGAAAATATCTTTTGTAAGGTAAGGACTTTACCTAGCTTCTGTGACGTTGCAATTAGGTCTGTCTTTTGAGCTCACCGTTTAGTACAGTTCCATTATTTGCTTTCTCTTACCCATAATCCTTTGATCTCTTCTGCCAGAGTAATTGGCAGTGGCTAGGGGGGTGCGGGGGGTGTGGACCAAACCGGGTGTCACCCTCCGCAGAGGTGACACCAAAGCGCTAGTTCCTCCTCATGGCAGAGAGCCGGGCCTGCACGCTAGCATCACAGTGCAGCGCCAGGAGGAGCCAACAGTGCGTCTCTGTGGGTAGCCCTGCATGTCCGGGAGTGCTAGGCACTCCCCCAGAGTGATGCAAGGCCGTGCTCCCTTTTTTTGGGCGTTTGCGCCTTAGACGCGCGCAGGTCCTTTACTGGTCGCACTGGATGTCGTCGACCCCAGTGCCGCCTCTGGTAAATAGCACGTGATAATCCTACTCACAATAAAAAAACAAGGCAGGAGGGTGGACTGAAAGGTGTGGTGTCATCACCATCGCGACCATCGGGGCTTATGACCAGACCCTAAGGTTGGGTCTGGGCTCTCGTAAGCCCCAGGGAACTTCCTGCTCTGTTTGAGCAGGAAGTTCCCCACTGACATCATCAATGATGTCAGTGGGGCCGCCCCCAAACGGCAAGCGTTCCAACTGGAATGCCTCAGTTTGGCCAGGCACGTCCCCGGCCCACCCAGCAAACGGGGCGAGCTGTCACTCAACATCGACAGCTCACCCCGTCTGCTACAAGACCCCTAGCGATGGATTGCCTGTCGCTAGCCGGGTCTCGCGCATGCGCACGACGGAGCCGGCTCCGTCGTGCCCATGCTCTGTGGGGACCATCGACCCGGTTGCGAGCGCATCGGCGCTTGCGACCGGGTCTGAATGCGACCCTATGTGTTATTGGACAAGTGAATGGGGGAGATGGACCACGCATTGGAGAGAGATAAAGTGGACCAACTAATCAGCTTCTAACGGTCATTTGTTTTAGCACCGTCTATGAAATGACAGTTAGAAGCTGATTGGCTGCTTGGGTTAACCACTCCACTTTATCCTCTCCCCAAAGTTTGATACATCTCCCCCTGAGTCTGCAGAAATGGGCACTTGCCAGCTGGGCAGTTAACCCTTTAAGATATATAGCGCCAAGTGGGGGAAAAAAAAAAAAAAAAGCCCTGTCGCTTTTTTTGGCCTCATGATAAATATGGCCACAAGCCACACAGTGAAATCACTCCGCTCCCATTATCCGGGCACAGAGAAGAGATTTGTGTATCCGTTAGTGAAGCCCCTGGGTTTGTTTGTTGACATTGATTTGGAAGCTCACTGTGTGTCCGGCAGCACAATCCATCAGAAGAGCTGGCATCCTAGAAAGGATTACCATGGATTTAACACGTTATAATGCAGATGATCTTCCACTGACCCTGACAAATGTATCAGGATGGCTGCCAAACGCAGGTTGCTTCCACCCCGATGATCACAGAGCACAGATCGGCTCTGGAAAATACCCATCGTCGATTAGTCAAATTCTGGATATGTACGTCCAAGTGTCCCTCAACGGAAAACACCTGCACCTGGGTATGGAAATGGGCACATGGGCAAAACAACGACAAATGTAAATGTGATACAGAAGACACCTGAGAGAGCAGCATTAGAAAGTCTGGTTATATTTAGATGATTTGCTCCATGTCCAAATTAAAGGGATGCTACAACTACACCATACTTGCCTACCCTCCCGATTTGGTCGGGAGCCTCCCGAAAATCGGGTGCTGCTCCCGGCCTCCCGGAAAGGCAGGCAATCTTCCCGGCTGCCGCCCACCCCTCCTGTCCCCCCCACAATTCCATGTAAAACCCCCGCAGCGGGGGGGAGCGGTGACGCGATTCACGCGGAATCGCATCATTTTGGCCCCGCCCCCTGCTTCACACTGCCTGTAATATCGACAGTGTGTAGCGGGGGTGGGGCCAAAATGATGCAATCACGTGGCTCCGCCCCCATCCCGCCCGCAAACCCTTGTCATCTGGCCGGCCCCACCCCCGTTTGCTGGCCACGCCCCCCAGTTATACCGATCTGGCTGCTCCCTCACGGAAGGGGCAGCCAGATAGTCGGCACGTATGAACTACACAGGTGCACAATGAGCATCGAACCCTTAGTCGTAGTCATGGCGTTACTCGTTATTAATCCAAGAGCAATCAGCAATAATCATTTCAATCAATGTATAATTTAAACCGCCTAACAGGTGATGCCCGCTCTTATCTCCCAACCAAATGACGCCAGCCAACAACTTTTAGCCCAAAGAGCGTGTGCTGCGGTTATAGCTTTATTTAACGAAACTCAGGAACACAGTGGCACAAACACGGCACTGCAAATGCCAGAGCCAGCCATACCGTAAACCATTTGGGAATGGCCACCCGACCCCAGAACTAGGCCCAGTTGATCCCAACCAGTTTTCCTTGGGTTTGCACAAAGGGGAACCCGCATGGGTAATGTTAAGTGCTTCAAACCACAAATTACAGGTGGTGTCCCCATGGTAGCTCCTCGCGCCACCCATAGGCTGCTTTGCTGTCATCTGTTTGCAATGTCAGCTGTGCCAAAATATTCTTTCATTACTGTAACAATTCTCTTCAACAAAACACTTTCAACTTTCAGGACTTTTTCCCTGGACCCTCCCCTCTTCCTACAAATGACGGTATGAGGATACATGATGGGGAAACGGAGAGGGGAGGGGGTATGGCGACTCTTCCCGCATCTCCTTATTGCTTTTCCGGAAAATAAAGTTGCTGTTAGGTGGGGAGGTTAGATTTAGGTTGACTAAATCCCGGTGTCTAAATCCCGACGCAGGACTAAAGACAGTTGTCAAAATCCCGGGATCTTAGCTCCCGGTTCCCCAGCATAAATCGGGCTAACTGACTCCCTGTGCGGCGCCTGTTGACCCCTTGTGCACTGCACCGGGGAGACTGTGAACAAAAAGCCGCTGGGGTCTGGGGCTTTGGCTCCAGGCACCTCAGCACACCAGTGCCATGGGCAGGTAATCAAGAGATTTAACCCCCAGAACTGTGCATGGTTTTGGGGGGACCGGGATAGCTGGCTCCAAGTGACTCCATTGCTGTTAACCTCTGGTGCACTGCATTGGGGGTAGGATGTATGGAGAGTCTCTGCAGCCAATTCCAGGCTGCAGGGCAGTGCAAGGGGCATTACGGTGTGTGGCATAATGTTTAAGGGGCATTACTATAATGAGGAAAAATGTAATGCCCCTTGATTGTCTATGGGGGTGGGGGCACATTTTTAAGCTTTGCACTGGGAGCCAAATTGCGTATCAACAGCCCTGAATTCATTTTACAAAAATGCCATAGGGGGGGGTGGTCAGAAACTTTTTGGCAAGGGGGAGCAACATTTTTGCAGTGGCCGGTGAAAACTATAGTACTAACGGCAGCATGCTACCAGAGCTAGTTTTTCTATGGGTATCATACTACCATACTATTGTTTGAGGACATTTTATGGTTAATATCAGGCTTACCTGCCCTCCCAATTTTAGCAGGAGGTTCCTGAAAGTGCAGCTGCCCGTTTAAATAACAAATATATAAATCAAATATTGACTATTGTTAACCATGAAATGTCCTCAGACAATAGTTTCCAATGATTAGGGGCAGCTGTATTTTTAGTCAGAGCTCCCTTATTGTGATATATATCCAGTGACCAGTTACAAGCACTAACTGCACTCTGAAAGGGAACTCACTGACAGCCATCCATTTATTGGCTACTCACTGAGAGCCATCCATTTATTGGCTACTCACTGACAGCCATCCATTTATTGGCTACTCACTGACAGCCATCCATTTATTGGCTACTCACTGACAGCCATCCATTTAATGGATACTCACTGACAGCCATCCATTTATTGGCTACTCACTGACAGCCATCCATTTATTGGCTACTCACTGACAGCCATCCATTTATTGGCTACTCACTGACAGCCATCCATTTATTGGCTACTCACTGACAGCCATCCATTTATTGGCTACTCACTGACAGCCATCCATTTATTGGCTACTCACTGACAGCCATCCATTTATTGGCTACTCACTGACAGCCATCCATTTACTGTCTACTCACTGACAGCCATCCATTTATTGGCTGTCAGTGAGTGCCCTTTCAAAGTGCAGTTAATAATGCCTGTGACAACTTTCTAGCAGCCCCTGCCAGGTCGGTCCAGCAGGGAGGGTGCGGGTGGCTGTAAAGGGCGGAGCGGGGGCGTGTCCGTGCATTTGCGTCATCGCGGTCCTGCCCCTGCTTTATAATGCCGATATTACCGGCATTACAAAGCAGAGGTCGGGGTTACGATGACGCGATTTAGCGCGAATCAAGTCATCGTCACCCGAACCACCCACTTTTACATGCGGTCGCGGTGGGGCAGCGGACGATGCGGGAGACTTGTCTCCTCTTGCGGGGTATCGGGAGTGGCACCCGATTTTCGGGAGGCTCCCGACAGTCCCGGGAGAGTATGTAAGTATGTATATGACGCAGGTGACAGGTCTCATTGGCCGCTTATAATTACATTGAGGCCACCGTGGGGGGAGAAAAGGCCACCACACCTGTCCTGCGCTGATGTCCCTGTACAGTGCAGCGCTGCTGGCTCGGCTCCGATCCGATCGGCCCGCCGCCCACCGCTACCCACAACCCCGTGGTGGGCGACCATTAAGTATCATTGCGTCAGGCGTTGTAACGTCATGACGTTCCCCCTTGCAGACTCCGCCCCCCGACATGAGCAATACAAAGGGTTGAAGAAACCGGGAGTTCAAGTAATGTTTGCGGGGGAGCGGGAGGGTGTATTAAAAACCGGAAGACTCCCGCTAAAATCGTGAGGGTAGGCAACCCTGCCTTTACTAAAGCAGCCACTGTTGTTTGTAAGGGTGAAGTCTTCTCTTGGCTATGTCTGTTCCTCATCCAACCCCACCTTTCGCCTTCTTCACAGCTTACATCAGGCGGATACACGGGCAACGCTAGCACAGAGCTCTGCTATAACCTGTCCTATAAATATACATGAAGTGTGACATTCTGCTGGATGACAGTGGCCGAGGCAATTACTTCACACAGAAATACAAGCATCACATTTTCAAGTGACTTCAAATGAATTCATTATAAACGAGTAGCTATATTTAATATTTTAAACAATTCCCAGGTTGCTATTGAATGGAAAATGCCATAAGTAACATTGGAGGTCAGTCATAACAGCCACTCTCCGCGCCCATTTCACCGGCCGGGTGGGTTCTAAAGGACGGCCCTTGTTGTAACATCATTTACCAACACAAACCATCCATCGTCTCCCAGAGAAGTAAAATGTTCCACTTCCAATATATCTAATATTAAGTAATCATTGAATTAAAAAAAAAAAAATAACAAAAACATTCCAGTAGTTGGCAAGAACCCAGGAAACATTGCCGTGACGAGAACTCCTACAATTGCATGGAAGGAAATAAAACATAGCCATACAACAAAACAGGTGTGAAGGCAAAATAGTGATAGAATAATCCCCATTCCCCTTTGTTGTCAATGCCTTTAAGACCACAAATCTGGATTATCACACCAATTAAAATAAAAAACTGACCAATTCCACAGCTGTATAAATTAATATATAGAGTACATTTAGTCTATGTAAATTCCAACTACTGGAATGCCAATCCTTAGGGGTCTATTAACTAAGCTTTGCATGGAGCTAACGTGAACGGAGATAATGTACCAGCCAATCAGCTCCTAACTGCCATGTCACAGGCTGTGTTTGAAAAATGACAGCAGCTGGTTGGCTGGCACTTTACCTCCGTCCACTTTATCTCCATCCAAGCCTTAGTAAATAGTCCCCTTAATAACTACAAGAAACATTATTTTAAAAAGGTTTACAGTTTAATAGCCTAACCTGCTTACCTCTAGGCCCCACCCAGCTAAGAACTAATTATGTAAAACACTCCCACGAGGAACTCTCGCAACCTCGGTCCAGCTCAGCTATGGGCTCCTATAATTAAGGCAGCGATGGCGCAAACTTCAGGAAGCTGTGTATGATGGGGAAGACAGAGAAGGTTGGGGAATGTTTGTATTTTAAATATGGCTGAAATATTGGGTGTTTCTGGACGGTGACTGGCAGGCGAGAGGGAGGTGGCTATGCGGACGCACAGAGATGGCTGGCCTTAAGAGCGTGCTACGGCCGGGTCGCTGATGGTAATTGCGAACTCAGAAGCATAATCGATCCCTTTGGATACCGTTCTCTAATGGACAATCCGCTCCTAGCCGGGGGGCTGGCGCAAGTTTCGATGGTGCGTCCAATGGTTGTGTCTAAAGAAGCACCGAGCGGTATTTGAGCGCCTAAAGAGGCACAAGGTGGCCTTGCACATTCACATACGCGGACATAGAGCAGGGGAAGGGCTTGTAGTGGGATTTGCATGACGTCACAGAAGCATTACCAGCAACACACTGTGGGCCTGATTCAGGCCCGGTCGCTAGCAAGTGTCCGCTCGCTGCTGCCGATATTCTCTAATCTGCACATGCATAAGCATCACAGTGCGCGTGCGCGAACTACTCATAGCAATCGGGAACCACTCGCTCGCCCTGCAAAGACATCCCAGTGTAATGAGTGACAGGAGAGCCCGTTTGTGGATGGTAACAGGGGCAGGACTCTAATAACGGGGGAGTGGAGGTGCGAACGCAGGCGTGCCTGAGTGTTTCAACGACGTTTCAGAGGCGTGCATAATTAACACGCAGCGTCATAGTACACGTCACCAGCCTTTTTTTTTAACCCTGAAATCCTCGCAGTGCTTGCGGTAGGGTAAAGGCAACCACAAGCGCTGCAATGGCTTCCGATAGTCCTCGATGTACCAATGTTTTAATACACTTCCTAGAGATGACGTGCGCTAGTGGGCGTACGCTAATGGGCCTCTGCCTACACAAAGTGATCGCTCGCCAAAATATAGTGGGCGTGCTTATGCCTTGCCGAGCGAGCGCTTGCCATGCCGTTACTTAGCCGAATTTGCATACGCAGGGAGCGAGCGGCCACATCTACCGATCGGGTCTGAATCAGGTCCAGTGTCTGTTTGTAGGGACAATAGTAAGAGAAAATTTGAATAACCGGATCACACCTGAAGAGCTGTTGGCTGGTTACTGAATTAAACACAGTGTGGGGCGAGTTACGCTATGATTCAGGGATTGCTAGGGGCCTGGTGCAAAATGACTTATAATTGTACATTGAGCCCTGCACCTGTTAGCATTGCGGGAGTACCTGCACTAATTCACCAGTTACATGTTGGTGTTAGAGGTGACCAATGTTGCAACAATGAAATGTCGGGCACTAGGAAACCTGTGACATCGCCGATACGCTGATACACCTCTGGAGGCGATCAGATGGGTGACATAAACCAGCCCCTCAGTCGGGGCTTGGTCAGAGGGGCACACGGGTCGCAATGTCTTGCACCTGGTGATAGAGGCGGTCGGGCCGACTTGGGCACAGCTCTGAATCAGGCCCTGTGTGCCTATGACAGGTGCACGCTAGCTTCAGTCATATATTAAATAACACAAAGCCTACGGCTTAAACATATAATAACGAGGACAAGGAAATAAATAAATTCTGTGAACTGATCCTGTCGGCTTTCCCAGATAATCTCTTCCCCCAAAACCCTCAGCGCTGCCCAGGTATTGTGTAATGCCTACAGGCCATTCTCTTTTCATCGGCAACCCCTCGTCCACAATGCTGTGTCCTGGGCATGGTGCCACTCACAGCTGGTTGAGTGCATTAGGCTGGCACCAGCTCGCCCTGTTTATGTGACCGCAGCAGGAATGATGGTCTCTCCGATCACTTGTTTATAGGCTGTGCTTCAATAGTATTAGCTGACAGAAGCCTAACTGGATGGCGATGCACCAGTAAATCAGCCTCCTGTGTCCCAGCTTGTGACTGTGACCTCACCAGTATGTACTGGGGCAAGGGGCGTAACTGGAAATGTCGGGACCCCAAAGCAAAATTGTGTTGGGCCCCTCTGTGCACCATTACAGAGTAATTTCCAATCCTGCCCTGCAGCCCCACCACCTCTGGAAAACCGCCACTGGCAGAAGCGTACACACTTCTGTTTTCAGGCATATCATCTGCAAGTATACTGTAGGCTAGTGGGAAGATGCACTGATGATGAGGGCAAGTAGCAATCCAAGTAAGGGATAGTAAGCGCACGCACCACAAGATGAGTATGACGCTGCATACAGCGAATATACACACCTTTATGCGATTTCTATTCAACTCCTCATCAGACCTTTATTGTGCAAATGGTCAATGCTGAGAGTAGGGGCATGTCAGAGGACAACATTTCTGGGGACAAATCTTTAAATCCTGGGACCGGGGCCTAGTACACGCGTTGCTATTACAGAGGACAGGGCTGGTACTGGACTCTACACGTGGATCCCTCCCTGTCTTTATTACTTTAGATTTTCCATATACAATTAATGTCATTGTAATGAACAGTGTATTTACATGCAGTGCCGGCTGTCTGTATTACTGGGTATATACAAGTGGTAGACTCTGTACAGGATTTACAGGGGATTTACAGCCTGTGCATAGAACATTTCCATCCGCTTTGTATTTGGAATTAACAGTATTAGTATATAGGATCTCTCTGTAGGATTAGCAGTATATTTATAGAGGATCTATTTATAGGTTGTGTTAGGGAATGCAGACAGACCCTCTTCTCTAAGGGGTCTATTTACTAAGCAGTGTTAGGAGACAGAGTGAAAAGTGATAAGGTCCCAACTGTCATTTTTCAAACACAGCCTGTGGGATGACAGTTGGGAGCTGATTGGCTGGTACCTTATCACTTTTCACTCTGTCTCCTAAACACTGCTTAGTAAATAGACCCCTAAAGCAGGGTACACATTAGCCGATGTGCAAACAATGCGCTATCGTCAACTATTTCCCTTGAGCTCCCTGACAAACGATATACTGTAGTGCTATACAAACTGTGCAATCTTACAAATGACGGAACGCTATATATCGTGCATTGTTTGGTGGGTTAGATTGTTAACCTTATAATGTTAACATATCGCTTGGTCGTCCGGTAGAGCGCACACACTGCACGATTTGTAGGAAATCGTTAACGAGATTGTCAGATTGAGCCACATGTAGGGGAGACCTGAAGATGCGAACAACGACTCACGGGAGCGCGCGATAGTGTGTACACACTGGACGATTTGAACGATTCGGCGTTCCGATCCTTGGGAAATCGTCAATTCGTCCAAAATATCGTCTAGTGTGTACCCAGCTTAACTCTGATCTGCTCCTTGCCCTAAATAGCTGATGTGTAGAAACATGCCTACCACTAGAGGGCACCCCATCTTTTGCTTATCTACTCTCTATGAGGGGCTTGGTGTAGGAGCGCAGTGCTCAGCTTGTTCCTATTCTCAGGCTGCTCTTCTTTGAGGGGCATGGGATGGGCAGCAGGGTCCTGCCCAGGGCACTGAAGTGCCCTGGTATGCACTGCTCTGCATGATTTCTTTGCTCAAGTATGCACACTACAGAGCACTAGTCATCCCCCCTGCCCATGGGCAGGGGGCACAAATGCCCATGAGTCCAGGGGGGCACACACAGCTCACCCCACACTCAGAGACTACGCCAACCCTTCCCCTGATGCTGCAGAAATCACCACATACGCCGTAGAGGAATTACCAGGAAAATGCTGCGACATGGAAACTGCACGCAGGCGCCCCCCTCTCTTAAAATATCGATGGTGATGTCATAACATCATGTGCGCTGCAAAGAGGAGGTCGGGGGCAGTCGGCTGGGCACTGCTGAAATCACAACCACAAGACGGAGATAGGTGCAGCCAGGGTCAGCAATCGTGTTGCTCTTTACGTCTGATGCAAATACTATTTTAGAGTTACCTCCTTTAGGGGTCTATGTACTAAGCAGTGTTAGGAGACAGAGTGAAATGTGATAAGAAAGTGATAAGGTGCCAGCCAATCAGCTCCCAACTGTCATCTCACAGGCTGTGTTTGAAAAATGACAGTTGGGAGCTGATTGGCTGGCACCTTATCACTTTCTTATCACTTTTCACTCTGTCTCCTAACACTGCTTAGTAAATAGATCCCTTAGATTGTAAGCTGTCATCAGCAGGGCCCTCTTCCCTCTTGTGCCTTTCCTTCCGTCACTTATACCATCATCTCCTCTGCCTGTATACAGCGGCACCTAATCCTTGGGTCCTGCCACCTGTATGCTTAAGGCGCACATCCACATGCCGACTAGGGAAAGACAGTACGATTACGACATCGTAATCGTACCGTCGTTCCCCATCCCCTGCAGTGCCTACCAGAGCCGGATTAAGGCACCCTGGGGCAACAACTTTGTGGGGGCCGCTATCAATATGATTATAGTTATATACTTACACACATACATACATTCACACAGAAAAACACATATATACACCACACATGCATGTGTCACACATACTGTACATTAGACACAAACATACACACACACACACACACACACAAAAGTCACACACACACCCACACACTTACCTTGCACCATCTGCACTGCATGTTGTGGATGGGGAGGGGACTTGGCAGGAAGGCACCATGTTATTAAGCTACGCCCCCCCGCGGCTTTGGCCGTGATTCGCAGGTCAATCGGAAAGGGGCAGAGCCAAGTGACACAATTGTAATGGAAATGCATCATACTGGCTCCGCCTCCAACTGATTGACCCGCGAATTGCAGCATTTTGCCGCGAGGTGGGCGGGGCTTAATAACGATGCCTGCTCTTGTGCAGCTGCTGTGTGGGGGCCCTGTAGGTGTGGGGGCCCCGGGACGACCGCCCCTTTCGCCCCCCCTATAATCCGGCCCTGGTGCCTACACTGAACGATCAGTCATTCAGTGCAGGCACACTCCATCATCCCAGAACATGGGCAATCTGTTGTTATCGGCAGATTGACCGGCATGTTCGGGCGATGATTGATGTCGGAAAGGACCAGTGGGAGCGCGCATCACTGGTCGTTTCCAACATTTGCATGCCCGATTTGTGCCCGATTAATGAGCCATTGAACGATAACTATGTTGTTATCGTTCAGTCGTTCTTTTTAATTGGTTAGTGGATACCGGCCTTTACTTGGTAATTATAACCGCTGATGCAGCAATGTTTATAACCATGCCCATGTCCTGCTATGTTCTGTACTGTAAGTGACTTTTTTTGATTGTTTTGTTCATACTCTTTCTGCGTTAAATACGCTGGTATGTACCTAAAATGGCAATGCTACAAACATGTGTCGTACATATGATGCTTTGTTTCTGGTGTGTGTATTTTTCTACTTACATTTGGTGCGCAGATGTGTCTGTAAGCGGAGACTGCATTAGTTACAGTGACGAGAGGACCTTTCAGATTCCATTTACATTCTGTGTCTTTTAAAATGACACTTTCTGGAAGCCATGAGGCCATACTTGCCATCTCTCCCTGATTGTCAGGGAGACTCCCTGACATAGCAGCAATCTCCCTGACTCCCTGCAGAGTCTGGCGATCTCCCTAATGGCACCTTACCCCCATTATGTGACTGTTATGTACATGGAAAGAGAAAAAGAATCAGAGATATACAGTATGCATTCCAATGGTATAATCAGTGCCATTTCCCTGCACTGGCTATAAGGCAAAATGATCCCTATGGCTACATGCGTTTTCATATAATGGGCAGGATGCAGCAGGGAGAGAAATGTGGTCAAACCACGAAAATGCGCATTTCTCATATGCCCCAAACCCCGGAGTGTGATGCACCCTGAGCATGGTTGTAGTGGGTAACGCCATTTTCCTGTTGGCGTTACCCTACAGAAGCGTGTGGCATGTCGTTCCCCAACAGCCTAAAAGCCATTGACATCCATAAGTCCATACAACCACATGAATATCTCGGGTCTACCGCCTATACCCCCTTTGGCTCTGCCTCCTGTCTTTTCTCAATATTTTTTTAGCCTGTGCCAATCACTCCTCTCCCAGAGACCCAGAAATTGTGCAAAACCCTCATAGACTACAACAGGCAGCCAATAAAAATCTGCAGAGGGGAGGTGGAGACCCCACCGCCTTGTGTCCTGGTGGTCCAGACTGAATGACCCCAGGGGACGGGCGACACATTACAGTATATATGAGGTGGCAATAGAGCCAGTCGTCCTCTGCTGCTGCTGCATTGCCTCTCCTTGTCTCACTGCCCTGTGTATTGTGACTGCCTGGTTAGTGTGTGTCTTTTCTGTATACCCCACCTATTGCTCCCCCTGCTATTCCCCTCTCTGTCATTCATCTGCTCTATCAGCCACGCAGACCCCTCTTCTAGAATAATGTGGGTCCAGTTTGCCCCCCTCAGGATCCCAATGAGTAGGAGGCTGCAGACTGCTGCTGTCTTACAGTGGACTTTCTCCTTCCTGGCTATGGGTAAGTCCTGCAGCATATTGCCCCACTTTCCAGTTTCTGCAGGTTCTTTGTAGATTACTTTGGGGCAGATGTACTAAGCTCTGAAAAGTGTTATATTGGAAAGTGACAAACTACCAGCCATTCAGCTCCTGTCATGTTACAAGCTGTGTTTGAAAAATGACAGTTAGGAGCTGATTGGTTGGTAATTAATCACTTTCCTACCTCTGCCCTTTTGCCACTTACTATATTGTAGCCATAGCGCAGCTCCCATCTGCCTGGCCGAGGCAGGCGGCTTCGCCTTCGCCTAAAAATAGGAATTACTAAAGGGCCTTATTAAAAAATTATATCCACATTTATAAGGATAAATCAGCTGATGGCAATAATGAGGCACACCAATCCTCCAAATCAATGGTCTCCAACCTGTAGCTCGCGAGCTACCGGTAGCTCGCGGTCTTAATTTTGGTAGCTCACCTAGCTGCAGCACTGCCGAATAAACTAAGAGGAACTAACCTCTGACACGTGCTCCCCCGTGGTGTCGACGCCATGGGTGGAGCCACAGGGAAGCACGTCAGCTATATGCCGCAGCTGTGCTTCCACCCACGGCGTCTACGCTATGGCATAGCGAGTGACTCCCGCCCAGCCCTGCCGGAAAACCACATAGCAGCCCTGCCTATATATTATCTTTTGCTCCTCTACTGCACGTACCTCCTTGGAGCCGGTAATTAGCAGTGAACTGCGCCTTTGCTTACATTTTATTTACAAACTACAACAATCTCACTGTAATAATTAAATGCATTGTTGTTTTCTATGAAACATTTTTTTCTTTAATTTTCCTTAAATGACCTTAAATTGTTTGGTTACACTGCACAACAATGAAAATGTTTCCGATGTGAAAATAGTTCCTTCTAATTGATGTCAGCATGCATAGAATGAATATGACATTTAAAACTCTCAGTTAGCTCTGAGTTCCGAGATATAGCCCATTTATGCTGATGTTGGGGTATTTCTAGTGAAGTGGGCAGAATGGAGAGAATCTTACCAGCAATCTGCGTTCCGCGCAGAGGGGGCGGGGCCTAATGACCCAATTAAATGAATCAGTTATTTGTCCCCTCCCCTATTCAAATATATGCGATTCACGGGATTCCCCACACAAGATAACTGTGGTGCACTGAGTGACAGCATAGTGAGCGATTCCACCAAGACATTTCAGCAATGGAACAAAGATATCAGGGGAGGTGATCACTACTGTTGAACAGTGACAAGAGAAGCCCCAGAAGAGGAGTACAAGCGACAAGCAAAGAGAAAGCACCCCCATGTATAGGCCACTATATTACATAGTACTTTCCTATGCTGTATGTTTGTTTCATATGCTGTATGTTTGTTTCGTATGATGTATGTTTGTTTCGTATGCTGTATGTTTGTTTCGTATGCTGTATGTTTGTTACGTATGCTGTATGTTTGTTTCGTATGCTGTATGTTTGTTACGTATGCTGTATGTTTGTTTCCTATGCTGTATGTTTGTTACGTATGCTGTATGTTTGTTTCGTATGCTGTATGTTAGTTACGTATGCTGTATGTTTGTTTCGTTTTGTGTTCTTATTTGTGATTGATTGAATTAAAACAACTGTTATTTATTTTCTATCAAGAAAATATCAGATTATTTTAAAATAGCTTTTCACTATGACTGTATTACTAATGTACATACAGTATAGTGCAAGTAGTGTAGCTCAAAAAATAGAGCTAGTAAAAACATTCTAAAATCATTTTAGTTTTTCTTGACCTCAAATTAGTAATGTATGACTATTTTTAGAAAGGAAACAAATTAAAAGTATTAATTTGCTGTACAGTGTAATTAGCCAGATTTTTTTTCTACAATTTTAGGAGGTTTCATTTTACTAAAGTAGCTCACACCTCACTTAAGGTTGGCGACCACTGCTCTAAATGATCCTACAAGAGAAAACAGACTTAGGTTTAGGCGCCCCAGGGGGGTGTTAGTGTTAGGCTGCGGGAGGGGGGGGGGGGTTAGGGTTAGGCTCCGGGCAGAGGGGATTAGGTTCAGTCACCACCCGTGGTGGTTTAGGGTTAGGCACTAAGGGGGAAGGGTTGGGTTTAGGCACTTACCGGGGAGGTTAGGGTGCAGGGTATGGAGGGTTAGTATTAGGGTGCAGGAAAGGAGTGTTTAGGGTTAGGGGGTAAATAGGACAGGGAAACAGTACTCACTGTTCCCCTGTCGGGATTTGAGGCTTCGGGTTGCCGCTGTCAGTGTACTCACAGCCGGCTTCCCGTCCATCGGTATTTCATACCGATTCCCTTTATACAATATCTCAGTCTCTGTAATAAAGCAAACGGCAAATGGATTTTGGATAATCCTTCTATTCAATATTTACCTGCATTTGTGCTAATTTTTTTTATTGACGTGTGATTTGATTAGCTTCATGGGTGAACGTTAAATAGTTATATTATCCAAAGTTCCTGTGCTGTTTACTTTATTACAGAGTCCTGCAGCGCTGTCTTACTGTAGGTAATAGTTCTACTGTATCTTGTACAGTAGGGTGGTTTCCCCTGGCAACCAGGTTAAACAAATTCAAACAGACCCAGGCAGGCAGCGCATTCTCGTGTAGACAAACTGCAGCCCTAGGCTATAGCATTCTATTTAGTACAGTGATTTTGGCAATACTATTCATTACCTGATTATGTGGATATCTCCATTAGGTTTGCACTAGGTTTGTGCATCTTAATTCAAACTACTAATCAATCTATGCAATGAGCCATTTTCGGTTGTTATTGGCTCCCTGTAATCTTCCCCCATTCTTTTTGCTTCATCTAAAATAGATTTAGATTTAGGGGTAAATTTAACAAAGTGAGAGTTTTTAGAAGTGAGTTTTAGAAGAGATGTTGCCCATAGCAGCCAATCAGATTCTAGCTATTATTTTCTAGAAGGTGCTAGACTGTTAAGTAGAATCTGATTGGCTTCTAAAGACATTTGTGAAACTTACAGGCGATTCTATACGAAGCAGCTTAACGTTAGGTCCTCAGAGAGCTGTGAAGACTGTAATGTACAATATTACTAAACAATGACAGGCTCTCCGGTCACGCAGATGAAGCGGTCTTTATTGTAACATTAAATATATTTATGTCCCTGGTCAATTAGGCTCACTATTAATTTGATAAGCTGTGATATGCTATGACATATCCTATACTATGCAGTGCAAAGTGACATAACATGTGCACTGAAGTCAACTCCACCAGTAGCTCCAGTGTCTTTAATCCTAACCTATTTTACAGTAAAAGTGAAGCTGAGTATTACAGCAGAATCTCCCTTTCTCTCTCTAGCTCAGTGCTGTATTGTTCTATACATCCTCCTGGTTTGCTCGCAATATTGGTCCCTGGTTCTCCTCTATACGGTCTGGCTGTACGTAGACTGGGACACCCCATCCCAAGGGGGGCGGAGGTCGGAGTGGGTGCGGAGTTGGACTGTGTGGAAGTACTTTGCTGATTACTTCCCTATCAAAGTGAGTACAACAGGATAATATATGACATTTATGTTATAAAAGGAGCCAATCAACAGCTAGCTTTTATCTGCCTAGACAGTACAAGACTGCAAATGTCTGATTGGTTGCTCTGGTTTTAGTGCTGATTTGCACCATTCAGCGATGTCAGTGTCTAAGGTGCAGTGGAAGCAGTAAAAGCTAATTGCTGATTTGATTATTTATTACACACTTGCCCTGTGTTAGTAAATAGAATATTTTTTTCCACGTTCTGTACCAGCAGTGTATACTGTTGGTTATATATGTATGCATGTCTGAGGCAACATGTGGGTCTCCAGCTATTTTTGAAGGTCAAGTCGAGCATGCTGGGGCTTTTAGTTCTACAGTAGCAAGGAAGCCGCAGGTTGCCTACCTCTGATGCAGAAGTGACTGCACCCCATAAATCAGATTTTGGTAATAAAAGCTTTGTCTATCGGTGCAATAACCCAACCTGGGAATTTCCTTGAAGCTGGGAAATATTTTTTTTATTTTTATTTTATATAACTGACCTATCCTCTAATTTGCCTCTCTCGCAGTTGGTACGGACGGCCCCATTGGACCCCGGCTATAATTATATCTTTGGATTCCATCCTCATGGGGTTCTCGTGGTTGGAGCATTTGGGAATTTCTGTACTGAGGGTACAGGATTCTCCAGTCTCTTTCCAGGTCTCACCCCCCATCTCTTAATGCTGCCGGCCTGGTTCCGGATCCCATTCTTCCGGGAGTACATCATGAGCGGCAGTAAGTACCCTATCATGTTATTCATCATTACTCTCCCTGTGATTCACAGTAACATTTCCCTAAGTGTAAGAGACTCTCTGTGACTCTCTGGCTTACCTGTGACTCTCTGACACTCTCTCTGGCTGCCTGTAACGCTCTCACACTCTCCCTGTCTCTGTGGCTCTCACAATCTCTCTCTCTCTCTGTGGGGCCTATTCATTATACTATAAATGGCCCGTAAACCTTGCCAAAAAGTTTTCGGAGTTTGCCTGATGAAACTTGTTCTCGTAGCCCCGCTCCTCCCTATGGAAAGGAGTTCCGGGATGCGAAGAGGGATCCGAGTGGATCCTTGTGCCACCTCCTCACAAACAGGGCTTTTCACTGCGTTTTACAATTCATGTAAAGAGTTCTCGTGTATGATATCATGTATGTTCAGTATTCACTACAGAGAGAGAGGGAAAGGGGCCACAGTATAGTTGCAGGTGTAATCAGAAGAATGAGGTAGGAACAAGCACATTTACAGAGGAGAAGATCCTATCAGAACTCTCAAACTGAAAGTGGATAAATCAGTGGGGCCAGATGGGATACACCCAAGGATACTAAAAGAGCTTAAAGGGGTGCTGGTAACACCATTAACAGAATTATTCAACCAGTCACTAGCTACTGGAGTAATACCAGAGGACGGGAAAAGAGCAAACGTTGTCCCACTGCAAGTGCAAATAAGTGGAAGCAAGGAAGAGGCAAGCAACTACCGACCAGTGAGCCTGACATCAGTATATGGGAAATTGATGGAAACACTCTTAAAAGAGTCATAGATTATCTCATATCCAGCAATTTGCAGGACCCCAAACAGCATGGATTTACTGGGGGGAGATCATGTCAAACAAATCTTATTGACTTTTTTGACTGGGTGACTAAGGAAATAGATAAAGGGGGGGCATAGATATAGCTTATCTAGACTTTAGTAAGGCTTTTGACACTGTTCCACATCGCAGACTCTTAAATAAACTGGAAAGCATGGGATTGCATACAAAGATGGTTGAATGGATAAGATCATGGCTGCAGGATAGGAAACAGAGAGTTGTAGTAAACGGAAAGTGCAGTCTTCATAGGGAAATGTTACCAGTGGAGTAACTGAGGGATCTGTACTTGGACCAGTGCTTTTTAATATCTTTATTTGTGACATTGCAAATGGTATTAAAACTACAACTTTTTGGAGACAACACAAAGGTTTGCAACAGGGTAGACACACCAGGAGGGGTAAAACAAATGATTGATGATCTAGGTAGACTAGAGGAATGGTCAAGAATGTGGCAACTACAGTTTAATGCCAAAAAATGCAAAATCATGCCCTTGGGTCTCAAAAATCCAATGGCTAAATATAGTATTAATGGCACTATACTGGAAACTACTGAAGAGGAAAGGAATCTAGGAGTCACTATTTCAGGTGACTTAAAGGCAAACATTGTAACAAAGCAATGAGGAAGGCAAGTCTGATGCTTGGTTGCATAGGGAGAGGAAAGATAGAAGTGATAATACCACTGTATAGGTTATTGGTACGTCCTCATCGCGAATACTGTATTCAGTTCTGGAGGCCATATCTCCAGAAGGATATTAATACATTAGAGACTGTACAAAGAAGGGCAACTAAAATGGTGCAAGGTCTACACCACAAAACGTACCAGGAAAGACTAAAAGATCTTAATATGTATAGTTTGGAGCAGAGAAGGGAAAGGGGGGACATGATAGAAACGTTCAATTATATAAAGGGTTTTAACAAGGTAAAGGAAGGAGACATTCTTCAAAGAAAGAGAAGTATTAGAACCAGAGGACATGTTCTGAAACTGGAGGGTGGTAGGTTCAGGGGAAATTTTCGAAAAAATTACTTCACAGAAACGGTAGTGGATGAGTGGAATAGCCTCCCATCAGAGGTGGTAGAGGCTAAGACAGTAGAGTAATTTAAACATGCATGGGATAGACATAAGGATATCCTTCAAAAGAAGTATGGATCAATAAGGGTTGAAGTAACAATATGTTTGAAAATGGGGCAGACTAGATGGGCCAAGTGATTCTTATTTGTCATCAAATTCTATGTTTCTATGTTTCTATCACCATACAAAAGTTCTTCATAGAAGAACGGAAAGCTCAGCTTTCTCTGCTGTGTACAGATTCACCATCTCAGAATGGCGTAATCTGTACTGCGAACTGAAAGAGCAGGGAAGTTGCGCACTTCCCTGCTGTCTGCCCGGCTCAGCCCCTTTTTGCCCAGCGGTATTTGCAGCAGGTCTGACATGACCTGCTGCTCTCAGACACCGGACACCCAATATATCTGTCTTCTCACTGCTTCCAGGGATTGCAGAGGGGCCAGATACCGCACGAAGACGCCGGACAGGTAAGTGTACATGAATGGCTACTAAACCTCATTATATATTGCATCAATCTGATGCGATACATA
The DNA here is from genome assembly GCA_031769625.1 of Taudactylus pleione. Lineage (NCBI taxonomy): Eukaryota > Metazoa > Chordata > Amphibia > Anura > Myobatrachidae > Taudactylus > Taudactylus pleione. Next base: position 9,493,908 of record JAUIMM010000391.1, read on the forward strand.
GTGATATTTTTTGTTAGCCACTTCATGTTCTACATCAGTGGTTCTCAAACTGGGTCCTCAGGACCCCACACAGGTCACATTTTCCATGTCATCTAGCAGGTGCACAGGTATATTCATTACTCACTGACAAATTTTAAAAGATCCGCAGGTGGAGCTAATTATTTCACTTATGATTCTGTGAGGAGACCTGGAAAACATGCACTGTTTGGGGTCCTGAGGACCGAGTTTGAGAACCTGTGTTCTACATGAATGGACTCCTGTATCTCTGTCAGCTTTCGCTTAGTCCATAGACTCTATCTCTCCTTCTCTCTGATTCTCCCCCCTTTCTATCGGGTCTATGTTCTAAAGCTTGGAGAGAGATAAAGTTGATAAAGTTGACAGAGATAACATGACAGGAGCTGATTGGTTGGTACTTTATCTCTTTCCAAGGCTTAGTACATAGACCCTGTATATCTCTCTCTCTCTCTCTCTCTCTCTCTCTCTCTCTCTCTAACTCTCTCGAATTTTGCAGCATTACAGGCAGCTACACAGAGGAGCGACGCTCCTGGCGATCACACTGACATTCGCACGGTTTAGGAATTCCGCATTACACATTTTGAGATCTGGGAATTCATAGTCTGTGAATACAGTTATTTGATTGTGTCATATCATTCTGCCCTATGTTGTAGTTGGGGCAGGATTGGAAACAAAAATGATATTGAGAATAATGATCGGAAAACTTAGGGGCCGATTTATCATTAAATATTTGCAACATATTCCCCGAAAACACCCGTATATGAAATACATATTAAGTATCACCCCAATAAATATAGAAGATATCTGCTATGGTCCCTCCATTTCCGACATCAGTCGCAAAGCCACAAAGGTTTCTATGGGGGATGCAAAGCTGTCAGCTGTACCAGGCCTTGGAATGCTTTGCATTCAGTAGCTTGGTAAATTCTGCGATAAAGCCCCCTATAGAAGGGGTGAGCGGGTTCGGTTCTACTCAGTTCCGTTCGGATTTAAAAAACTAATCTTATTGGCTATCCAAAACTTGTGACAGCTGATAGCCAATAAGATTCGGTTTTTAAAACCGAACGGAACCGAGTAGAACCGAACCCGCTCACCCCGGGTTGCTCTTGTAGTCGAAACGGAGAACTGCACCTGATATCTTCCATATCTGCTGTGGACCCCGGTACACACATTCTGGGGATATTTCGTATTTGTGGGTACCCCTCAATTCTTTAACCGGGTGTTTTTGTGGGATAGCCTGCAAATATTACCCACTTGCCTGGCATGGTTGTTTTCCGTTTCCGACAGCGCCAGGCTGTGCGTTACCTGGTCTCAGACAATGTGAGCAGTCAGAAAGGGCACACTGGGCGGATGCCGGAATTTAATCTTCCAGCAGCTTCCAATGTGCAGAGGGAACTACCGGACCCTCTGCATTCCTGCACCCTCCCCCAGTGTCTGCTGTGCTGGTGATCACTGCTGATCGGGCAGCCCGGCGGTACCCCCCACCCAGGGCTGACCCGTCCATTAGTTATAGTACGCAGGCGTATAGGGCACCAGCAAGAAGAGGGTGCCATGTTCCCCGCCGGCAACATCCATCGTGCGCCCTGAATGGGAGCAGCACGCAAAGCATCACCCACCCACCCTACTTTCGGATGGTTTTGGAGTGAGGTGAGAGGGAGGGGACATGAAAGGGGGAAAGAGTTCTTGAGAGCTGTGCTGCTTACATATTGTAATTGGGTCGTGTAATTGCCCACGCCCAGCTGCTGCAGAGGAAATGTAAAGCAGCCCACAGCCCCCCCCCAGTGTATACCTTGCGGTTGATCAGAGGTGCAGCTGCTGGGGAAATGCAAAGTCTCGATGTCGCTATGTTCCGATCATCGATGTTCAGATATTAATGATATGTGATTCCACAAAAAAAAAAATATATATTTTTTAAAATTGTAGATGTTCTTGACCTAATTCAAACATAAAAAAAATGTGAATTGCTGAGCGGCGTTTGGAAAAAATATTAGGGGTCTAGTTACTAAGCGGTGTTAGGAGACAGAGTGAAAAGTGATAAGAAAGTGATAAGGTACCAGCCAATCAGTTCCCAACTGTCATTTTTCAAACACAGCCTGTGAGATGACAGTTGGGAGGTGATTGGCTGGCACCTTATCACTTTCTTATCACTTTTCACTCTGTCTCCTAACACTGCTTAGTAAATAGACCCCTTAGTCAGTTATGTGTTGCGCAGTTGTTTGGTGCTGGTGGCGGTTAGTCCACAGGTGATACAGCTTAACCAGTTCTTAGGTTTATTCAACCAAGTAGAACAGCAGATGGCAAATGACACAGGGATATAACAGGTACATTTGAAAACATGCATGGATTGGAAACACCGTGCATGTGCTTTAGTGCCTGACAGAAGTCGGGCTGTTGGCTGAGCTCCGACAGGTCCTAGAGACCACCAAATCAGCTCATCATTCAACAATTTTTTCTTGCAAATCATTCTAAACATAACTCTTTAACCCTGCTGTCCTCCCACTCATTTCCAGGTCTGGTGTCCTCCGACAAGAGCAGCGCCTCTCACCTCCTCTCACAGAAGGGTGGAGGGCAGGCTTTGGTGATTGCAGTTGGGGGTCCTCCTGAGGCTCTGGATGCAAAGCCTGGAGAGCTGACCCTTCAAATACTGAAGAGGACTGGGTTCATTAAGCTGGCCCTGACCCATGGGTAAGGAAATGGAGAGTCAGGGAGAGACAGTGGAGTCTTCTCACTTCCCCTGAGCTGAGCTGACCAGTCTCTCTCACTCCCCCCTCTCAGAGCTCACCTCGTCCCGGTTTTATCGTTTGGGGAAAATGACCTCTACCATCAGGTGAGCAACCCTCCAGGGTCTTTGCTCCGAACCACGCAGGAGAAGCTGCAGCGGATTGTGGGACTGGCAGTTCCCCTGTTCCACGGCCGTGGTGTGTTCCAGTACAGCTTGGGGCTGCTTCCGCACAGGCGACCAGTGTATACTGTGGGTAAGTTTGCAGATAAAACAATTTGCTGTGTTCCATTTAAGGCATCGCACCAACTAAGTAATACATATAGTCAAAAATGTGCTTGTTTCTAAGCTCATTTATATGTTAATGTTACGTGATATCCCATTTGGATGCTACCATCCCTCTCATTCCTAATAACTTCTTTCTCTCAATCATAATTATTTTTCTCATATTCTTCTTAATCCCTTCTAACATGGCAAGAGGACCACCACGGGGCACAATGTTGCTCATCTGTGGTTTCCCAAACTCTGACCCTTTGTTTTCCCAAACAGAGGGTGAGAGTAGAGTATGGTAGCAGTAGGGGTGGCCATCGACCATCAATGGTTAATAACCATCAATGGTCTGATGGAGGTGGTGAGTGATTTCAATATCAATGTTATCATATCTTGGGTGGTATGAACGACGCTTCACATTCAGCACACTATGGATCCCGCCGCTCTTCACATGCATGACGGCATCGGTAACACTGGTTTACATGATGAACACCGCAAAGGACTGCTCTTTCGGTAAGAGCAAAGCTTTGCGATGGAGGGACTTCCGGGTCTATGACCAAGAAGCCTCTCTGGCGTCCTTCTGTACATGCGCAGAAGAAAGCGAGTGCCGTGGGGGGTGCTGGGAGGGATCCAGTCGGATTTCTCTCTACCAATAGAAGCCCATACCCACCACAACCAAGCCCCTGAGTGCCTCACACTCCGGGGGTTGGTGCATATGAGAAAATGCCATTTTCGTGGATTTTACCGCATGCCCCATATGTACTAAGCACCGCTTCGTCCCGATGGGTAACGCCATAATCAGGTGGCGTTACCCAGTAGAAGCCTGTGGGCTTCTTTTTGGGATGCCTCTCCTGAGTGGGATCCAATCGGATCCCTCCCATGGCACGCATGCGCAGAAGGACGCCAGAGAGACTTCTAGGTGTTAAACCCCGTAAGTCTCTCTCTCCGGAGCCATCGCAAAGGACCGCTCTTATCGGCATAGCTGTCCTTTGTGATATTCTAGGTACATGGCCCGGTAAACAATCGCGCTATGTACCCAAAGACGGATGGGATGTACCGCATCGCAGATGCGATGCTTAGTACATCGCACCTATCGGGAGAGATGTACTAAGCCTTTATGTGTTATTTTATTGATGCCCAATGAGGTCTCTTTAAATAGCACTCACAGAAAGTGATGAGGACATTGCACCCATGGCAACAGAGAAGCTTCTTTTCTGATTGGCTGCTTACAATAAAAATATTCCAAAAACTTGTCACAACCCTGTTCCAGATTAAGCGCCATGTGTCAGGGTGTCATGGCTTCGAGGCCCCAAAGAAGGCAGTTACCTATGGAATATACTGACCCAGTTGGTGTCACTGAACATAGGTTGTGCTTCCCGCTGAGGGTGAAGACAAGGGCAAAATATTTTTTTACCTGTACGGTTTCTTTGTATCTCATTTGTGGTTTGATCTCTTGTTCTTCAGAACATTCCAGCCCTCTCTTGTATTTGTCACTGTCTTATGCTTCATCGTTGTCTTTCTTCCCCAGTGGGGTCTCCTATCCCGGTGGTAAAAACGACCTCCCCGTCTGCAGAGGAAATCTCATCTCTACATTCTCTCTATGTCGAGAAACTGAAGGAGCTCTTTGAAGCTCACAAGACTGTGTACGGAATACCGAAAGAGCGCCAGCTTGTGCTGTGTTGAGACAAATCTGACGATGATGGTGATGTCAAATAGGTATCCAACATTATGGTATACTGCACAATCTATGGAGTTTTTGAGGGCCGCAGAAAAGTCTTGGAGGACCTCATCCATGGTGCTCACTAATTAGGTGGCATGGGATTTACGGTATAGTCCACCTGTCGCTGGTGGCTTTACGTAAGTATACAGGAAGCCACCCTGTGCCAATTATCACAAGATGAGGCTGGGCCAGCCAGTAGTTTTTCTCTACATTGGCAGCTGTTTCCTACAGTCCTCAGATGAACAATTCTCGTAGCCATGATTTAAAAGGAAAAAAAAATTCATCAGCAGCAAAGCCAACCAAGAACGTTAACAAGTCAGGACGAGATGTCTGCCATACATCCTATATAGAACAAAGTAGTGTTTATTACTGACCGACACAATAGGTTCACTAATGAATCTGTAAAGAGATCTGGAAAACATGCACTGTTAGCCTCCCAGGAACAGATTGGAAAAACATTGCCGTTGCCATTGGCCATTTTCCATTGTCAATTACGCGCCATCACTGGCGTGTAATTTCTTACACCAATTACATAAAGCGAGGGGGATGCAGCTACATGATGCATGCTTTCAGAGCCGTAACTAGCCTTTCTGGTGCCCTGTGCCAGAGAGAGCATTGGCGCGTCCCGCCCCCCCATTTTTTAAATAGGGACATACGATAGTGCACCTGAAAAAGGGCCATGACCTCATGGAGAAGGGCCAGGGAGGAGATAGGGGAGGGCAGGAGATGCTGGGGATAAAAGAAGAGGAAGCTACAAGTGAGAATGATAATAAACAGGAAAATTGACAGGCCAAACAGCGCCCCCTGCCCTGCGGTGCCCTGTGCCATGGCACTGGTCGCACTACCCTAGTTACGGCCCTGCATGCTTTGTACACAACATCTGGTGGTTCAGCTAAATCTGAAACAAACAGAAACGGTTCTCCTGTCTCTAGTAAGAACATAATGGGTATCAGGGCCAGGAAGATCTGGTGCCACCTGTGATCCAGAACTGGTAGAATACCAGGATTGTGCTATGTATCATCTCTGCCAGGAGACACTCGTACATATAAAAGTATCACTACAGTATAGTAGTACAAGTCATACAGTGTAGTAAGAAAGCTTTCTGTGATTTGTTATGGAAATAAAGTCTATTTTTGGAAATGATCTGATCTGGTTGTTGTATAAATGTCTTTTACTTTATTTGTATTTATGTCAGAACCGAGCAGCACATCGCATCTGCTAAGATTATACAGAGCACAGAGACACAATGTACCTAGTAAGCCTGCCATGTGCCATGTCATCTGCTGCCATACATAAGGAGGAAAATGAGAGCAACAAAAAAACTTGCTCTATTTACAGATATATTACATTATACTGGGCATTATAACTGGCATGTTACATTATACTTGGCATTATAACTGGCATGTTACATTATACTGGGCATTATAACCCGCCTGTTACATTATACTGGCCATTATAACCAGCATATAACTTTATACTGGGCATTACAACTGGCATATTACATTATATTGGGCATTATAACTGGCATGTTACATTATACAGGGCATTATAACCAGCATATTACATTATACTGGACATTGTCACTGGCATGTTACATTATACTTGGCATTATCACTGGCATGTTACATTATACTGGGCATTATAACTGGCATGTTACATTATACTTGGCATTATCACTGGCATGTTACATTTTACTGGACATTGTCACTGGCATGTTACATTATACTTGGCATTATCACTGGCATGTTACATTATACTGGACATTGTCACTGGCATGTTACATTATACTTGGCATTATCACTGGCATGTTACATTATACGTGGCATTATCACTGGCATGTTACATTATACTGGGCATTATAACTGGCATGTTACATTATACTTGGCATTATCACTGGCATGTTACATTATACTGGCCATTATAACCCGCCTGTTACATTATACTTGGCATTATCACTGGCATGTTACATTGTACTGGGCAATATACAAATATATTACATTATACTGGGCATTATCACTGGCATGTTATATTATACTGGGCATTATAACTGGCATGTTACATTACTATATGCATTATAACTGGCATGTTACATTGTACTGGGCATTATTACTGGCATATTACATTATACTGGGCATTATAACTGGGATGTAATATTATACTGGGCATTATAACCAGCATGTTACATTACTATAGGCATTATAACTGGCATGTTACATTGTACTGGGCATTATACAGAAATATTACATTATACTGGGCATTATCACTGGCATATTACATTATACTGGGGATTATAACTGGCATGTTATATTATACTGGGCATTATAACCAGCATGTTACATTACTATAGGCATTATAACTGGCATGTTACATTGTACTGGGCATTATACAGAAATATTACATTATACTGGGCATTATCACTGGCATATTACATTATACTGGGGATTATAACTGGCATGTTATATTATACTGGGCATTATAACCAGCATGTTACATTACTATATGCATTATAACTGGCATGTTACATTGTACTGGGCATTATTACTGGCATATTACATTATACTGGGCATTATAACTGGGATGTAATATTATACTGGGCATTATAACCAGCATGTTACATTACTATAGGCATTATAACTGGCATGCTACATTGTACTGGGCATTATACAGAAATATTACATTATACTGGGCATTATCACTGGCATATTACATTATACTGGGGATTATAACTGGCATGTTATATTATACTGGGCATTATAACCAGCATGTTACATTACTATAGGCATTATAACTGGCATGTTACATTGTACTGGGCATTATTACTGGCATATTACATTATACTGGGCATTATAACTGGGATGTAATATTATACTGGGCATTATAACCAGCATGTTACATTACTATAGGCATTATAACTGGCATGTTACATTGTACTGGGCATTATACAGAAATATTACATTATACTGGGCATTATCACTGGCATATTACATTATACTGGGGATTATAACTGGCATGTTATATTATACTGGGCATTATAACCAGCATGTTACATTACTATAGGCATTATAACTGGCATGTTACATTGTACTGGGCATTATACAGAAATATTACATTATACTGGGCATTATCACTGGCATATTACATTATACTGGGGATTATAACTGGCATGTTATATTATACTGGGCATTATAACCAGCATGTTACATTACTATAGGCATTATAACTGGCATGTTACATTGTACTGGGCATTATACAGAAATATTACATTATACTGGGCATTATCACTGGCATATTACATTATACTGGGGATTATAACTGGCATGTTATATTATACTGGGCATTATAACCAGCATGTTACATTACTATATGCATTATAACTGGCATGTTACATTGTACTGGGCATTATTACTGGCATATTACATTATACTGGGCATTATAACTGGGATGTAATATTATACTGGGCATTATAACCAGCATGTTACATTACTATAGGCATTATAACTGGCATGTTACATTGTACTGGGCATTATACAGAAATATTACATTATACTGGGCATTATACAGAAATATTACATTGTACTGGGCATTATACAGAAATATTACATTATACTGGGCATTATCACTGGCATATTACATTATACTGGGCATTATCACTGGCATATTACATTATACTGGGCATTATCACTGGCATATTACATTATACTGGGGATTATAACTGGCATGTTATATTATACTGGGGATTATCACAGATATCAATAAACTACAAAAACCTCAGCGCCTGTTCTGCAAAATCAATCTATCCATTTGGATCTGTCCCCACTCCCCCCATATTCCCCCTCCCCATATTCCACCCCCCACCCGATAAACACCTGCAGCAGATAATTAGAGGAATTGTCAACAGCTAGAGAAATGTGCAATAACTAAGAAAATAACTGGGCTGGCATGATACCACTCATATATTTTACATATATAAAACTTTTATATTATTTATTAAATGAACAAGTATTAAAAGAACAAGTAATAAAACATGGACATATAACTACACACGTGGTATTAGGGATGTAGTTTGGAAGCCGACGGTCTAAATGCGACCACCGGCTTCCAGACTCTCTAATCCCGGCGTGGTACTAGTTTTCGATGCCTGTCATTAACCAGATGCCAGAAGACTGACACCCGGCATACCGAACGAAGGTAAGCCGGGCGCGGGCAGATGGGGGGAGGGAGGGTTAGGTTTAGGGCTCCCTGGGGGACTTAGGGTTAGGCCCCCCCCGGGAGGTTAGGGTTAGGCACCCACTGGGGGAGGTTAGGGTTAAGGTTAGGCACCCCCCCGGGAAGTTAGGGTTAGGCTAGGGGAAGGGAGGGTTAGGGTTAGGCACCCCCCCGGGAGGTTAGGGTTAGGCTAGGGGAAGGGAGGGTTAGGGTTAGGCACCCACTGGGGGAGGTTAGGGTTAGGCTAGGGGAAGGGAGGGTTAGGCACCCCCCGGGAGGTAAGGGTTAGGTTAGGGGAAGGGAGGGTTAGGGTTAGGCACCCACTGGGGGAGGTTAGGGTTAGGCAAGGGGAAGGGAGGGTTAGGGTTAGACACCCCCCCGGGAAGTTAGGGTTAGGCTAGGGGAAGGGAGGGTTAGGGTTAGGCACCCCCCCGGGAGGTTAGGGTTAGGCTAGGGGAAGGGAGGGTTAGGGTTAGGCACCCACTGGGGGAGGTTAGGGTTAGGCTAGGGGAAGGGAGGGTTAGGCACCCCCCCGGGAGGTTAGGGTTAGGTTAGGGGAAGGGTTAGGCACCCCCCTGGGAGGTTAGGGTTAGGCTAGGGGAAGGGAGGGTTAGGGTTAGGCACCCCCCTGGGAGGTTAGGGTTAGGCTAGGGGAAGGGAGGGTTAGGCACCCCCCGGGAGGTTAGGGTTAGGCTAGGAGAAGGGAAGGTTAGGCTAGGGGAAGGGGGGTTAGGGTTAGGCAGCCCCAGGGGGAGGTTAGGGTTAGGCTAGGGGAAGGGGGGTTAGGGTTAGGCACCCCCTGGGGGAGGTTAGGGTTAGGCTAGGGGAAGGGAGGGTTAGGGTTAGGCTAGGGGAAGGGAGGGTTAGGGTTATGCACCCCCCCAGGGGATTTAGATTTAGGCTAGGGGAAGGGGGGGTTAGGTTTAGGCACTTAGAGGGGGGATTAGGGTTAGGCACTGGGGGGGATAGTGTTAGGGTTAGGCACCCCTAAGGGAGGGTTAGGGGGTAGAATTAGGTTTGTGATACTTACCTTAGGGACGATCGGGATTTTCACCCTTGCCGGGCTGCCACTGTTGAGATTTGAACCGCCGGCCATGTGTCTGGCGGTAATACCTACTACACCCTGGTATTACTATATCCTAACTTCCTATAGGAACAAAAGTAATTATCAGTACCAGCTTTCAATTAGATACAAAGAAATAAACTCATATAAAAATGACTGTAGTTACATTATACTGTTACACTTCTTCCTCTATTCATAGCTGCTCGCAGGAGACATTAGCTATTCAAATGCTGTAGAAGTTTTAAATATATCCTTAGTATGAAAGCTCTTATTTGTTCCACAAAAAAGTCTCACAATTTAAGAGCACTTTTAATGGCAAATGGCTTGAAATGTCTTTAGTCGTTGTAATGCTCCTCCAGCCCCTTTCAGAGTATAATTAGGGCTCCTAAAAACTGATCCAGTCTAGCAGGCTGAAATAGAGATTATTTTTATGTGTGCTTAAGCACCGATATATCACACTTGTATTTACCCACAGTCCCGGGCACTCTTTTTGGTTTCCTTTAAGTATGTAATGGCTAATTCCATGGGTCCTCTTTATGTAAAATCACTTTTTCTCCCTTATTCTCAGATGCCGGCTTCGTGAATAATAAAAGACGGCCGGTCACAGGCTGCGTCTTAGCAGAGGCCATTAGATTTGAGTTCTGCATTCCTTGCTCCCCGCGTATGCAAATTCAGCTAAGTGACATCAAGTCAGGCGATCGCACGACAAAGCATAAGCACGCCCACTTTGTCTTGGCGAGCGATCACTTCGCATTTATAGACGCCCACCAGCCTGTCTTTATCCGCCCACTAGCGTACGTCATCTCCAGGAAGTATACACATCCATCAGTACATCGGGAAACATCGGATCAGACCACAGCGCTTATGGTTGACTGTACCCTACTGCAAGCATTGCGAGCAGTTCTGTGTAAAAATCAAGCAGGTGACATGTACTCTGACGCTGCCTGTTAATTATGCATGCCTCTGAAACGTCATTGAAACACTCAGGCACGCCTGCGTCCGCAACTCCACTCCCCCGTTACTACTGCCCTGCCCCTGTTACCACCCACAAATAGTCTCTCCTGTCACTCATTCCACTGGGCTGTCTTTGCTGGGCAAGAGAGCGCTACCGGATTGCTCAAACTAGTTTGCGCATGTGCACTGCAATGCATGCGCAAATGCATAACATCGGCCGCATACGAGCGAGCGGCTGCTTGCTAATGGGTCTGAATCAAGCCCTAAGTTCATTGTCATGGCAAAGAGGAACTTTGCAATTAATTGCAATTCATCTGATTACTCTTCATAACATTCTGGAGTGTATGCAAATTGCCAGAACTGTAACTAGACTTTTTGGTGCCCTGTGCCAGAGAGAGCATTGGCGCCCCCTCCCGATTTTTTTAAATGGGGACATAAGATAGTGCACCTGAAAAAGGGCCATGGCCTCATGGGGAAGTACCAGGGAAGAGATAGGGGAGGGCAGGAGATGCTGGAGATAAAAGAAGAGGAAGCTACAAGTGAGAATGATCATAAACAGGAAAATTGACAGGCCCAAACAGTGCCCCCTGTCCTGCGGTGCCCTGTGCCATGGCACAGGTGGCACTACCCTAGTTACGGCCCTGCAAATTGCCATCATAAAAACTGAAGCAGCAGAGTGTGAAAACCAATACTTGTGTCATTCTCAATTCTCAATTTTTAAAGCAGCAACTATTTTAAAGGTAAAACCAGCTTGGTTTTACCTTAAAAATCATCGCTGCTTTAAAAATACTGGAAGACTTGCAAGAGTTCCCGCAGCAGCTGAAGATCGTACCCTATTACAAAAGCCCCAGGGACTGTGGCCCTCGTTCAGAGTCGGTCGTACGCCTAACGACCGCAAAACTGAAAAAGGAAGCAATCGCACAGCCGGTCGGTCGCAACCAAAGTGACGCCCATACATGAACAATGCACCTCCTCTAGCTAACGAGTGATAGCAGCTAGCGATCGAGTCAGTCGTTGTCAGTCGCTGTCAGTCGCTGTATGTTAATTTTCTCCTGCTGCCGCTTGTGTTGTTTGCAAATTACACCAAAAATTATCAAAAAAATCGCATAGAATAAGCCATCCCCCTGAAATATATTTCTTCTTATTATTCTCTAATGCAAACGCAACTATATCAAATACAAGTCAATTAGCAGTGTTAATAGCAACAACAAATGATTATTAGCTGCTTGCATTGTGTGGCCCAAAATAGAAACATCAGACATAACATCAGTCACATTCGATAGTATCGATTGTACTCTGGTGCTTGAGAGAGCACATACCCAACCTCAAGCTGTACGATCAGCCAGGCCTCTAACCTGCTCGCAGAGTGACGTTTTACTACTTCCGGCCTTCTATGTCGGTCGTAGCAGGTAATTTATGTACGCCCCTAAAACGCCCTGAAAACGGTGAGGAACACCTGCGTTTTAAGACCACCACCCCCGTCAACACCCACAAATGGCCTTTCATGTCAATCAACTCTCGGAAGCCACTTCCTGATCGTAAGCCGTACGATCAACGGCATTTTGGATCGCAAGGTCTCGTACGCACATGCGCACATGCGTTTCCAAACCATACGCATGCGTGCAAATCGCGTCACCGCCCCCCCCCGCTGCGGGGGTTACAAGGGTTATAGCGGGGGGGACAGGAGGGGTGAGCGGCAGCCGGGAGAATTGCCTGCCTTCCCGGGAGGTCGGGAGCGGCACCCAATTTTCTGGAGGCTCCCGACCAAATTGGGAGGGTAGGCAAGTATGCTCTGAATGAGGTCCTGTGTGCCTGATTCACTACGGTTCGCTATTCTGCTTATATGCAGTTGCTAATATGAGCGGTGATATGTAAATAATTGCATTCGCATTGCGATCGCAGCCAAACATTAGGACGCCCACTTCCCTTTACACACATCCGTATACTTGGGCAGCACAGCGAAACAATCGGTAACATCGCGTAACATCGGACCCATGCGCACAGTTAAGGCAGGTCAGAACTCACTTAGGAATTGCTTACTTCAGCGCACGGTACGAGGCCACAGGCTGCGTAGGGCATCGCAGTGGCTAATTTATGCATGCCCCTGCAACACCACTGAAACGCACTGGCATGCCTGCGTTCGGCCGACCACCCCCCCGTCACCACCCACAAACGGCACTTCCTGTCAATCACTCTGCCACAACCGATCCGGTGACAATTGTACACTTCTACAAACGCGTGGGGTACTCATAGACAAACACTGGAGACGACCAGGGAGAGAGAACTGACTGTCTTTACAAGTCTGGAGAACAGAGGCCTCATTGTCTAGACGCAGTAACTTTACGATGCAATTAAGGGCTCATTAACAAAAGTAACTAGCCTTAATATAGACAACTCACCACCTTCAGTGAATCTCTGAGCTTCCTCACAGCGTGCAAAGCTCTATTTTATAGGCTACAGTGGTTTATTGGAAAACCAACTATTCAAATTTTGATTGAAAGGTTTTTGTGTTTTTTTTTAACCATTTTGCAGGTCAGATAATTCAGTCAATTGCTGGCAGATATGTTGAAGATTAATATTGAATGAGTAATAAGTTTAAAGGTTGTGTAGGGACAGAGGTTATCAGGGCAACTCTCTGCAAAACACACACAACGTAATAAAAGCAAAGGGCAGACAAATTGTTAAAATGTAGGCCCGGACCTACCAGGCACAGGAAGGGTTAAATTAGGAATGCATTGCTGCTGTATTGCAGGAGGATAGATAAGGGTAGGGAGAAGAACGGTTAAATAATGACCTATGTATTGCAGGTATAATGGTGACAGAAGGAGGGAATGTCTCATTTTAGGCTGGAGATGCTTGGAGCGGGAGCTGTTCGCTGCTGCAGCGACACAAGGGTTAAATCTCTGTGTGTTTATAGGTCACAGTCCTTTCAGTCCATCAGTAACATGAACAAAGTTCAAAGCATCAGATAGTGAGATACTGGAAGGTTGCTACACACCAAGCACAAGAACACACACTCAGCACACATACACTCAGTGTGACACTGATCTGCGGAAATACAAAGACACACAGACACACTGAGAGAGACACGCGGGCAGCGCACAGCCTATGTGGCACCCGGGCCGCACACACTGATGGGTGGATGGTAAACTCCACAGAGGGAATACATGGGAGAGAAGTTACTGCTGGACGGTGAGTGTGTTCTGCATGTATACACTGTATGTGTCATGTGTCCTTTGTAACATTCACGCCTGATATTTGTTGATGTTTTCCATATGGGGCTGATTGGGAATTGCAGGCCAGGCAGCTGCAAGGTGCTCGCATGGCGTGCACGTAACTCAGGGCCTGATACAAAGTATGCGTCAGAGGCGCACTGCACACGCGCCAAGTTTGATTACCGACGGCGGCCGCGCTGAGGATTTGGATGCAGAGTGATTGACAGTCGGTGAGCGTTTGTGGGTCGGAAACGGGGAGGTGGCGAGTCAAAGGCAGGCGTGTCGCGACCGTTTTGGGTGCGCGTCCTGGCCAGCGACTGTGTCTGTGTGCGCAGTTGCAAAGGCTCCCTGGGCTGAATTCCAATGGACATTCTGAGCAACCATGATGGCGCAACCGATGGCGCATCGTTGTGCACCAATGGCGGATCAGAGACACAGCCAATGGGCGCCTCTATAAAAATCACGGTAGCTGCGAGACGAATGTTGTGTCAATGTAGTTAGCAGGTCGATATGGTAGTTTTGTTCTAATTGTGCCCTAAACCCAAACGGCAGCACTAAGTATAACGGCAACCCTAACCCTAGCGCTAACCCTCCTGAAAATGTCGACATTATGTCAGATGTCGCATTAATGACGTCTACATCTTTACCATGGCGACATCAACAATGTTGACCTTCTGGCCGCTGACAAGGTGACTGCATAGCCCTAGAAAGGCTTGGAGAGGCGCCAGGCATGTCCTTAGATTACAGCTAATGACCGTATTCCTACTCACAGCCTTCTCTTTTGTGACACAATAAATTTACTGCGCTGGGGGCGGGGGAAGCTCAGGGCACTTTCATTGCTGAATGCCAAAGCTGGTTGGCTCTTCTTGACCCATTTGGTTGGATTTGCTCCTAACACCTAACTTTAAATGGGACCCTCACTGTATTGAGGTGATGCATCTCTTTGTACGGGTGACATCATTGTCTGTGTTCAGGACACAAATCTCTATGTACAGATGACATCATTGCCTGTGTCCAGGTGATACATCTCTATGTACAGATGACATCACTCCTTATGTCCACGTGATACATCTCTATGTACAGATAACATCACTGCCTGTGTAAAGGTGATACATCTCTATGTACAGATAACATCATTGCCTGTGTCCAGGTGATAAATCTCTATGTACAGATGACATCACTCCCTGTGTCCAGGTGATACATCTCTATGTACAGATTATGCCATAGAGATGTATCACCTGGACACAGGGTGTGAGGTCACCTGTACATAGAGATGTATCACCTGGACACAGGGAGTGAGGTCACCTGTACATAGAGATGTATCACCTGGACACAGGGAGTGATGTCACCTGTACATAGAGTCTATGTACAGGTGACATCACTCCCTGTGTCCAGGTGATACCTCTATGTACAGGTGACATCACTCCCTGTGTCCAGGTGATACATCTCTATGTACAGGTGACACCACTCCCTGTGTACAGTAGATACAGTAGATACATGTATATGTACATGTGAGATATCACTCCCTGTATACAGTAGCTACATGTATATGACAGATGACATCACTCCCTGTGTACAGTAAACACATGTATACAGTATGTACCTATGTTTTGTGCAAAGAATAGTCCTGGCACAACTGCGCTCTGATGGAGATGGTGATGATGACACCAAGCCTTACTAATAGAGGCAGTCTGACAGCAGAGATTCATACGACACCGCATCCGGGCAGAAATGCGCATGTAGTTCCATGCACGCAATGCCGTAGCAATTATGGGTGTGTTTTTTTAAATCCTCACTGACAATGTAGCTTTAGAATTCTAACCATGCTGTTACAACGCCATAAACAGATGTGTCCTCATAATGCTGTGGCTCTATTGGCGCCAGACCGCCCCTCTCAGGTGCCAGGTGACTCGGCCGCGCAGAGCGTCTTCTTTTGCTCATAATGTGCATCTTATTCTACTTTGCTACATTATAGTCATCATTTTGATGTGCGACATTTGTACACCGGGGTGCGACGGAGCCTGAATCTGCGTATGAAGGTCTCCGATGCAGGGGCCGCGGCTTTTCTCACGTCCAATCACGTTGTGCTTCATCTGCGACTTTGTACACAAGTATAACTCATTTCTGTGCAGTAAAAGTCGCAGCCCAGCCTCCCTAGTACACGGCGAGGGGTGTTTCGCTGCGTCTGTGATGCAAATAAGATGCTAAATTTAAAGACATTTAAAGAAAAGACGGTACACTTCACCCCTCAGAGTGGCTCAGTTATACGCTGCGTCTAGCGATGTATGGTGAATGGGCGCTAGGTGTATGAGGACACATCTGTATGTCATAAAGTGCAAAATTGTGGTAAAGCCCCCAAAGATACCATCTGGGGTTTTACCGCAGTTTCCATATGTACAAAGCACCGGTGGGTAACGCCATCTTCAGGTGGTCTTCTATTCAGGGGCCAGATGTACTAAGCTTAGAAAAGTGATAAATGCAGAGTGATAAACTACCAGCCAATTAGCTCCCAACTGTCATTTTGCAAACACCGCCTGTGAGATGACAGTTGGGAGCTGAGTGGCTGCTGGTTTATCACTCTCCAGTTTATCACTTTTCAGAGCTTAGTACATCTCCCCCCAGGACACTCCCCAGAGAGGGATCCAATCGGATCCCTCCCATCTACCCCGATGGCCTGCGTCTTTCTACACTTGCGCAGAAGGGCGCCAGATAGACATCTGGGTGTAAAACCCGGAATACCCTCTATCTGGGGGCATCGCAAAGGAGAGATATTATCGGAAAAGCTGTCCAGTCCGATATTCTAAGTACATACCGCGGTAATCGACGGCGGTAAGTACCCGATTAGAGGTGGGATGTACCACATCGCGGATGCAATGCTTAGGGGGTGAGATGTACTAAGCCATGAAGAGAGATAACGTTGAGAGAGATAAAGTACCAACCAATCAGCTCCTAACTGTCATGTTATAGGCCGTGTTTGTAAAATGACAGTTTGGAACTGATTGGTTGGTAATTTGGGCCTGATTAATGCGATTGCAGCTGTGCAATGGCAAAAATACGCTAATGCCGGCCAAAGCACAGCCGGCATAAAGACGTCCACTGCTGCCTTCTCATATGCATACAACATCGCTTACCTGCGTAAATATCGTAACATCGACACACATCGAGCGCCCATCTTTCCCTTGCGGAAGGTCTGACCAGCTGCAGACTCAGCAGCTCTCCTGACACGCAGAGAGCTCTCATAGCAAGGGCTAATTTATGCACCCCCATGTGACGGCGTTTAATCGGTCCTGACACGCCTGCGGTTTTCTAACCACCCCCCTATTACCACTCCCAAACGCTGACTACCTGTCACTCACTTTGTGGTGAATTCCTATGGGCGTCCTCCATCACAATGCAAAAGCTTTGCATGTGCAGTGCGGCTTATATGCAATGCGCAAATGGCAAACAATCGCTCAATCTGCGTACATAATCGCCATTGCGTCCAGCGCTAATTCAGGCCCTTTATCTCTCTACACTTTGGGGTAAATTTACTAAGCTGGGAGCTCTATAAAAGAAGCGATGTCGCCCACAGCAACCAATCAGATTCTACTTCTCATTTATCTAGCACCTTCTAGAAGATAATACCTGGAATCTGATTGGTTGCTATGGGCAACATCACTTCTTAATAGAATTCCCATCTTAGTAAATTAACCCCTTTATCTATCTTCCAAGGCTTAGTACATCAACCCTCTGTGAGTTACAGTCATTCATTCTCAGTAAGCATCTCTTCATGTTCAGGTAATGATACGTAGGACTTACCCACCCCAGTAATGGAATAGTGGGATGATCTCTGGGAGACCCTTCCTATGGGGAATGCTTGATGTTTCTGGGTCTCCAAAAAGGAGTATAGATGTGTCCTCTTATACCTAGGGGGTATATTTACTAAAGTGAGAGTTTTTAAAACTGGAGATGTTGCCCATAGCAACCAATCAGATTCTACTTAACATTTATCTAGCACCTTCTAGAACAGGGGTGGGGAACCTTTTTTCTGCCATGGGCCATTTTGATATATATAACATTATTCGCGGGCCCAGTGCAGGCCACGCCCCCTCCGTGTGATGTCACACGAGGTGGGGCCACAATCATCGGTGATTACAGCAATGCCCGGAGCATCCTGAGGATGCTCCAGGGAGCTGTAAGGGCAGCGGTGTGACCGTCTTTAGTGTCCTAAGGACGCTCCTGGCGGAACTGCTGCATAGATTCTGGCTGCAGGGTACCATTCTAGGCACCCTACTAGCCAGATGAGGGTAACAGAAAAAAGCTCAGAGGGCCAGACCAAATGATTCCGCGGGCCTTATAAGGCCCCCGGACTGGAGGCTCCCCATCCCTGTTCTAGAAGATAATAGCTAGATTCTAATTGGTTGCTAAGGGCAACATCTCCAATTCTAAAAACTCTCACTTCAGTAAGCATACCCCCATGTGTCTATACAACATACGGAGTGAGACACCCTGCACGACTAATGCTCAGCATGGCCAAGGCACCCGGGTACTGGTGCGGGGAGGCAATCGGGAAGCCGACTGTCTAAATACCGGCAGCCGGCTTCCCGACTGTCTTATCCCGGCAAGGGTGAAATGCGGGCGTCTAGATGTAGACGCCCGCATTTCCCCGACGCCGGGAGACCGGCGCCCGGCATCACGATCATAGTGATTCCGGGCTCCGCGAGCTGACAGCTGCGGGGGGGAGGGTTAGGTTTAGGGCTCCCGTGGGGGACTTAGGGTTAGGCACCCCCCGGGAGGGTTAGGGTTAGGCTAGGGGGAGGGAGGGTTAGAGTTAGGCACCCCCGGGGGGGACTTAGGGTTAGGCACCCCCCCGGGGGACTTAGGTTTAGGCAGCGGGGAAGGGGGTGGTTAGGGTTAGGCACTTGGGGGGGAAGTTAGGGTTAGGCACTTGGGGGGGAAGTTAGGGTTAGGCATCCCTAAGGAGGGTTAGGGTTAGGGGGGTTAGGTTAGGTTAGTGGATACTTACCTATCCACGATCGGGATTTCCAGCGCTGTTGGGCTTCCTCAGCGTCGCACTCTGCTCCTGTCGGGCCGCTGCTGACGGGAATCGAAACGCCGGCCTTGCGGCCGACGGTATTTCATACCGATTCCCTGGTGCGCCAAGAGGGTTTATTTTGGCGCGACTGAAGCTACAGTATAAAAGGCCACATCTGTAACTGTGCAATGAAGGCCATTGTGAAGCGCAACTGCTCCATTTCCCCAGCGAAGAGAATAGAAATGATAGCTAGAGTTTTCTATGAACATCAACAGACCCTACGCGTTTCATTGAGACGGTATGAGTACACATAGCTGTATAGCTGCCACTGAACTACTCCGAAGGATGATTATTGCCGTGAGCTCATCCTCACAAGTGTTTTCTTGAGTTGCATGGTAAAAACCAGACAGCTACAGTATTGATAAAGTAGCAAAGTACAGAGATCCTCAAGGACAAGAGTGATATATAGGGCTCAGCAGACACTGCTAGGAAATGATGGCTGCGTCACATTACTGTAGATCGTGTAACCAGCAGTGCCATCGCTACAAAACACTATATGGTGTGCTAGGTTCTGTCCTGGAGAAACTGCTCCTGGTCGCAAACCATGGAAGAATGAAGAGCAAAACAAACTAGCAGAGTAGCGTTAGCACAACCTTAAACCCCAATATATGTATGATCACACAAGGCAAAGTCTATAAGTGATAAGATAAAAGTAACGTAACTCAATCACTGGAGCAGGATGGCAAAGTACCCTCAGCATTCTGTCTCCAGGGATCTCCCTGGTCTGCTGGGTTCCAAAGGATTATTGGGAAAGTGCTAATATGCTCTTATTTGATAACTGAATGCCGTACAGCAGCAACTTGAATCATTTTTTTTAACCCTTAAATTAAGTTAGGAAGGGTGATTTCTTTTGTCTAGATATCCACTTGCATTATATAACTACGGCAGTAACAATATTTTGCAATCTCCCCACATTAAACTGAATTTTTTTTGAATATTTTAAACAAATAGTCCAAGCTTTGGCCATATTCCCATAGCCCAAAAAGTTGCACGCAAAATTGCTGCAGAAGTGTCTATTGGCTGTCGCCCATCTGCGACTCTATGCAAATGCCGCTACAGACACTGCGTGGCTGCTGGCTGTCTCTGTTGGGTGTATGTGTTAAGCCTTGGAGAGAGAGTTAATGTGGATGGAGATTAAAGTACCAACCAATCAGCTCCTAACTATCATTTTTTATCAAACACATCCTGTGACATGGCGGGTAGGAGCTGACTGGTTGGGACTTTGGACCTCATTCAGAGCTGGTCGCACAGAGCGTGTGGTCGGTCTGAATGAGGGGAGGACCTCTTGAATTTTCAAGACGACCTCCTTTGCGGTGGTAAGGCTGTGGGTTAACACCCACAGCCTTACGACCGCCTAAGGTGATGGTCGCGATGGTCTAGACCATCGCGACCATCGGGGCTTACGACGAGACCCTAGGGTAGGGTCTACCTTGTCGTAAGCCCCGGAGAGCTTTTGGCTCTGTCTGAGCCGGAAGCTCTCCACTGACATCACTAGTGATGTCAGTGGGGCCGCCCCCAAACGGTAGGCGTTCCCATGGGAACGCCCCCGTTTAGGCTGCCTCCCCCCCCGGCCCGCCTTCCAAACGGGGCGAGCTGTCAATCAACATCGACAGCTCGCCCCCTTTGGATCGAGACCCGCTACGACCGGCGCTGTCGGTTGTAGCGGGTCTCACGCATGCGCACGACGGTGCCGGCACCGTCGTGCGCATGCTCTGTGGGGGGCCATCGACCCAGTCCGAGCGCATCGGCGCTAACGACCAGGTCTGAATGACCCCCTTTATCTCCATCCAAGGCTTAGTACATAGATCCGCGACCGATGCTATGACTTTGTATGCAGTTGCTTGGATTGGCGAAGCCGTCGGTGGGCGTCTCAATACAAATCCCGAGCTGCGACATTTGCAGAATTATCCTCCATCTCTGCTGCTGCTGACAGAGTGAAAGACACTTTGGTCAGCCAATCAGCTGGGGTGGGGTGACTGGGTCCTACTGGGTATTTCCCCTGTACCCTTTGTTTTTTGTTTTGTTTGTTTTTAACAGATATTAATGTCCATTTTCATTTTTACTTTACATACCACAGTTTTAACCAAAATAATAATAGTTATGTTTTCTAAGTCCCACTGAGAAAGATATGTGCGCCTCATCATAGGAATACTGGGCCTAATTCAGACCCGCTCGCGAGCGCTGAGTGATCGCAAGCGGGTCGATGTTGGCCAAGTGCGCATGCGCGAGACCCGAATAACGACGGCCAAGCCAAGCCGTCGTTATGGGTCTCGCACCAAAGGGGGCGTGCTGTCGATGGTGAGAGACAGCACGTCCCCTTTGGTGGGCGTGCTGGGGGCGTTGCTGCCCAGACGGAGGCGTTCCCATGGGAACGCCTACCGTCTGGGGCCGGCCCCACTGACATCACTAGTGATGTCAGTGGGAGTGATTTTGGCTCTGATAGAGCCAATAGCACTCCAGGGCTTGCGGCAACGAGACCCTACCGCAAGGGCCCCGTCGCAAGCCCGATGGTCGCGATGGTCTTGACCATCGCGACCATCATCATGGACGCTTGCATAAGCTGTGGGTGGTAACCCACAGCTATGCGAGCGTCCAAGAGGCCGCAAAAAAAAAAAAAAAACATGCCCTGATTCAGAGCGGGCGCTCGTTCAGAGCTGTTCTCCCCTGAGCTCACTTTGTGTATATCTGTGTGTAAGCATTAAGCCATGCTCATGCCTGCGAAATGAGCGCACGACTGCCCTTAATTCAGCATAAACAAAAGTGACACAAAGTGGCGCATGTGACGATGACGACTGACAGCTTGTCATGCTTGTGTGCAGGTGACTCCGGGATGACGTTTGCGATGGAACCTATGAGGAAGCATTTGCTGGCCATTAGCGTTTTTCAATGGGTGCTGACCTTTCTTCTGATGGGTAAGTGGGGCAAAGGTTAGAGTGTATCTGTACCTGTCCTGTGCTTTCTGTGAAACCTAACGATGCAATTTAAAGCCAGAACCACACATAATACCACCCTTGGGAAGAAGCACCTAGAAAGATGTGCCCCTACCTCTCTGTGGGGGAGATGGACTAAGCCTTTGAGAGAGATAAAGCAGTGAGTGATAAAGTACCAACCAATCAGTTCCTAACTGTCACTTTTCAAACACAGGGACAGATGTACTAAGCTCTAGAAAGTGCTAAATTGGAGAGTGATAAACTACCAGCCACTCGGTCCTAACTGTAATGTTTCCAACACAGCCTGTAACATGACAGTTAGGAGTCGATTGGCTGGTAGTTTATCACTCTCCAATATATCACTGCTCAGAGCTTAGTAAGCCTGTAATATGACAGTTAGGAGCTGATTGGTTGGTATTTTATCTCTCTCCACTTTAGCTCTCTCCAAAACTTAGTACAGCTACACCTAAGTCACTTTTAGGCATTATTTAAATGGTGTTGACTTAGGAGACTTTTTGGAACTAATTTCATGTGGTCATTCTTAAGGGGAGATGTATCAAACTTTGGAGAGAGATAAAGCACCAACCAATCAGCTTCTATCATTTTTCAAACACAGCCTGTAACATGACAGTTAGGAGCTGATTGGTTGGTACTTTATGTCTTCATCTCTATCTAAACCTTGATACATCTCCCCCTTAGCCAATGTACAGAAAACTGTCAGCTACAGTAGATGACATCGTAGCAAATGTAGGGAAAAGGGGATCACAGCACTGGGTTAATATAGTAGTCCTTTTTCTGAAAGACCAGTATTCCTATAAGACTTATAGCAGGGGCGTATTTAGAGAGGAGGGGGCCCGTGTGCAAACCCCATCACAGGCCCCCTCCTCTCACCCTGGCAGCCGACTGAAGTGAGTGTGCCCAGAGCCTACTGCGCATGCGCAAATCGCCCTGGGAAATGGCATGGCTGCCATTTTCCTGGCGTTTTCCTCAGCACATGCGCAAAAACGCCAGAATAATGGCTGCGGCGGCCTTTTTCCAGACATTTTCAGCTGCGCTGTGAGACCAGACGCGAGACCTCGGAGAGGTGTTTTAAATAATATGGGTGCAGGATGTGCTGTGCGGGGGCCCCCTGGACACGGGGGCTCGTGTGCACCGCCCACCCTGCACCCATTATAAATACGCCCCTGACTTATAGGTCCATGTATTAAGTGGAGATAAGGGAACCAAATGAAAAAGGCAGAGAAAATTCTTGTACATATCGCCACTTGATATGTACTAAAGGGTTCTCTCTGCCTTCAGCCTGCTAGGACTAAGGGCAGGCTAGATTATCACTTACCGTCTACTGTCTGCTCCAGCGCTGGGTTTGGCACTGTTACCTGCCGTAATCTGCCTCTCCTCATGTGAAGACCAATGAGAAGCAGGTTGCAGGAGGTGAAGTGAATAACACTTGTCTGTTTGTTAAAAAAAAACACAGCTGAAGCTGCACGGGACTCGGGGACTGGAGAGGAGACCGGAGAGGTGACGGGTGAGAGTACTCAGCGCAGTCAGTCGCAGTATGCGTCTCTGCTGTCACCACCGAGGGGCTGACGTAACACTCGCTCTCCCCGATGGGTCTGTTTTTAGTACATATCGTGTTAGCCACCTCTTGCTTTGCAATGACAACCGACAATGGCCCTCATTCAGAGCCGTACGCTCTGAATGAGGGCCGCCCTCCATAATTCTGGAGCGTCCTCCTGGACGCTCGTATAGCTGTGGGTCACCACCCACAGCCTATACGAGCGTGCAGTTTGATGGCCGCGATGGTCGTGACCATCGCGACCATCGAAACTGCGAGCCGGAGCCTGCGGTTGAGGTTTTCAACCGCAAGGCCCGGAGTGATTTTGGCTCTATCAGAGCCAAAATCACTCCCACTGACATCACTAGTGATGTCAGTGGGCCGGCTTCTGACGGTAGGCGTTCCCTTGGGAACGCCCCCGTCAGGGAGGCACGCCCCCGGCACGCCCACCAAAGGGGGCGTGCTGTCAATCAACATCGACAGCACGCCCCCTTTGATCAGACACAACGAGCGAAGGACTTTCCTGCGCTCGTCGCATCTTGCGCATGCGCATGACGGAGCTCCCGCCGTCGTGCGCATGCGCAGTGCACAACATCGACCCACTTGCGAGCGGACAGCCGCTTGCGAGTGGGTCTGAATCAGGCCCAATGTTTTCTCCATGATATAGTTATAGTTCTCAAAATATAAAGATACACTGGTGTTGCACCCTGGGCGTAGGATACGTTATTGAAACAGAGGGAGAGCGAGAAGAAATAACTCCCTGCGTGGGCCACTCTTATTTTATTTAGAACATAACCTTTATTTTACTTATTTAAAATGATTCCATTGGGAGTAACGACGGACTAACATACATACTGTATAACATAGTAATAATATTAGTAGTAAGGAATTTTGTGAGGCTTGAAGGTTAGCCTTCCATTTAATCTTATACACTAGATGGACCGTAGGGAACTCTAATCTACTTCTGGACATGCTTATTACACTTAGGCCCTCATTCAGAACCGCTCGCAAAAAGCGAGCGCTCGCTCTGAATGAGGACGGCCGCTTTTGTTTTGAAAGCCGGCCTCCTGGCCACTCGCTAAGCTGTGACGCTGTCTCGTCTACCGCAAGCCCCAGGTAGCTTCCTGCTCTAACAGAGCAGGAAGCTCCCTACTGACATCACTGGTGATGTCAGTAGGGCCGCCTACAAACGGCAGGCGTTCCTTCAGGAACGCCTCCATTTGTCCGGCCACCCCGCCTACAAAACGGGGAGAGCTGTCGATCAACATCGACAGCCGCCCCGTTTGCAGCGAGCCCCGGAGCGAGTTAATTTGTCACTCGCTCCGGGGCTTGCGCACGTGCACTGCGAGCGCTGCGCGTGCGCAGGCCCTCACCATCGACCCGCTTGCAAGCGGGTCTGAATGAGGGCCTTAGTTACAATTTCACTTTGGAGGATTTTATAGTCCAGTCTGATCTACCAGCAAACTATCTCACGGATCCGGACAGGACAGTTAGGAAATGTATGCAGCTGAAACATGCCACTTCAATGAATCGCATGGAGATAAAGGGGGCTGGGCTCTATTTTATACAGAACAGGACCCACCCCTGCACCACAGGGATTAGGTGAGCAATAAATTGGTAAATGATACCCAGGGTAATGGTTCTGGCGTAAATTGTGTCCAAGTCTACATTAACCCTACAACGGGCATTTACCTGTCATTGAAGTGTAGCATTGTCATGAAGAATTGCCTAATGTTCCCGTCTCCCACCAGGAATCTTTTTCACCGTAGCCCTTGTGTATTTGTTGTTCACTTCCTTGTGGCTGATCCCTGTGGTCTACTTCACCTATCTGCTAATCGATTGGGACACTCCAGAAAGAGGTATTGACACTGTTTATTTCACTGCCTGTCAGACAACACCACCACCGATAAATCTACTTGCCTCATTTATCACTTTCCCTCTAATGGAGCATACACACGGTCAGATTTGTCAGACTTGTCAGATTTGTCAGATGAACGACTGAACGATTGAACGATTTGAACGATTGAACGATTTTTGACTGCATTAAAATGAATGGAATCGTCCAAGTCTGACTGCAAACACATCAGATGTCAGAAATCGTTATCTGACCATCGGGAACGCGCATCGTTGATCGTCCATCGTTCAGGCATGTCAGATATGAACGATTTTCCATCAGATATGAACGACTGAACGATTTTTAAATCGTTATCGTTCATATCTGAAGGAAAAATCTGATCGTGTGTATGCACCATAAGATTTGGGGCTATATTTACTAAAGGTCGATTTTAATCGATTTAAAATAAGTGATAGATGTTGTGTTTCTGGGGCTAAATCACACATTTCTGAATACTTAAAAAACCAAGTCAAAAATTGTCTGTTAGTAAATGTGGGATTTAGCCCCAGGAACACAACATCGATAATGATCGATTTTCAATTATTTTAAATCGATCAAAATTGATTAAAATCGAACTTTAGTAAATGTAAACCATGGAAACAAAACAAATATCATCACTGAATTTCTACAAAAGCAGGTGAAAATTTTAATTTTCACCTGCTTTTGTAGAAATTAAGTTTTCGGGACGTTCATCACCTTTCCCTCCCAATGTGGCCCTCTGTTCCCATACACTAGTACGGGGACAGAATTCATCAAGCTCCGAAAATACAATATTTTCTGCGCTTGACCGAGGGAGCATTCGCCATCTTCAGATGGCGGTTGTTCTCGCAACCTTTCGGATCCCTCCGCCCCTGTCCGGCTCCTTCCGCCTGACACTGAGGCTTTTGTGTGCATGCGTGACCTGTAGGTCATGTATGGGCACTTGTTTCACTGCTCTGAAAGGAGCAGTGAAAAGACTAAGGGCTCTATTTATTAACATTATTTTGACTAAAATAAAGTGAAAAAGGGTGTTTTCACACCCGTTTCACATTATTTTAGTATCACCTATAGTTACTAAAGGGCAATTGGAGTAGAATTCGTAAAATTCTACTCCAACCCCTAAGTATCACTTATTTTTAGTAATCAGATCGCATTTCCCATAATTGTAATGGGAAATGTGATCTGTCTGGTAGTTACTAAAAATAAATTGTGAAAAAAAATACCTAGGGAGGCCCTGTGATAACGCCACCTGGAGGTGGCGTTATCCAGGGTCTCCCCTTGGTTACCTACTCTGCGCTAACGGGGAAAGCAGAGCTGGGAGTCGGTCCCAGTAATCAGCTGAATGGTCTAAACAGACCACTCGGGGCTCCGGGTGATGTCCTCCCTCCGGTCAGCTGGTCTCCCATGCTGCACTGCGGCCCGGTCATCAGGTGATCGGGTCCCAGTGCAGTATGGGATATCACCTGACCGGAGGCATGGAAGACATCACCGGAGGCCTGGATCATGCAGGTAAGTGTAATTAAGGGAGGGGGTCGCGGGGGGTCCAGGGCTTAGCACCGGGGGGCGGAGCTTAGCGCTGGGGGGAGGTAGCAGCGGTGGCCTGTCGGTGCATGCGCGGGCACTTTGTCATGGTATTTTTTGCGAAAATACCATGACTAGTATGTGGAGGGCATTCGCAGGGACAAGCTCTGTCCCTGCAAGGGATTTGTAGTAAATCCCTGTGATATTGCCTGAATTCACAATGTGAATTCAGTCGTTAATATCACACTACAATCTGCATTCAATATGCGGATTGTAGTAAATAGAGCCCTCAGGGAGAAAATGATTTTCGCATCAGCTGTCTCCGCGCCAGAGCAGTGATGAATATTTATTATTATATCCAGATCACTCAGCTGAGAGGGAACACTATTTGCATTTATTAATTAATCAGGTATGCTGGTTGTTTTTCTTCCTGCAGGTGGCCGTAGAACTGAATGGGTTCGGAGGTGGACAGTGTGGAAGTATTTCAGAGATTATTTCCCTATAAAGGTGCCTATAGTCATATTATTTAGGATTCATGCTGTAACCGTCTCATTGGGGGCGGGATGCAGCAAAGGTAGAAATGCCGTCAATCCCTGAAAATGCACCAAGCCACAAAATGCAATGCACTCTGGGGTCTGGTGGCGGTGGGTAACACCATCTTCTAATGGCGTTAACCCTATAAAAGCCTATGGGCTTCTATTGGGAGAGTGCTGTGAGAGGGATCCCTCTCAGAACCCCCCCTTCTGCGCATTTGCAGAAGGATGCCAGAGGGGCTTCTGGGCCATGGACCCAGAAATCCCCTCACCGCAAAGGGCCGCTCTTACTGAGAGAGCGGTCCTTTACGGTGTTCGTTATGCATCCCACCCTGGGTGTTGTACTGTACATTTTATTTGCATAATAACTGACGACATTATGACCCTCATTAAAAAGAAAAACTGCGCTGGAAAGAGGCAGCCACCAATTGACACAGTGTAATCATTTATTGTAACGATAAAGATATTGTGCTACACAGTAAAAAAAAACAAACAAACTGACTAGTCACTGCAACAATGTATCTGTGTTCAGTAGATTAGAATATACATAGAATTAGTGCTGCTGATCATTCAATGAACTAGCATATACAAATAATGACACATAAACCATACCAACAACATAAAATAGGAACCATATAAATGGTGGTAAATAAAAGTCCAGCTGGATATACGTAAATGAGGCAGATGAAACCTATAAGCATAGCCCGGATAAGGAGAAACGGGGGATCATGTACAATGTCAGTGGACTGCTTAACATCCGTATGTAACATACAAGAGTTACCATCCTCTTAGCGGGTCATTCAGACCCGCTCGCGAGCAAAGGACGCTTGCAAGCGGGTCGATGTTGCCCCACTGCGCATGCACACGACGGAGGGAGCTCCGTCATGTGCATGCGCGAGACCCGGATAGCGACGGGCTCTCCGTCGCTCCTGGTCTCGCACCAAAGGGGGCGTGCTGTCGATGTTGATTGACAGTACGCCCCCTTTGGTGGGCGTGTCGGGGGCGTGGCTGCCAGACGGAGGCACTCCCATGGGAACGCCTACCGTCTGAAGCCGGCCCCACTGACATCTCTGATAGAGCCAAAATCACTCCTGGGCTTGCGGCAGCGAGACCCTACCGCAGGGTCTCGTTGCAGGCCCGATGGTCGCGATGGTCAAAGACCATCGCGACCCTCTTTTTGGCCGCTCGCATATGCTGTGGGTGGTCACCCACAGCTATGTGAGCGGCCAGGAGGCCGCTCCATTTTCAGGTAGGAGGGCCCTGATTCAGAGCGAGCGCTCTGGTCAGAGCGTTCAGCTCTGAATCAGGCCCTTAGTTTCATAGCACAAGCATCGGTTGCTTTAATACATTTCTTCCAACACCAAAACATTTTGTTAGTGATCCTATGTTGTCGTAGTGTTCTGAAGTGGGGAGACCATCCTGGACCCTCCAAAATTGATCATTTTGTTAGCAGGACCCTATAGAAGGCTGTTGGTGGGCATGGTGTCAAATGGCTGATTTGTGGGGGGGGTTTTAATGCAAAAAAGTGACAAAGAGCAAACTTTTTTAGTTTAATCTCAAACGAATTAAATAAAAAATGCAAAAAAAAGAAGGCAAAAAGTTGATTTTACAAAAACAATTATACTTCAATTACAAAAAATATTGCAATTAAATTTGGGGTGCCTAAACTAATGAAAAAGTTGATTTGGGGGTATTTGAGGACATTTCTTTTACCCCCCAAAATTACATGTAATTATTGGACTAATTAAGCTAATTGGAATCTTCCAATTGCCTAATTAGTCTTTACGGGGGTGTCCAAGTGGTTCAGCACATTTTAACCTTAAAATAAAGATTTCCATTTCCATCTCTCACCCTCAGAGAGGTGCGAATGGAAAAATGCAAATTCAGTCTGACTGGTGCAGTGCGAGTTGCTAATTGGATTGCAAAATGAATTCGCTGTGCGACTTCGAAGAGAAAATAGCAACTCGCACCTAATATGATGGACCCCGTGGTATAAATTCATATTTAGGATTTAAGCCACTGTTGTAAGATTTAAGAAAAGTAATGTTGGGTTAAGGTAGTTAAGTTTTTCTGCTCTTTTCAGCAGGACATGCTAATCACCGAAGGCAGTAAAATACTTATATAAATAAACATTAATTAAAAAAATGGGGCCCTCCCTGTTTTTATACAATGCCTAATTGACTGTCTAGGGGGCAAGAGGGCAGCAACTGAATCTATTTTGAGAGTCCCTACTATACAGACTCCGCTACGAGGAAGTCTCTCGTGGGCCTGGGGCAAATGCTCTTTTTACCCCTTTACTAATTTGACCCTGCCTGAGACTGGTTTACATTTGGCACCGGAACAAATGATGAACCGGTAATCTCTGGCTATTTATTATGGTGTCCGGTCTCTTCTCTACTGCTGCATTTGAATCACTCTTGTGCATTTTCTGGTGCAGGAAATGTTTGTGCCTATTTATTTCATCTTCTTTATTGAATCTCAACAGCTTTTACAGTGCAGCCAACTCAGCCCGGACAGGAACTATGTCCTCGGGTGTCACCCACATGGCATTCTCTCAACCGCCTCCTTCTGCAACTTCGCTACCGAGGCCAATGGTTTCTCTGACCTGAACCCCGGGGTGCGGCCCTGGCTGGCTGTCCTTGCAGGGGTCTTCAGGCTGCCTATTTACCGTGATTATATCATGTCTGCAGGTGAGGAGATGACAGATTAATAGTTTAAATGACCAGAGCTGGATTAAGATCATCTGGTTTGTGGCTTCCTCTTGGTCTGTGCGGACACACCCTTTTGCCTCTGCCTTACGGAAACTCTGCCCATAAGCCAGCATTGGTAATGATGGTGAAGATTTATTGGGAGATGCATCAAACCTTCTAAAGAGGGCAAATGTAGGTGTTGCCCATAGCAACCAATGAGCTTCTAGTTTTCATTTATCAAGTATGTTCTATAAAATGATAGCTAGAATTTGATTGGCTGCTATAGGTAGCTTCATGACTTGTCCTCCTTAGAAGATTTGATACATCTTCCACCGATCTTGCTGCTTCCTCTTCTTTAAATGCTTTTTACCCTTGTCTCTAATTCTCTATCCTTTAGCCCTTGTTCTCTTTTCTATAGCATAGTACTAAGCACAGATTGGTTCCCCTCTGAACCCTGTTCTGCCCGGACTTGTGGTGTTGGAAGTATGCATAGAATAATTTAGTTCTTTTTAGTCTAAACTATTGTGAATGACATTTATTTCCTGTCCTGGCCTCTGCATGGTGGGGCTGTTAAAATACAGATTTTCTTCTTCAAAGGGAAACTAACCTCAAGATTGTTCTTTGTACATCAGGGACATGTGTTGTAAACCAGACATGGGTTTATGATAGTCATCTGTACAGGCTAGGAACAAGCCTAAGAAGTCGTGTCCTCCATCACACTGTCTGTTCTCTGTTATATTCAGTCTTCCCTGGGCCTGGCATTGCCACAAGAACCTATCCCTCCCTCAGCAGTGACATCATGCATATTACTAGCCAAGAGGTCAACTAGTGCGGTAAGATTATGTCCCCATCATATGCAGGGCCGGCCCTAGCCTAAATTTTTTAGTAAGCGAGTATATTATTGGGCGCCCCCAGGCATATTGTTGCGCGTGCCCAAAACAAATTAAGGGGCCGTGGTCTCATGGAAAAAGCCATAACGATGACACACACCCCTTTCTCGTCACTATGGGAACAGTCCTTTACATTCCATATGCACTTTAATGCAGTCCCCCCAGTGGTGCCCCTTATACAGTACCTCTAGTATGCAATGCCCCCCAGTAGTGGTCCCTCTTATGCAGGCCCCAAGTAGTGCCCCTTATACATTGCCCCCAGTAGTGGTCACCCTTGTGCAGGACTCCAGTAGTGCCCCCAGTAGTGATCCCCCCTATGCAGTGCCCCATATACAGTGCCCCCAGTAGTTGTCCCCCCTGTGCAGTATCCTTGTGCCCCCAGTAGTAAGCCCCTTATATAGTGCCCCCAGTAGTAGTCCCCCATATGCAGTGCCCCCTGTAGTGATCCCCCCTATGCATTGCCCCTTTTTACAGTGCCCCCAGTAGTGGTCCACCCTGTGTAGTGCCCCTTGTGCCCCCAGTAGTAAGCCCCTTATATAGTGCCCCCAGTAGTAGTCCCCCCTATGCAGTGCCCCCAGTAGTGGTACCCCCTATGCAGTGCCCCCTGTAGTGGTCCCCCTGTGCAGTGCCCTTTATGCCCCCAGTAGTAAGCCCCTTATAGAGTGCCCCCAGTAGTACTCCACCCTATGCAGTGCCCCTAGTAGGGGTACCCCCTACATCATGATGTCTCTCCCATTACCTACTGTGAGAGCCGGAAGATGGAGCTCATGAGTGGGCGCAGTAGCCAATGAGAATCTGACAGACTCTCATTGGCTGCTAATTAAAACAAACACACAGGTGCCAGCGCCGGCGGCTGTGTGTTTGTCACTGTGTAGCGCTGACCGAACTCCGTCCGGTCAGCGCTACACACACGGTGCAGCTCTGTCACAGAGACACAGTCTGCCCGCGGCCCGCATAGACGCAGCTGAGGCGCCCTCCACTAAAGTGGTGTCCTATTTAGCTGCATACCATGCGTATGGGTAGAACCGGCCCTGATTATATGCCCAAATCTGCTAGATGGTGAAATCCTCAAGGAGACATTGTCGCACTTGAGGGTTGGTTTGGGCTGGTACAGGTGTGGGAGGCTGAAGAGGAGACTTGGGAGGTGTGAATAAACCTGGGTGGCTGGAGTCAAGACTTCCTCATGTAATGCTGTGAGGAGGTAGAGGAGCCAGAGAGGATGATGGGCCGAAGGTGAGGACAGGAATAGACTGTCATTATTAAACAGCAGGTTGGAATGAGAACTGGAGATGATAATACTGAATGAATGAGCAGAATTGGATTGAGACCGATGATGCTGGATTGAGAGCTGGATCGGTTTGAGACTAATGTTGATGATTTGAAGAATTTGATAGATTTGAGACCGATATTAATTAATTGATGAACTTGATCGGTTGGAACCGATGTTGATGAATTGAAGAACTTAGGGCCTGATTCAGACCCGCTCGCGAGTGCTGAGCGCTCGCAAGCGGATCGATGGTGCCCTAGTGCGCATGCGCACGACGAAGGGAGCTCCGTCGTGCGCATGCGCGAGACCCGAATAACGACGGGGTAGCCGTCGTTATGGTTCTCGCACCAAAGGGGGCGTGGCTGCCAGACGAAGGCGTTCCCATGGGAATGCCTACCGTCTGGGTCCGGCCCCACTGACATCACTAGTGATGTCAGTGGGAGTGATTTTGGCTCGTCGCAAGCCCGATGGTCGCGATGGTCTTGACCATCGTGACCATCTTTTTGGCCGCTCGCATATGCTGTGGGTGGTCACCCACAGCTATGCGAGCGGCCAGGAGGTCGCTCCAAGTTTAGGTAGGAGGGTCCTGATTCAGAGCGAGTGCTCTGGTCAGAGCGTCCGGCTCTGAATCAGGCCCACAATTCATAAGAGTCCAATGTTGATGAATTGATGATTTTGATCAGTTGGGACCAATGTTGATGAATTGAAGAACTTAATTGATAGGCGTCTGATGTTGATGAAATGATGAACTTGATCGCTTGGGACTGAGGTTGAAGAATTGATTAACTTAATTGATATGTGTCCAATGTTGGAAGCATCAGATGAGACCAATGGTAGGAGGTATTGTCTGGAACCGATGGTGGCTGTAAGAATAAGTCTCAGTGGTAAAAACCAGACTGGTATAGGAGACTTGTTTACCAGATATAGGGACTGGATATAATGGACTGGGACCATTCAGATACATTGTACCCGGGAGCTCAGCACAGAGCTCTAACTTCAGCAAGAAGCGACGTTGTACTGGCAACAGAGGCCAATCTGGAAATGGAATTTATAGGGGAGGATCCCCAGGGATTGGATGCTGCGATCAGCTGGTCTGGGAGCAGCGCTCTGAGTGGAGAAAGAGTGTCAGGTGACAGAGTCCAACATGGCTGCACCCACACTGTTGTTTATGAGGGAACTCTGGTGTGTAGCCTGTGTGCCATCATGCTGAGAAGAAACGCTGTGAGCAAGAGGCTGCAGAGAGCCATCTCCATGCTCTGTAACAGGACACTGAGCAGACGGGGCAGGAGCAGCACAGACAGACCTCAGCACCAGCCAGGAGCAATGTGCAGCATGAGCGAACCTCTGTGCTATCCTGGACAGGCACCGGTGCGGTAAGAAAGTGGTTTTAGTAGTCCGGAGCGTGACAGCCTTGCTATAACTATCACAGGAAGTAAGATACATCCTTGTGATGATACCCAAGGAGGGAGTGGATTATCGCAGGATTTTATTAGGCAAATGTTTCCTAAACTATCTCTGAGTGGCCACTCAACCAGGATGCACACCTGATGAGTGTCTAGGGCAGTGATGTCCTGTGAGGTCAATGGCTAGAGGGGCACACATGGAGATGGGTCTGAGTGCTGGGAGCCTGTCTCACCCCCTACTCACTGTAACTCTCTCCTCACTTCACTAGGATTCAGTGTCCCTAGATTTTCATATATGCATCACTGTCTTCTCTTGCTTCTGCTGACTGATCTCCGATCTGTAAACACTGCAGTGCACTTCCTGGTCACATTACACATCCAAGGTGTCCATCAGTGCTAAAGGCATGCCCCCCCCCCATACTCAGAGGCATGCCTCTATTACCTCTCTCTCTGTGCAGCTTACTGTCTGTGGTGTGGGCCCACCCCCAGCTCTGCAAGTAGTGTCTGACTATACAGAAGTATATCTTACACGAAGTGAGGCTGAGCTATTGCTGCCTCATCTCCTGTCTCCCAGCAGTCCTAGGGAGCTCCACAAAGCTGGTGAGTGTTAACTATAAAAATGATTACAATAAACGAGGAAGAAGTTATAAGTATCTTCTTTGTATTATCTTAATCATTTTTATATAAAATCTCGGGAGTATGACAGGGGAGGCTCTGCCTGGTCTAGGAAACAAGGGAAAGGGTATGAAATACCGCCGGCCGTCAGTGGCAGCCCGACATCAGCAGAGTTCCGAGCAGCGGAAGCCCGACAGCGCTGGAAATCCCGATCGTGGATAGGTAAGTATCTACTAACCTAACCTAACCCCCATAACCCTAACCCTCCTTAGGGGTGCCTAACCCTAACTACCCCCCCAAGTGCCTAACCCTAATCCCCCCTCTAAGTGCCTAACCCTAACCACCCCCTTCCCCGCTGCCTAAACCTAAGTCCCCCGGCGGGTGCCTAACCCTAAGTCCCCCCCGGGGGTGCCTAACGCTCCCTCCCCCTAGCCTTACCCTCACCCTCCCGGGGGTGTGCCTAACCCTAAGTCCCCCCGGGAGCCCAAAACCTAACCCTTCCCCCCCCACGGCTGTCCGCTCGCGGCGCCCGGCATCACTACGATCGGGATGCCGGGTGCCAGTCTCCCGGCGTCGGGGAAATGCGGGCGTCTACATCTAGACGGCCGGCATTTCACCCTTGCCGGGATATGACAGTCGGGAAGCCGGCTGCCGGTATTTAGGCAGTCGGCTTCCCGGTTGCATACCGAAACAAGGATCTTGGGCACGTCACGGTGGTAGAAACACATGCTCCGAAAGATGGCAGAAAGATGGTCAATGCCCATTAACTAGTGTTTATTTAGACAGCAAATTGTCCACCATCAAACTCTTAAACTTGTTCCCCACTACACACAGGTCTACTCTTGCTTTGGCAACAGACAAACCCAGGTGCCTTCCCACTTTCTGCAGGTTGGAGTAGGGAAGAGAGACCTCTTTTCTTCCCAAGCTTAGCATTCCGTTTCATGAACAGTTCAGCTTCCCCGGGGGAAGGTTCCCTATTGGATTACATTATCTGGATGGCTTTTGGTTCCCTCCTATTAGCCTGGGACTTGGTCTGAGAACACATTACCAAGTAATTAAAGTGGGGAATATTGGCCTTTGGCTACCTGCAACTTTGGCCCTTGAGTCATTTTCATGTCCCCTACACCCAGAAGTTCTGGCCAATGTAGAATGATTCCGACCAACTGTTGAGACTGCACGATTTGGGGGATTGTGAAGTCACATGGAAATAGAGCTCTGCACATGACAAATAAAAACCCACTGGGCCCAAAGTACCTTATTACTATCTGGGTGGAAAGAGTCCCTATCTATAACCACTGTAATTAAAAAAAATATTGGCCAAGCGCAAGTTGAAGAGGCCTGATTCTGAGCCGAATGCGGAACGGATCTCGCGGACATCTGCAAACGGGCGAAGATTGAAAGTGCGGACGGATCAGTCCGTTCATTGATGGATCACTCTTTCCGTTTCTGGGCATCAATTGGGAGATGCCGTGGGAGCATCAGGTGCGTGTAGGCGGGCTTCCGTGCTCGTTTTGCAGCGTGCTGACGGAGATGGGCCACCTGTACCTGACGGGTCGTTTGCACCCAGCATGGGATGGGGGTGGCAAGTCTTGATACTAATGATGATGGCTTCGGGTGTCGACAGAAAAACAGCGGGAGGTCCAGGCCTTCTGCATGAAGACGGACGGATATTCGTCATAGACAGGCTGATACTAGCATTACCATAAGATAGCGAACGAGCTTGCCGCTGCCGCATTTAGAAACGGTCACAGATGCGTTTTCTTAGTATCAGGCCCTAAGTGTTTAGTAGCAGAAGTCAATGCATGAGTGCAATAGCTGGACAGGTCTTCAGAAGACCATAACTGTGGGACAGAGGGAAATATAGGCTACGTACTGTACGTAGGAACGCATGTTGGGCACATTCTGTCTTACTCATTCTTCTGCTCCAAATCTTCATTCTGCATTTAGTTTCTGACCTTCTCCACCATGGTCTTCCATCCACCCATTTTGGGTCACCCGATACAATCTTTCTCTACCCATCTAATCATCATTTCTCTTCCCCTCTCTCCTAGGAATAGCTCCTGTAAGTAAGGACAGCATAAAGTACCTCCTCTCCCGCTGCGGTACAGGAAACGCTGTTTTCATCGTGGTGGGGGGAGCGGCAGAATCCTTGCACAGCAACCCCGGGGAGCACGTGGTGACGCTGAGCGGAAGAAAGGGCTTTGTTAGACTGGCCCTGGAGAATGGGTATGTAACAAAGGCCAGAGATGACAGAATTACCGGGTAACATGCTGCAACAAAACTCACGTCAAAATAATTGTCGGTAATTTTTTTAAAGGTGAAAGAGTGAGCGTAACGCTCTGCATGCAGCGGGGACAGCGCACACATAACCGTTTTCTGTAACACTCCATAAATAGCTTTGCCAGCGATCCCGCTGTGTTCTTCAATAACCTTATAGAACAGTTGACTATGCAATGCAAAAAAGAAATGCTTCCACTGCAATGTTTTGCTGAAGCTTTGACTTCTGTTTTGCCTTTACACATGTATTAGGGAATGTTCTAGCAATCGAGTGGTTGTAAATGGACGCACTGTAACGTAAAGGGCCAAATGAACCTATAAGCTGACCCACTCTGTATTTTCTTTCAGGGCAGACCTGGTTCCGGTGTATTCCTTTGGCGAGACTGATATCTATGAGCAACTCCATTTCCCGGAGAATTCCTGGCGCCGGAAGCTGCAGATCTTCTTCAAGAATTACATGGGCTTTGCCCCCTGTCTTTTTATAGGCACGGGGGTATTCGGCGAGGGCACGTGGGGTCTTAACCCTTTTCCTCGACCCCTCACTACTGTGGGTGAGTAACAGGTAGCGATGAGGTGGTTTATTGGCCAATTGTATATCTGGGTGGAGCCAAATGGCATAGAAAACAAGACAAGGCTACACAATAATATAGTAAGTACAGTATATCCCTATCACTATACAGGGATAAAGTACACTGACACACAAATAATGCAATATAGAAAAGTACAAACCGATAGTACAGGGGGAATAAACCCAAACAGTGAAATATTTAAACAGCAAAGAGTACCAGTAACACTCAATGGCCCAATGTTCTGGGAAGGGTAGACAGGAAATATTAGACAGGGATTGTGCAGGTGGAGAGGAAGAGGACAGAGGGCCCTGCTCATGAGAGCTTACAGACTAGGGGAATCAGGATCTAGCTGGGAGGTGAACTGGGAAGAAATGTGGATAGAGGGCAAAGAGTTGAGAGTTAAGAATGTTCCAATATACCAGGGTAGCAGATATCTCTCTCTATCTGACATTAGCTAGCGGACACAAGCGCCGGAAAGTTACGCTTTCCGCAGCTTAAACCTACTCGGACTGCTGTGTCCTTATTCGTACATATGGGGATGCATATGTGATGTGCTAATCCTCAGATATCACCTAGGCAGACAGTCAATTAGAAATTCGAAGCTACTTTATTTAACAAGGAAGTTACAAACATCACTTTGTTACAATGCCAAGCAAAACATGACAATAATAGTGTACGAAGAGGCACACAGATCCGGTAAGAGAACACATGAGAGAGGCCTTGTCGGTGACCTGAGCTGTTAGGAAGAATTTCACCGTAATGGAGACCCCACTGGTCTGTCCAGCCCAGACGTCACCCGACATTTGCCAAGCACACAGTTTAAAAAACTGTCAGACCTTTACCATCGTCTCGTTTGCTGGTGTGTCGGATGTAACTACACAATACCATTATACATGGCGAGTAAGCCAGGCAAGCTGACTGCCTTCCAATCATCCATCATTTCCCACACAGGGGTTGCATTTGCGGAGTGAAGTCTGTAAAGCTTCTGTTCTCCTCAGGGCCCCCTGAGGTGACTGGTGAGAGTTTAAGCTGGATTCTGGGAACAAGAGTTTTTGTGAATAATGGCCCGACCTGACTACAGTCAGTGATCTAAGGGGAATGGAACGTAGATACAGGAATAATCATCCTGTAACAGGTTATGGACAAATCTCATAGTCCATTAAAGACCCACATGGATATTAAAAATTACTTAGCTGCAGAGGACAGAGAGGGTGTAACGGGCAGGGTTAACCTCTATGAACAATAACTGGTACTGTACTTTCTTGTAACATATCTCGTTCTTTCTTGAAATGTGTAGCACTGGCGATGGCTGACTCCAGATCCCTATTCTGATTAATTCCCTTTTTATACCCATTAGAACCTGGGCTTGTTTTGTGCCAGCTTGGATGCAGTGCGGAAGTTACAAGCAATATTGACTATTAGGGGTATATTTGCTAAAGTGTAGGTTTTTAGAGGTGGATATGTTTCCCATAGCAACCAATCAGATTCTACTTAACATTTATCTAGCACCTTCTAGAAGATAATAGCTAGAATCTGATTGGTTGCTATGGGCAACATCTCCACTTCTAAAAGCCTGCACTTATTGCGGTGGCTAGGGACGAGTAGGAATCACAGTGATGACAACTGAGAGATGAATGAATAGTTCAGTTGAATATTCAAGTAGAAGACATAAACCAAAAAATCGAAAGCAGGGAGGTTAATTTATTAAGATTTGTATTCGGTCGATTTAGTGTACTTATGCCATTCGGGTGTGATTTTGCAATTCGGAGATTTACTAAAGCCCAAACCGATGGCAACTCGCAGGTGAAACACGACTTAAACCAATTCGGCACAATGCACCAACGGACCAAACATTGTATCATTAACACTCACTCAAATACAAAGCACGGATTTGCTAAGAATCCTGTTGTCAAACTCGATCACACCAAAATCGCAGCACAATGCACAAAATAAATAGACCTGCCTGTGAGCAGCGTGTTTGATGGGAGCACTGCACAGATCAGTAGGATCTGTGCAGACTTTGGTGTTAAAGTGTGTAATTAAAAGGTTAATTGTGTGGAGTTTGTATATCCTCTCTATGCTTGCGTGGGTGTCCTCCGGGTACTGGAGTTTACTCCCACACTCCAAAAATATACTGGTAGGTTAATTGGCTCCCGACAAATAAATTAACCCTAGTGTGTATGCGTGTGAGCATGTGATAGGGAACATAGATTGTAAGCTCCACTGGGACAGGGACTGATGTGAATGGCCAAATATTCTCTGTAAAGCGCTACGGAATATGTGTGCGCTATATAAATAACTGGTAATAAATTATTAGAAAAAAATATGTGGGTTTCTTCCCCAAAATACATAACCAGTCCCAGACTTCTGAGCATGGTCTGGTACTGGAAAATCGGGGAAACAACCGGTGTGGGGTCCCCCCTATTTTCCGGTAACCAGCACGGGGCTGAATCTGGCGGGGGGGGGGAGTGTGCTCACACTATAGCAGGGAGACACAGAACATGGGGCCCCCCTGTCATAATGTAAACCAACCCCAAACTGGTCAGCCCAGGGCTGGAAATCCTCAGATAGCGGGGACACCAACAATAAAATTGGGACCCCTCCTCCTGAGGATCTGGCCTGAAAGCCTGGGGCTCTTCCCCACACCACTGGTGGCATTGGGTATGGGGGTATTGGTGTAAAATATAGAATCAATATTGTTATTTACAATGGAAACACAGGTCCCAGCAAGCCTGCCCCGGCATGCAAGGCACTTGGAGAACCACAATAGCCAGCATGCCCTGACATTGTAAAGAAAATATTACAAAAACCATAGGACTCACACACCGAATATTTTAATCCTTTATTACACACACTTCACACTCGGGGCCTGATTCGGTAAGGATCGCTAGGCCACTGCAGCACTACATAAGGATGCCCGCTTTACCTCACACACATCAGTAATGTTTAGCAAAACTGCAAAACCATCGATGCAATCGAGTACCATCGCAGCCTCACGCACACTTGACCATACTCAGGAATGACTAACCTCAGCGCACGCTATGAGTCCTCAGGCTGTCCATCACAGTGTATAATATATGCACGCCCCTGCAACAGCGTTCTTCAAATGCACTGGCACGCCTGCGTTTCGCCAACCATCCCCTCGTCACCACCCACAAACGGCACTTCCTGTCAATTAATCTGGGATGGGTCTCCGCGGTCAATACAATCGCAGTCCCGAGTGACTGGAACGCGCAGGCGCATTGGGATGCATACGCATGCACAGCACGCAACAATCGGCCAATTGAGTGTGTATTAGCAGCTGTGATCCAAGCTTGTCCTGTAGAAATCCACTCTTGGTAAAATTAAAATGCCTTGTCCCGAGCCCACGGACACACTGTACTGTCTATACAGTACAGCACCCGAATGACAGTTCACACATAGGACCTCCTTCAGAGCCGCTCGCTGCTGGTGGGCGCTCACTCTGAATGTGGGCGTTTTTTTTTTTCTCCGGCCGCTCGCTAAGCTGTGGGAGACCACCCACGGATTGTGCGAGCGGCCAGGAGACCATCGTGACCATCGGCCTTGCGTCGAGACCCTACGGTAGGGTCTAGGCTGCCGCAAGGGCGAGAGAACTTCCTGCTCTAATAGAGCAGGAAGTCCACTACTGACATCACTAGTGATGTCAGTAACCCCTCCCAACAAACGCCAGGCGTTCCTAAGGGAACACCTGAGTCTGTCTGGCCAAAGCAAAACGCGGTGAGCTGTCAATCAACATCGACAGCCACTCAGCAGGGCTCGCGCATGCGCACGCCGGACGTGGCGCATGCGCAGGGCATTAACATCGAGCGGCTCTGAATCGGGCCCATGGTTCTCTGCACTATAGAGCTGATTGGCTAAGAGTCAGACTGCTCTCAGCCAATCAGTGGGCGGTTTCTATGGCAGCACCAGCTGACTGGCTGAGAGTGCTCTGAATCTTAGACTATAGTTCAGAGAACAGACAATTGTTCAGAGAATCACGTAGTAAATGTCAGTCTGGTGCTGTACTGTATAGACTAGGGAGAGAGGGCCTAAGTCAGACCTGCTTGCGAGCGCTGATCGCTCGCAAGCGGGTTGATGTTGGCCCAGTGCGCATGCGCACGAGGGAGCCGGGTCCGTCGTGCGCATGCGCGTGACCCGGATAGCGACGGCCAAGCCGTCACTCTGGGCCTCGCTACAAAGGGGGCGTGCTGTCGATGGTAAGTGACAGCACGCCCCCTTTGGTGGGCGTGACGGGGGCGTGGCTGCCCAGATGGAGGCGTTCCCATGGGAACGTCTACCGCCTGGGGCCGGCCACACTGATATCACAAGTGATGTCAGTGGGAGTGCTCTCGGCTCTGATAGAGCCGAAAGCACTTCAGGGCTTGTGGCAACGAGACCCAACCACAAGGGTCTCGTCGCAAACCCGATGGTCGCGATGGTCTTGACCATCGTGACCATCTTTTTGGCCGCTCTAAAAAAAGAGAAGGACGGCCCTGATTCAGAGTGAGCGCTCTGTCAGAGCGTCCGGCTCTGAATCAGGGCCAGAGATGCTCTGCACTGTATATTTCTGACATTTGAGTGAGATGCTCTGCTCTGTGTATTACGAACCACTGCGTGAGATTCTCTGTGCTATGTATTACTGAGATGATCTGCAAAGTGCCTGGGTGAGATGATCTACATTGTGTCTGGGTGAGATGATCTGCAGTGTGTCTGGGTGAGACACTCTACTTTGGGTTAGGATGAGGTAATCTGCAGAATATCTGAGTGAGGCAATCTACAGTATATTGTGTCTGGCTGAGGTGACTACAGAGTGCCTGGGTGAGATGATCTGCAGAGTGTCTGGGTGAGACAATTTACTTTGTGTTGAGATAAAATGATCTGGGGAGTGCCTGGCTGAGATGGTCTGCAGAATACCTTGGGGAGGTGACTGATCTACATTGTGTCAGAGTGAGATGATCTGTATTTTTTTTCTGGGTGAGTTGATCTGCAGAATACCTGTGGGAGGCAATCTGTGTCTGGGTGAGATGATCTGTAGAATACAATAGAGAGGTGATGTACATTGTGTCTGGGTGAGATCATCTGCATAATGCCTGAGTGGCAGAATCTCCAGTACTTTGTGTCAGAGTGAGATGATCTGCACATTGCCTTAGTGAGATGATCTGCATAATGCCAGGGTGAGATGATCTGCAGAATACCTGGGGGAAGCAATCTACATTGTGCCTGGGTGAGATGATCTGTAGAGTGCCTGGATAAACTTATCTGCAGAATACCAGTGGCAGATGATCTATTTTGTGTCTGGGTGAGATGATCTGTAGGGTGCTTTGGTGCGATAATTTGCCAAATACCAGGGGTGGGGTAGACAATCTACATTACATCTGGGTGAGATGCTCTGCAAAGTGCCTGAGAAATATGATCCAGATACTGTGTATTAGGATGAAATGATCTGCACCGTGACTAGATAAAAAAATCTAGAGTGTCCCTAAGGTGCCTATTTATCATTTAATATTTGCAGTGTATTCCCGCAAATATTAAGTATCCCCCTAAAGTATTATGGAGGGATCACCGATATCTGTTGCTGTCTCTCCATTTCCGCCAGCACCGCAACCTCCATAGGTGTCTATGGGGAATGCGATGCTCTCAGATTTACCAAGTGCCGGAATGAGCAGAATTCCCGGAATTTGGTCCCTGCAGCTTACGCCATTTGGCAAGTGAGATGATCTGCGGTGTGCTTTTGCATAAGATGATATGCAGGGAGGTGATCTAAATTGTGTCTGGGTGAGATGATATTCAGAGTTCCTGGGTGAGATGATCTGCGGAATAGCAGTTGGAGATAAACTGCATTGTATCTGGGTGAGATGCTCTGCAGTGTGCCTGCGTGAGATGACTTAGTGGTGAGCTACATTGTGTCTGGGTAAGATGCTCTGCAGAGTGCCTGGGTTAAATGACCTTCAGAAAGCCCGGGGGGAGGTGAACTACATTGTGCCTGGCTGAGATGCTTAGAGAGTGTAATTCTAGGTTATGGTAACATTAGATGCAGATTCTGTGTCATCTGGTTACACAGATACCAGGAGACCCAGGCGAGATATATATATATATATATTTAGAGGACATCGTGATAGTGAGGATGAGAGGACCAGGTACAGTACACAAAGAGGCCAATGGAAAGAAAAGGACGGGGAGGGGGGGTGGGGGGAGCGGGTGGAGGA
Source organism: Taudactylus pleione (assembly GCA_031769625.1). Classification (NCBI taxonomy): domain Eukaryota; kingdom Metazoa; phylum Chordata; class Amphibia; order Anura; family Myobatrachidae; genus Taudactylus; species Taudactylus pleione. Next base: position 9,537,470 of record JAUIMM010000391.1, read on the forward strand.
TGGAGAGCAGAGAAGAAGCAATGTGCAGAAGACAGAGCTTTAGCTGCAGAGACTGAGGAAGAACAGGCAGAGATGCTGGGAGGGAGAGCTGGTGGAAGGGAGGATAGACTGGGTGGGGGAGTGAGAGAGGGGGGAGGGGGTGTAAGAGGAACAGGCAGAGATGCTGGGAGGGAGAGCTGGTGGAGGGGAGGATAGACTGGGTGGGGGAGTGAGAGAGGGGAGGGGGTGTAAGAGGAACAGGCAGAGATGCTGGGAGCGAGAGCTGGAGGAGGGGAGGATAGACTGGGTGGGGGAGTGAGAGAGGGGAGGGGGTGTAAGAGGAACAGGCAGAGATGCTGGGAGGGAGAGCTGGTGGAGGGGAGGATAGACTGGGTGGGGGAGTGAGAGAGGGGGGAGGGGGTGTAAGAGGAACAGGCAGAGATGCTGGGAGGGAGAGCTGGTGGAAGGGATGATAGACTGGGTGAGGGAGTGAGAGAGGGGGGAGGGGGTGTAAGAGGAACAGGCAGAGATGCTGGGAGGGAGAGCTGGTGGAGGGAGGATAGACTGGGTGGGGGAGTGAAAGAGGGGGGGAGGGGGTGTAAGAGGAACAGGCAGAGATGCTGGGAGGGAGAGCTGGTGGAGGGGAGGATTGACTGGGTGGGGGAGTGAGAGAGGGGAGGGGGTGTAGGAGGAACAGGCAGAGATGCTGGGAGGGAAAGCTGGTGGAAGGGAGGATAGACTGGGTGAGGGAGTGAGAGAGGGGGTGTAAGAGGAACAGGCAGAGATGCTGGGAGGAAGAGCTGGTGGAGGGGAGGATAGACTGGGTGGGGGAGTGAGAGAGGGGGGAGGGGGTGTAAGAGGAACAGGCAGAGATGCTGGGAGGGAGAGCTGGTGGAAGGGATGATAGACTGGGTGAGGGAGTGAGAGAGGGGGGAGGGGGTGTAAGAGGAACAGGCAGAGAAGCTGGGAGGGAGAGCTGGTGGAAGGGATGATAGACTGGGTGAGGGAGTGAGAGAGGGGGGAGGGGGTGTAAGAGGAACAGGCAGAGATGCTGGGAGGGAGAGCTGGTGGAGGGGAGGATAGACAGGGTGGGGGAGTGAAAGAGGGGGGAGGGGGTGTAAGAGGAACAGGCAGAGATGCTGGGAGGGAGAGCTGGTGGAGGGGAGGATTGACTGGGTGGGGGAGTGAGAGAGGGGAGGGGGTGTAGGAGGAACAGGCAGAGATGCTGGGAGGGAAAGCTGGTGGAAGGGAGGATAGACTGGGTGAGGGAGTGAGAGAGGGGGGAGGGGGTGAAAGAGGAACAGGCAGAGATGCTGGGAGGGAGAGCTGGTGGAGGGGAGGATAGACTGGGTGGGGGAGTGAGAGAGGGGGGAGGGGGTGTAAGAGGAACAGGCAGAGATGCTGGGAGGGAGAGCTGGTGGAAGGGATGATAGACTGGGTGAGGGAGTGAGAGAGGGGGGAGGGGGTGTAAGAGGAACAGGCAGAGATGCTGGGAGGGAGAGCTGGTGGAAGGGATGATAGACTGGGTGAGGAAGTGAGAGAGGGGGGAGGGGGTGTAAGAGGAACAGGCAGAGATGCTGGGAGGGAGAGCAGGTGGAGGGGAGGATAGACTGGGTGGGGGAGTGAAAGAGGGGGGAGGGGGTGTAAGAGGAACAGGCAGAGATGCTGGGAGGGAGAGCTGGTGGAAGGGATGATAGACTGGGTGAGGAAGTGAGAGAGGGGGGAGGGGGTGTAAGAGGAACAGGCAGAGATGCTGGAGGGAGAGCTGGTGGAGGGGAGGATAGACTTGGTGGGGGAGTGAAAGAGGGGGGAGGGGGTGTAAGAGGAACAGGCAGAGATGCTGGGAGGGAAAGCTGGTGGAAGGGAGGATAGACTGGGTGAGGGAGTGAGAGAGGGGGGAGGGGGTGAAAGAGGAACAGGCAGAGATGCTGGGAGGGAGAGCTGGTGGAGGGGAGGATAGACTGGGTGGGGGAGTGAGAGAGGGGGGAGGGGGTGTAAGAGGAACAGGCAGAGATGCTGGGAGGGAGAGCTGGTGGAAGGGATGATAGACTGGGTGAGGGAGTGAGAGAGGGGGGAGGGGGTGTAAGAGGAACAGGCAGAGATGCTGGGAGGGAGAGCAGGTGGAGGGGAGGATAGACTGGGTGGGGGAGTGAAAGAGGGGGGAGGGGGTGTAAGAGGAACAGGCAGAGATGCTGGGAGGGAGAGCTGGTGGAAGGGATGATAGACTGGGTGAGGAAGTGAGAGAGGGGGGAGGGGGTGTAAGAGGAACAGGCAGAGATGCTGGGAGGGAGAGCTGGTGGAGGGGAGGATAGACTTGGTGGGGGAGTGAAAGAGGGGGGAGGGGTGTAAGAGGAACAGGCAGAGATGCTGGGAGGGAGAGCTGGTGGAGGGGAGGATTGACTGGGTGGGGGAGTGAGAGAGGGGAGGGGGTGTAGGAGGAACAGGCAGAGATGCTGGGAGGGAAAGCTGGTGGAGGGGAGGAGAGACTGGGTGGGGGAGTGAAAGAGGGGGGAGGGGGTGTAAGAGGAACAGGCATAGATGCTGGGAGGGAGAGCTGGTGGAGGGGAGGATAGACTGGGTGGGGGAGTGAGAGAGGGGGGAGGGGGTGTAAGAGGAACAGGCAGAGATGCTGGGAGGGAGAGCTGGTGGAAGGGATGATAGACTGGGTGAGGGAGTGAGAGAGGGGGGAGGGGGTGTAAGTGGAACAGGCAGAGATGCTGGGAGGGAGAGCTGGTGGAGGGGAGGATAGACTGGGTGGGGGAGTGAAAGAGGGGGGAGGGGGTGTAAGAGGAACAGGCAGAGATGCTGGGAGGGAGAGCTGGTGGAGGGGAGGATTGACTGGGTGGGGGAGTGAGAGAGGGGGGAGGGAGTGTAAGAGGAACAGGCAGAGATGCTGGGAGGGAGAGCTGGTGGAAGGGATGATAGACTGGGTGAGGGAGTGAGAGAGGGGGGAGGGGGTGTAAGAGGAACAGGCAGAGATGCTGGGAGGGAGAGCTGGTGGAGGGGAGGATAGACTGGGTGGGGGAGTGAAAGAGGGGGGAGGGGGTGTAAGAGGAACAGGCAGAGATGCTGGGAGGGAGAGCTGGTGGAGGGGAGGATTGACTGGGTGGAGGAGTGTGACAGGGGAGGGGGTGTAGGAGGAACAGGCAGAGATGCTGGGAGGGAAAGCTGGTGGAAGGGAGGATACACTGGGTGAGGGAGTGAGAGAGGGGGGAGGGGGTGTAAGAGGAACAGGCAGAGATGCTGGAGGGAGAGCTGGTGGAGGGGAGGATAGACTGGGTGGGGGAGTGAGAGAGGGGGGAGGGGGTGTAAGAGGAACAGGCAGAGATGCTGGGAGGGAGAGCTGGTGGAAGGGATGATAGACTGGGTGAGGGAGTGAGAGAGGGGGGAGGGGGTGTAAGAGGAACAGGCAGAGATGCTGGGAGGGAGAGCTGGTGGAGGGGAGGATAGACTGGGTGGGAGAGTGAGAGAGGGGGGAGGGGGTGTAAGAGGAACAGGCAGAGATGCTGGGAGGGAGAGCTGGTGGAAGGGATGATAGACTGGGTGAGGAAGTGAGAGAGGGGGGAGGGGGTGTAAGAGGAACAGGCAGAGATGCTGGGAGGGAGAGCTGGTGGAGGGGAGGATAGACTGGGTGAGGGAGTGAAAGAGGGGGGAGGGGGTGTAAGAGGAACAGGCAGAGATGCTGGGAGGGAGAGCTGGTGGAGGGGAGGATTGACTGGGTGGGGGAGTGTGAGATTGGAGGGGGTGTAGGAGGAACAGGCAGAGATGCTGGGAGGGAAAGCTGGTGGAGGGGAGGATAGACTGGGTGGGGGAGTGAAAGAGGGGGGAGGGGGTGTAAGAGGAACAGGCATAGATGCTGGGAGGGAGAGCTGGTGGAGGGGAGGATAGACTGGGTGGGGGAGTGAGAGAGGGGAGGGGGTGTAGGAGGAACAGGCAGAGATGCTGGGAGGGAAAGCTGGTGGAGGGGAGGATAGACTGGGTGGGGGAGTGAGAGAGGGGACGGGGAGTAAGAGGAACAGGCAGAGATACTGGGAGGAAGAGCTGCTAGAGGGGAGGATAGACTGGGTGGGGGGAGTGAGAAAGAGAGGGGAGGGGGTGTAAGAGGAACAGGCAGAGATGCTTGGAGGGAGAGCAGGTGGAGGGGAGGATAGACTGGGTGGGGGGAGTGAGCGAGGGGAGGGGGTGAAAGAGGAACAGGCAGAGATGCTGGGAGGGAGAACTGGTGGAGGGGAGGATAGACTGGGTGGGGTAGTGAGAGAGGGGAGGGGATGTAAGAGGAACAGGCAGAGATGCTTGGAGGGAAAGCTGGTGGAGGGGAGGATAGACTGGGTGGGGGGGTGAGAGAGGGGACGGGGTGTAGGAGGAAAAGGCAGAGATGCTGGGAGGGAGAGCTGCTGGAGGGGAGGATAGACTGGGTGGGGGAGTAAGAGACTGGAGGGGGTGTAAGAAGAACAGGCATAGATACTGGGAGGGAGAGCTGGTGGAGGGAGGATAGACTGGGTGGGGGAGTGAGAGAGAAGGGGGAGGGTGTGTAAGAGGAACAGACAGACATGCTGGGAGGGAGAGATGCTGGAGGGGAGGATAGACTGGGTGAGGGAGTGAGAGATGGGTGAGGGGGTGTAAGAGGAACAGCAGAGATTCTGGGAGGGAGAGCTGGTGGAGGGGAGGATAGACTGGGTGGGGGAGTGAGAGAGGGGACGGGTTGTAGGAGGAACAGGCAGAGATGCTGGGAGGGAGAGCTGGTGGAAGGGAGGAAAGACTGGGTGGGGGAGTGAGAGAGGGGGGAGGAGGTGTAAGAGGAACAGGCAGAGATGCTGGGAGGGAGAGATGCTGGAAGGGCGGATAGACTGGGTGAGGGAGTGAGAGAGGGGCGAGGGGGTGTAAAAGGAACAGGCAGAGATTCTGCGAGGGAGAGCTGGTGGAGGGGAGGATAGATTGGGTGGGGAGTGAGAGAGGGGATGGGGTGTAGGAGGAACAGGCAGAGATGCTGGGAGGGAGAGCTGGTGGAAGGGAGGATAGACTGGGTGGGGGAGTGAGAGAGGGGGGAGGAGGTGTAAGTGGAACAGGCAGAGATGCTGGGAAGGAGAGCTGGTGGAGGGGAGGATAGACTGGGTGGGGGAGTGAGAGAGGGGAGGGTGTGTAAGAAGAACAGACAGAGATACGTTGAGGGAGAGCTGGTGGAGGGGAGGATAGACTGGGTGGGGGTGTGAGAGAGGGGACGGGGTGTAAGAGGAACAGGCAGAGATGCTGGGAGGGAGAGCTGGAGGAGGGGAGGATAGACTGGGTGGGGGAGTGAGAGAGGGGGGAGGGGGGTGTAAGAGGAACAAGCAGAGATGCTGGGAGGTAGAGCTGGTGGAGGGGAGGATAGACTGGGTGGGGGAGTGAGAGAGGGGAGCGGGTGTAAGAGGAACAGGCAGAGATGCTGGGAGGGAGAGCTGGTGGACGGGAGGATAGACTGGGTGGGGGTGTGAGAGAGGGGATGGGGTGTAAGAGGAACAGGCAGAGATGCTGGGAGGGAGAGCTGGAGGAGGGGAGGATAGACTGGGTGGGAGAGAGTGAAAGACTGGAGGGGGTGTAAGAAGAACAGGCAGAGATACAGGGAGGGAGAGCTGGTGGAGGGAGGATAGACTGGGTGGGGAGTGAGAGCGAAGGGGGAGGGGGTGTAAGAGGAACAGGCAGAGATGCTGGGAAGGAGAGATGCTGGAGGGGAGGATAGACTGGGTGAGGGAGTGAGAGAGGGGGGGAGGGGGGTGTAAGAGGAACAGGCAGAGATGCTGGGAGGGAGAGCTGGTGGAGGGGAGGATAGACTGGGTGGGAGAGTGAGAGAGGGGATGGGGTGTAGCAGGAACAGGCAGAGATGCTGGGAGGGAGAGCTGGTGGAAGGGAGGATAGACTGGGTGGGGGAGTGAGAGAGAGGGGGAGGGGATGTAAGAGGAACAGGCAGAGATGCTGGGAGGGAGAGATGCTGGAGGGGAGGATAGACTGGGTGAGGGGAGTGAGAGAGGGGGGAGGGGGTGGAAGAGGAACAGGCAGAGATGCTGGAGGGGGAGCTTGTGGAGGGGAGGATAGACTGGGTGGGGAGTGAGAGAGGGGGACGGGGTGTAGGAGGAACATGCAGAGATGCTGGGAGGGAGAGCTGGTGGAAGGGAGGATAGACTGTGTGGGGGGAGTGAGAGAGAGGGGGAGAGGGGGTGTAAGAGGAACAGGCAGAGATGCTGGGAGGGATTGCTGGTGGAGGGGTGGATAGACTCGGTGGGGGAGTGAGAGAGGGGAGGGGGGTGTAAGAGGAATAGGCAGAGATACTTGGAGGGAGAGCTGGTGGAGGGGAGGATAGACTGGTGGGAGTGTGTGAGAGGGGGAGGGGGTGTAAGAGGAACAGGCAGAGATGCTGGGAGGGAGAGCTGGTGGAGGGGAGGATAGACTGGGTGGGGGACGTGAGAGGGGAGGGGGGTGTAGGAGGAACAGGCAGAGATGCTGGGAGGAGAGCTGGTGGAAGGGAGGATAGACTGGGTGGGGGAGTGAGAGAGGGGGGAGGGGGTTTAAGTGGAACAGGCAGAGATGCTGGGAGGGAGAGCTGGTGGAGGGGAGGATAGACTGGGTGAGGGAGTGAGAGAGGGGAGGGGGGTGTAAGAAGAACAGGCAGAGATGCTGGGAGGGAGAGCTGGTGGAGGGGAGGATAGACTGGGTGGGGGTGTGAGAGAGGGGACAGGGTGTAAGAGGAACAGTCAGAGATGCTGGGATGGAGAGCTGGAGGAGGGGAGGATAGACTGGGTGGGGGAGTGAGAGACAGGAGGGGGTGTAAGAAGAACAGGCAGAGATACTGGGAGGGGAGAGCTGGTGGAGGGAGGATAGACTGGGTGGGGGAGTGAGAGAGAAGGGGGAGGGTGTGTAAGAGGAACAGGACAGAGATGCTGGGAGGGAGAGATGCTGGAGGGGAGGATAGACTGGGTGAGGGAGTGAGAGAGGTGGGAGGGGGTGTAAGAGGAACAGGCAGAGATGCGGGGAGGGAGAGATGCTGGAGGGGAGGATAGACTGGGTGAGGGAGTGAGAGATGGGCGAGGGGGTGTAAGAGGAACAGGCAGAGATTCTGGGAGGGAGAGCTGGTGGAGGGGAGGATAGACTGGGTGGGGGAGTGAGAGAGGGGACGGGGTGTAGGAGGAACAGGCAGAGATGCTGGGAGGGAGAGCTGGTGGAAGGGAGGAAAGACTGGGAGGGGGGAGTGAGAGAGGGGGGAGGAGGTGTTAGAGGAACAGGCAGAGATGCTGGGAGGGAGAGATGCTGGAGGGGCGGATAGACTGGGTGAGGGAGTGAGAGAGGGGCGAGGGGGTGTAAGAGGAACAGGCAGAGATTCTGTGAGGGAGAGCTGGTGGAGGGGAGGATAGATTGGGTGGGTGAGTGAGAGAGGGGACGGGGTGTAGGAGGAACAGGCAGAGATGCTGGGAGGGAGAGCTGGTGGAAGGGAGGATAGACTGGGTGGGGGAGTGAGAGAGGGGGGAGGAGGTGTAAGAGGAACAGGCAGAGATGCTGGGAGGGGAGAGCTGGGTGGAGGGGAGGATTGACTGGGTGGGGGAGTGAGAGAGGGGAGGGGGTGTAAGAAGAACAGACAGAGATACGTTGAGGGAGAGCTGGTGGAGGGGAGGATAGACTGGGTCGGGGTGTGAGAGAGGGGACGGGGTGTAAGAGGAACAGGCAGAGATGCTGGGAGGGAGAGCTGGAGGATGGGAGGATAAACTGGGTGGGGGAGTGAGAGAGGGGGGAGGGGGTGTAAGAGGAACAGGCAGAGATGCTGGGAGGTAGAGCTGGTGGAGGGGAGGATAGACTGGGTGGGGGAGTGAGAGAGGGGAGGGGGTGTAAGAGGAACAGGCAGAGATGCTGGGAGGAGAGCTGGTGGAGGGGAGGATAGACTGGGTGGGGGTGTGAGAGAGGGGATGGGGTGTAAGAGGAACAGGCAGAGATGCTGGGAGGGAGAGCTGGAGGAGGGGAGGATAGACTGGGTGGGGGAGTGAAAGACTGGAGGGGGTGTAAGAAGAACAGGCAGAGATACTGGGAGGGAGAGCTGGTGGAGGGAGGATAGACTGGGTGGGGGAGTGAGAGCGAAGGGGGAGGGGGTGTAAGAGGAACAGGCAGAGATGCTGGGAAGGAGAGATGCTGGAGGGGAGGATAGACTGGGTGAGGGAGTGAGAGAGGGGAGGGGGTGTAAGAGGAAACAGGCAGAGATGCTGGTAGGGAGAGCTGGTGGAGGGGAGGATAGACTTGGTGGGAGAGGTGAGAGAGGGGATGGGGTGTAGGAGGAACAGGCAGAGATGCTGGGAGGGAGAGCTGGTGGAAGGGAGGATAGACTGGGTGGGGGAGTGAGAGAGAGGGGGGAGGGGATGTAAGAGGAACAGGCAGAGATGCTGGGAGGGAGAGATGCTGGAGGGGAGGATAGACTGGGGTGGGGGAGTGAGAGAGGGGGGAGGGGGTGTAAGAGGAACAGGCAGAGATGCTGGGAGGGAGAGCTGGTGGAAGGGATGATAGACTGGGTGAGGGGAGTGAGAGAGGGGACGGGGGTGTAGGAGGAACATGCAGAGATGCTGGGAGGGAGAGCTGGTGGAAGGGAGGATAGACTGGGTGGGGCTGTGAAAGAGGGGGGAGGGGGTGTAAGAGGAACAGGCAGAGATGCTGGGAGGGAGAGCTGGTGGAGGGGAGGATTGACTGGGTGGGGGAGTGAGAGAGGGGGAGGGGGTGTAGGAGGAACAGGCAGAGATGCTGGGAGGGGGAGCTGGTGGAGGGGAGGATAGACTGGGTGGGGGAGTGAGAGAGGGACGGGGTGTAGGAGGAACATGCAGAGATGCTGGGAGGGAGAGCTGGTGGAAGGGAGGATAGACTGGGTGGGGGAGTGAGAGAGAGGGGAGAGGGGGTGTAAGAGGAACAGGCAGAGATGCTGGGAGGGATTGCTGGTGGAGGGGTGGATAGACTCGGTGGGGAAGTGAGAGAGGGGAGGGGGTGTAAGAGGAACAGGCAGAGATACTTGGAGGGAGAGCTGGTGGAGGGGAGGATAGACTGGGTGGGAGTGTGTGAGAGGGGGAGGGGGTGTAAGAGGAACAGGCAGAGATGCTGGGAGGGAGAGCTGGTGGAGGGGAGGATAGACTGGGTGGGGAAATGAGAGAGGGGAGGGGGTGTAGGAGGAACAGACAGAGATGCTGGGAGGGAGAGCTGGTGGAAGGGAGGATAGACTGGGTGGGGGAGTGAGAGAGGGGGGAGGGGGTGTAAGAGGAACAGGCAGAGATGCTGGGAGGGAGAGCTGGTGGAGGGGAGGATAGACTGGGTGAGGGAGTGAGAGAGGGGAGGGGGTGTAAGAAGAACAGGCAGAGATGCTGGGAGGGAGAGCTGGTGGAGGGGAGGATAGACTGGGTGGGGGTGTGAGAGAGGGGACAGGATGTAAGAGGAACAGGCAGAGATGCTGGGATGGAGGAGCTGGAGGAGGGGAGGATAGACTGGGTGGGGGAGTGAGAAAGGGGGGAGGGGGTGTAAGAGCAACAGGCAGAGATGCTGAGTGGGAGAGCTGGTGGAGGGGAGGATAGACTGGGTGGGGGTGTGAGAGAGGGGACGGGGGAGTAAGAGGAACAGGCAGAGATGCTGGGAGGTAGAGCTGGTGGAGGGGAGGATAGACTGGGTGGGGGAGTGAGAGAGGGGAGGGGGTTGGTAAGAGGAACAGGCAGAGATGCTGGGAGGGAGAGCAGGAGGAGGGGAGGATAGAATGGGTGGGGGAGTGAGAGACTGGAGGGGGTGTAAGAGGAACAGGCAGAGATGCTGGGAGGGAGAGCTGGTGGAGGGGAGGATAGACTGGGTGGGGGAGTGAGAGAGGGGTGGGGGTGTAAGAGGAACAGGCAGAGATGCTGGGAGGGAGAGCTGGTGGAGGGGAGGATAGACTGGGTGAGGGAGTGAGAGAGGGGGGAGGGGGTGTAAGAGGAACAGGCAGAGATGCTGGGAGGGAGAGCTGGTGGAGGGGAGGATAGACTGGGTGGGAGAGTGAGAGAGGGGGATGGGGTGTAGCAGGAACAGGCAGAGATGCTGGGAGGGAGAGCTGGTGGAAGGGAGGATAGACTGGGTGGGGGAGTGAGAGAGAGGGGGAGGGGATGTAAGAGGAACAGGCAGAGATGCTGGGAGGGAGAGATGCTGGAGGGGAGGATTAGACTGGGTGAGGGAGTGAGAGAGGGGGGAGGGGGTGGAAGAGGAACAGGCAGAGATGCTGGGAGGGGGAGCTTGTGGAGGGGAGGATAGACTGGGTGGGGGGAGTGAGAGAGGGGACGGGGTGTAGGAGGAACATGCAGAGATGCTGGGAGGGAGAGCTGGTGGAAGGGAGGATAGACTGTGTGGGGGAGTGAGAGAGAGGGGAGAGGGGGTGTAAGAGGAACAGGCAGAGATGCTGGGAGGGATTGCTGGTGGAGGGGTGGATAGACTCGGTGGGGGGTGTGAGAGAGGGGAGGGGGTGTAAGAGGAATAGGCAGAGATACTTGGAGGGAGAGCTGGTGGAGGGGAGGATAGACTGGGTGGGAGTGTGTGAGAGGGGGAGGGGGGTGTAAGAGGAACAGGCAGAGATGCTGGGAGGGGAGAGCTGGTGGAGGGGAGGATAGACTGGGTGGGGGAGTGAGAGAGGGGGGGGGTGTAGGAGGAACAGGCAGAGATGCTGGGAGGGAGAGCTGGTGGAAGGGAGGATAGACTGGGTGGGGGAGTGAGAGAGGGGGGAGGGGGTTTAAGTGGAACAGGCAGAGATGCTGGGAGGGAGAGCTGGTGGAGGGGGAGGATAGACTGGGTGAGGGAGTGAGAGAGGGGAGGGGGTGTAAGAAGAACAGGCAGAGATGCTGGAGGGAGAGCTGGTGGAGGGGAGGATAGACTGGGTGGGGGTGTGAGAGAGGGGACAGGGTGTAAGAGGAACAGGCAGAGATGCTGGGATGGAGAGCTGGAGGAGGGGAGGATAGACTGGGTGGGGAGTGAGAGACAGGAGGGGGTGTAAGAAGAACAGGCAGAGATACTGGGAGGGAGAGCTGGTGGAGGGAGGATAGACTGGGTGGGGGAGTGAGAGAGAAGGGGGAGGGTGTGTAAGAGGAACAGACAGAGATGCTGGGAGGGAGAGATGCTGGAGGGGAGGATAGACTGGGTGAGGGGAGTGAGAGAGGTGGGAGGGGGTGTAAGAGGAACAGGCAGAGATGCGGGGAGGGAGAGATGCTGGAGGGGGAGGATAGACTGGGTGAGGGAGTGAGAGATGGGGCGAGGGGGTGTAAGAGGAACAGGTAGAGATTCTGGGAGGGAGAGCTGGTGGAGGGGAGGATAGACTGGGGTGGGGAGTGAGAGAGGGGACGGGGTGTAGGAGGAACAGGCAGAGATGCTGGGAGGGAGAGCTGGTGGAAGGGAGGAAAGACTGGAGGGGGAGTGAGAGAGGGGGGAGGAGGTGTTAGAGGAACAGGCAGAGATGCTGGGAGGGAGAGATGCTGGAGGGGCGGATAGACTGGGTGAGGGAGTGAGAGAGGGGCGAGGGGGTGTAAGAGGAACAGGCAGAGATTCTGTGAGGGAGAGCTGGTGGAGGGGAGGATAGATTGGGTGGGTGAGTGAGAGAGGGGACGGGGTGTAGGAGGAACAGGCAGAGATGCTGGGAGGGAGAGCTGGTGGAAGGGAGGATAGACTGGGTGGGGGTGTGAGAGAGGGGGGAGGAGGTGTAAGAGGAACAGGCAGAGATGCTGGGAGGGAGAGCTGGTGGAGGGGAGGATTGACTGGGTGGGGGAGTGAGAGAGGGGAGGGGGGTGTAAGAAGAACAGACAGAGATACGTTGAGGGAGAGCTGGTGGAGGGGAGGATAGACTGGGTCGGGGTGTGAGAGAGGGGACGGGGGTGTAAGAGGAACAGGCAGAGATGCTGGGAGGGAGAGCTGGAGGATGGGAGGATAAACTGGGTGGGGGAGTGAGAGAGGGGGGAGGGGGTGTAAGAGGAACAGGCAGAGATGCTGGGAGGTAGAGCTGGTGGAGGGGAGGATAGACTGGGTGGGGGAGTGAGAGAGGGGAGGGGGTGTAAGAGGAACAGGCAGAGATGCTGGGAGGGAGAGCTGGTGGAGGGGAGGATAGACTGGGTGGGGGTTGTGAGAGAGGGGATGGGGTGTAAGAGGAACAGGCAGAGATGCTGGGAGGGAGAGCTGGAGGAGGGGAGGATAGACTGGGTGGGGGAGTGAAAGACTGGAGGGGGTGTAAGAAGAACAGGCAGAGATACTGGAGGGAGAGCTGGTGGAGGGAGGATAGACTGGGTGGGGGGAGTGAGAGCGAAGGGGGAGGGGGTGTAAGAGGAACAGCGCAGAGATGCTGGGAAGGAGAGATGCTGGAGGGGAGGATAGACTGGGTGAGGGAGTGAGAGAGGGGAGGGGGTGTAAGAGGAACAGGCAGAGATGCTGGTAGGGAGAGCTGGTGGAGGGGGAGGATAGACTTGGTGGGAGAGTGGAGAGAGGGGATGGGGTGTAGGAGGAACAGGCAGAGATGCTGGGAGGGAGAGCTGGTGGAAGGGAGGATAGACTGGGGTGGGGGGAGTGAGAGAGAGGGGGGAGGGGATGTAAGAGGAACAGGCAGAGATGCTGGGAGGGAGAGATGCTGGAGGGGAGGGATAGACTGGGTGGGGGAGTGAGAGAGGGGGGAGGGGGTGTAAGAGGAACAGGCAGAGATGCTGGAGGGAGAGCTGGTGGAAGGGATGATAGACTGGGTGAGGGCAGTGAGAGAGGGGACGGGGTGTAGGAGGGAACATGCAGAGATGCTGGGAGGGAGAGCTGGTGGAAGGGAGGATAGACTGGGTGGGGCTGTGAAAGAGGGGGGAGGGGGTGTAAGAGGAACAGGCAGAGATGCTGGGAGGAGAGCTGGTGGAGGGGAGGATTGACTGGGTGGGGAGTGAGAGAGGGGAGGGGGTGTAGGAGGAACAGGCAGAGATGCTGGGAGGGGGAGCTGGTGGAGGGGAGGATAGACTGGGTGGGGGAGTGAGAGAGGGGACGGGGTGTAGGAGGAACATGCAGAGATGCTGGGAGGGAGAGGCTGGTGGAAGGGAGGATAGACTGGGTGGGGGAGTGAGAGAGAGGGGAGAGGGGGTGTAAGAGGAACAGGCAGAGATGCTGGGAGGGATTGCTGGTGGAGGGGTGGATAGACTCGGTGGGGAAGTGAGAGAGGGGAGGGGTGTAAGAGGAACAGGCAGAGATACTTGGAGGGAGAGCTGGTGGAGGGGAGGATAGACTGGGTGGGAGTGTGTGAGAGGGGGGAGGGGGTGTAAGAGGAACAGGCAGAGATGCTGGGGAGGGAGAGCTGGTGGAGGGGAGGATAGACTGGGTGGGGAAATGAGAGAGGGGAGGGGGTGTAGGAGGAACAGACAGAGATGCTGGGAGGGAGAGCTGGTGGAAGGGAGGATAGACTGGGTAGGGGGAGTGAGAGAGGGGGGAGGGGGTGTATGAGGAACAGGCAGAGATGCTGGGAGGGAGAGCTGGTGGAGGGAGGATAGACTGGTGAGGGGAGTGAGAGAGGGGAGGGGGTGTAAGAAGAACAGGCAGAGATGCTGGGAGGGAGAGCTGGTGGAGGGGAGGATAGACTGGGTGGGGGTGTGAGAGAGGGGACAGGATGTAAGAGGAACAGCAGAGATGCTGGGATGGAGAGCTGGAGGAGGGGAGGATAGACTGGGTGGGGGAGTGAGAAAGGGGGGAGGGGGTGTAAGAGCAACAGGCAGAGATGCTGAGTGGGAGAGCTGGTGGAGGGGAGGATAGACTGGGTGGGGGTGTGAGAGAGGGGACGGGGGAGTAAGAGGAACAGGCAGAGATGCTGGGAGGTAGAGCTGGTGGAGGGGGAGGATAGACTGGGTGGGGGAGTGAGAGAGGGGAGGGGGTGTAAGAGGAACAGGCAGAGATGCTGGGAGGGAGAGCTGGAGGAGGGGAGGATAGAATGGGTGGGGGAGTGAGAGACTGGAGGGGGGTGTAAGAGGAACAGGCAGAGATGCTGGGAGGGAGAGCTGGTGGAGGGGAGGATAGACTGGGTGGGGGAGTGAGAGAGGGGGTGGGGGGTGTAAGAGGAACAGGCAGAGATGCTGGGAGGGAGAGCTGGTGGAGGGGAGGATAGACTGGGTGAGGGAGTGAGAGAGGGGGAGGGGGTGTAAGAGGAACAGGCAGAGATGCTGGGAGGGAGAGCTGGTGGAGGGGAGGATTGACTGGGTGGGGGGAGTGAGAGAGGGGACGGGGTGTAGGAGGAACATGCAGAGATGCTGGGAGGGAGAGCTGGTGGAAGGGAGGATAGACTGGGTGGGGGATTGAGAGAGAGGGGGGAGGAGGTGTAAGAGGAACAGGCAGAGATGCTGGTTGGGAGATATGCTGGAGGGGAGGATAGACTGGGTGAGGGAGTGAGAGAGGGGGGGAAGGGGTGTAAGAGGAACAGGCAGAGATGCTGGGAGGGAGAGCTGGTGGAGGGGGGAGGATAGACTGGGTGGGGGAGTGAGAGAGGGGAGGGGGTGTAGGAGGAACAGGCAGAGATGCTGGGAGGGAGAGCTGGTGGAGGGGAGGATAGACTGGGTGGGGGGAGTGAGAGAGGGGAGGGGGTGTAAGAAGAACAGACAGAGATACTGGGAGGGAGAGCTGGTGGAGGGGAGGATAGAATGGTTAGGGGTGTGAGAGAGGGGACAGGGTGTAAGAGGAACAGGCAGAGATTCTGGGAGGGAGAGCTGGAGGAGGGGAGGATAGACTGGGTGGGGGAGTGAGATTGGGGGGAGGTGGTGTAAGTGGAACAGACAGAGATGCTGGGAGGGTAGAGCTGGTTGAGGGGAGGATAGACTGGGTGGGGGAGTGAGAGAGGGGAGGGGGTTGTAAGAGGAACAGGCGGAGATGCTGTTAGGGAGAGCTGGTAGAGGGGAGGATAGACTGGGTGGGGGAGTGAGAGAGGGGAGGGGGTGTAAGAGGAACAGGCAGAGATACTGGGAGGGAGAGCTGGTGGAGGGGTGGATAGACTGGGTGGGGGAGTTGAGAGAGGGGCGGGGGAGGTGTAAGAGGAACAGGCAGAGATGCTGGGAGGGAGAGCTGGTGGAGGGGAGGATAGACTGGGTGGGGGAGTGAGAGAGGGGTGGGGGTGTAAGAGGAACAGGAAGAGATACTGGGAGGTAGAGCTGGTGGAGGGGAGGATAGACTGGGTGTGGGAGTGAGAGAGGGGAGGGGGTGTAAGAGGAATAGGCAGAGATGCTGGGAGTGAGAACTGGTGGAGGGGAGGATAGACTGAGTGGGGGAGTGAGAGAGGGTAGGGGGTGTAAGAGGAACAGGTGGAGATACTGGGAGGGAGAGCTGGTGGAGGTGGTGGATAGACTGGGTGGGGGAGTGAGAGAGGGGAGGGGGTGTAAGAGGAACAGGCAGAGATACTTGGAGGGAGAGCTGGTGGAGGGGAGGATAGACTGGGTGGGGGAGTGAGAGAGGGGGGAGGGGGTGTAGGAGGAACTGGTAGAGATACTGGGAGGGAGAGCTGGTGGAGGGGAGGATAGACTGGGTGGGGGAGTGAGAGAGGGGGGAGGGGGTGTAAGAGGAACTGGCAGAGATACTGGGAGGGAGAGCTGGTGGTGGGGAGCATAGACAGACTGGGTGGGGGAGTGAGAGAGTGGAGGGGGTGTAAGAAGAACAGTCAGAGTTGCTGGGAGGGAGAACTGGTGGAGGGGAGGATAGACTGGGTGGGGGAGTGAGAGAGGGGAGGGGATGTAAGAGGAACAGGTATAGATGCTTGGAGGGAAAGCTGGTGGAGGGGAGGATAGACTTGGTGGGGGAGTGAGAGAGGGGACGGGGTGTAAGAGGAACAGGCAGAGATACTGGGAGGGAGAGCTGGAGGAGGGGAGGATAGACTGGGTGAGGGAGTGAGAGAGGGGGGAGGGGGTGTAAGAGGAACAGGCAGAGATGCTGGGAGGGAGAGCTGGTGGAGGGGAGGATTGACTGGGTGGGGGAGTGAGAGAGGGGAGGGGGTGTAAAAAGAACAGACAGAGATACGCTGAGGGAGAGCTGGTGGAGGGGAGGATAGACTGGGTGGGGGTGTGAGAGAGGGGACGGGGTGTAAGAGGAACAGGCAGAGATGCTGGGAGGGAGAGCTGGAGGATGGGAGGATAAACTGGGTGGGGGAGTGAGAGAGGGGGGAGGGGGTGTTAGAGGAACAGGCAGAGATGCTGGGAGGTAGAGCTGGTGGAGGGGAGGATAGACTGGGTGGGGGAGTGAGAGAGGGGAGGGGGTGTAAGAGGAACAGGCAGAGATGCTGGGAGGGAGAGCTGGTGGAGGGGAGGATAGACTGGGTGGGGGTGTGAGAGAGGGGATGGGGTGTAAGAGGAACAGGCAGAGATGCTGGGAGGGAGAGCTGGAGGAGGGGAGGATAGACTGGGTTGGGGAGTGAAAGACTGGAGGGGGTGTAAGAAGAACAGGCAGAGATACTGGGAGGGAGAGCTGGTGGAGGGAGGATAGACTGGGTGGGGGAGTGAGAGCGAAGGGGGAGGGGGTGTAAGAGGAACAGGCAGAGATGCTGGGAAGGAGAGATGCTGGAGGGGAGGATAGACTGGGTGAGGGAGTGAGAGAGGGGGGAGGGGGTGTAAGAGGAACAGGCAGAGATGCTGGTAGGGAGAGCTGGTGGAGGGGAGGATAGACTTGGTGGGAGAGTGAGAGAGGGGATGGGGTGTAGGAGGAACAGGCAGAGATGCTGGGAGGGAGAGCTGGTGGAAGGGAGGATAGACTGGGTGGGGGAGTGAGAGAGAGGGGGGAGGGGATGTAAGAGGAACAGGCAGAGATGCTGGGAGGGAGAGATGCTGGAGGGGAGGATAGACTGGGTGGGGGAGTGAGAGAGGGGGGAGGGGGTGTAAGAAGAACAGGCAGAGATGCTGGGAGGGAGAGCTGGTGGAAGGGATGATAGACTGGGTGAGGGAGTGAGAGAGGGGGGAGGGGGTGTAAGAGGAACAGGCAGAGATGCTGGGAGGGAGAGCTGGTGGAGGGGAGGATAGACTGTGTGGGGCTGTGAAAGAGGGGGGAGGGGGTGTAAGAGGAACAGGCAGAGATGCTGGGAGGGAGAGCTGGTGGAGGGGAGGATTGACTGGGTGGGGGAGTGAGAGAGGGGAGGGGGTGTAGGAGGAACAGGCAGAGATGCTGGGAGGGGGAGCTGGTGGAGGGGAGGATAGACTGGGTGGGGGAGTGAGAGAGGGGACGGGGTGTAGGAGGAACATGCAGAGATGCTGGGAGGGAGAGCTGGTGGAAGGGAGGATAGACTGGGTGGGGGAGTGAGACAGAGGGGAGAGGGGGTGTAAGAGGAACAGGCAGAGATACTTGGAGGGAGAGCTGGTGGAGGGGAGGATAGACTGGGTGGGAGTGTGTGAGAGGGGGAGGGGGTGTAAGAGGAACAGGCAGAGATGCTGGGAGGGAGAGCTGGTGGAGGGGAGGATAGACTGGGTGGGGGAATGAGAGAGGGGAGGGGGTGTAGGAGGAACAGGCAATGAGATGCTGGGAGGGAGAGCTGGTGGAAGGGAGGATAGACTGGGTGGGGGAGTGAGAGAGTGGGGAGGGGGTGTAAGAGGAACAGGCAGAGATGCTGGGAGGGAGAGCTGGTGGAGGGGAGGATAGACTGGGTGAGGGAGTGAGAGAGGGGAGGGGGTGTAAGAAGAACAGGCAGAGATGCTGGGAGGGAGAGCTGGGTGGGGGTGTGAGAGAGGGGACAGGGTGTAAGAGGAACAGGCAGAGATGCTGGGATGGAGAGCTGGAGGAGGGGAGGATAGACTGGGTGGGGGAGTGAGAAAGGGGGGAGGGGGTGTAAGAGCAACAGGCAGAGATGCTGAGAGGGAGAGCTGGTGGAGGGGAGGATAGACTGGGTGGGGGTGTGAGAGAGGGGACGGGGGTGTAAGAGGAACAGGCAGAGATGCTGGGAGGTAGAGCTGGTGGAGGGGAGGATAGACTGGGTGGGGGAGTGAGAGAGGGGAGGGGGTGTAAGAGGAACAGGCAGAGATGCTGGGAGGGAGAGCTGGAGGAGGGGAGGATAGAATGGGTGGGGGAGTGAGAGACTGGAGGGGGTGTAAGAGGAACAGGCAGAGATGCTGGGAGGGAGAGCTGGTGGAGGGGAGGATAGACTGGGTGGGGGAGTGAGAGAGGGGGGAGGGGGTGTAAGAGGAACAGGCAGAGATGCTGGGAGGGAGAGCTGGTGGAGGGGAGGATAGACTGGGTGAGGGAGTGAGAGAGGGGGGAGGGGGTGTAAGAGGAACAGGCAGAGATGCTGGGAGGGAGAGCTGGTGGAGGGGAGGATTGACTGGGTGGGGGAGTGAGAGAGGGGACGGGGTGTAGGAGGAACATGCAGAGATGCTGGGAGGGAGAGCTGGTGGAAGGGAGGATAGACTGGGTGGGGGATTGAGAGAGAGGGGGGAGGAGGTGTAAGAGGAACAGGCAGAGATGCTGGGAGGGAGATATGCTGGAGGGGAGGATAGACTGGGTGAGGGAGTGAGAGAGGGGGGAAGGGGTGTAAGAGGAACAGGCAGAGATGCTGGGAGGGAGAGCTGGTGGAGGGGAGGATAGACTGGGTGGGGGAGTGAGAGAGTGGAGGGGGTGTAGGAGGAACAGGCAGAGATGCTGGGAGGGAGAGCTGGTGGAGGGGAGGATAGACTGGGTGGGGGAGTGAGAGAGGGGAGGGGGTGTAAGAAGAACAGACAGAGATACTGGGAGGGAGAGCTGGTGGAGGGGAGGATAGACTGGGTAGGGGTGTGAGAAAGGGGACAGGGTGTAAGAGGAACAGGCAGAGATTCTGGGAGGGAGAGCTGGAGGAGGGGAGGATAGACTGGGTGGGGGAGTGAGATTGGGGGGAGGTGGTGTAAGTGGAACAGACAGAGATGCTGGGAGGTAGAGCTGGTGGAGGGGAGGATAGACTGGGTGGGGGAGTGAGAGAGGGGAGGGGGTGTAAGCGGAACAGGCGGAGATGCTGTTAGGGATTGCTGGTAGAGGGGAGGATAGACTGGGTGGGGGAGTGAGAGAGGGGAGGGGGTGTAAGAGGAACAGGCAGAGATACTGGGAGGGAGAGCTGGTGGAGGGGTGGATAGACTGGGTGGGGGAGTGAGAGAGGGGCGGAGGTGTAAGAGGAACAGGCAGAGATGCTGGGAGGGAGAGCTGGTGGAGGGGAGGATAGACTGGGTGGGGGAGTGAGAGAGGGGTGGGGGTGTAAGAGGAACAGGAAGAGATACTGGGAGGTAGAGCTGGTGGAGGGGAGGATAGACTGGGTGTGGGAGTGAGCGAGGGGAGGGGGTGTAAGAGGAATAGGCAGAGATGCTGGGAGTGAGAACTGGTGGAGGGGAGGATAGACTGAGTGGGGGAGTGAGAGAGGGTAGGGGGTGTAAGAGGAACAGGTGGAGATACTGGGAGGGAGAGCTGGTGGAGGGGTGGATAGACTGGGTGGGGGAGTGAGAGAGGGGAGGGGGTGTAAGAGGAACAGGCAGAGATACTTGGAGGGAGAGCTGGTGGAGGGGAGGATAGACTGGGTGGGGGAGTGAGAGAGGGGGGAGGGGGTGTAGGAGGAACTGGTAGAGATACTGGGAGGGAGAGCTGGTGGAGGGGAGGATAGACTGGGTGGGGGAGTGAGAGAGGGGGGAGGGGGTGTAAGAGGAACTGGCAGAGATACTGGGAGGGAGAGCTGGTGGTGGGGAGCATAGACAGACTGGGTGGGGGAGTGAGAGAGTGGAGGGGGTGTAAGAAGAACAGTCAGAGTTGCTGGGAGGGAGAACTGGTGGAGGGGAGGATAGACTGGGTGGGGGAGTGAGAGAGGGGAGGGGATGTAAGAGGAACAGGTATAGATGCTTGGAGGGAAAGCTGGTGGAGGGGAGGATAGACTTGGTGGGGGAGTGAGAGAGGGGACGGGGTGTAAGTTGAACAGGCAGAGATACTGGGAGGGAGAGCTGGTGGAGGGGAGGATAGACAGGGTGAGGGAGTGAGAGAGGGGGGAGGGGGTGTAAGAGGAACAGGCAGAGATGCTGGGAGGGAGAGCTGGTGTCTGGTTGAATAGACAGGGAGGGGGGATTAAGAGATGGGAGGGGGTGGAAGAAAAACAGATGGAATAGACACAGATGAGATAGAAGAAGGGAAACAAGAAAAAGACAGAAAATGACAGAAGACAGGAAATATAGATGATAAAATAAAGAGGGAGGATTATAAATATACGAGGGGGGGGTGAGGGGTTACATTCAGTAAATATAAGGGCACGATGTTTAGGGCTGAGCATACATGCACAGAGAGAGTTTGAGATGACGATGATTACCACGATCCCCCGTGATTAATGCAATTAATACTGATGTGACACTGACCCTGCACTGTGCCTCCTCATATGCATTTTGGTAAATCCTCTGTTGGCCTTAGTACATCAGGTTTTAAATATTTTTCAATGACCATCACAAAATGTAATTATATCTATTATATTTACTGTGTATCCCCACTACCGTGAACGTGGTGCTATTTTAATTCCAACTAACTAACCCCTATCTCTCATTGACTTGCCCGATTAATGCTCTGCTCCTCTTCCCTGCAGTGGGCAGGCTCATCCGTGTCCCCTATTGTCCGGTCCCCTCAGAGGAGGAAGTGTCGCACTATCACAAACTCTATATCCAGGGACTGCAGCAGCTTTTCGATGAGTACAAGGTCTCCTGTGGACTATCTCCCTCCGACACCCTGCAGATTGTCTGACCCTTTTACCCGTTGTGTAGGGTAGATGAAGCGATGCTCTGCAGGCAGGAGAAAAAAGTGTGATGTTCTGCGGTTATAAATAAATATGGTTACTGACTTGAGCCACATTTAGGGGAAACATAACTGAGTATGAGGATTCAATACAGCTACATGTAGCTTATATGTGGCATTTCCATATGTTCATTTAACCTATGGCCACAGGGGAGAACGTCAGCTACACAGTTGCTCGTTACCTTGATTGTGTCCTAATGGTGCAAGGATCTCATTACAATCCAGCAGTTACCCAGAGTTGGAAAACTTTTTATAGAGTGTTGAATGAGGTCTACATTAGCCCAGACATGGGTTATTCCTGGACTAGGTTGATGACACCAGTGGTTCTCAGAGCTAGTCCTCGGGACACACTAACAGTGCATGTTTTCCAGTTCTTCTCACAAAATCGCAAGTTAAATAATTAGAACCAGTTGTGGATCTTTTAAAATGTGTCAGTCTGTAATGAATACACCTGTGCACCAGCTAGGAGATCTGTTAGCAGGCGCGTCTAGAGGGTGTGAGGACGGGAGTAGGAACTAATTACCCAGGCCTGGGCTTGAAGGAGGGGCCCGGGTACTCCCAACCTATCAGTGGCAGCAGCCTGTGTCTCCCCAGCCCAGCACACGCTGCTGTGTGCGGGGATGCGGTGGGTCCAGGGAGGCAGGGAACAGTTTTCTCTGACTTTGCAGTAGGGGAGAAATGCGATCGCCCCTCCCCCAAACCACCTCCCCTGGATTTGCATGTGGTGCCCCCCTATTTTCTTTTTTTTTTTTTATAAGAAGGTGTGGCCATGTCTCCTTACATTAGGCCATACCCTCTGAAATTACCCGGGTTCGAAACAGCTCTCTATTGACCTGAATGTTTGTGGATCCCGAGGACTGGATTTGAGAAGGAAACAGTTACACTCTGAGCTACAGAACCGCATTTCCATGCTGTGTCCGGACTATTCTTGATGGTGTCAATAAAATTAAACTGAAAACCTTTGGCGCCCAGTTTGTGTCTCTTGATGATCCTTAAGACATAGAGGTAGATGACTTAAGAGGCATCATAAAGTCACTGGCCCTGATTTAGGAGAGCAAATCTACCGAGCTGCAACCCAAGTTCGTAATTCTGCCTACTGTAGGACTAGACATACACAGCCTGGGTTCTAGGTCATTCCCTACAACTCTTTTTAAGATGGCCTAGTCCAGTGGTTCTCAAACTTGGTCCTCAGGACCACACACAGGTTACGTTTTCCAGGTCCCCCAGCAGGTGCACAGGTGTACTCATTACTCACTGACACATTTTAAAAGCTCCACTGGTGGAGCTAATTATTTCACTTGTGATTTTGTGAGGAGACCTAGAAAACATGCACTGTATGGGGTCCTGAGGACCAAGTTTGAAGACCTGTGGCCTATTCCATCCTGGCCACCTGGTCTGTAAACCAGGGGTTCTCAATCATAATACTCAAGTACCACTAACAGGTCATGTTTTGTGGATTTCTGTCTTTAGAATCAGGTGGGATAATGACTGACCCAGCAGAAGAGATGAACTCAACTGTGCATGATTAAATAAATCCACAAAACATGACCTGTTGGTGGTACTTGAGGATTAGGGTTGAGAACCCCTTCTGTAGACCTTTCCATATGATACTGTACGTCTCTCTTCCAATAGCTGATGAGGCTTCCACCACTTTGTTTGGAATAAATTTGATCTTGAACAAGAGTTTACCCTGGCAGACGCCACTTCATCAAGAGTGGGACTTACTGACATGGACAAATCCCTGCATTGGAATAAAGAGATAAGAGGAGCTAATATCTAATAACATACTAAAGGCCACCATAGGACTATCTGTTTTCTTTACTGAGTTGCTTTTCATATCTCTAAACCCATCTATTTCTCATGACATGATATGTATAAAAATATTGGTGCCTGCCCTGCTCTTGTCCAGGATAGACTACTTTCCTCTGACCCTACCACAGAGCAGAATGGCCTGTTATATACTATGTAGACAAAAGTGATTGGACACCCCCGCACAAGTGAAATGGTCACATGCATATCATTGCACACAAGTTCCAAATGGCCACTAATGTGCCAGTTTCGACAAGAACACTTTGTAGGGAGGCCCATGCACTTGCAGTTCTATGGAAACAACCAATGTTTTTATTAGGATGACAATGCCACCTGTCATGTTTCCAGGGCGAGGCTGGTCTGGTATACGGAAGATTTGGTATCCCGGATGGACTGGCCAGCTCAGAGTCCAGATGTTAACCCCATTGAGAACCTCTGGGACTAATTGGAGTGATGGTGCATCCTAGGCCGACTCGACCTTCTTCAGTGTCACAGTTGGTCACTGTACTTAAGGCAGAATGGCAGAACATACCGCCTGCTGCTGTCAGGAACTTGTGGACAGTTTGCCAAGAAGGGCGTCTGCAGTAATCACTGCACGTGGTGGACCTACAACGTACTGACATCAGTAACATCTCATTCATCTATTTGATTTCAGTATCCAATCACTTTTGTCTACACCGTATACATTTATTAGCCTAACTTATACATTTCCTTCCAATTCCTACTCTGGCTTCTGCCATAGGATGCAATTGAAAATATTGATCTTAAAATTAATCTTGCGCCTCCTTAGCTCTCCACACTAACAGCCAGGTACTTTTTTTATTACTAAACATCCACTAGACCTCTCTCCATACTTCCTCCCACTAACTCTTCCCGGATGTACTGCACACATCTTCTGGAACTCGAAAAATTAGCGACTTGAGCCTATATCGTGATCCTGTTATAACCTGTCCTATCGCACTCTCCAGAGAACTTCTCACAACAAAGTCTGATTAGCAATAGGTGGACTCTTGAGTTAGACTGTAAGCTCTTTGGACAGGTTTTCCACTCCTATTGTCACATACTTGTGTAGACGTTGAAGTCAAGTGATTGATGTAACGCAACCTATTTCTTAACTCTGTACAGCATGACAGAAGATATTGACCATTTAATAAACTATTATTAACAATTATAATCTGCTATGGAATGATGTTGGAATGAAGGTCTATGGGTTGACAAGATAAGAGGGTAAAGGCTGATACAAGTTTGAAGGTTGAAGAAGGAATAAAAAATAAAATCAATATTGAGCAAAAGTCTAAATGGTGCTATACTGTAGAGCTATAGGTAACTTCTTCATAAAGGATGAAGGGTTGATGTAGGAGTTAATATTAAATATATGGAAAAAGGTTAAGATATATAAGGGGCGATTCAATTGTTTTTCTAGGTGGCTGTTACCAGTGGGCGCCTGTTGGAGCAATTCAATTGTTGCTCCAGTTAGGTGTGAATACCGCAGGTGTAATAATTTCTACTCGCAAGGGATCGGTCAAAAATGGGCTTCAACGTACGAATGGAGGGATCGGGACAAGATCCGTCTGACATGCAAAAATGTGTAAATTCGCTTTTGCGCATGTGCTGTATGCTAAAACACGCTACTTGAAATGCCTCCGACACAGAGCCAGCCCCAAAGGTATCAAGGTCGATGTATGAATGGATATAGGGCTAGAAGAGTAGTGGCTTAAACGGGATGTAGTCAAAATACCGACGACTGGGAAGCCATCTGTCTAAATCCCGGCGTCGCAATCCCGACTCGGGACTAAAGTTAGATGTCGAAATCCCAATGCCTATCTAGATCCCAATGCCGGAATCCCAACAGATGGCTTCCCGAACTAAGGTAAACCTGCCAATCTTAGGTGTTAGCAGCGGGGGGGAGGGGGGGTAGGTTTAGTCACCCCCGGGGGGATTTTGGGTTACCCACAGGGAGGATCAGGGTTAGGCAGCGGGGGGGGGGGTAGGGTTAGGCACTCCCCTGGGAGTGTTAGGTTTAGGTTGTGGGTAGGGGGGCTAGGGTTAGGCATCACCGGGGGGAGGTTAGGGTTAGGCACCACCGGAGGGAGGTTAGGGATAGGCACCCCTAAGGGAGGGTTAAGGGGGCGGAGAGGGGGAGAGTTAGGTTACTTACCTCCAATGTCGGGATCTTCAGCATTCGGGCTTACGGTATCGGGATATGAACTATACAGTCGCCGGTATTTCATACCCAACCCGGCTTAAACACCTGAAAAGAGATAAATTAGGTAATTCCAATGTCAGATGAGTTCCCATCTCCTCAATCCTGGGTTTCCTATGTCCAAGGTCCTTGCAATTTGGGAGTTACATAATCCTGCGATCAAAGCTGCGAATTCACACAGAACGCAGCTGAGAAAATAAGCTAATGTCTGCCAAAAGCTCAGCCAGCATAAAGATGCCCACTGCTGCTTTGTCATATCCATCCAATGTCGCTCTTCTGCGTAAAAATCGGTTCCATCGATGTTCCTAGCCAATCTCGCAGCATTTTTACCATCTCTGACCAGCCGCAGACACTGCAGGTCTCCTTGCACGCAGTGAGCTCTCATGCTGCGAGTTCACGCAGGCACACAAAGCTCCGGCATCTGGCAGAAGGAGGCGGACAGGGGTGGATTGGGGGTCTCATTCAGACCCGCTTGCAATCACCGATGCACTTGCAAGCGGGTCACTGTAGAGGCCCTGCGCATGCGCAGCGGCCACACTGTGCGTGCGCAAGCCCCAGAGCGAGAGAGAAATTCTCTTGCTCCAGGGCTTACTACAAAAGGAGCGGCCATTTTGTAGGCGAGGCGGGGGGGGT
The DNA here is from genome assembly GCA_031769625.1 of Taudactylus pleione. Lineage (NCBI taxonomy): Eukaryota > Metazoa > Chordata > Amphibia > Anura > Myobatrachidae > Taudactylus > Taudactylus pleione. The sequence goes on from JAUIMM010000391.1 coordinate 9,562,836, forward strand.
GGCTTGCCAAACGGAGGCGTTCGCAACGGAATGCCTGCCGTTTGGGGCGGCCCCACTGACATCACTCGTGATGTCAGTGGTGAGCCTCCGGCTCTAATAGAGCCGAAAGCTCACTGGGGCTTGCAGCAGACGTGACCCTACCACAAGGGTCTTGTTGCAAGCCCCGATGGTCGCGATGGTCTTGACCATCGCAACCATCAACCTGGCCGCTCGATAAAGCTGTGGGTGGTCACCCACAGCCTAGCGAGCGGCCAGGAGTCCGGCTCAGAAAATAGATGCGGCCGCCCTCATTCAGAGCAAGCGCTCGCATTTTGAATGAGGTTCAGATTCAAAAGGATCCCTCCTCGTAAACCAGGACTCCTTCCAGTAGGGAGGGAGTGGGGGAGCACCTTTACAGGAGCAAGCACTATCTGAAGGTGGTGAATCTCGCAGTCAAGCTCCGAAATTATTGTATTTTCTGAGCTTGATGAATTCTGTCCCCATACTAGTGTATGGGGACAGCTGGCCATTCCGGGAGACGAAGGTAAGCAGGAGATATCTGTGATACTAGTATATGGGGACAGCGGGCCATTCCGGGAGACGAAGGTAAGAAGGAAATATCTGTGATACTAGTGTATGGGGACAGCGGGCCATTCCGGGAGACGAAGGTAAGCAGGAGATATCTGTGATACAAGTGTATGGGGACAGCGGCCATTCCGGGAGAGGAAGGTAAGTAGGAGATATCTGTGATGCTAGTGTATGGGGACAGCGGGCCATTCCGGGAGAGAAAGGTAAGCAGGAGATATCTGTGATAATAGTGTATGGGGACAGGGGGCCATTCTGGGAGAGAAAGGTTAGCAGGAGATATCTGTGATATTAGTGCATGGGGACAGCGGGCCATTCCGGGATAGGAAGGTAAGCAGGAGATATCTGTGATACTAGTGTATGGGGACAGCGACCATTCCGGGAGAGAAAGGTAAGCAGGAGATATCTGTGATACTAGTGTATGGGGACAGCGGACATTCCGGGGGACGAAGGTAAGCAAGAGATATCTGTGATACTAGTGTACGGGGACAGCAGACCATCCCAGGAGACAAAGGTAAGCAGGAGATATCTGTATTAATAGTGTATGGGGACAGGGGGCCATTCTGGGAGAGAAAGGTTAGCAGGAGATATCTGTGATATTAGTGCATGGGGACAGCGGGCCATTCCGGGAGACGAAGGTAAGCAGGAGATATCTGTGATACTAGTGTATGGGGACAGGGGGCCATTCTGGGAGAGAAAGGTTAGCAGGAGATATCTGTGACACTAGTGTATGGGGACAGCGGGCCATTCCGGGAGACGAAGGTAAGCAGGAGATATCTGTGATACTAGTGTATGCGGACAGCGGCCATTCCGGGAGAGGAAGGTAAGCAGGAGATATCTGTGATACTAGTGTATAGGGACAGAGGACCATTCTGGGAGAGAAAGGTAAGCAGGAGATATCTGTGATACTAGTGTATAGGGACAGAGGGCCATTCCGGGAGAGAAAAGTAAGTAGGAGATATCTGTGATACTAGTGTATGGGGACAGAGGGCCATTCCGGGAGAGAAAGGTAAGCAGGAGATATTTGTGATACTAGTGTATGGGTCAGTGGGCCATTCCGGGAGAGGAAGGTAAGCAGGAGATATCTGTGCTACTAGTGTATGCGGACAGCGGCCATTCCGGGAGAGGAAGGTAAGCAGGAGATATCTGTGATACTAGTGTATGGGGACAGCGGGCCATTCTGGGAGAAAAGGTAAGCAGGAGATATCTGTGATATTAGTGCATGGGGACAGCGGGCCATTCCGGGAGAGGAAGGTAAGCAGGAGATATCTGTGATACTTGTGTATGGGGACAGTGGGCCATCCGGGAGAGAAAGGTAAGCAGGAGATATCTGTGATACTAGTGTATGGGGACAGCGTTCCATTCCGGGAGGGAAAGGTAAGCAGGAGATATCTGTGATACTAGTGTATGGGGACTGCGGGTCATTCCGGAAAAGAAAGGTAAGCAGGAGATATCTGTGATACTAGTGTATGGGGACAGCGGGCCACATTGGGAGAGAAAGGTAAGCAGGAGATATCTGTGATATTAGTGTATGGGGACAGCGGGCCATTCTGGGAGAGGAAGGTAAGTAGGAGATATCTGTGATACTAGTGTATGGGGACAGTGGGCCATTCTGGGAGAGGAAGGTAAGCAGGAGATATATGAGATATTAGTGTATGGGGACAGCGGACCATTCCGGGAGAGAAAGGTAAGCAGGAGATATCTGTGATACTAGTGTATGGGGACAGCGGGCCATTCCGGGAGAGAAATTTAAGCAGGAGATATCTGTGATACTAGTGTATGGGGACAGCTGGCCATTCCGGGAGAGGAAGGTAAGCAGGAGATATCTGTGATACTAGTGTATGGGGACAGCTGCCCATTCCGGGAGAGAAAGGTAAGCAGGATATATCAGTGATATTAGTGTATGGGGACAGCGGCCATTCCGGGAGAAAAAGGTAAGCAGGAGATATCTGTGATACTAGTGTATGGGGACAGTGGGCCATTCCAGGAGAGAAAGGTAAGCAGGAGATATCTGTGATACTAGTGTATGGGGACAGCGGGCCATTCCAGGAGGGAAAGGTAAGCAGGAGATATCTGTGATACTAGTGTATGGGGACTGCGGGTCATTCCGGGAAAGAAAGGTAAGCAGGAGATATCTGTGATACTAGTGTATGGGGACAGCGGGCCATTCTGGGAGAGGAAGGTAAGTAGGAGATATCTGTGATACTAGTGTATGGGGACAGTGGGCCATTCTGGGAGAGAAAGGTAAGCAGGAGATATCTGTGATACTAGTGTATGGGGACAGCGGGCCACATCGGGAGAGAAAGGTAAGCAGGAGATATCTGTGATACTAGTGTATGGGGACAGCGGGCCATTCTGGGAGAGGAAGGTAAGTAGGAGATATCTGTGATACTAGTGTATGGGGACAGTGGGCCATTCTGGGAGAGAAAGGTAAGCAGGAGATATCTGTGATACTAGTGTATGGGGACAGCGGGCCATTCTGGGAGAGGAAGGTAAGCAGGAGATATATGAGATATTAGTGTATGGGGACAGCGGGCCATTCCGGGAGAGAAAGGTAAGCAGGAGATATCTGTGATACTAGTGTATGGGGACAGCGGGCCATTCTGGGAGAGAAAGGTAAGCAGGAGATATCTGTGATACTAGTGTATGGGGACAGCGGGCCATTCCGGGACAGGAAGGTAAACAGGAGATATCTGTGATACTAGTGTATGGGGACAGCGGCCCATTCCGGGAGAGAAAGGTAAGCAGGATATATCAGTGATACTAGTGTATGGGGACAGCGGCCATTCCGGAAGAGGAAGGTAAGCAGGAGATATCTGTGAATGAAATGTTAATTTTCATTTTCGGTCATTTTCACCTGCTTTTGTAGAAATTAAGTGATAATAAATAGACGTCTGTGTGAGTATTTCACTCCCTCTGTCCATGGTGCTGAAGTTCTGATCACATAAGTCTCGTGACTTCTACTAAAGTGAACCCAGAGTTTGTTCTGCTCTGGGATAAATTGGGGGATACTTAATAAAGCTTTTAGAGAGATAAATTGTGAGAAATAAACAACCAACCAATCTGCTCCAAGCTGTATTTTTTCAAATATAGGGGCCTATTCATTAAACCTAAAAATTCGATGGAGATAATTAGCTTTAGAACTTGCTTGGAGTTCTAGCTAATTATAGGTGGAATTAATCATTCCACCTCTCCATAAGTATCTATTCCGAAAAACTGTCATTTTTGCGATGACAGCTTTTCGGGAAATAGATACTTTTCCCTGCCTACACTACCTTATCGCATCTGGAAACAGTGCTGCGCATGCGCTGTTACATCTGTAAAACCAGCGCATGCGCAGCACTGCCTACAGATGCGTTACGTTTGTGTACAGACCACATGACAGATTAGAAAAGAAAAAATTTTTTTTTTTTGTCTAAACTTTCTTGTGCTCTGCTGGGGAGCACAAATGTCCGACCAGCCTCCGGAGCCTGAGGACAGAGCAGAGCGTCGGAGTGACTCGTCGGGGGACCTGCACACGCGGATACAGGTAAGTTTCACCTGCTATTCGCCACCTCACAGTGGCGAATAGTAACTGCATCAAATTACGAAAATTTATAATTTTTGGAATTTGATGAATACCACAATTTCCACATCCCCATACTAATGTATGGGGAGTGTGGAAATTAACACAGGGGAACTTAGCAAGGAGATATCTGTGATATCTCCTGTGCTAAGTGGCTACATGAATACCAAAATAACGTTATTTAAGGAAAATGTCCTTAAAAACTTTATTTTAGTGTTGATGAATAGGCCCCATAGCCTGTAAAATGACAGTTAGGAGCTGATTGGTTGGTGCTTTAACTCTCACAATTTTATCCCTATCCAAGCTTTATTAGATCTCCCCAATGGAAGCCTGCCCAACATTATTGCCCTGCAATATACAACCCTTGTCCTCCAAAATTTTGTTTTTATAAGCCTTTGTGTCCTCATGTCCTGTATTTCCTAATCATTTTTTAAAACTATATATATATTTATACTCTAAGCATAACTAATGTAATTCAAAGGAGAGAGATTATTGCTTGGCAATAAATCCACATGTCACTGATTAACAGAAGTTTGAGTTCCATCCACAAAAGGTGAACTCCTGGATTATTTACCAAACACTATAAATAAAATAAATGCATCATTCTGAGCAATTCATTCACTAACGGGAAAAGCACGATTTCGCGATATAGAAGCTCTACAAATATACGGAGAGCTCTACAAACATATCAAATACCGCTCTAGAAAAATGACTCTGGTCACTGAGGGTTACATCACATTGCTTAAATTTCACCATGTCATTAAATAAGCAGAATAATAGGCTGTGTACATAAGCAATGGGTAAGCCAGATAACTAGTGACTGGAGGTACTTCGCACCTTAATAACCTGAAGGTCATTTTGTATTTGTGATGCGTTTGGCTTTACCAAGAAAAAGTTTTTAAGCTGAACTAAGCACATTAGATTATGGCAATTTTGTGGAATAAATATATTCCTAATATACGGTATTAGTTAAAGCTGGCACAATCATTGTAAAGAATACAGGGTAGTAAACATATACAGGTGGACCTAAAAAGTTCTGACGTCAATTAAATCTCGTTGATCTATTTGCTGTCACCGTCCAATCACTTTTATTTACATAGTGTGCATCAAGAATTCTATTTGTTCTTATTCTAATGACGCATTTTGCTTCTCATTTTTGCCACCACTTTGCTATTTTCATTCCTTGTGCCAATCTGGACTGCCCAGCACATTTTGAGGTGCCTGTCTACATTCCCATCCAGAAAAGAGAAGTGTGACTGTTACATTTAAGTCCAACCGTAAAATAAAGTTTTAAAGTTTCTCAGCTTGAAAAAAACTACTTGGCTTCTCCTCAACTAGGGCGGTAACTATTGGTGTTTGAGCGTTGCCATGGCACAGGCACAGAGCTCTGGGGTGGCAGCTCCACTGCCCCATGGTACCCGCGTAACTAAACCTCATCTTCCATTCCCTTGCTCCACCCTGCTCCTGCCATCAGTCCATGGAAGTGCCACCATCTTGCCCCACAAACGTAAGCACTTTGGTAGAAAAATAGATGCCCCAGCACAAAATGAGGACCATGAAGTCACCAAAGAGGTTCATGCAATGCGCCACTGCAGATATGTCCATGGGAAACAGCCTCCTAAGTGATCAAGTCAACTTATCTCAAGAGCATTTGCTGGACAATGAAAAAATTCTGGAAACAAAATTTTTGCACATGCAGTTTAATATCTCTGAGGTTTATATATATACATTTGCACTTTTTTTTTTGGAGATAATTTATTTTGTGTTATGGTTACAATTCCACTCTCAGCACTGAACATACATTCAGATTATCCACTGCAACGTGAGTAGAAATGGTAAATTATCCTCTACCTATAATGGCGTTAATGACAAGTACCAAAAATAATGGGCACTGCCGCAGTACTGTCTACACAGCAAATGCAGCGTGCCCACCACAGGACTGTACAGTAGCTACTTATAGTCACAGAGCATCCACAGGCCTTTTTCTCCTCATACAACCCACGAAAAACTGGTGTCCGAGAGATTGTTTCCTCCTCCAGGATTTCTGGTGCCATATTTGGTCAAAATAGACAGGAAATGACTGGATATTAATGTTATTGATGTTAATAATATTATAGGAACAAACACAGGGCCTGTGCGCTCGCAACCGGGTCGATGGTGGCCCAGAGCGCATGCGCGAGACCCGGATAGCGACGGGCAATCCGTCGCTCCGGGTCTCGCACCAAAGGGGGCGTGCTGTCGATGTTGAGTTACAGCTCACCCCCTTTGGTGGGCGGGCCGGGGGGGTGGATGCCCAAATGGAGGTGTTCCCATGAGAACGCCTACCGTTTGGGGCCGGCCCCACTAACATCACAAGTGATGTCGGTGGAGAGATTCCGGCTCTGTTAGAGCCAAAATCTCTCTGGGTCTCGTCACAAGCCCGATGGTCACGATGGTCTTGACCATCGCGACCATCATCATGGCCGCTGGCTGTAGCTGTGGGTAGTCACCCACAGCTATGTGAGCGGCCAGGAGGCCATTCTAAAAAACAAAAAACCCGGCCCTGATTCAGACCCAAGCTACATGATTTTAGCTGATTGTATAAAAAATTTTAAGACAACCAAAACAGAACTAAAACACTTGAGGTTGGTTTTGCCAAAAGGTCCGCGCACATCTCTTGTTCTCACTATTGGGGAACGACTCCCAGCATCCTGGGAGGCAAAAGATCCTAGTCTGCAACACCGCACATTGAGCCTGATTTAAAGATGCCTATGGCAGACGCAATTTCTCCGTCTGAACGTGGTGTTGTCCGTCAGCGTTACTGTGTCTTTGGAACCAGACGCTGTTAGTGTCGCGCCTGCTTCTGGCCCATCACCCCCCTGTTACATACAGGGTACACCTACTGAAATCAAAGGCTCTTGTGTCCAAATTTGTTCTGTGACTCCGTACTCACCAGGACGCGTGCGTAGTGCGACTTGGACGCATGCACAGTACTTCCAGTACTGCGTGCATATTGCCATTGGGTCCCACTGCACATGAACCTATTTACATACAGATACCCTGCTAAATAGTGACTTTTCTATTCTGCACCCCATAGTTCCATGTGTGAGCAGCGAGATGGTGACTTACAGTACTGAGACTTCTCCATGGAGCTATAATGGAGACCGTACAAATTGTCCTGCGGCTGCCGGTTCATCGATGTGCGTATCCTAAGATGCACAGAGTCGGACGGGTGATGGGATCAGTCATTATTTTTTAACAAGATTGTGTTTCCAAATTCATTATTGACAAGTGGAAAGTGACTCAGATTAAACAAGTGTCATTTTATTCCAAGATAGGACGGGGCATGGTGCCAGGAATTCACACTCACAGTGCCCACAGCCACGTAAATGGATGGTGTCAGGTACATACACATACAGACCTATTATGTACACACACAGAGCCTGATTCAGAGCCGCCCGTAAGAGGCCGCTCGTTCGCTCTGAGCGATGTTCGCACAACTGCGCATGCGCATGGGTTGTAAACTTGTAATGCGTATACGCAAACCAGTCTTTGCCGTAGGAAATCGTGCACTCGCAAAACAGCGAGGGGCTGCTAATTTGATTGACAGAATGTACCGTTTGTGGGTGGTAACAGGGGAAGGTGCTTGAAAACTGGGGAGTGGAGATCCGAACGCAGGCGTTCCTAAAGGTCAAAAGGGCGTTTAATGGGTGTGCATAATTAGTAAAGGAGCGTCATCGACCACGTCACTTGGTTGTCTTTTAGCCTGAACTGCTCACAGTGATAGCGGGAAGTAAATCCTACCACAAGCACTGCGAGCAGTTCAGATGCCTTTCGATGTACCCGATTAATCTATTAAATACCGAAGATGACGTGTGATGCGAACGGCAAAGGGGCGTATTTACGAAATAGCGAACTAATTTTTCGTTCGCTCGCTCAGACATAGAGGCATCAACAAACCGCAAAGAGCTAGTGCTCAATTTAAATAACCATCCCCTTTTTTGGAACGGCCGTCAGCAAATAGCATCCGGCTCTGAATCAGGCCCACAGTGCACACAGCTACCTATATGGATGGTGTCAGTTACATACACATATTTACACACATACACAAATGTTTATGTACACACACAGTGCCTGAGCACTCGCAAGCGGGTCGATGTTGGGCCAGTGCGTATGCGCACGACGCACCCGGCTCTGTCAAGTGCATGCGCGAGACCCGGATAGCGACGGGCAAGCCGTCGCTAAGGGTCTCGCTACAGAGGGTGCGTGCTGTCGATGGTGAGTGACAGCACACCCCCTTTGGTGGGCGCGCCAGGGGCGTAGCTGGCCAGACGGAGGCGATCCCATGGGAACGCCTACCGTCTGGGGCCGGCCCCACTGACATCACAAGTGATGTCAGTGGGAGTGCTTTTGGCTCTGATAGAGCCAAACGCACTTCAGGGCTTGTGGCAGCCGAGACCCTACTACAAGGGTCTCGTCGCAATCCCGATGGTTGCGATGGTCTTGACCATCGCGACCATCTTTTTGGCCGCTCGCTATAGCTGTGGGTAGTCACCCACGGCTATGCGAGCGGCCAGGAGGCCGCTCTAAAAAAAGAGAGGGAGGGCACTGATTCAGAGCGAGCGCTCTGAAAGAGCGTCCGGCTCTGAATCAGGGCAACAGTGCACACAGCTACCTAAATGGACAGGGTCAGGTACATATAGGGATGTGCGCCGGACCATTTTTGCCGGATTTGGTTCTAATTCGTCGTCCGGCTTTGGATTTGGATTTGGGTTTGCCAAACTGCGGTGACTGGCTTTGGATTTGGATTTGGATTTGGATTTTTTTACAAAAATTGACAAAAAAAGCTAAAATCACATAAATTGGTCTTTTTTTTCTTCCTAGAGTATTATTAACCTCAATAACATTAATTTCCAGTCAATTTAGACCATATCACAGCTTATAATATTGTTTTCAACATTATTGGCCAAAGGTTGCAGTGAGCTGACTGGTTACTAAGCGACAAAGCAGCGGCACAACAACACAGACACCACAGTATAAAGCACATCTATGACACATTGCCACACAGCAGTGGCAAAAATGAAAAGTAGTGCACCCATCCAGTGGGGTACGCCCAGCAGAGTCACAGTACTTGTTTACAAAGTAGGCTACGGCCCAAGGAGTCACAGTGCACAATCTTATTCACATTACACCGCACATAGGGCCTGATTCACATTACACCATAAAGTAGTGTCTCTTATTTATGTTACGACACACAGTAGTGCCCCTTTTACACAATGCCCACAGTAGTGCCCCTTTTACACAATGCCCACTGTAGCGGTGTCCCTTACACAATGCCCCCAGCAGTGGTGCCCCCTATGCAGTCCCCTTAGTAGTAGGGTCCCCTATGCAGTGCCCCCAGTAGAATGCCCCCCAGTAGTATGCCCCCCATTAGCAGGCCCCCCCAGTAGTATGCCCCCCATTAGCATGCCACCCAGTAGTATGCCCCCCATTAGCAGGCCCCCCCAGTAGTATGCCCCCCATTAGCAGCCCCCCAGTAGTATGGCCCCCCCAGTAGTATGCCCCCCCAGTAGTATGCCCCCCCAGTAGTAGGCTGCCCCAGTAGCAGGCCCCCCCCAGTAGTAGGCTGCCCCAGTAGTAGCCCCCCTGTAGTATGCCCCTCCCCCTGTAGTATGCCCCCCCAGTAGTAGTAAGCCCCTCCCCAGTAGTATGCCCCCCCAGTAGCAGTAAGCCCCCCAGTAGTATGCCCCTCCCCAGTAGTATGCCCCCCCCAGTAGTATGCCCCCCCAGTAGTAGTAAGCCCCCCCAGTAGTATGCCCCCCCAGTAGTATGGCCCCCCAGTAGCAGGCCCCTCAGTAGTATGGCCCCCCCAGTATCAGACCCCCCCAGTAGCAGACCCCCCAGTAGTATAGCCCCCCCCCCAGTAGCAGGCCCCTCAGTAGTATGGACGCCCAGTAGCAGACCCCCCCAGTAGCAGAACCCCCCAGTAGTATAGCCCCCCCCAGTAGCAGGCCCCTCAGTAGTATGGACCACCAGTAGCAGACCCCCCCCAGTAGCAGACCCCCCCAGTAGTATAGCCCCCCCAGTAGCAGACCCCCCCAGTAGTATAGCCACCCCCAGTAGCAGGCCCCCCCAGTAGTATGGCCCCCCCGCATCCCCAGTAGCAGAACCCCCCAGTAGCAGACTCCCCCCCAGTAACGCCCCCGGCCCTTGCACAAGTAAAAAAAAACAAAAAAAAAACTTACCTGTATCCCCGCTCCCGCGCCGTCCGCTCTGCTGTCACACGCTGAGGAGGGAGCCGGAAGACGGAGCTCATGTGTGAGCTCCAGCCGGCTCCCTCCGTGCAGCAGCCAATGAGAGTCTGTGTGACTCTCATTGGCTGCTGTAACAAACACATAGCTGCCTCTGGCGGCTGTGTGTTTGTGTCTGTGTAGCTATCACAGCGCTCTGCCCTACACAATAGGAGCCCTGATGTCGGATTCTCTAGTGAGAATCCGACATCAGGCGGCCGCCGTCCAGCCCCGAACGGGGATCCGAGTCAGGCGGTGAACACCCGAACAGGGTTCGGGTGGACTCGGATCCCAAATGTTCGGAGCGGTTCGGATTCCACAGAATCCGAACCACTCATCTCTAGGTACATACACACATACTCAAATGTTTACGTACACACACAGTGCACACAGCTACCTAAATGGATGGTGTCAGGTACATTCACACATTTTTACACACATATTTATATACACAAACAGTGCCCACAGCCACCAAAATGGATAGTGTCAGGTACATACACACATTTTCACACATATAAATACACACATTTTCACACATATAAACAAACATCTACGGACACGCAATGCCTGCAGTTACACATACCCCATAGTGCCAGGTACTCACACACAGTGCCACGTTGAAAACACAAACAAGGCCCGCAGCTTTCTAAATGGACATTGACACGCACGCACACACACACACATGCACACACGCACATGCATGCACACATGCACACACACTCGTGCACGCACGCATGCACACACATGCACATGCACGCACACATGCACACATGCACACACACGCACATGCACACACACACACGCACATGAAAGCAGTAGCTGCTAACCCATTTGGAATATAAGAAAAAGTCACTTTCTTTCTTTGCAATTATTCCTTTTAATTTATATTCATTAATAAATATGCCCAAGTCTTTTATAATCCCCTCACTAGTGTAATCCTTGAGCCTTTCCTTGTTAACTCCGTTCTGCAATTGTCTATTTAATTTTTTTTTATTGTAATCCTTTATATTCATTATAATTAACCCCCTCCCCCTAGTCTGACACCTTTGTAATAGCATTTTAATCTTTCTTGAGTGTTTTAATAGAAAGGTACAAAGGAATTGGATCATATGCACACATTAGAATATTATATATTTTAATAATGTAACCCCATATTAACATCTATATCTCGGGTAAGTGTATAATGAGTTCGGGGGTGCGACCTACTGACAACACTAATGTAAAAAACATATATACAGAGCAAAGAAAAAATAAATGTTTGTCTATTAGTAGCGCACAAAACGTTATATATGATAGAACTTGGGAAAAATTTGAAAAACAATAACAAAATTGTTCCAACTTTGAATTTCATTATTTATTATAGTATCTCTAAATAATGTCCCTGGTATAGGGGTCTGTCTGTTCATTCTGGCTAATCTCTTAAACCACTGGTTGTATTTTGATAGGGTTTTAACTATTCTATATAGCATTGGTCGAGGAAGCTTTATCTGTGACAAAAGGGAGACGAACAGTGATCATTTTAGTAAAGCAATTCACAGGAGAAAAAAAATCTTGCACCAAGCTGCTGTATAGGAGCTGGTTAGGGTGCTGAAACAGCAAGAGACCATTTGAAACTGAGACTTGGAATGAAGAAAGTCACATAAATAACTTGTGCTGTATGAGTGACTGACTGGCTGCACTCTGATTGGCTCTCTGAGACAGTGAGAGTCAATTAGACATAGCAATGTGCCCTGTTGCTTGCCAGCAGCCTAGAGAGGGGAGGAAGTCAGAGACCGAGCAGACAGAGAATGAGAGAGAGCCCCCAATGAACCTATGAAGCTGCCCTGATGCAGACACAGTAGGCAGGAAGGAGCCAGGGGAGGCATAGCTATCAGGAACTAAAAAAACAAACAAACAACCATAGGTACACAATCGAATTATTTCCATTTGATGATGGCAAACATCAAACTGCCACCATCAAATAGCAAAAACACTAGCATCGGAACAAAAACATTGATGGTTAGTAACCATTGGGTATCGAAGTCCATCCCTCAATGGTGAGATGCAGGGGGCAGCAGTGGGGGTATTGGTGACACTGGTGAGATGCAGGGGGCAGGAGTGGGGTTGCGGTGACACTGGTGAGATGCAGGGGGCAGCAGTGGGGGTAGTGGTGAAACTGGTGAGATGCAGGGGGCAGCAGTGGGGGTAGTGGTGACACTGGTGAGATGCAGGGGGCAGGAGTGGGGTTGCGGTGACACTGGTGAGATGCAGGAGACAGGAGTGGGGATAGTGGTGACACTGGTGAGATGCAGGGGGCAGGAGTGGGGGTAGTGGTGACACTGGTGAGATGCAGGGGGCAGGAGTGAGAAACAGGGGGTCATGGTGAGATGCAGGGGACTGTGGTGACATGGCGTAGGTTGCTATGAGATGCAGGGGGCTGTGGCGAGATAAAATTGCTCCCGTGCTGGCGCTAATTTAGTATAATACGGTTATTCTTATTTGAATGTTATGTCTAAACAAGGTCTCTATTTATTTATTATAGCATTTAGGATTATAGGTTTGTTCTTATTTGAATGTTTTGCCTAAACAAGGTCTATAAATATAAATAGGCACCTTGTTTAGACATGACATTCAAATAAGAACAAACGTATACTAATAAATGTTATGATAAATAAATAGAGACTATGTTTAGATATAACATTCAAATAAGAACAAACATATAATACTAAATGCTTTCATAAATAAATAAATAGAGACCTAACATTTGAGGTACAGAGGGTATATATTATCTACACACTCATATGGACCTCATTAAATATATGTTAACTGCTCAATATGGGGGCGCAGCCAGGACAACCAGTAAATTCAGCAATCACAAGAAAGAAACAAATGGGTTGTACTAGGTAGGCGCACAATATAGGTAATAATAAAATATCACTTTTATTCATTATTTAAAAAAAAAAAAAATAAGACTTAACACATATCACCGCAGTTAAGTCATATGTTCAGTGAAAAATACGGGTTAAAATAAGGTAGTAGATACAGTAACACTAACAATGCTCAAGAAAATAAAGAGTGTTGTTTAAAAAAACATGTCTGTTCATTTGTGTTTTATTTATACTTAGCTACATTGCTGACTGTCCATGGATTGCTCCCACAGCTACTATGGAGTACTACATTCTGCTTACCTCCTTCCCTCCAACGCGTTTCGGCAGGGGTTCTGCCTTCTTCAAGGAGGTAAGAAGAATGTCCCTGTCCACCATTGGCCACCCACATCACATGACCACCACCAGACACAGGATTTAAACCCCATACCTGCAACACCATTCTCCTTACCTCCTTGAAGAAGGCAGAACCCCTGCCGAAACGCGTTGGAGACTCCATACTCCCACATTCCAGACCCACGGCCTATTCCCACTGAAGCTCCTCATCACCACGGGGACCTCCGGTTGGCCTCAGCCGTCCCATTTGCATCGCCCCCGCACTTGCTGCTGCAAGCGCCTCCACCCTAACCATACAGACCACAGATCGTCACACATCAAGCCCGTCCCGGGCAGTCCATCTACCTGCCAGAAAGATGATCCACACCACACCCGTGGCTCTCACTGGGGGACCCACCCCAGTGACCCGGCACCACTGCTGCATTCACAACCACCAGCACCACCCGGTCGCTGACCGCTGCAAAATAGAAGATCCTCTTGAACAACAGCTACTCATCTTTACCACTGCAGCAGCTTCAGTCAGTCAACAAGGAACTGCAGCAACGCAACACCCCTACGGCCTACCGACCTCAGGCCTTACCTACCTGTAGGTACAAGACTTTGAGACATTTCATTCATATGCGGAACACCGCCAGGTGTACTACACCCACCCACCACACCATACCCCTCTCGCTCTCCCCCCCCCCTCACCCACCAAGACTCCCAAGACTGTCAACCATAGTGTCCGCCAGGGGTAACGTGCCGGTCTATTGAACCGCAGGGAAAGGAGCCCCCTGAAAGGGTCGACCCACCTTCCCATTCTCTCCCCCCCACCTCTCTCACCCACCACCACACCCACCTTGTTGCCCGGGACTATATAGGAGAAGCACTGTGACTACTCCAATAAAACCATTTACTCCCACCTTGTGCCCGCCTCTGTCATTCCATTGGTCCACCCCACCCCACTCATTCACACCACACACACTAGCAACCACATACACAGTCAAACACTCCCCTATCATCATTGCACCCACAGGGTGAGCGCATCTTCCGTACCCCACCCTCTATATCCTCATCATACTTGCCTACCCTCCCAATTTGTCCGAAAGCCTCCCCAAAAATTGGGTGCCGCTCCTGGTCCCCCAGGATGGCAGGCAGGCCTCCCGGTGGCCACTGACCCAGCTGAAACCCCATTCCCCCCCACCCCGAAGCAGTGTACCACTAGAAACCCCTGGAGTGGGGTGAGGGGGGGCGGTGACGCGATTCACGCTGAATCGTGTCATCATGGCCTTGCCCCCTGCTTCACAATGCCGTTAATATCGAGGGTCCCTATAGTAACCAGGCTAGCCTGGTCGATATCGACCAGGTTGGCCTGCATGCACGGGCGATGGTCGATATCGATATTGGCTATCCGTGCCCGCGCATCATTTGGCCGTTTGAGGGGGCAAAAAAAGGACGATTTAAACAATCAAAATAATCGCTATATCATTATCGTTTAAATCGTCCTTTAAATCTGACCGTGTGTATGCACCACATGAGGCACAACGGAACTTGGACTGAAAAAATCTGCGGCCGCTACATTGTAGAACTTCCTATACAGACTCAGAGACTCAGACGCACACAGACATACAAGTGTCGCATATATCACATTAGTCAGCAGTCTCCTGGTGCATCCTAAGGTGCGTACACACCGTACGATATCTATGAACGATATGAACGATAACAATATCGCTCAACTCGGGGCTTTTTAGCGTGACTGCAGTAAAGATGTGTACGGGCACATCTATAACTCCGAGCATTTTGATTCAGTGAATCGTGAGAGCCGGGGCTGTGAACTGGGACAAAAGTCGTTCCCATGGGACAGATTATAACATTATGATTCAGGGATAGCGTCTCTGCTCTCTCAGTGACCATTGCTGCTGCCTGCAGAGGAATGCAGAGTAATATGTTTTATTGTAGAGCTAATATATGCTCAGTCTCTACCTCTCCCCGCTGTCCCTCTCCCCTATTCTCTGTGCGCTGCTATTTATTCCTCCCTCAGTGCCTCTGTCGCATTCCTCTGCTTTGTGTCCTTCTGATGTCTCCCCCGCATGAGTCCCTCAGCCTGCTGTATGTGACTCACTCACCCCTGCAGCCCACCCTTGCCCCCCCCTCTCGCTGTATATACATGCTTTATATATCTGATTGTCTCCAGCAGCTCTGGAATTGGGCAGAGGCAACTCTGGTACCTCTGTCACCTCCACTTGTTCCTCCAGCTCCCGTGCTGCTAAAGGGATCGCAAAGCCTAATCTATGCACGCCCATGAAACGGCGGTTATACGGTCTGCGTTTTTGTAACCCCTCCCCCCGCTACCACCCCCAAACGCTGACTGTCACCCACTTTGTGAATGGTTCCCCTGTGCGGACAGAGACGCAAAGCAATTAGGTGCCCAGTGACAATTCTCTTGCTCTAGATGTAATTCTCACTACCTAGTCTTATTCTTATACCTATTGTATTCTCACCACTGGTTGCTCTTCTGTATGACTATACATCGGCACAGTACCACTTCTGTTGTTCTTTGTGTGAAAATAATGCTCAGTATCTGCTCTGATTATATATGATTAGCTACACAGTACCACTTCTCTTGTTCTGTATGCTAGATGTAATTCTCAGTGTATGCTTGCTTTTACTCTATTTGAATATACAGCTGCACAGTACCACTACTCTTGTTCTGTATCACCCGTGTCCCTGCATGTCCCGGATGATACATTGTGATTTGCAATGCGATCCTGGGCGGTACTAGGATGCCAATCATTGATAAATGGGCCCATTTATGACGATACAGCTGCACAATACCACTTCTCTCGTTCTGTCTAGTAAATGTAATGATCAGTGTCTATTGTGATTCAATATAAATAATATACAGCTGTACAGTACCACTTGTTCTGTATGCTAATAATTCTAATTGTCTGATCTTATTGTGTATGATAATATAGTTGCACAGTGCCACTTCTCAGTTCTGTATGCTGCATGTAATGCTTAGAGTCTGCTTTTATTCTATATCACAATACAGCTGCACAGTACCACTTCTCTTGTTCTGTATGCTAGTCATAATTATCAGTGTCTGATCTTATTGTATATGATGATACAGTGGCACAGTACCACTGTCTACTTCTAGATGTAATTCTCACTACCTATGTTTATTCTGTAAAGTTATATAGCTGCACAGTACCACTTCTCTTAATCTGTATTCTCACTGCCAGTTGCTATTCTATATGACTATACACCTGCACAACACCACTTCTCCTGTTCTTTGTGTGCATATTATGCTCAGTATCTGCTCTTAGTTAAATATACAGCTACACAGTACGACTTCTTTTGTTCTATATGCTAGATAGAATTCTCAGTATCTGATTTTATTGTATATAATGATACAGCTGTACAGTATCACTTCTCTTGTTCTGTATGCTAGCTGTAATTCGCATTGTCTGATCTTATTGTACACTATATGATCATACAGCTGGGACAGTACCACTTCTCTTGTTCTGTATGCTAAATGCAATTATCACTACCTGTTCCTAATCTTTTATGAGTATACAGCTGCACAGTACCACTTCTCTTGTCCTGTCTGCTGGGTGTAATTCTCACTACCTGTGCTTATTATGGGTTGGGTATGGAATCCCTGCTGTCAGAATAGCAACAGCATCTTCCTTACAGCCAGGATCCCAGCGCCTGCAGGTAAGTACCCTTACCCCTAACCATCACCCTAACCCACTTTTCCCGCAGTCTAACACTCCCCTCCTGGAGACTAACCCTAACCCCCCTCCCCCTTCACAGAGGCTAACTCTAACCCTCCCCCTACTGCCTAACCCTAACCTCTAACCCCAAGCTTAATACTTATTGGTGGGATGTCAGCGGTTGGAACTCTGGAGCCGGCATTCCGACTGCTGTCGGGATTCCGACATACAACATGCAACTGTAGAGTACCCGACTTAGGGGATTACTTACTTAGCAGTGTTAGGAGACAGAGTGAAAAGAGATAAGGTACCAGCCAATCAGCTCCTGTCATTTTTCAAACACAGCCTGTGAGATGGCAGTTGGGAGCTGATTGGCTTGTACCTTATCACTTTTCACTCTGTCTCCTAACACTGCTTAGTAAATAGACCTCTCAGTGACATGGTTTACATTACCATGTACGCCATCGTACAGCTGGGGCGGATCCAAGATAACGCAATTGCCTGTGAATAGCGTCATGTAGTCCCCTTTCCGTCCATGTCATGGCCAGTTAGGGGGAGAGTGCCCTGTTCTCCCAGTCCAGGATAACCCAGGCATTCTGGGAGGTTAGACAAGTACTGTATGTGTTTAGTTGTGTTTAGTACTGTATGTAAGAACGTGACATATTGTTTTTTTTGTGTCATTTATAGCAATTTTGATAAGAAAAAAGGTAGAAAATGGAGCTTTAGCAGATTTCCCCCTTGGAATATTTTTAGGTTGCATATCAGTTCAGCGGGCAAGATGGCTGCCTCCGCTGTGTCGGTGATGGATCCACTTTCACTGGTATGTAAAAGTTTGATGAGCCGTGCGAGTGTGACAGCTAGTGAAAGCAGAGATCCATCTGCTCACACAGGGCTTAAAGAGACACTACACCTTCACGTTTCAGTTTGGAAATTTTGACAGTCGGCGGGCTGAGGGAAATGGTGAAGATATAAACGATTGAAGAACAGGTGCAGTAACCCATAGCAACCAATTCCGTTCTAGGAGTCATTTCTCTATTACAGGTAAGAGAAGGCAAACAAGCACCTCATTTGTTATATCTGTGCTCTCATGTTTATAAATACCCTCTTTAATATCGAATGCTGGCCTTAAAGGCCGCTATGGCGCTGTCCGTCATATGCGATATGTCTGACGTCCCAGAGTGCGTGGCCCGAAAATGACAACAATGTCCGATAATAATCCAAAGAAAATCGGATCATTGATGGACATGTCGGTACATTTAGTCGGAAGATGGAATCGGATGACCAGGCAGAGGTGTGTTAGAAGTGACCTGCCCACTACGCCATAACATTCAACCATCCTGATTTGGGGAGGGTCTTATTTGTCTTAATTTCACTTGTCTAAGAATTCGCATTAGATGTGTCACCAAATCCATACATCCAAAATGCCCAGATTTAGGCCGGACAGTTCCGATTTTTGGTTTTGCCCCTCTGACAAATCTATGGTGAAGCATGCCCCACAATGGAGAGGTGGTTTTAACGGGAGTGTAGAGGGTTTCCGGTTGGCCTAGAACTTTAGAGCTGCCAGGCACTCAGGGGATGGGAAGGGACAGATTTGCCAAGCCTTGGATGGAGATAACGTGGACATAGATAAAGTACCAGCCAACCAGCTCCTAACTGTCAATTTTCAAGCACAGCCTGTGACATGGCAGTTAAGAGCTGATTGGCTGGTACTTTATCTATATCCACTTTATCTCCATCCAAGGCTTAGTAAATAGACCCCAGAGTTTTTATGGAATTACAGATGATATGATAGTCATAGTTCTAGCAGCCTCAGTACTTGCATGGGCATCTACTGTGCCAATTTCTGGATGCCTCCCAGAGACATATGCAAAGTCACCCGTCTGCTTAGTTTGCATCGTTACCGTCTGCTACTTAAGCTGCAAAACCTTGATCAGCCGGTTACCTTGTGTGCTGAAAATGTAACCCTCTAAATCCCTACACATGTGAGGGACGCCAAAAGATCCAGCCGGAATATACTTATGTAAACTAGGTATGATGAATACCTCCGATATTGAGGGCCTCCTTCAGAGGCGGTCGGAGGATGCAAGCGGTCGCTCAGAAACTGGGCGGCCGCTTGCATCCTGACCGCCCGCCTCTGTTTCGGTCGTTAGGCTGTGGGTTTACACCCACAGCTCTAACGACCGCTAGGGTGATGGTCGCGATGGTCAGAGACCATCGTGACCATCGGGGCTTACGACGAGACCCTAAGGTAGGGTCTCACTTGTCGTAAGCCCCGGAGAGCTTCTGGCTCTGTCAGAGCTGGAAGCTCTCCACTGACATCACTAGTGATGTCAGTGGGGCCTCCCCCAAACGGTAGGCGTTCCCATGGGAACGCCTCCGTTTGGGCTGCCACCCCCCCGGCCCGCCTTCCAAACGGGGCAAGCTGTCAATCAACATCGACAGCTCGCCCCCTTTGGAAAGAGACCCGCTACGACCGTCGCTGTCGGTCGTAGCGGGTCTCACGCATGCGCACGAAGGAGCCGGCTCCCTCGTGCGCATACGCACTTGACAAACATTGAGGCGGTCGTGCGGTCGTAGACCGTACGGCCGCCTCTGAATGAAGGCCTGAGGCTGAACTCGATGCGAGTTGAAAACTTAATTAACAGAAAATATTATTTTAGTAATGAAGAATAGACCCCCAAATGCTGCAGAAATGAGAAGGCAATAGTCCTGCTGTGTAGCATTACAGCCAACAGTCTGCTTCATATCACTATAAGGATGGCCATCGGTGGTAAAACCATCGAGGGTCACCATTGATGGAACCATTGGTGGTTAACATCGATGGTAGGAAACCATAAGTGGGGAACTATCGATGGTTTCGCCCCACCAATGGCCATCCCTTAGTCACAGTGCAATGTGCCAATCAGAGGTGGGGACATGGGGGGCGGAGCTAGGCTCTGTGTCCCTGGCGCCACACTGAGGTGTGGCTTTGTGCCATCAATGGTGATGAACCACCGCCATAGGCCCGTATTCAATTAGAGGTGAAAAGTCAGAGAGGTTTCGCCTGTCCAACATTTCTGCCTCCTTCGTCTGTTTCAGAGGCGAAAACTTTTCATGCGTGTCCCCGCTTTTCACCTGCAATCCCAAAAACACCTGACCCATCCTTGCAGACCCCCGAGCAGTCTATTTCGCTAGTTTTTATGCTTGTCTCCCCACTTTTTACTTTTTTGTCCCAAAAATGAAAGTACTGTTTTGGGGTGTTTGGTTTATTTTTTTTAATTTTTTTTCAAGATTTGCCCTTTCAGGGGTCTGTGCCAAGGGTTCTGGGTAATTTCCCCATGTTTGCACCCCAAAATAAAGATTTTGCACTTTTCTCTTGCTATTCATAGAAGATACTTTTCGCCTATTACATGGCATTGAGTTTCCGCCTAGGCGAATTCCAGCTGGATTTGAATTTGGAGATAAGTTCCGACCAGGCGAAAAGGTGAAACTTTTTCCTGATTACGGCTTTTTGCCTCTAATTGGATATGGTCCATAGGTGGTAAAATCATCAGCCATCGGTGGTTAACCATCGATAGATGATAACTGTCGATGGCCAGCCCTATATCATTATACAGTAGTTTATACTTTGAGTCAGGCAGAGTTTGCAGCAACGGGAGAAATGCGGTCAAATCCCGAAAATGCGGGGGATGAAAGAAAGACCCAAAGGCGCGGAAAAAAAGATGAAAAGACTGGACCGCCTACCGTGGACATATCGCTACACTATACAAGTATACAAAAGTATAACGGCATCAAAGTGATGCGATCTATAGTAATAAGTAACAATTCAATACCGCAAATCTTAATGAATAGACCCCAATGTATGGCGTTGGTCCCCTTATCTGGATTAGGACGATGAGACATGCATGGGGTCGCAGTCACTCAGGCCGTCTGGCCGGCTGCGACTATCCGGCAATGCAATCTTCCATTTCTGCTTCAGATTCTCCTTCCCGCACCGTATTTGCAAAATTATAAATGTATACCGTAGCCTATGCACAGGGCTGGGGCGACTCCGCTGTGCGTCGGCCAGAAGCATTTAGTCGCATGAGGCGAATATTGGGCCTGATTCAGCTCAAATCGCAATTGCATCTGTGAATATCTACTGCCTCCTCTTCTGCCAACGCACAACGCAGACCAGCGCACACATCGGGAACATCGGCCACCATCGACCACTTGCAGCTAGTCTGACTTTCTACGTGTTCGCTGGCTTGTGAGTGCCATCGCAATGTGGTTGCAGTGCGATCCGATCACACGCATGCGCTATGCTGCATACGCAAAGGATAAAGAAATTGGCTGCGTTGATGTTTGCAATTGCCATCCAAGCTGAATCAGGCCCATTCTGCAGTACAGTTTAGAGAACTCCTCTCATCTCTACTGTCACTAGACTGCACTCTGTGCCTGGTGCTGGGCTGTTGCCAGCCTGCACAACAGTTTTGGCAATGCCCCCATGTGTCTGTGTCACTCAGTGGCTGCACCACATACTGTGGAATCCCTGTGGAAATCTGTGTTGCTTCACACCTGCTCTGTCATTTTCCATACAGCCATTTTGTGTCGGCCTGAGCGCTGCTATAGAGAAGGGTTTGTAAACTGTGCCCATTATGTGGCATTGTACCTGGCCACTGAAACCTGACCAGGCATGAGTCCTCCTGCTGTTTGGCGTTTCAGGTTTATTATCGTAAAGTGATAATACTCCACTGGTAACCGCTGCAGAGTTCCTGCCTCCCATATTCTACATTTACTATGACATTTGTGCCGCCATTTTGTCACAGATTTTACTGCATGTTTTAAAACCCTACTTTATTGTTTACAGGCCAAGCTACCTTCAGGCCTATCACCCTAAGGGGTCTATTTACTAAGCAGTGTAATGGTGCATACACACGATCAGATTTTTTCTTCAGATATGGACGATAACGATTTAAAAATCGTTCAGTCGTTCATATCTGATGGAAAATCGTTCATATCTGACATGCCTGAACGATGGACGATCAACGATGCGCGTTCCCGTTTGTCAGATAACGATTTCTGACATCTGATGTGTTTGCAGTCAGACTTGGACGATTCCATTCATTTTAATGCAGTCAAAAATCGTTCAATCGTTCAATCGTTCATCTGACAAATCTGACAAGTCTGACAAATCTGACCGTGTGTATGCTCCATTAGAAGTGAAAAGTGTAGAGTGAAAAGTGATAAGGTACCAGCCAATCAGCTCCCAACTGTCATTTTTCAAACACAAAAAGCGATGGCAGAGATCAGGCAAATTCATAAAGCGATTGACAGGAAGTGCTGTTTGTGGGTGGTTACAGGGAGTGGTCGGCCGAACGCAGGCGTGCCAGCGCGTTTGAACGCCGTTACAGGAGCGTGCATAGATTAGCCACTGAGATGCCATACATAGCTTGAGTGTTCACTGCGTACAAGAAAGTTATCAATTTGTAAGTGAGATCTGACCTGTCATAATTGTGCGAGTGGCTCCGATGGTACTCGATGTCACCGATGTTTTGGCCGGATTGCAAGGTATTACGGATGTGAGAGAGGGGAAGTGGGCGTCTCTGCATGTTGTCCTTTGCGAGTGCTTTGCAATGGCAAACATTAGCGTACTCTCGCAGCAGACTTGCGTAAGCGATGGCAACTGCCATCACATTAGCGATCCTGGCTGAATTAGGCCCTTGGTCTGAGTAAAGTTAGATAAAGGCCTGCGCAACGGACCAATCACTATATAGAGCGGCAAACATCGCAAAACAAAACGATTATACTGAATTTGGATTTGAAATTACTCATTTTGAAAGTAAGTGGGCTGGGGTACCCATAAATATCTGTTTGGTACGGAGAGGACTGGTTGTTAAGGAGACAGGTGTAGGGAGGTTCGGGTCCATTTTTTGTCGATATCCCAGTAACCCCGAATTTGTATTCTGTATACAGCACAATTTCCTACAACCCCATCGGGTGACGTTGTGTCTGGGGTTATATCAGTTTAGGGACCTATCTGTTTATTCCCCCTCCATCCCCCTTGTATCACTTGTCTCCCATTCTCTCAAAGTGTCGCCCCCTACCTAGCTACCTCCTTGTTTCCCCAACTGCAAGTCACCAAGCGGGCACCTTGTTCAAGGACAGAACAGAAAGAGAGCCCCTTTACCCCTCGCTGTGGTGGCTGGTACAGACATCCTCTTTTATTGTCCACTGGCAGGGGAGGTGAGGGAGCGATACGTCCCATCGCCCAGGGGGACAAGTGCCAGTTGATGAATGCACCTCTTCTTCTCCTTGCCCACCTCTCAGTCCTCCCCCCACGGCCCAGCATCTTTCCCTCCCTCCATGTGGCATCTCTATGCCCGTCCCTCTCAGGCATCCTCAGTGGAAGCTGGTAAAATCACTGGATGTGGGAGGGGATGGAGAGAGAGGGAGAGAGATGGATGAGGGAGGGGGGGAGTGAAATAGGGGGGGGGGGCTGCTGTTCTTTCTTCCATATAGGGGGGGAGGGGAGCAGAAAAAGGGATTTTTGATTGGGGAGGGCACGGCAGGATGATATAGGCAGACTGATGCACAGGCAGTCAGAGAGAGAGAGAGAGAGAGAGCGCAGGACATAGGAGGAATACCAGAGACAGCCACCCAGCTCTGAGGTAACTTGTCCTGCACTGCTGATAACTGCTGAGATGCCGGATACCCGCTCTGTGTCCTGATGCCTGTGTATTACTGGGAATGGGGGGGTATGTGTCCTGATGCCTGTGTATTAGGGGGAGTGGGGGGGGGGTATGTGCATTGATGTCTGTGTATTACAGCAGGTGAGCGCTCTGAGCTTTTAGCCTTTGTGTGAGAAGCCTAGATAACAGTGCATGTTGGAATAGGTATGTCAGGACAATGGTATCTTATGTAACTGATAAACGAGGTGCTGTGACTTTAAAGTGACACCTGTCAGTGTGTCTGAGGCGGTGACAGATGTAACCATCTCTTGCTGTAGCTAAGACGCTGCTACATGGCGGGGCCGCTATGTCTGTGGCTGGCATTGGCTCATCACTCCCCCCCCCGTGCTGCTCAGTGAGCGATGAGATGGACTGTGTATCGCCAGGTGACACCTGACCGCCGTAGTCGTTCACGTACCGTAAGTGCAAGCGCTATTTGGCGAGGCTGGGCACCGATTTGCATGCGATTGCGTCTGTTTTTTTTTTTTCCGTGCCGAAGCCCAAATACTTTCAAGGGGGTGGCATCCGTGGGGTGCAAAATCTGCAGTGAGTGGGGGCGGTCCCTGCTAGAATTAACTACGTGAGCGCCTCTGATGCAGCATTAAATATTTTGTTTTCTGTGAGACAAGATCATTTTAATGAGGGCGGAGGGATCACACGGTAGGGGGCAAACATCCTGTTCTAGCCATAAAAACGGCCTGATTTATCAAACATATTACAGTCCCCGAGATGGAGGTCTCACACCGTACTGACAGTGGGAAGCATCGTGTGCCCTCAAGTTTATGCTTTTCTACGTTTTATGAAATTAACGTAAGACTGGGTTTATATCCCCACAATCCCAAATGACAAAAACTGGTGATATAGGGGGAAACCAGTGACTTTACAGAATGCTCACAGCAGCACAGAGTATGTTAGGAGATGAGGAGCGCCGGAGCTTTTGTGCGCATGCGTGAAAAGATTCACTGCTCCAATTTTCAGCTGTCTCCGCACTGGAGCAGTGATGAATTGCTCGGGCGCTTAGAATGTTAATATTCGCACCCCGATAATGAACAGAAAGAATAGACCCCTTACTGAGGACAGGGGCAATTGC
This sequence comes from Taudactylus pleione, assembly GCA_031769625.1. Taxonomy (NCBI): domain Eukaryota; kingdom Metazoa; phylum Chordata; class Amphibia; order Anura; family Myobatrachidae; genus Taudactylus; species Taudactylus pleione. The sequence continues at coordinate 9,587,908 of JAUIMM010000391.1, forward strand.
ATGATGTGAGGAGGAGAATGGAGGCAGCAAGAAGCCACAGACTAATTATATATTGGAAGGAGCAGGGTCCACAGCAGCACAGAGTATATCAGGAGATGAGGGATTTGTTAGTGAGGACAGGGCTGCACGTGACAGGGACATGATGTGAGGAGGAGAATGGAGGCAGCAAGAAGCCACAGACTAATTATATATTGGAAGGAGCAGGGTCCCCAGCAGCACAGAGTATATCAGGAGATGAGGGATTTGTTAGTGAGGACAGGGCTGCATGTGACAGGGACATGATGTGATGAGGGGAATAGAGGCAGCATGAAGTCACAGACTTAGGGCAAAATTTACTAAGCGGCGGTTTCTAAACCCCTGCAGTTTAGTGGCGGTTTGACGGTGGGTTCTATACCCCAGGGGGGTTGGCTGCGGTTTCTAAATTACAGCCTGTTCTATTCTATTCTAACATTTGTTTTGCAGCGGTTTTGACTTAAGTAATTCTGCGGATAGCAAAACCGCCACCAAGCCGCCAAGATTTAGAACGCGCCGCTTAGCAAATTTTACCCTTAGAGTTATATAGCGGAAGAGCAGGGTTTCCAATAAGAACAGTGCTGCATGTGACAGGGGCAGTGATATGATGTGAGTGGGGCAGCAGGATGCCAGAGACTGAGAGTTATATAGAAGAAGGAGCAGGGGCCCCAGCAGCACAGAGTATATCAGGAGATGAGTGATGTGTTAGGGAGGACAGGGCAGCATGTGTCAGGGGCAGTGACATGATGTGAGGAGGGGAATGGGGGCAGCAGGAAGCCACAGACTGAGAGTTATATAGAGGAAGGAAGAGTCCCACAGTAGCACATAGTGGGCTGGATGCATTCTGCCAGTCATCGCATGCATGCCAGCATTGGTAATGCTGGTATGCATGATGATCCCCGCAACGGACCGCTCTGTCGGTAAGAGCAGCGCTTTGCGATGGAGGGACTTCCGGGTCAAAGACCCAGAAGCCCCTCCGGCGTGCTTCTGCGCATGCGCAGAAGGATGCACGTGCCATAGGGGTTGCTGGGAGGGATCCGATTGGATCCCTCTCACAGCACTGCGGAAAGAAGCCCATAGGCTTATATGCGTAACGCCACCTGGAAGATGGCGTTACCCACCGCAACTAAGTCCCAGAGTGCATAGCATTTCTCCCCTTCCTGCATCTCCCCAGTATATCAGGAAATGAGTGATGTGTTAGTGAGGACAGGGCTGCATGTGACAGGGGCAGTGACATGATGTGAGGAGGGGAATGGGGGCAGCAGGAAGCCACAGACTGAGAGTTATATATAGGAAGGGAGAGTACCCAGCAGCACAGAGTATATCAGGAGATGAGTAATGTTAGTGAGGACAGGGCTGCATGTGACAGGGGCAGTGACATGATGTGAGGAGGGGAATGGGGGCAGCAGGAAGCCACAGACTGAGAGTTATATATAGGATGGGAGAGTCCCCAGCAGCACAGAGTATATCAGGAGATGAGTAATGTTAGTGAGGACAGGGCTGCATGTGACAGGGGAGTGACATGATGTGAGGAGGGGAATGGGGGCAGCAGGAAGCCACAGACTGAGAGGTATATAGAGAAAGGAGCAGGGGCCCCAGCAGCACAGAGTATATCAGGAGATGAGTGATGTGTTAGTGAGGACAGGGCTGCATGCATCAGGGGCAGTGACATGATGTGAGGAGGGGATTGGGGGCAGCAGGAAGCCACAGACTGAGAGTTATATAGAGGAAGGGAGAGTCCCCAGCAGCACAGAGTATATCAGGAGATGAGTAATGTTAGTGAGGACAGGGCTGCATGTGTCAGGGGTAATGACATGATGTGAGGAGGGGAATGGGGGCAGCAGGAAGCCACAGACTGAGAGTTATATAGAGGAAGGAGCAGGATTGTCCAGCAGCACAGAGTATATCAGGAGATGAGTAATGTGTTAGTGAGGACAAGGCTGCATGTGACAGGGGCAGTGACATGATGTGTGGAAGGGAATTGAGACCACAGGAAGCCACAGATTGTAAGTTATATAGCGAAAGGGAGAGTCCCAGCAGCACAGAGTATATCAGGAGATGAGCGATGGGTTAGTGAAGACAGGGCTGCATGTGACAGGAGCAGTGACATGATGTGAGGAGGGGAGTGGAGGCAGAAGGAAGCCACAGGTTGAGAGTTGTATAGTGGAAAGAGCAGGGTACCCAGCAGCACAGAGTATATCAGGAGATGGGTGATGTTAGTGAGGACAGGGCTGCATGTGACAGGGGCAGTGACATGATGCAATGAGGGGAGTAGAGGCAGCAGGAAGCCACAGACTGAGAGTTATATAGAGGAATGAAGAGACCCCAGCAGCACAGAGTATATCAGGAGATGGGTGATGTTAGTGAGGACAGGGCTGCATGTGACAGGGGTAGTGACATGATGCAATGAGGGGAATAGAGGCAGCAGGAAGCCACAGTCTGAGCATTATATAGTGGGAGGAGCAAAGGGCCTGATTCATCATGGATCACTATTGCGATAGCGCACGCAGACGGCCGATTGTTGCGTACCGCGCATGTGTATGCATTGCAGTGCGTGTGCGTGAGTTAGAATTGCAATCACTCTGCGAATACCTACGCAGATACAAAGCCATCGCAGAGTGAGTGACGTCAGGTCTGCGTTTGGGGATGGTGACGGGAATGGTCGGAGAAATGCAGGCGTGCCTGCCCTTTTGAACGCCGTTAGTTGGGCCTGCATAAATTAGCCACTTTGACGGCATACACAGCTTAGGTACTCACTGCATGCGACAAGGTCATTTGTTACTCGATGTTCCCGATGTACACGCAGGACTGCAAAGTATAACGGATGTGAGAGATAGCGGTAGTGGGAGGTAGTGGGCGTCTATATGCTGGCTGTGCGACGGCATTGCGGTAGCATTTATTAGCGTATTTTCATAGCAGATCTGCGTGCGTAATCCCAGCCACGATAGCAATAGCGATGCATACTGAATCAGGCGCAGATTCCCCAGCACCACCGAGTAGTGCTGTGAGATTCCTGCCAAACCAATGCACAAATCTGTGAATCAATAAAGGGACTAAGGGCCTGGTTCAGACCCGCTCGCGAGTGCACAACGCTCGCAAGTGGGTCGATGGTCGGCCAGTGCACAATGTGCATGCGCGAGCCCCGGGTGAGTGAGATCTTCACTCGCTCCGGGACTCGCTACAAAACGGGGCGGCTGTCGATGTTGATTGACAGCTCGCCTCATTTTGTAGGCGGGGAGGAGGGGGGTGGCTGAACAAATGGAGGAACACCTGCCGTTTGTGGGCGGCCCTACTGACATCACTCATGATGTCAGTAGTGAACTTCCTGCTCTATTAGAGCAGGAAGTTCACTCGGGCTTGCGGGAACCCAGACCCTACCACAAGGGTCTCGTCGCAAGCCCGATGGTCGCGGTAATCGTGACCATCGCCAGGCCGATCACAAAAGCTGTGGGTGGTCACCCGCAGCTATGCGAGTGGCCTGGAGGTGGATTTTTTTATTTTTAAATCCGTCCTGATTCAGAGCGAGTGCTCGCAAATAGTGAGCGCCTCTGAATCAGGCCCTCATACCTTACTTACCCACTTTCCTAGAACATCCGTCAGGATACCAAATTTTGGAGAATCACCACGGACCAGAAGAGCGCATGACTCCTACGCACAGATTGGTTGCTATGGGCAACACCTCCACTTCTATAAACCTGCACTTTAGTAAATACACCATTAAGAGTGCGATGCTGGTACTATAGGTGAAAAACTGGGGGGGGGGTAAATGTACTAAAGTGAGAGTTTTAAAAGTGATGTTGCCCATAGCAACCAATCAGATTCTAGCTATTATCTTCTAGAAGGTGCTAGTTAAATGTTAAGTAGAATCTGATTGGTTGCTATGGGCAACATCACTTTTAAAACTCACTTCTAAAAACTGCAAACGTGAATGAGATGGTGGGGAGTAAGGTGCTGGGGTTCCATTTAACATCGAAGCGTAACCCCTTTAGCACGCGGTAAAGGGGTTATTATATCATCATTTCTGGACATAACAAACATTACCACTGTTTTTCACAGCATTGTTCTCACCATCTTTAAATAGCGACAGCGATGCAGTCCCCATTGCTGGTAATTTGGGACCCGGCGCTGCATTTCCGGCTTCAGCGAAGCCTTCCAGGCACCGTGCCATGCACATATGCGGACGGACGGGTGCGCACGCGCATTTCACAAGACTCCTGTCGCTGGCAGCGGTAGGCAGCCATCAGCCCAGCGGGTGCCTTCGCAGACGAGGAGGACTTCCCTGGGCCTCGCCGGAGGGGTAAGTATTGCTAAATATCAGTGGATTTTTCCGCTTGTATCACAGTGATACTAAACGACAGATTCCGCTGGTGTTTACCTTCGTTGATAAATGGGGCCCTCAGTTGCCAGGGGCGTTTCTAGAGAGGAGGGGGCCCGTGTGCAGTCTCCGACACAGGCCCCCTCCTCTCCGCCCGGCGGCCAGCAGCGCACTGAGCTGTGCGCGACCAGCATCAGGGTTATAGCGTCTGGGCACTAGAGTGTGCCCAGAGTCTATAATGAATGCACAGGTCACCGGGAAAATGGCCGCTGCGCAAATGACGGGAGAGGCAAGTAATACTATGAGTGCAGGGTGTGCGGTGCGGGCCCCCCCTGGACCCAGGGGCCCGTGTTCCCCGCACTCCCTGCACCCATTATAGATACGCCCCTGTCAGTTGCCTGTTTACGCAACACGCACGTCGCAGTCAGTTACCAGCACCGTCGTCACGCAACCCTGGATGCATTGACTGGTTCCATTTTCTTTTGCATATGACAGACTGTAGCACATGCTAGATGTATACATTTATTTCTCTATGTTATTTATACTGAACATTGGTTTATGAGTGGTGTAATACAGTTTATTTACAGTTAACAGTAAATTGAGCATTTGGTGATAGTATAATATCCTGTCCCACAAAATAAAATCTCACTTTAAATTTAGTTACACAATCTGGCGCATTTTTGCTGCTTGCGCACAATCTGCAATGTATGCCCAGTTCTGCGTCTTACCCCCCCTCCCCACCTGCCATCTGGACGGACTAACCCTGTGTTCTGTGGGTGACAACGTGCGCATCACGGCACAAAGCACGAGGACAGAGCATTTTCTCTGCAATTCAGTCATGTTTTTTTACGTTCACAAGCGGCTCTGGCTCTTGGCAAAGATGTCAGCACTGAATGTTCCATCGCTGCATTATTCAGTGAGACGCCAGCGTTATTTTGCAGACCTTGGTCACGATTCCCTAATTGGTTTTCCGTGTCTGCTAGGAGAGAGGGTGCCGTCGTGGGGTGAGATGTGATATCTGGGTTACTGAGCGGTGACACCATTATCTACAAGCTAATGTATATATATTACTTTACATGAGGCTATATATAGAGTTTATACAGTGATATGTGCGGCTGTTCTGCGGGTGACAGCGATCCAGTCATCTATTTCTGTTATTAACTTTATTTCCCATTCCTCCTATACATCTATTGCACATGTGGTCTATAGCTGTTTCTCTTACTGCTCTTTACTGCATGTTATTATTCCTTCCCCTATAATTAATTATATCTGTCACTCATCTCCGTCACTATACCCTGAATTCCATCACTCATTCCTCTATTATTCATTCCACATGTCACTCATCTCACTCAATATTCCCTGTGTCAGTCATTCCATCACTCATCCCTCTATCATTCATTCCACATGTCACTCATCTCAGTAACTATACCCTCTATAATTCATTTATCTATCATTCATTCCATCAATCATTCATTATAGTCACTATTCCCTATATCATTCATTCCATCTGTCACTCATCTCAGTCACTATTCCCTCTATCACTTATCTCTTTATCATTCATTCCATATGTCACTCCTCTCATCTCACTCACTATTCCCTGTGTCAGTCATTCCATCACTCATCCCTCTATAATTCATTCCACCTGTCACTCATCTCAGTAACTATACCCTCTATAATTCATTTATTTATCATTCATTCCATCAATCATTCATTATAGTCACTATTCCCTATATCATTCATTCCATCTGTCACTCATCTCAGTCACTATTCCCTCTATCACTTATCTCTTTATCATTCATTCCATGTCACTCCTCTCATCTCACTCACTATTCCCTGTGTCAGTCATTGCATCACTCATCCCTCTATCATTCATTCTACCTGTCACTCATCTCACTCACTCTACCCTCTATCACTCATCTCTCTATCATTCATTCCATCTGTCATTCATTATAGTCACTATTCCCTCTATCACTTATCCTTCTATCATTCATTCCATCTGTCCCTCATGTCAGTCACTATTCCCTCTATCACTCATTCCATCCATCACTCATCTCACTCACTATTCTCTCTATCACTTATCCCTCTACCATTCATTCCATCTGTCCCTCATGTCAGTCACTATTCCCTATATCACTCATTCCATCCATCACTCATCTCAGTCACTATTCCCTCTATCACTTATCTCTTTATCATTCATTCCATATGTCACTCCTCTCATCTCACTCACTATTCCCTGTGTCAGTCATTCCATCACTCATCCCTCTATCATTCATTCTACCTGTCACTCATCTCACTCACTATACCCTCTATCACTCATCTCTCTATCATTCATTCCATTTGTCATTCATTATAGTCACTATTCCCTCTATCACTTATCCTTCTATCATTCATTCCATCTGTCCCTCATGTCAGTCACTATTCCCTCTATCACTCATTCCATCCATCACTCATCTCACTCACTATTCCCTCTATCACTTATCCCTCTATCGTTCATTCCATTTGTCCCTCATGTCAGTCACTATTCCCTCTATCACTCATTCCATCCGTCACTCATCTCACTCACTATTTCCTCTATCACTTATCCCTCTATCGTTCATTCCATCAGTTACTCATCTCACTCACTATTCCCTCTATCACTTATCCCTCTATCGTTCATTCCATCTGTCACTCATCTCAGTCACTATTCCCTCTATCACTTATCCCTCTATCATTAATTCTATCTGTCATTCATTATAGTCACTATTCCCTCTATCGCTTATCCCTCTTTCATTTATCTCTTTATCATTCATTCCATTTGTCACTCATCTCACTCACTATTCCCTGTGTTAGTCATGCATTCACTCATCCCTCTATCTTTCATTCCACCTGTCACTCATCTCAGTCACTATACCCTGTGTCAGTCATTCCATCACTCATCCCTCTATCATTCATTCCTTCTATCTCTCACATCAGATACATATCCTGTTGTCACTCCTTTCATCACTCACCCCTCTATCAGTCATTTCATCTGTCGCTCATTATTCCCACTATCATTCATTCCATTTGTCACTCATTATTCCTGTTAGTCATTCCCCAGGTCACACATACCTTCTGTCACTAATTTTGATCACTTATTCCCCAGTGTCAATCCTTCAATCAATCATCCCTCTATCACTCATTCCTTCTATCAGTCACTTCGGTTGTGTATTCCCTATGTCACTACTTCTGTCACTCATTTCTTCCGCCAATCACTTCCCAAGTCACTTATTCCTCCTGTCACTCATTTCACAGGTCACTCATTTCCCAGGTTACTCATTCCTTATATCAATCATTCCTTCCGTCACTCATTTCCCAGGTACCTAATTCCCAGGTTACTCATTCCTTATATCACTCATTCCTTCTGTCACCCATTTCCCAAGTCACTTATTCCTCCTGTCACTCATTTCACAGGTCTCTCATTCCTTCCACCACTCAGTTCCCATGTCTCTCATTCCTCCTGTCACTCATTTCCCAGGTACCTCATTCCCAGGTTACTAATTCCTTCTACCAATCATTCCTTCTGTCACTCATTTCACAGGTCACTAATTCTTTCTGTCACTCATTCTACCTGTCATTCATTCCTCAGGTCACTCATTCCATCTGCCAGTCTTTTCCCAGGTCACTCATTCATTCTCTCTCTCTCATTTGCTAGGTCACTAATTCCTTCTATCATTCATTTCCTAGGTCACAAATTCCTTTTATCACTCATTTCCCAGGTCACCCATTCCTTCTCTCTCTCTCTCTCTCTCTCTCTCTCTCTCTCTCTCTCTCTCTCATTTCCCAGGTCACTCATTCCTTCTCTCTCTCTCATTTCCCAGGTCACTCATTCCTTCTCTCTCTCTCTCATTTCCCAGGTCACTCATTCCTTCTCTCTCTCTCATTTCCTAGGTCACTAATTCCTTCTCTCTCACTCATTTCCTAGGTCACTAATTCCTTTTAACACTCATTTCCCAGGCCACCCATTCATTCTCTCTCTCTCTCATTTCCCAGGTCACTCATTCCTTCTCTCTCATTTCCCAGGTCACTCATTCAAACTCTCTCTCATTTCCCAGATCACTCATTTCTTCGCTCTCTCTCTCATTTGCCAGTCACACAATCCTTCTCTCTATCTCATTTCCCAGGTCACACATTTCTTCTATCACTCATTTCCAAGGTCACACAGTCCTTCTCTCTCTCTCATTTCCCAGGTCACTCATTCCTTCTCTCTCATTTCCTAGGTCACTCATTCCTTCTCTCTCTCTCATTTCCCAGGTCACTAATTCCTTCTCTCTATCTCATTTCCCAGGTCACACATTTCTTCTATCACTCATTTCCAAGGTCACACAGTCCTTCTCTCTGTCTCATTTCCCTGGTCACTCACTCCTTCTCTCTCTCTCATTTCCCAGGTCACTCATTCCTTCTCTCTCTCTCATTCCCCAGGTCATTCATTCCTTCTCTCTCATTTCCCAGGTCACTCATTCTGCCTGTCACTCATTTCCCAGGTCACTCATTAATTCTCTCTCTCTCATTTCCTAGGTCACTAATTCCTTCTATCACTCATTTCCTAGGTCACTAATTCCTTTTATCACTCATTTCCCTGGCCACCCATTCCTTCTCTCTCTCTCTCTCTCTCTCTCTCTCATTTCCCAGGTCACTCATTCCTTCTCTCTCAATTGCCAGGTCACTCATTTCTTCTCTCTCTCATTTCTCAGGTCACTCATTCCTTCTCTCTCACTCTCATTTCCCAGTCACACATTCCTTCTCTCTATCTCATTTCCCAGGTCACACATTTCTTCTATCACTCATTTCCAAGGTCACACAGTCCTTCTCTCTCTCTCATTTCCCAGGTCACTCATTCCTTCTCTCTCTCTCTCTCTCTCTCTCTCTCTCTCTCTCTCATTTCCCAGGTCACTCATTCCTTCTCTCTCATTTCCTAGGTCACTCATTCCTTCTCTCTCATTTCTCAGTCACACACTCCTTCTCTCTATCTCATTTCCCAGGTCACACATTTCTTCTGTCACTCATTTCCAAGGTCACACAGTCCTTCTCTCTCTCTCTCATTTCCCAGGTCACTCATTCCTTCTCTCTCTCATTTCCCAGGTCACTCATTCCTTCTCTCTCTCTCATTCCCCAGGTCACTCATTCCTTCTCTCTCATTTCCCAGGTCACTCATTCTGCCTGTCACTCATTTCCCTGGTCACTCATTCAATCATTCCTTCTCTTTCATTTCCTAGGTCACTCATTCCTTCTCTCTCTCTCATTTCCCAGGTCACTCATTCCTTCTCTCTATCTCATTTCCCTGGTCACTCATTCCTTCTCTCTCTCTCATTTCCCAGGTCACTCATTCCTTCTCTCTCTCATTTCCCAGGTCACTCATTCCTTCTCTCTCTCTCATTCCCCAGGTCACTCATTCCTTCTCTCTCATTTCCCAGGTCACTCATTCTGCCTGTCACTCATTTCCCTGGTCACTCATTCAATCATTCTCTCTCTCTCATTTCCAAGGTCACTAATTCCTTCTATCACTCATTTCCTAGGTCACTAATTCCTTCTCTCTCTCATTTCCCTGGCCACCCATTCCTTCTCTCTCTCTCATTTCCCAGGTCACTCATTCCTTCTCTCTCATTTCCCAGGTCACTCATTTCTTCTCTCTCTCTCATTTCTCAGGTCACTCATTCCTTCTCTCTCACTCATTTCCCAGGTCACTCATTCCTTCTCTCTCTCTCTCTCTCATTTCCCAGTCACACATTCCTTCTCTCTATCTCATTTCCCAGGTCACACATTTCTTCTGTCACTCATTTCCAAGGTCACACAGTCCTTCTCTCTCATTTGCCAGGTCACTCATTCCTTCTCTCTCTCTCATTTCCCATGTCACTCATTCCTTCTCTCTCATTTCCTAGGTCACTCATTCCTTCTCTCTCATTTCCCAGGTCACTCATTCCTTCTCTCTCTCTCATTTCCTAGGTCACTCATTCCTTCTCTCTCTCTCATTTCCCAGGTCAGTCATTCCTTCTCTCTCTCTCTCTCTCTCTCTCTCTCATTTCCCAGTCACACAATCCTTCTCTCTATCATTTCCCAGGTCACTCATTCCTTCTCTCTCTCTCTCTCTCTCATTTCCCAGTCACTCATCCTTTCTCTCTCACTCTCTCTCATTTCCCTGTCACACATTTCTTCTCTCTATCTCATTTCTCAGGTCACACATTTCTTCTATCACTCATTTCCAAGGTCACACAGTCCTTCTCTCTCTCTCATTTCCCAGGTCACTCACTCCTACTCTCTCTCTCTCTCTATCTCATTTCCCAGGTAACTCATTCCTTCTCTCTCATTTCCTAGGTCACTCATTCCTTCTCTCTCTCTCATTTCCCAGGTCACTCATCACTTCTCTCTCTCTCTCTCTCTCTCTCTCTCTCTCTCTCTCATTTCCCAGGTCACTCATTCCTTCTCTCTCTTTCTCTCCCCTCATTTCCAAGGTCACTCATTCCTTCTCTCTCATATCTCAGGTCACTCATTCCTTCTCTCTCATTTCCCAGGTCACTCATTCCTTCTCTCTCTCTCTCTCATTTCCAATTCACTCATTCCTTCTCTCTATCTCATTTCCCAGGTCACACATTTCTTCTGTCACTCATTTCCAAGGTCACACAGTCCTTCTCTCTCATTTGCCAGGTCACTCATTCCTTCTCTCTCTCTCTCTCTCTCTCTCTCTCATTTCCCTTGTCACTCATTCCTTCTCTCTCATTTCCTAGGTCACTCATTCCTTCTCTCTCATTTCCCAGGTCACTCATTCCTCCTCTCTCTCTCATTTCCTAGGTCACTCATTCCTTCTCTCTCTCTCATTTCCCAGGTCAGTCATTCCTCCTCTCTCTCTCTCTCTCTCATTTCCCAGTCACACAATCCTTCTCTCTATCATTTCCCAGGTCACTCATTCCTTCTCTCTCTCTCTCTCTCTCTCTCTCTCTCTCATTTCCCAGTCTCTCATCCTTTCTCTCTCTCTCTCATTTCCCAGTCACACATTTCTTCTCTCTATCTCATTTCCCAGGTCACACATTTCTGCTATCACTCATTTCCAAGGTCACACAGTCCTTCTCTCTCTCTCATTTCCCAGGTCACTCATTCCTACTCTCTCTCTCTCTCTCTCTCATTTCCCAGGTAACTCATTCCTTCTCTCTCATTTCCTAGGTCACTCATTCCTTCTCTCTCTCTCATTTCCCAGGTCACTCATCACTTCTCTCTCTCTCTCTCATTTCCCAGGTCACTCATTCCTTCTCTCTCTTTCTCTCCCCTCATTTCCCAGGTCACTCATTCCTTCTCTCTCTCTCATTTCTCATGTCACTCATTCCTTCTCTCTCATATCCCAGGTCACTCATTCCTTCTCTTTCTCTCTCTCTCTCTCTCTCTCTCTCTCTCTCATTTCCAAGTCTCTCATTCCTTCTCTCTCTCATTTCTCAGGTCACTTATTCCTTCTCTCTTATTTTCCATATGGATTCCTACCTATCGATTCCTACCTACCTATAACTTCTAAAATTGTCGCTATTTAGCGTAATGAGTCGTACAAGAAATAAATGCTTTCAGACTTTAGTGTGGTTCCAAAGCACAAAAAGTTATTATTCAATATAAAAACAGATGGTTAGACACTGTGATCTAAAGACAATTAGCGCAAATAAATCATACAGACCCAAAGTACAGTTGTTACATACGCACGCGCTTTGGACCCAGATACCGGCATCAAAATAGAAACCTCCGTCAACAGCAAGGCAAGAAGACTGGCATCCAAGTTTAGAAAGCCCACATATATACACTAGCAGAGATAGGCAATACAATAGAACAGTGGCATGATTCCATTGGTTCTATTTCCTGGTTCCTCTGTTACAGTATAGTTCATAGGTCATTTTGAATGGACACAATCCAGCCTCCAACAGCCCTTTGTGTCTTTTTTGCCGCTGCATACTAAATCTAAGCTGTTTACATTACAGAGTACATTTTAATGTTTAAATCTCTATAGTCCATAGTTTGCAGACACATGTTGCGATCTTCTCACCGATGGTACCGGAAATCTGCAAAGACACAGTAGATCAGTACAACACCAAACACTATCTGCTTACCATGTACTAAACCTTAGATATCAAATTACATTTATTTCACAACATTAATAATACTGAATAAACTTTGAATATTACACGTTAATACTAGGGAATCTTTTATGTAAGTGTGTAGTGTGTAAGTATTGGGGTTTTTGGGAAAAGACGCTAGTTAGCGTTGTGAGACTACGTGTTTGTGGAGTACACCATGGTACGTGTTTTGCAGGGTTAATCATTTTATCTCTCTCTCTCTCTCTCATTTCCCAGGTCACTCATTCCTTCTCTCTCTCTCTCTCTCTCAATTCCCAGGTCACTCATTCCTTCTTTCTCTCTCATTTCCCAGGTCACTCATTCCTTCCCTCTCATTTCCCAGGTCACTAATTCCATTTCTCTCTCTCTCATTTCCCAGGTCACTCATTCCTTCTCTCTCTCTCATTTTCTAGGTCACTCATTCCTTCTATCACTCATTTCCAGGTCAATCATTCCTTCTCTCTGTTTCTCTCCCCTCATTTCCTTCTCTCTCTCTCATTTCCCAGGTCACTCATTCCTTCTCTCTCTTTCATTTCCCAGGTTACATTCCTTCTCTCTCTCTCTCTCTCAATTCCTAGGTCACTCATTCCTTCTATCACTCATTTCCCAGGTCACTCATTCCTTCTCTCTACGTCTCTCCCCTCATTTCCCATGTCTCTCATTCCTCCTCTCTCTCTCATTTCCCAGATAAATCATTCATTCTCTCTCTCTTATTTTCCAGGTCACTCATTCCCTCTCTCTCTCTAATTTACCAGGTCACTCATTCATTCTCTCTCTCTCATCTCCCAGGTCACTCATTCCTTCTCTCATTTCCCAGGTCACTCATTCCTTCTCTCTCTCTCTCTCTCTCATTTCCTAGGTCACTCATTCCTTCTCTCTTTTTCTCTCCCCTCATTTCGCAGGCCACTCATTCCATATCTCTCTAATTTCGTAGATCACTAATTCCTTCTTTCACTCGTTTCCCAGGTCACTCATTCCTTCTCTCTGTTTCACTCCCCTCATTTCCCAGATCACTCATTCCTTCCTTCTCTCTCTCTCTCTCTCTCTCTCTCTCTCTCATTTCCTAGGTCACTCATTCCTTCTCTCTCTTATTTCCCAGGTCACTCATTCCTTCTCTCTCTCTCTCTCAATTCCTAGGTCACTCATTCCTTCTCTCTCTCATTTCGTAGGTCACTCATTCCTTCTCCCTCTTTCATTTCCTAGGTCACTCATTCCTTCTCTCTGTCTCTTTTCCCAGGTCACTCATTCCTTCTCTCTCTCTCATTTCCCAGGTCACTCATTCATTCTCTCATTTCCCAGGTCACTCATTCCCTCTCTCTCATTTCCCAGGTCACATTCCTTTTCTCTCTCATTTCCAAGGTCACTAATTCCTTCTCTCTCTCTCATTTCCCAGGTCACTCTTTCCTTCTCTCTCTCTCATTTCCCAGGTCACTCATTCCTTCTCTCTCTCTCATTTCCAAGGTAACTCATTGCTTCTCTCTCTCTCATTTCCCAGGTCAGTCATTCCTTCTCTCTCTCTGTCTATCTCTCTCAATTCCTAGGTCACTCATTCCTTCTCTCTCTCATTTCCCAGGTCACTCATTCCTTTTCTCTCTCTCATTTCCTAGGTCACTAATTCCTTCTCTCTCTCTCATTTCCCAGGTCACTCATTCCTTCTCTCTCTCTCTCATTTCCTAGGTCACTCATTCCATCTCTCTCTCTCATTTCCCAGGTCACTCATTCCTTCTCTCTCTCTCTCATTTCCCAGGTAACTCATTGCTTCTCTCTCTCTCTCTCTCTCTCTCTCTCTCTCTCTCAATTACTAGGTCACTCATTCCTTCTCTCTCTCATTTCCTAGGTCACTCATTCCTTCTCCCTCTTTCATTTCCCAGGTAACTCATTCCTTCACTCTCTCTCTTTTCCTAGGTCACTCATTCCTTTTCTCTCTCTCATTTCCTAGGTCACCCATTCCTTTTCTCTCTCTCATTTCCCAGGTCACTCATTCCTTTTCTCTCTCTCATTTCCCAGGTCACTCATTCCTTCTCTCTCTCTCTCTCTCTCTCTCTCTCTCTCTCTCAATTCCTAGGTCACTTATTCCTTCTTTCTCTCATTTCCCAGGTCACTCATTCCTTCTCTCTCACTCATTTCCCAGGTAACTCATTCCTTTTCTCTCTCTCTTTTCCTAGGTCACTCAATCCTTCTCTCTCTCTCATTTCCCATGTCTCTCATTCCTTCTCTCTCTCTCATTTCCTAGGTCACTCATGTCTTCTCTCTGTTTCTCTCCCCTCATTTCCCAGGTCACTCATTCCTTCTCTCTCTCTCATTTCCCAGGTCACTAATTCCTTCTATGACTCATTTCCAAGGTCACTCGGTCCTTCTCTCTGTTTCTCTCCCCTCATTTCCCAGGTCACTCATTCCTTCTCTTTTTCTCATTTCCTAGGTCACTCATTCCTTCTCTCTCTCATTTCCCAGGTCACTGATTCCTTCTCTCTCTCTCATTTCCCAGGTCACTCATTCCTTCTCTCTCTTTTTCTCCCCTCATTTCCCAGGTAACTCATTCCTTCTCTCTCTCTCTCATTTCCTAGGTCACTCATTCCTTCTGTCTCTCTCATTTCCCAGGTCACTAATTCTGCCTCTCTCTCTCTCATTTCCCAGGCTACTCATTCCTTCTATCTCTCTCATTTCCGAGGTCACTCAGTCCTTCTCTCTCTCTCTCTCTCTCTCTCTCTCATTTCCCAAGTCACTCATTCCTTTTCTCTCTCATTTCCCTGGTCACCCATTCCTTCTATCTCTCATTTCCCAGGTCACTCATTGCTTCTCTCTGTTTCTCTCCCCTCATTTCCCTGGTCACTCATTCCTTCTCACTCTCTCATTCCTTCTCTCTCTCTCATTTCCCAGGTCACTCATTCCTTCTCTCTCTCTCTCTTTCAATTTCCAGGTCACTCATTCCCTCTCTGTCTCTCATTTCCCAGGTCACTGATTCCTTCTCTATCTCTCATTTCCGAAGTCACTCAGTCCTTCTCTCTCTCTCTCTCTCTCTCTCTCTCTCATTTCCCAAGTCTCTCATTCCTTCTCTCTCATTTCCCAGGTCACTCATTCCTTCTCTCTCTCTCATTTCCCAGGTCACTCATTCCATATCTCTCTCTCATTTCCCAGATCACTCATTCCTTCTCTCTCTCTCATTTCCCAGGTCACTAATTCCTTCTATCTCTCTCATTTCCTAGGTCACTCATTCCTTCTCTCTATTTCTCTCCCCTCATTTCCCAGGTCATTCATTCCTTCTCTCTCTCTCATTTCCTAGGTCACTCATTCCTTCTCTCTCTCATTTCCCAGGTCATCCATTCCTTCTCTCTCTCTCATTTCACAGGTCAGTCATTCCTTCTCTTTCATTTCCCAGGTCACTCATTCCATCTCTCTCTCTCATTTCCTAGGTCACTCATTCCTTCTCTCTGTTTCTTTCCCCTCATTTCCCAGGTCACTCATTCCTTCTCTCTCTCTCATTTCCCAGGTCACTAATTCCTACTATGACTCATTTCCCCAGACACTCATTCCTTCTCTCTGTTTCTCTTTCCTCATTTCCTAGGTCACTCATTCCTTCTCTCTCTCATTTCCCAGGTCACTCTTTCCTTCTCTCTCTCTCATTTCCCAGGTCACTCATTCCTTCTCTCTCTTTCTCTCCCCTCATTTCCCAGGTAACTCATTCATTCTCTCTCTCTCATTTCCGAGGTCACTCAGTCCTTCTCTCTCTCTCTCTCTCTCTCATTTCCCAAGTCACTCATTCCTTCACTCTCATTTCCCAGGTCACTCATTCCTTTTATCTCTCATTTCCCAGGTCACTCATTGCTTCTCTCTGTGTCTCTCCCCTCATTTCCCAGGTCACTCATTCCTTCTCTCTCTCATTTCCCAGGTCACTCATTCCTTCTCTCTCTCTCATTTCCTAGGTCACTCATTCTTTCTCTCTCTCTCATTTCCCAGGTCAGTCATTCCTTCTCTCTCTCTCTCTCTCTCTCTCTCTCTCTCTCATTTCCCAGTCACACAATCCTTCTCTCTATCATTTCCCAGGTCACTCATTCCTTCTCTCTCTCTCTCTCTCTCTCTCTCTCTCTCTCATTTCCCAGTCACTCATCCTTTCTCTCTCTCTCTCTCTCTCATTTCCCAGTCACACATTCCTTCTCTCTATCTCATTTCCCAGGTCACACATTTCTTCTATCACTCATTTCCAAGGTCACACAGTCCTTCTCTCTCTCTCATTTCACAGGGCACTCATTCCTACTCTCTCTCTCTCTCTCTCTCTCTCTCATTTCCCAGGTAACTCATTCCTTCTCTCTCATTTCCTAGGTCACTCATTCCTTCTCTCTCTCTCATTTCCCAGGTCACTCATCACTTCTCTCTCTCTCTCTCATTTCCCAGGTCACTCATTCCTTCTCTCTCTTTCTCTCCCCTCATTTCCCAGGTCACTCATTCCTTCTCTCTCTCTCATTTCTCAGGCACTCATTCCTTCTCTCTCATTTCCCAGGTCACTTATTCCTTCTCTCTTATTTTCCATATGGATTCCTACCTATCGATTCCTACCTACCTATAACTTCTAAAATTGTCGCTATTTAGCGTAATGAGTCGTACAAGAAATAAATGCTTTCAGACTTTAGTGTGGTTCCAAAGCACAAAAAGTTATTATTCAATATAAAAACAGATGGTTAGACACTGTGATCTAAAGAGAGTTAGCGCAAATAAATCATACAGACCCACGGTACAGTTGTTACATACGCACGCGCTTTGGACCCAGATACCGGCATCAATATAGAAACCTCCGTCAACAGCAAGGCAAGAAGACTGGCATCCAAGTTTAGAAAGCCCACATATATACACTAGCAGAGATAGGCAATACAATAGAACAGTGGCATGATTCCATTGGTTCTTTTTCCTGGTTCCTCTGTTACAGTATAGTTCATAGGTCATTTCGAATGGACACAATCCAGCCTCCAACAGCCCTTTGTGTCCTTTTTCCCGCTGCATACTAAATCTAAGCTGTTTACATTACAGAGTACATTTTAATGTTTAAATCTCTATAGTCCATAGTTTGCAGACACATGTTGCGATCTTCTCACCGATGGTACCGGAAATCTGCAAAGACACAGTAGATCAGTACAACACCAAACACTATCTGCTTACCATGTACTAAACCTTAGATATCAAATTACATTTATTTCACAACATTAATAATACTGAATAAACTTTGAATATTACACGTTAATACTAGGGAAGCTTTTATGTAAGTGTGTAGTGTGTAAGTATTGGGGTTTTGGGAAAAGACGCTAGTTAGCGTTGTGAGACTACGTGTTTGTGGAGTACAAAAAGCAGGGTGTTTTGCAGGGTTAATCATTTTATCTCTCTCTCTCATTTCCCAGGTCACTCATTCCTTCTCTCTCTCAATTCCCAGGTCACTCATTCCTTCTTTCTCTCTCATTTCCCAGGTCACTCATTCCTTCCCTCTCATTTCCCAGGTCACTAATTCCTTTTCTCTCTCTCTCATTTCCCAGGTCACTCATTCCTTCTCTCTCTCTCATTTTCTAGGTCACTCATTCCTTCTATCACTCATTTCCAGGTCACTCATTCCTTCTCTCTGTTTCTCTCCCCTCATTTCCTTCTCTCTCTCTCATTTCCCAGGTCACTCATTCCTTCTCTCTCTTTCATTTCCCAGGTTACTCATTCCTTCTCTCTCTCTCATTTCCTAGGTCACTCATTCCTTCTATCACTCATTTCCCAGGTCACTCATTCCTTCTCTCTATGTCTCTCCCCTCATTTCCCATGTCTCTCATTCCTGCTCTCTCTCATTTCCCAGATAAATCTCTCTCTTATTTTCCAGGTCACTCATTCCCTCTCTCTCTCTAATTTACCAGGTCACTCATTCCTTCTCTCTCTCTCATCTCCCAGGTCACTCATTCCTTCTCTCTCTCTCTCTCTCTCTCTCTCTCATTTCCCAGGTCACTCATTCCTTCTCTCTTTTTCTCTCCCCTCATTTCCCAGGCCATTCATTCCATATCTCTCTCATTTCCTAGATCACTAATTCATTCTATCACTCATTTCCCAGGTCACTCATTCCTTCTCTCTGTTTCTCTCCCCTCATTTCCCAGGTCACTCATTCCTTCTCTCTCTCTCATTTCCCAGGTCACTCATTCCTTCCCTCTCATTTCCCAGGTCACTAATTCCTTTTCTCTCTCTCTCATTTCCCAGGTCACTCATTCCTTCTCTCTCTCTCATTTTCTAGGTCACTCATTCCTTCTATCACTCAATTCCAGGTCACTCATTCCTTCTCTCTGTTTCTCTCCCCTCATTTCCTTCTCTCTCTCTCATTTCCCAGGTCACTCATTCCTTCCATTGTGAGACTACGTGTTTGTGGAGTACAAAAAGCAGGGTGTTTTGCAGGGTTAATCATTTTATCTCTCTCTCTCTCTCATTTCCCAGGTCACTCATTCCTCCTCTCTCTCAATTCCCAGGTCACTCATTCCTTCTTTCTCTCTCATTTCCCAGGTCACTCATTCCTTCCCTCTCATTTCCCAGGTCACTAATTCCTTTTCTCTCTCTCTCATTTCCCAGGTCACTCATTCCTTCTCTCTCTCTCATTTTCTAGGTCACTCATTCCTTCTATCACTCATTTCCAGGTCACTCATTCCTTCTCTCTGTTTCTCTCCCCTCATTTCCTTCTCTCTCTCTCATTTCCCAGGTCACTCATTCCTTCTCTCTCTTTCATTTCCCAGGTTACTCATTCCTTCTCTCTCTCTCATTTCCTAGGTCACTCATTCCTTCTATCACTCATTTCCCAGGTCACTCATTCCTTCTCTCTATGTCTCTCCCCTCATTTCCCATGTCTCTCATTCCTGCTCTCTCTCATTTCCCAGATAAATCTCTCTCTTATTTTCCAGGTCACTCATTCCCTCTCTCTCTCTAATTTACCAGGTCACTCATTCCTTCTCTCTCTCTCATCTCCCAGGTCACTCATTCCTTCTCTCTCATTTCCCAGGTCACTCATTCCTTCTCTCTCTCTCTCTCTCTCTCATTTCCCAGGTCACTCATTCCTTCTCTTTTTTTCTCTCCCCTCATTTCCCAGGCCATTCATTCCATATCTCTCTCATTTCCTAGATCACTAATTCATTCTATCACTCATTTCCCAGGTCACTCATTCCTTCTCTCTGTTTCTCTCCCCTCATTTCCCAGGTCACTCATTCCTTCTCTCTCTCTCTCATTTCCTAGGTCACACATTCCTTCTCTCTCTTATTTCCCAGGTCACTCATTCCTTCTCTCTCTCAATTCCTAGGTCACTAATTCCTTCTCTCTATCATTTCATAGGTCACTCATTCCTTCTCCCTCTTTCATTTCCCAGGTCACTCATTCCTTCTCTCTCTCTCATTTCCCAGGTCACTCTTTACTTCTCTCTCTCTCATTTCCCAGGTCACTCATTCATTCTCTCTCTCTCATTTCCCAGGTCACTCATTCCCTTTCTCTCCTTTCCCAGGTCACTCATTCCTTTTCTCTCTCTCATTTCCTAGGTCACTAATTCCTTCTCTCTCTCTCTCATTTCCCAGGTCACTCATTCCTTCTCTCTCTCTCTCATTTCCTTGGTCACTCATTCCTTCTCTCTCTCTCATTTCCCAGGTCACTCATTCCTTCTCTCTCTCTCATTTCCCAGGTAACTCATTGCTTCTCTCTCTCTCTCTCTCTCTCTCTCTCTCAATTCCTAGGTAACTCATTCCTAGGTCACTCATTCCTTCTCTCTCTCATTTCCTAGGTCACTCATTCCTTCTCCCTCTTTCATTTCCCAGGTAACTCATTCCTTTTCTCTCTCTCATTTCCCAGGTCACTCATTCCTTCTCTCTCTCTCATTTCCCAGGTCACTCATTCCTTCTCTCTCTCTCTCTATCTCTCTCAATTCCTAGTTCACTCATTCCTTCTCTCTCTCATTTCCCAGGTCACTCATTCCTTCTCTCTCTCTCATTTCCCAGGTAACTCATTCCTTCTCTCTCTTTTCCTAGGTCACTCATTCCTTCTCTCTCTCTCATTTCCCATGTCTCTCATGCCTTCTCTCTCTCTCATTTCCTAGGTCACTCATGTCTTCTCTCTGTTTCTCTCCCCTCATTTCCCAGGTCACTCATTCCTTCTCTCACTCTCATTTCCCAGGTCACTAATTCCTTCTATGACTCATTTTCCAGGTCACTCGGTCCTTCTCTCTGTTTCTCTCCCCTCATTTCCCTGGTCACTCATTCCTTCTCTTTTTCTCATTTCCTAGGTCACTCATTCCTTCTCTCTCTCATTTCCCAGGTCACTCATTCCTTCTCTCTCTCATTTCCCAGGTCACTCATTCCTTCTCTCTCTCTCATTTCCCAGGTCACTCATTCCTTCTCTCTCTTTCTCTCCCCTCATTTCCCAGGTAACTCTTTCCTTCTCTCTCTCTCATTTCCTAGGTCACTCATTCCTTCTGTCTCTCTCATTTCCCAGGTCACTCATTCCTTCTCTCTCTCTCATTTCCCAGGTCACTCATTCCTTCTATCTCTCTCATTTCCTAGGTCACTCATTCCTTCTCTCTATTTCTCTCCCCTCATTTCCCAGGTCATTCATTCCTTCTCTCTCTCTCATTTCCTAGGTCACTCATTCCTTCTCTCTCTCATTTCCCAGGTCATCCATTCCTTCTCTCTCTCTCATTTCACAGGTCACTCATTCCTTCTCTCTCATTTCCCAGGTCACTCATTCCATCTCTCTCTCTCATTTCCTAGGTCACTCATTCCTTCTCTCTGTTTCTTTCCCCTCATTTCCCAGGTCACTCTTTCCTTCTCTCTCTCTCATTTCCCAGGTCACTAATTCCTACTGTGACTCATTTCCCAGGTCACTCATTCCTTCTCTCTGTTTCTCTTTCCTCATTTCCTAGATCACTCATTCCTTCTCTCTCTCATTTCCCAGGTCACTCATTCCTTCTCTCTCTCTCATTTCCCAGGTCACTCATTCCTTCTCTCTCTTTCTCTCCCCTCATTTCCCAGGTAACTCATTCCTTCTCTCTCTCTCATTTCCCAAGTCACTCATTCCTTCTCTCTCTCATTTCCCAGGTCACTCATTCCTTCTATCTCTCATTTCCCAGGTCACACATTCCTTCTCTCTCTCTCTCTCTAATTTTCTAGGTCACTCATTCCTTCTCTGTCTCTCATTTCCCATGTCACTGATTCCTTCTCTCTCTCTCATTTCTGAGGTCACTCAGTCCTTCTCTCTCTCTCTCTCTCTTTTCCCAAGTCACTCATTCCTTCTCTCTCTCATTTCCCAGGTCACTCATTCCTTCTCTCTCTCTCATTTCCCAGGTCACTCATTCCTTCTCTCTCTCTCATTTCCCAGGTCACTCATTCCTTCTATCTCTCTCATTTCCTAGGTCACTCATTACTTCTCTCTATTTCTCTCCCCTCATTTCCCAGGTTACTCATTCCTTCTCTCTCTCTCATTTCCTAGGTCACTCATTCCTGCTCTCTCTCTCATTTCCCAGGTCACTCATTCCTTCTCTCTCTCTCATTTCCTAGGTCACTCATTCTTTCTATCTCTCATTTCCCAGGTCACTCATTCCTTCTCTCTCTCTCATTTCCCAGGTCACTCATTCCTTCTCTCTCTCTCATTTACCAGGTCACTCATTCCTTCTCTCTCTCTCATTTCCCAGGTCACTCATCCCTCCTCTCTCTCTTATTTCCTAGGTCACTCATTCCTTCTCTCTGTTTCTCTCCCCTCATTTCCCAGGCCACTCATTCCTCCTCTCTCTCTTATTTCCTAGGTCACTAATTCCTTCTATCACTCAATTCCCAGGTCACTCATTCCTTCTGTCTCTCTCTCTCATTTCCTAGTTCACTCATTCCTTCTCTCTCTGTTATTTGCCATGTCACGCATTCCTTCTCTCTCTCTCTCATTTCCCAGGTCACTCATTCCTTCTCTCTCTCTCTCTCATTTCCTAGGTCACTCATTCCTTCTCTCTCTCATTTCCTGGGTCACTCATTCCTTCAACCTCTTTCATTTTCCATGTCACTCATTCCTGCTCTCTCATTTCCCAGGTCACTCATTCCTTCTCTCTCTCTCTTTTCCCAGGTCACTCATTCCTTCTCTCTCTCTCATTTCCCAGGTCACTCATTCCCTCTCTCTCATTTCCCAGGTCACTCATGCCTTCTCTCTCTCTCTCATTTCCCAGGTCACTCATTCCTTCTCTCTCTCTCTCATTTCCCAGGTCACTCATTCCTTCTCTCTCTCTCTTTTCCCAGGTTACTCATTCCTTCTCTCTCTCTCTCACTCAATTCCTAGGTCACTCATTCCTTCTCTCTCTCATTTCCCAGGTCACTCATTCCTTCTCCCTCTTTCATTTCCCAGGTCACTCATTCCTTCTCTCTCTCTCATTTCCCAGGTCACTCATTCCTTCTCTCTCTCATTTCCCAGGTCACTCATTCCTTCTCTCTCTCTCATTTCCCAGGTCACTCATTCCTTCTCTCTCTCTCATTTCCCAGGTGACATTCCCTCTCTCTCATTTCCCAGTTCACTCATTCCTACTCTCTCTCTCATTTCCCAGGTCACTCATTCCTTCTCTCTCTCTCATTTCCCAGGTCACTTTTGCCTTCTCTCTCTCATTTCCCAGGTCACTCATTCCTTATCTCTCTCTCATTATCTAGGTCACTAATTCCTTCTCTCTCTCTCATTTCCTAGGTCACTCATTCCTTCTCTCTCTCTCATTTCCCAGGTTACTCATTCCTTCTCTCTCTCTCATTTCCCAGGTCACTCATTCCTTCTCTCTCTCTCTCTCTCTCTCTCTCTCAATTCCTAGGTCACTCATTCCTTCTCTCTCATTTCACAGGTCACTCATTCCTTCTCCCTCTTTTATTTCCCAGGTCACTCATTCCTTCTCTTTCTCTCATTTCCCAGGTCACTCATTCCTTCTCTCTGTCTCATTTCCCAGGTCACTCATTCCTTCTCTCTCTCTCTCATTTCCCAGGTCACTTATTCCTTCTCTCTCTCTCATTTCCCAGGTCACTCATACCTTCTATTACTTTTTTTTTGTTACTGTCTGTTATTTTCAGTCTGTCATTTATCTCTGTCTCTAAATACCTCGGCCACTAGTCCTCTGTCTTGGATCCTCTCTTCCCTGTATCAACTCATTACCTCTACCACTGACCCTAGAGCAGTAGAACTGCTTCATAGACAAACGTGTTACAGAGAAAGCTATGAAAGTACTACAGCAATATTTTACAGCACAGAACTTTGCAACGTTGTTGCTTTTTCATTATGGGTTGGGACAAAGGCCCTGATTCAGAGCCAGT
Source organism: Taudactylus pleione (assembly GCA_031769625.1). Classification (NCBI taxonomy): domain Eukaryota; kingdom Metazoa; phylum Chordata; class Amphibia; order Anura; family Myobatrachidae; genus Taudactylus; species Taudactylus pleione. The sequence continues at coordinate 9,611,634 of JAUIMM010000391.1, forward strand.
TGCTCTGACAGAGCACTCGCTCTGAATCAGGGCCGGGCCTTTTTTTTATAGAAAGGCCTCCTGGCCACTCGCATAGCTGTAGGAGACCACCCACAGCTATAGCGAGCTGCCAGGAAGATGGTCGTGATGGTCAAGACTATCGTGACCATCGGGCTTGCGACAAGACCCTTGTGGTAGGGTCTCGGTGCCGCAAGCCCCAGAGAGCTTTCGTCTTAAACAGAGCCGAAAGCTCTCCCACTGACATCACTTGTAGGCGTTCTCATGGGAATGCCTCCTGGGCAGCCACCCTCCGGGCCCGCCCACCAAAGGGGGCGTGATGTCACTCAACATCGACAGCACGCCCCCTTTGGTACGAGACCCGGAGCGACGGCTTGCCCGTCGCTATCCGGGTCTCGCGCATGCGCACAACGGAGCCGGCTCCATCGTGCGCATGCACTCTGGGCCACCATCAACCCGGTTGCAAGCACTCAGTGCTTGCGACCGGGTCTGAATCAGGCCCAAAGTTTATTGAAGTGACATCATATACCAATGAGTTTGTGATATGCTTACCCAACACGTCAGTGCCACACAGGATGTGGCGTGGGGAGTGAATTGGGGGAGATGGGATTTTGCATGAATTTTCTTGTGTATTTTTTTATTCACTGATTTGTTTTACTTTTTTCAATTAACTTTTTACTTCAGGTCAGGAGGGAGCTGATTCAGGTTTCCCCAATTTGGTAATAAGAATAGACTGTTTGTCACTGTGATCTAATGCTAGCTGGTATGCCATCCCCAAACACAGACTGCTTATATAATAGACCCATGCAGCTACCGATGTAATGATACACACTGCGCCATCTGGCGTACGATGATGCAATGTATGGTTACATGCTCCATATAACAGCACTGTGTCATTCATTGTATCATCCCATCTGCCTTGCAGGACAGCAATGGGAGAATACAATGAACGACCATTGGAAACAACAGATCGGACGTGCGCACGATACGATGTATAATATATATCGTTCCTATCCACGTCGGAATGATATATCGTACGATACATTACGTGTTGTGTAACCAGCTTAAGGAAGAGATACAAGATGGCTGGTCATCAGTTGAGGGGGCAATGCGGTAAATGCTGACAAGGAATATTCCCTTTTTAAAATGGCTACTTTTTGCTGGTCAACATAATATGGTCAGTCATTCACCTTCTCGTTGGGTTACATTTGTTTGCATTTTATTCAAACATCTAGAATAAGTGTAGACTGCAGACTGAGCTTTCAATCTCTTTGCAAATATCAACCCTACTCACTGAGTAATTGCACCCCATCAAGATCCTGCTTCATCATCAAGCACCCCAATGATGTGATGCAAGGCTTTGCCATAATTACCCAGAGACAGTACTTCGGTAGCATTGTACCTTAACTCCTATGAGTATAATTTTCCTTTATTACCCTCGGGTCACATGTGATAAGGGCAGTACATAAATTTAAACACGGAACCCATTTCACATGCTTCCTATCCAATTCAGAATGGTTGGCAGTAATAATTGCCTATAACTGCCACGCATTTTAGCAATCAAACATTGTAAGTATCCTGCATTACCGTTATTCAGGGTCAATTGATGATAAGACTTTCCTCTGCATCTGATAGAGGAGAAGAGCTAAATTTTCAAAACCGTTTCCACAAAACGTTTTCAGAGTTTGCATTTGGGCAATTCTGCTGGAGGATTTCGTCCTTAAGTGTCCTCAGCCCTACCCCGACTACGCCACACAATGAGTGGACCGTCGTTGTCCCAACTATGTGTAGAATAGAAATTCTGCAAAGTGCGAATTTACAGGACGCAAAGTGGCTGCAATTGCGATAAGCTGCGGCGGCCAGATTTTCTATCTTATGCTAATGTCAGTGTCCGTACAGCTTCAAGTGAGAAGCCACTCCGCAACCATCATCAATATCATCTGTACTTGAACCAAGCAAGAGATCCAACAAAAAACTGGCTTTCCGTCTCCTTACCCATGACTCAGTGTAGCACAAAACTGTAGCTACACGCCCACGACATTCCCACGAGATGTTGCCACCCAAAAACGCCCAAGTCACGCAAGATGAGTTCCTGCCAACATCCATCTGACTCATAATTGTCTGGCGATGGACAAAGATGTTTGATTTAGCTTCTGCGCAGTTTTCTAGTACTCACTATTCAATGCCATATATGGAGCTACCTCGGACTCAAGCCCTCGGTGCGCAGTGCTGAAGCAAAAGAGAAATGTGAACGTTGCACCTCTGCCAAGCAACCACAAGATTGCGGCCTTGTGGAAGTTCTCCGCAATTTTTACTAAATTCTAATGAAAAAGGGACATGATACTGGGCACACAAATGGTACAAGCTGCGACATCATCATTGTCCAATTTGTCCAAATTTGATGAGATCTGACCATTTGGTGTCTAGAATAATCTACAGGGTCCCTTCTGGTAAATAAAATTTGGGCCTGCTGGTTTCATCAGAAGATGACTCTACCTCAGACCACTGGTGACCATCATCCAAATACATTTACCAACATAAATGAATTTGATTAGGTCTCATTGCAGTAATGGGTTTGTTTTGGAGCTAGAGATGCTATGATGTTAGGACAAATTCCCAATATTTTGACCAACTTATGTGGAAACTTTAGAAGGGTAAAATAAATAAGGAGAAGAAGCATAATTTAATTTAACCTGTTTCCTCCACCTGTTAATTTTTTTAAAGTCCTGTGCTACTTTTTCTACCATAGATCTCCTGTGACATCTGACTGCCTGGACCCATCTTTCCCGATAACTCCAGGTCCTCTGGTACCTTCCGGCCCTGCGGTTCACCCTCTCTGGCGAACTCCTTCTTTGCTTCCGTGGCTCCCTTTCTCTCTCCCGTGGCTTTTACGGCTCCAGTAGCCCCCACATGAAGCTTGAGGCGATCCCTGGAGCCCCCCAGGATGGGGATTTGGAATTTGTCTTGGCCACGGAGAAGGAATTCGAAGAAGTTCTGTCTATGTCTCACGGCATATACGGAGGACTGGATTACCTGCCAAGTCGATACCACAGCTGGGTCAATGAGAAGGACAGGATGGTGGTTCTAGCCAAGAAGGGAGGAGATGTTGTAAGGAAACTTAATGATTGGCAGAAACATACATTCTCATCTGTGTTCTAAAATCCATTGAGCTCTCTCTTCTGTCTTTCATGGTCCTGTCAACCATCCTACATAGTGCTGTCATCATTTGGTTTAAACTTGTCAAACCTCATTACTTTCACTGTCTTCTTTCTCCAAAGCTGGTGGCAGATATGAGTTGTTTTAATTTCCAAACCAGCCACTGAGTGCACACTGTTGAGTTGTAGGGTCATTATACTGTACGCGCACCATTACAATGCATGCACCAATCAGCTTTAATGTGATTATATATATATATATATATATATATATACACAGATGTGTCCACATACACGTTTCCTAAAATCTAGCCATATGGCCAAACGTGCCATGACTTTGAATCTGCACATTAGCTACACCTTGTGATTTTTCTTATATTTTGCTACTTTGATCCGCTACTTTATATGAATACTTTTGCAGGAAAATAAAATTGGGATTTATCCAATTGCTAGGTGCCTTGCAGCATCTTAGCCATGCTGGCAACCTGTGCCAAATGAAGCAAAAAAGTAAAGGTGTATGAGGACACATATGTATATATATATATATATATATATATATATATATATATATATTTAAAACGTAAATTATTTTTTTCTCTTACATTTTTTTTCTAAGCAAAGATCAGACTGAATGATCCACTTGGAATGTTTGTTGTCAGCTTCAAACACCAAAGACATCCACCCTTAGCATGTTCCTCATAATTATCTTCATCTTTCTGATTCCGAGAACATTGCGTGGCTTCTGTATGTTGACACTAACCCTAACGCTCAGACGGCAGCCATCGTTTCTCTCTCAAGGACATCTGTTAGATTTTGGGGCAGATATATCAAAGCTTGGAGAGAGTTAAAGTAGAGAAAGATTTAGGAGGCAGATTTACTAAGCCTTGGAGAGAGAACAAGTAACAACAACCAATCAGCTCCATAATTGTCATTTTTCAAACACAACCTGTAAAGTGTCAGGAGCTGATTGGTTGGTACTTTATCCCCCTCCAAGCTTTGATAAATCTCCCCCTAACTCCTTTACTTTTCATATTAATCATCACTGAAAGATTCCCAGAATGTGAATACTAACCGCCGAAGAGATCAGAAGAGCATTGTCCTAAGGGAATTATAGTTTGAGAGAGACATACTGTACTGTATATTGTATTACAGACTATTTAGTAGGGGGTATATTTACCAAAGTGAGAGTTTTTAGAAATGGAGATGTTGCCCATAGCAACCAATCAGATTTTAGCTATTATCTTTTAGAATAGTGATTTTCAACCTTTTTCAACTGGAGGCACACTACACAAGATTTTAAAATTGCCAAGGCACACTATCCGGCAATGCGGTGTGCGCAGGGCTGCCATCAGAAATTGTGGGGCCCAGTACTAACAAAATAGACAGGGCCCCCCGGGGCATAGGGCAGACTTTGCCTGGAGCTGTGGATGTGGGTGGAGCTACTTCGGGGGTGGTGCATCTATTGGTGCATAAAACAGGGATGCTAAACATGGTGGTGGGGGGGTAAATGGCAGGGAAGGATGGACATTACTGTGGGGACACAGGGCAGGGAAGGCTGGACAAGTGGGGGCACTGGGCTGGCAAGAGTAAATTGGGGTGGCATAAAGAAGGGAAGGCTGGTTGGTCTCGGGGGGGGCAAAGGGCAGGGAAGGCCAGCTGGACTAGGGGAGAGGCAAGGCAGAGAAGGCAGGCAGGCTGGGGATGAGGGGCTGCAGGGAAGACTGGCTGGACTGGAGCAGGGAAGACAGGCTGGCTGGCAGGACTAGGAGGGGGTAGGAGCGCAGGGAAGGCTGGCTGGATTGAGGGAGGGGCTGGGAAGGTAGGCTGACTAAACTAGAGGGCTGGCTGGACTGTGGTACGGTGGGCAGGGAATGAAGGCTGGCTGGACTGGGGAGGGGGCAGAGAAAGTAGGCAGGCTAGCTGGAATGGAGGTTGGGCAGGGAAGACAGACTGGCTGGACTGGGGATGGGGGAGCGGACAGGGAAGGCTGGCTGGACTGGGGGGGACAGTGCAGGGAAGGCAGGATGGCTGGCTGGACTAGGGGGTGGGCAGACTGGCAGGACTAGGGGGCAGTGCAGGGAAGGCTGGATGGCAGGACTGGGGGGTGGGCAGGCTGGCTGGACTGGGGGGTGGGCAGCCTGGCTGGACTCACGGGGGGCACAAAGCAGGATCAACATACCTGCTCTTTTCATAGTACTTCCTGTCCTGAGAGAGAGGGGCGAGGAATGCACTGGGTGGGAGAGAGAGCATCAGCGATGCGGCATGTGAACTATTGAGCTGGCCATGAGCCAATCATAGCTCGTAGAACGGCAGCCAATCAGAGCAGCTGCTTCTGATTAGCTGCCGCTCCGTGAGCTGTAATTGGAACCGACCGTGAGCCAATCACAGCTCGCGGAGCAGCAGCCAATCAGGAGAGGCTACTCTGATAGGTTGCCGTTCTGTGAGCTATGATTGGCTCATGGCCAGCTCCATTGTTTACATGCCGCAGCGCTGATGATTTTCCTTGCCAGCTTGCTGCTGCCACGCTCCGGGCCCGGGACTGGAGGCCCGGCAGTCCCCCCTGATGGCGGCCCTGGGTGTGCGTGACTAATTAAAAAACATAAACATTCGCTCCCACATAAAAATAATATACACACATATTGGCCTCCACAGGAAAAAAACACACTACATTGGCCTCCTCAGGAATAAAACATACTTATTGGCCTCCTCAGGAATAAAACACACTACATTGGCCTCCACAGGAATAAAACACACTACATTGGCCTCCTCAGGAATAAAATACACTACATTGGCCTCCACAGGAATAAAACACACTACATTGGCCTCCACAGGAATAAAACACACTACATTGGCCTCCACAGGAATAAAACACACTACATTGGCATCCTCAGGAATAAAACACACTACATTGGCCTACTCAGGAATAAAACACACTACATTGGCCTCTTCAGGAATAAAACACACTACATCGGCTTCCTCAGGAATAAAACACACTACATTGGCCTCCACAGGAATAAAACACACTACATTGGCCTTGTCAGGAATAAAACACACATACATTGGCCTCTTCGGAAATAAAACACACTACATTGGCCTCCTCAGGAATAAAACACACTACATTGGCCACCTCAGGAATAAAACACACTACATTGGCCTCCTCAGGAATAAAACACACTACATTGGCGTCCACAGGAATAAAACACACTACATTGGCATCCTTAGGAATAAAACACACTTATTGACCTCCTCAGGAATAAAACACACTACATTGGCCTCCACAGGAATAAAACACACTACATTGGCCTCCTCAGGAATAAAACACACTACATTGGCGTCCACAGGAATAAAACACACTACATTGGCATCCTTAGGAATAAAACACACTTATGGACCTCCTCAGGAATAAAACACACTACATTGGCCTCCACAGGAATAAAACACACTACATTGCCTCCACAGGAAAAAAACACACTACATTGGCCTCCTCAGGAATAAAACATACTTATTGGCCTCCTCAGGAATAAAACACACTACATTGGCCTCCACAGGAATAAAACACACTACATTGGCCTCCTCAGGAATAAAACACACTACATTGGCCTCCACAGGAATAAAACACACTACATTGGCCTCCTCAGGAATAAAACACACTACATTGGCCTCCACAGGAATAAAACACACTACATTGGCATCCTCAGGAATAAAACACACTACATTGGCCTCCTCAGGAATAAAACACACTACATTGGCCTCTTCAGGAATAAAACACACTACATCGGCCTCCTCAGGAATAAAACACACTACATTGGCCTCCACAGGAATAAAACACACTACATTGGCCTTGTCAGGAATAAAACACACATACATTGGCCTCCTCGGAAATAAAACACACTACATTGGCCTCCTCAGGAATAAAACACACTACATTGGCCACCTCAGGAATAAAATACACTACATTGGCCTCCTCAGGAATAAAACACACTACATTGGCGTCCACAGGAATAAAACACACTACATTTACATCCTCAGGAATAAAACACACTTATTGACCTCCTCAGGAATAAAACACACTACATTGGCCTCCACAGGAATAAAACACACTACATTGGCCTCCTCAGGAATAAAACACACTACATTGGCGTCCACAGGAATAAAACACACTACATTGGCATCCTTAGGAATAAAACACACTTATGGACCTCCTCAGGAATAAAACACACTACATTGGCCTCCACAGGAATAAAACACACTACATTGGTCTCCTCAGGAATAAAACACACTACATTGGCCTCCTCAGGAATAAAACACACTACATTGGCCTCCTCAGGAATAAAACACACTACATTGGCCTCCTCAGGAATAAAACACACTACATTGACCTCCTCAGGAATAAAACACACTTATTGACCTCCTCAGGAATAAAACACACTACATTGGCCTCCACAGGAATAAAACACACTACATTGGCGTCCACAGGAATAAAACACACTACATTGGCATCCTTAGGAATAAAACACACTTATTGACCTCCTCAGGAATAAAACACACTACGTTGGCCTCCACAGGAATAAAACAGACTACATTGGTCTCCTCAGGAATAAAACACACTACATTGGCCTCCTCAGGAATAAAACACACTACATTGGCCTCCTCAGGAATAAAACACACTTATTGACCTCCTCAGGAATAAAACACACTACATTGGCCTCCACAGGAATAAAACACACTACATTGGCCTCCTCAGGAATAAAACACACTACATTGGCCTCCACAGGAATAAAACACACTACATTGGCCTCCTCAGGAATAAAACACACTACATTGGCCTCTTCAGGAATAAAACACACTACATTGGCCTCCTCAGGAATAAAACACACTACATTGGCCTCCACAGGAATAAAACACACTACATTGGCCTCCTCAGGAATAAAACACACTACATTGGCCTCCTCAGGAATAAAACACACTACATTGGCCTCTTCAGGAATAAAACACACTACATTGGCCTCCTCAGGAATAAAACACACTACATTGGCCTCCACAGGAATAAAACACACTACATTGGCCTTGTCAGGAATAAAACACACATACATTGGCCTCCTCGGAAATAAAACACACTACATTGGCCTCCTCAGGAATAAAACACACTACATTGGCCTCCTCAGGAATAAAACACACTACATTGGCCTCCTCAGGAATAAAACACACTACATTGGCCTCTTCAGGAATAAAACACACTACATTGGCATCCTTAGGAATAAAACACACTTATGGACCTCCTCAGGAATAAAACACACTACATTGGCCTCCACAGGAATAAAACACACTACATTGGTCTCCTCAGGAATAAAACACACTACATTGGCCTCCTCAGGAATAAAACACACTACATTGGCCTCCTCAGGAATAAAACACACTACATTGGCCTCCTCAGGAATAAAACACACTACATTGACCTCCTCAGGAATAAAACACACTTATTGACCTCCTCAGGAATAAAACACACTACATTGGCGTCCACAGGAATAAAACACACTACATTGGCATCCTTAGGAATAAAACACACTTATTGACCTCCTCAGGAATAAAACACACTACATTGGCCTCCACAGGAATAAAACAGACTACATTGGTCTCCTCAGGAATAAAACACACTACATTGGCCTCCTCAGGAATAAAACACACTACATTGGCCTCCTCAGGAATAAAACACACTTATTGACCTCCTCAGGAATAAAACACACTACATTGGCCTCCACAGGAATAAAACACACTACATTGGCCTCCTCAGGAATAAAACACACTACATTGGCCTCCACAGGAATAAAACACACTACATTGGCCTCCTCAGGAATAAAACACACTACATTGGCCTCTTCAGGAATAAAACACACTACATTGGCCTCCTCAGGAATAAAACACACTACATTGGCCTCCACAGGAATAAAACACACTACATTGGCCTCCTCAGGAATAAAACACACTACATTGGCCTCCTCAGGAATAAAACACACTACATTGGCCTCTTCAGGAATAAAACACACTACATTGGCCTCCTCAGGAATAAAACACACTACATTGGCCTCCACAGGAATAAAACACACTACATTGGCCTTGTCAGGAATAAAACACACATACATTGGCCTCCTCGGAAATAAAACACACTACATTGGCCTCCTCAGGAATAAAACACACTACATTGGCCACCTCAGGAATAAAACACACTACATTGGCGTCCTCAGGAATAAAACACACTACATTGGCGTCCACAGGAATAAAACACACTACATTGGCATCCTTAGGAATAAATCACACTTATTGACCTCCTCAGGAATAAAACACACTACATTGGCCTCCACAGGAATAAAACACACTACATTGGCCTCCTCAGGAATAAAACACACTACATTGGCGTCCACAGGAATAAAACACACTACATTGGCATCCTTAGGTATAAAACACACTTATTGACCTCCTCAGGAATAAAACACACTATATTGGCCTCCACAGGAATAAAACACACTACATTGGTCTCCACAGGAATAAAACACACTACATTGGCCTCCTCAGGAATAAAACACACTACATTGGCCTCCTCAGGAATAAAACACACTACATTGGCCTCCTCAGGAATAAAACACACTACATTGACCTCCTCAGGAATTAAACACACTTATTGACCTCCTCAGGAATAAAACACACTACATTGGCCTCCACAGGAATAAAACACTACATTGGCCTCCTCAGGAATAAAACACACTACATTGGCCTCTACAGGAATAAAACACACTACATTGGCATCCTCAGGAATAAAACACACTACATTGGCGTCCACAGGAATAAAACACACTACATTGGCATCCTTAGGAATAAAACACACTTATTGACCTCCTCAGGAATAAAACACACTACATTGGCCTCCACAGGAATAAAACACACTACATTGGTCTCCTCAGGAATAAAACACACTACATTGGCCTCCTCAGGAATAAAACACACTACATTGGCCTCCTCAGGAATAATTTGCCTCCTCAGGAATAAAACACACTACATTGGCCTCCTCAGGAATAAAACACACTACATTGACCTCCTCAGGAATAAAACACACTTATTGACCTCCTCAGGAATAAAACACACTACATTGGCCTCCACAGGAATAAAACACACTACATTGGCCTCCTCAGGAATAAAACACACTACATTGGCCTCCACAGGAATAAAACACACTACATTGGCATCCTCAGGAATAAAACACACTACATTGGCCTCCTCAGGAATAAAACACACTACATTGGCCTCTTCAGGAATAAAACACACTACATTGGCCTCCTCAGGAATAAAACACACTACATTGGCCTCCACAGGAATAAAACACACTACATTGGCCTTGTCAGGAATAAAACACACATACATTGGCCTCCTCGGAAATAAAACACACTACATTGGCCTCCACAGGAATAAAACACACTACATTGGTCTCCTCAGGAATAAAACACACATACATTTGCCTCCTCAGGAATAACCACACTACATTGGCCTCCTCAGGAATAAAACACACTACACTGGCCTCCTCAGGAATGAACACACTACATTGGCCTCCTCAGGAATAAAACACACTACATTGACCTCCTCAGGAATAAAACACACTACATTGGCCTCCAGAGGAATAAAACACACTACAATGGCCTCCTCAGGAATAAACACACTACATTGGCCTCCTCAGGAATAAAACACACTACATTGACCTCCTCAGGAATAAAACACACTACAATGGCCTCCTCAGTAATAAACACACTACATTGGCCTCCTCAGGAATAAAACACACTACATTGACCTCCTCAGGAACAAAACACACTATAATGGCCTCCTCAGGAATAAACACACTACATTGGCCTCCTCAGGAATAAAACACACTACATTGACCTCCTCAGGAATAAAACACACATACATTGGCCTCCTCAGGAATAACCACACTACATTGGCCTCCTCAGGAATAAAACACACTACACTGGCCTCCTCAGGAATAAACACACTACATTGGCCTCCTCAGGAATAAAACACACTACATTGACCTCCTCAGGAATAAAACACACTACATTGGCCTCCACAGGAATAAAACCCACTACATTGGCCTCTTCAGGAATAAAACACACTACATTGGCCTCCACAGGAATAAAACACACTACATTGGCCCCTTAGGAATAAAACCATACCTGCCAACTTTATGGCTGCTCCTTCTGGGAGGGAGCAGCCAGATCGGCAGAATAGGTGGGGGCATGGCTGGGACAAGGGGGAGTGGCCGGGCAGGTGACAGCACGTGGTGGGGTCACGCGATTGCGTCAGTTTGGCCTCGCACCCGCTACACAATCCCGATAAAATAGGTATTGTGAAGCAGGGGGCGGGGCCAAAATGAAGCAAATCGCATCACCGGCCCCCCCGCTGTGGGGGTTGCAGGGGTTATTGCGGGGGTGATAGGAGGGGTGCGCGGCAGCTTGAAGAATTGCCTGCTTTCCTGGGAGATCAGGAGCGGCCCCCGATTTTCAGGTGGCTCCCGACCAAATCGGGAGGGTAGGCAAGTATGAATAAAACACACTACAATACAAGTGCTTTGAGCTGACCACCACGGCACAGTGGTTGAAAAACGCTGTTCTAGAAGGAGCTAGTTAAATGTTAATTAGAATCTGATTGGTTGCTATGGGCAGGGCCGGCAACAGAAATCTTGGGGCCCATTACATTGATCTCCCAGCCCCCCCATCCCCCTTCAATCCCTGCTCCACACAACCCACACATCCCTCCCAAAATTAAATAAAGTATAAACACACCGTCTTACCTACACAGTCTGTTACAGTGGAGCTGGAGGTTCTACAGTGGTGGTGAAACTTACTGCTGTTGGGTTCCATTCACCCTGCGGCGCCTGATCCTTTCTCCCTGCTCCTCAGATGCAGCGGCAGGATATGGAACGGTAGAGTCATCTGCAGTGACGCCATTCATATGTGCGTTGCGCCACAGTACGGGGACTGGATGGGGACTGAACCAGGTCCAAATGATGGGGTTTACCGGAGGGGGCCCTTTGGGGGGCCTTGTTAATCCATTTTTGTTTTGCATACCCGGCGGCTGCCCGATGGCACGCTCACCTCGGGGCCCCCCAGAACCTTGAGGCCCAGCACGGGTGTACTCCTAGGGCAACATCTTCATTTCTAAAAACCCGCATATTAGTAAATATATCCCCATAGAATACAGATATTTTGGCTTCTCTGAATTTACTGAATATTCTTAATATTTACCTAATTGAATTATTATTAATGAATTTTAATTTTACTTAATTTTTCTTAATGTACTTTTATTTACTGTTGTATAATGTTATATAGCCGTTTGGTATGCCGAGAATACAGTGTGCTATCTGCAATTGTGGGGGCCCAGTGTGATTGGTGAGGCTGGAGAGCTGTGACATAAGAAAGTTCTCCACGGGGAGAGAATATAATACAGACAATTGACTGACTTTCCCATAGCCATAGGGTCCCTGTATTTGCATATAACATGCTGTGCTTCTGTATGCTTTCTCCCGAGCGGAAGGAGCCAAGGAAACTCCGATTTGTTGTACACATACACTACAAAAGCCAGTCAGGAAACAAAATGTGACTTGTTCTCTATAATTCATACCACCATTTGGCCCTCTTGTTACCTGATTCACTGTCGAGCACCAGTATAACTTGTCCCTCTTCCTTGAGAAGGCGAAAATAAAACAATTATGATTAATTTTCTCCCTAGGTCAACATTTTTGCAAAAAGGATAAGTAGAACAATTTTTTTGAAAGCTCGCCAGAGGCTGTGCCCGGTAATGTTACCCAATGTACAACGAGCTGAGAGTGCACTCTTCGTATAGGGGAAGCAGCCATCATGCGTGGTGGCGTCGTACAAATATTCACGGCGATAAGAAGGCAGTCTATTGCTACACTAAGAACTAGTGACAGTACATCTGCTTCAAACGCAGGATTTCTACGGTTGTCCGAACACTTTAGAAACAAAGCAAAAAAAACATATTAGAAAAGCACAATGGGCCTGATTCAGCAAGGATCACAATTGCGAACACGCACGTAATCGGATGATTGTTGGGTTCTGCGCATGCATCGCAGTGCACGTGCGCGAATCGACCACTGCGATCGGGACTGTGATCGAAAGTGACTCCGTAGACCCATCGCAGAGTGATTGACAGGAAGTGCCGTTTGTGGGTGATGACGGAAGGCGTGGTCAGGGAAACGCAGGCGCGTCAGTGCTTTCCAACTCTGTTGCCGGGGCGTGCATATATGATCCACTGCGATGCCGTACGCAGCCTGAGGGCTCATAGCGTGCGATGAGGTTAGCATTTCCTGAGTATGGTCAGACCTATGCAAGTGTCCGTGAGGCTGCGATGGTACTCGATTGTACCGATGGTTTCGCAATCTTGCTAAACATTACGGATATGTGTAAGGTAAAGTGGACGTCCTTATGTAGTGCAGCGACGGCATAGCGATCGCAATGGATTAGCATACTATCGCAGTTGAACTGCCCGCGTAATCGCAATAGCGATCCGTAGAGAATCAAGCCCAATGTATATAAATTTAAATGTAATAACATGCGTTAAATAATAATAAAGAAAGAATGAGGTACTGTACATTAATGTAAAATAAAACCCCGCATAATATCAACCTCTGTTACATAAATCCATCTTGATCACCCCACCAAATGAATACAATACTTTGTACAAAATTAAGACCCCTCACATCTATTTAATGTATAAAAAATGTTCACAATTATTGTTATAGTTAGAAATAAACTAGAGCCAAAATGTAAGTAAAACAATACACTTGAGACAAAATATAACAAGAACAATATACTAGAGCAGCCCAAGTTAATAAAAAAATCGTCAGTTTCCCGTAAAGATGATAATTAGACTATAAAGTGTTACAGTTTCTTCATGCCAACATTAATTGTGAGGTTCCTACAAGCAGTTTTCTCCTTCTGACCCAGAAAACTACTATCAGGTTTCTGGGCAATACGAAACCCCCCTCTCCTAAATGCACCACTGAATGTTGTCGCTAGTTCCTAATAAAAATGATACCTCCTCTCTGGGTAGGTCAGAGGTGGACAGGTCCTGAGCATGGAGCCCCTAATGTTTTATCTTCAATCTCAGATTGGCCTCCTCTCTATGTTTGTGGTGGATGGAGGGGAGACCGCCCTTTTGGAGGGGCTCCGTGTGGCACCATGGGAGCGCGGCAGAGGAGTGGCGGGAGTGCTACAAAGGTTCTGTTGCCAACTGGTGAAACACCGATACCCAAGTGTGGGAGTAATGAGGTTGACAAGAGATGACAAGCTGACTGCCAAGGAGATGAACAAATATAGAGTCATTGCGAAGCAGGTATGGCGTGGTGAGAGGAGATGGCGGCAGCGTTTGGGTAGGACGTGCCGTACTTATTAATTATTACTGTGTGAAGAGTGAAATGTTTAACGGTTGTTTTTCTCTTTCTCTCTGTCCTTGTCTCCTTTGCCCTTTTTGTCCATATCAACATCTCTCCTTCGTCTTACACTGTTCTCTTTGATCTCCTTACGCAGGGCATACTGCTTGTCCGTTTTAATGCACCTGACCTTTCCTCTCGTTTACCTTCCATCTCACTGCCCCCTGGGCCATCTCGCCCACCTCCACCCATCCTCCTGTCTCCCGAGGAAGTCCGCGGAGTGTTCCTGGAGCAGGGCGGCCTGCTGAAGAATCTTCTGCCCAGCCAGACCCTAGTCCAGGACTGGCAACCGTTCCAGGCCCTGCCTGACAACTATGACCTGGTGCGCCGCAAGTCCATCCGCTGGATGGCGGACGACAGGGTCCGGCCGCGGGTGGCTACTCTCTGCACCCCGCCGTTTCCTGTCCCGGCCGGGCCCCTCTGCTTCTACCTCAACATCGACGTCTTCGGTTCTGGCTTGCGAGGGGCCCAGGAGCAGTTACTCTCCCACCTGGCTGCTCATGTCTCCTCGCTGCCGGGCGATGTGAAGTGTCAGCTCTTCCTGCCCCCTACTATGTGGAGGCCCATGGCTGAGTTTTGCACCTCCACACTGGGTTTACAGCTGGAAAAAGGGTACACAGAGCAATATCTACTAGAGGCCGATATATAGAGGGACTATGGGGCTCCTGAAATATCCCCATATGCACAATGAGGGTGGGAAATGCCCTTGTTTTACTAACCACTTCCTGTAGCCGGGCTCACCCATTAAATATACACCGCCCCCTTACACGCTAACTACCCACAATTATATGCTTAGCCCATCCCCCACCAGAACTAAATCCCACATCACGTTTAGCAACCTCTAGTCATAGCAATGCTATACCGGTAGCTAGATGATACATTAATGTGCAAATATACACACATACATAATATTATATATATATATATATATATATATATATATATATACAGGATATATATTAGAGATATGCGTGGGTCCCTGTGTTTTGGTTTCAGATCTGGGTTTTGGTTTTGCATTCGGATAAAAATCGGTGAAAACAGCTAAAATGTCCGAATCCAAAACCCAAGTTAGTTTTTGTAAATCCAAGTTCCAACTCGGCAACAGATCCAAACCAGATCATAAAGGTGAATCCGAACCTTAACCTGGGTCTGTTCGTAACCCCTAAATTCGGGTGTGTTCGGATTTCAGATATCCGGACCCACACATCTCTAATATATATATATGGAAACTACTGATGAGAAGAGGCCTTTCTCTACATGCTCTGTTGCTAAGATTGCACTATAATGTGTGAGGGTATGTTTAGGGGAGTGTGAGGAGTAGTAAGGGTGGGTAGGGAGTTTTGTGTGATAAAATATATTTATATATATATTTATTGTACTTTTTACAGAAAGAGGGTAAGGGTAATGTATTGTACCGTGTATATATACATACACATAAGCCTTTTTTTAGTGTAAATGCAGATAGCTAGGTGTAATATTTAGCTGTATATGAGAATTAAGTATGCAATAATTTGCACTGCACATCCGGACGTTAGAGTGCGCCTGCTGACTATACACACCTGGGGACGTCCATGTTGTGGGCTAAACCAATATTCCAGCCTAGTATATCAATTCACTAAGGATCAGTGGGCCTGATTCAGCAGCGAAGGTAATGATGGACGCAGATCGAGCGATTGTTTGCCATCGTGCCATCGCAGAGTGAGTGACAGGTTGCCAACGTTTGGGGGCGGTGACTGGGGGGGTGGCAGGAAAACCGCAGGCGCGCCTGTCTGTTGGAACGTCGTTCCCTGGGCGTGCATAAATTAGCTGCTGCGATCGCATACGCGGTATGATAGCGCTCTGCGTGCGAGGAGACTGGCAGTGTTTGCGCTGGTTAGACTTGTTGTAAATTCTGCGTGACTGGCCGACGTGCGATGTTTTGGCAGAAGAGCGACGTTAGACGGATATGAGAGAGCAGCTGTGGGCGTCTTTATGTCGGCCGTGCTTTGGCAGGCATTAGCCTATTTTGGCAACTGCGATCAGTAGGCGATCGCAGTTGCGATTGCATTAGCGTTGGTTGCTAAGTCAGGCCCAGCGACCGCACTGAGGTACGAGCATTGTCTATACTAAAGTGTCGCATGAATATTGGTTCAGGCCACAAAATGGCTGCCGCCACTGTGGTAATGACATGTAGTGCCCACAGTAGGTGCCCTATAGACACTCAGTAACCACGTGTGCATTTAACCATAGGGGGAAACATAGAGTAACGGCAGATTGCCACTAGCACTATATACACACAGCGACAGTATGAATAGCCCATGGAATATACATATAGTCACCACCATTAGATGTCACTGGAATCCTTAGCTAGGATACCACTGACAGGATAACTGGAGCACGCTTAGGGATTTGCATGAAATAATCCATATTCTCTGCTGCTATGAATGGAAGGCAATGTGCTTCTGGCATCCTGCCCGCTGCATTGACTTCTGTGCACGGCAGCCAACACGGATTGTTCAGAGTCTCCCTGTCACGGTGAATTCTCTTTACTCCACTGTGTGCCATTGAGAGCCGCCATCTTGCTGGAAGGGTATGTCATGTTCAGCAGGAGGAGGTGCCCATGGGCAGATGTGGACGCCTGACCAGAGGTCACACATGTGGCCAAAATTGTAATTATCCAGATCCTATATTATATTTTCATCTTTAGCATGCAGCCCTCCGGCTGTTGTGGAACTACACATCCCAGCAGGCCCTGCCACAGTTTTAGCAGTCCCTAATAGCAAATCTGTGCCAGGGCATGCTGGGATGTGTAGTTCCACAACGGCTGCAGGGCTGCATGTTAAATACTCCTGCTCTATGGCGTGATTAGTGCGGTTGACCAACCGCCTCCCACAGGAAGAACCGCATTACGCATTAGTCCCAATTAACATAGGAAAGGTCCAGATCGTCTACAGATCGGGATTAGCAGTCGTCATGCCTAGACCTTGTAGGAAGCGATTTGTGTCCGGCCGAGCCCTTAAATCTGACAGATCGGGGACTCTTGTAAACAATGGGCCTGGTTCTGAGTCAGGTCTGCAAACTGCCCCGTCGCAGATGCGCCTGACCCACCATCATCCCCAATACATCTCCCAGTACATGAAAAGGACGTTAATGATCTTACTGTTCTGCTATCTATGTTCAACTTCTAACACCTTTCCCCAGTTATCTGATCAACCTACAGTATGACATCAGAGGACAGCCAACCAGTGCACCTTATTTGCATCAACCTATGACATCAGAGGACAGCCAACCAGTGCACCTTACTTGCATGCTGTTGCCGCAGACAAGGAGGTCATCAGACTGAATGACACGCTAACTCTGGCCGAACTCCTGAACCTGCCATGGGGCAGCTATGGAGCATACTGTCAGTGCACCCAGCACAATGACTGCAAGTATCAGACATCTCTCTATCTCTGAGACAGACAGTGAAACGCGTCGCTGTCGTGGTGTTTTTGTTGTCTGTTTCCTCACTGTTTGCTAGCTAAGCTGTTATCCTTCCTTTCTTACACCACTGAGAATGCACTCTCACCTATAACCCTTAAAAGCAATTCCCCCAACCCTCCGTTCCCCCTTCCCTGGAGCCCCGGGGGCTGCCCCATGCCGCCATTTTGTCTACGGCTCCGCTGCTGTGTGAAGCGGCATAGTGCAGTGTGACCGTGCGGAGCACTAACAAGCCGCCTTCCTGCAGATTGCAGCTTTCTATTGGTCCTCCTGCTCACACCCATTTCGGCGGCCATTTTAAAATGGGGATCTACAGTAATACTACTTAAAGGAACACTGGGAAAATGGTTCCAGCGTACAGTGTGTGGGGCTCCGGCGATGGGAGCACCTTACCCAGGAAGGCTGCTTTAGTGTAAATCCCCATATACAGTTTTCATCCCGTGATGTTGGGTGTCCTAGGTACATACAATTATTTTCTCCACAGACTGCACAGTGGGAGCCAGTGGCACAAAATAATAGACCTGGTGTTTCCAGATCTTACATAACGAATAAAGATGACCTTCCAGGCAACCTGTCTGCCATGCCAATGTGACATTTTATACATAACTACTTTCTAAGCACTTGCCTGTGTATGCACTTACCGTACAAATACTGCGTGTCCCACCACTCGCTCACTGTGCGCATTTATTACCCCCCCGTGTAAGCACTTACTCTGATACACTACTTCCTGCTGACCTGCAAGCTAACCCTACCTTGTGCACGCACTTACTATAACACGTAATGAACCTCCTGTAAAACATGAAGAAGGCGTCCACTCCTTGCGTTTATGCGTTGAAAAACCGCGTAGTGACGACATTATCCTAAAACAAAATGTTAATATTATCCCTAAGTTAATTAACAATCATTAAGATTCAAAGGCGTTTTCTGTGTGTCTTTCTTTTGGTACAGATGAATAACTATATGACCGAGAGACATTGTTAAGGCAATGGATATGTTAACATGCCGCCCCTGGCTTTTAAAGTAGATTGTAGTAAACGATGCATTTTGTGTGTGGGAAGGGGGGTCCTGGAATTGCTGAGTGTGGAGAGTTTAATATATAAATTGCCAGGTAATTGTACAATAAATGTTTTGAGGATGCTTAATCAGGTACTAGAAGGTGACGTTTTGGAATAGGAGGTTTAAACAACAAGACTAATTCCCGCATTCAATTAGGAGCGAAAAGTCAGTTGCTGGAGTTTTCGCCGTCATCGGAGGTTTTGCTGTCGAAAACTTATCGCGCTCGTCCCCGTATTCAATACGTATTCAATTCCAAATCGGCGAAAACGGGACCCGGGAATAACGAAATCGGCAAAAAAGTGCAGTCATTTTTGGGAAAATCAGCCTGACACCCCCAAAAAGATGCTCTGACATGGGGGTTTACTTTGGGTACCCCCAAAATAGCCCTGTTAAAGATATGTGGGGTCTTTAAACGGTCTCAATAGGTACTGTTTTGCGTTTTTAAGAAGGTGGTGAAGAATAGCATTTAGGGGTTTTTTTGGCAAAATAAGTAGTCCCATCAAATTTGGGGTACATGAAAATGGGTGCAAGCATATTTTAAAGTTGCTAACATGAAATATTAAAAAACATGAAACATCCACCTGCCGTAACTACCTGCAATCAAAACAACACCTGGGGCCTACTTGGGGACCCCCCCTGAGTCTATTTCGCTAGTTTAGAAGTTTGCCCCCAACTTTGTTTATTTTTGCGCGCCAAAACGAAAGTACTTTTTTGGGGTGTCCTAAGTACTTTTTAAAAAAACGTTGACACAGATTACCTTTGGGGGACTGTCCAAGGGGTGCAGGGTGGTTTTTAGAAGTTTGTACCCCAAAACCCCAATTCTGCACTTTTTCTCGCCATAGGTGATACTTTTTCGCCGAGTCTGACGCATTGACTGATCGCACCGGCGAAAAGTTGGCCAAATTGAATACGGGGAAAAGTGGAATCGGCGAAAATGTCGTCATCGGCGCAAAAGTTTAGCAGAGAACGGGTTTTCGCAGCCTAATTGAATACGGCCCTATGTGTCAGATGCTTCCTCCAATTTTCCAACCTAACTCCATTTGCTGATGTGAAAGATATTTCATTTGTAGCAGACCAGTGTAAAATATGTAACGTGCAACCCATTCTCCTATTTTACAGGTTACTTCTTATAGCCCCTTAACACCAAAATAGCCCCAGCATACTGTATAATTACCAACTATGAAGGACAACTGCATATTCTGCCGCTATATAAGTAAATGCAAATAAAGGACAATGGGTTGAACAGCGACCATACTGCCTGAGTGCTGACACCATTGTTCCACACTAACTCTTATATTTCCTAGGATTGGGCTATATATATATATATTATACCAGCAGACGGTGTATATCATAAGGCTGTTTTAGCTAATTGAAATATGGCTATTGCCACTGCTATGTATTGAACCATTCAAATGTTGGGGTAAGTTTACTAAAGTGAGAGTTTTTAGAAGTGGAGTTGTTGCCCATAGCAACCAGTCAGTTTCTAGCTACTATCTTCTAGAAGGTGCTAGTTAAATGTTAAGTAGAATCTGATTGGTTGCTATGGGCAACATCTCCACTTCTATAAACTCTCACTTTAGTAAATTGACCCCGTTTATCAGCAAGTTTGTACAACATGTTTTTCCAATTGTAGCCTGCAGGTGTCACTGTTGCCACTCCTCTATACAGAGCGATGGGAAGAACTTGAGCTGTTGTCCGAAAGACAGGGCAATAGTGACACCTGCAGGTTAATCTAATGTACTGCATTTCATTAAGATCAACGACAACAAAAAGGAACAAAACAATTGAAATCGTTAAAATGATGCATTGCTGATGAGTTTTTGTTATATTGGTTTTCACATAAATGTTTCTAGTTTTAATGATACTGCCATTACATATGTTTTAGTACAGAGCAGACCCCTCTCATTCCTCTCCGCATCACCCCAACTCCCTCAGCAGTCAGAATAAGATTTATTTTTATGGCCCAGGTAATCTTTAGACAAACTGTACCAGCATCTAAGGAAGTTCTGTACCGGTCTTCTGTGTTTAACATTACAAAGCAAAAGTATCCAGAAAGGTGGACATGAAGCACGTCCGTGATGACAGAGAAAAGATTCTTTCGGGGTTGCATATATTCCTGTAATTAGTTGTTATTACCAGTTTGTATATTTATATGGTGCCACAATAATCCGCAGCTGCACACTATTGTTCTGTTAAGAAATGTTTAAATAGAATGTCAGGAAATGGTATTATAAGAGACGATTCCCCTGCCCCCCCAATATGTAATTGCGACCTTTCATTAATTAATTCACCAGCTGTGAAAAACGAAATTTAGCAGAAATTCAAAGTGTTCCCAATGGCAAAACAGCTGATGCCAATATTGCTGGCGATCAATGTATATTAGGGGTCGATCACAAAGATGGTGTCCTCAGGGGAATAGGGTACTAAAAAATAAAGTCATTATTATTATAATGATCATCGTCATTCATTATAGCCCCACAATGGAAATGTTTTTCTAAAACAAAAACAAAAAAAAATTAAAACCAAAAAGTTTCAAAGGGAAAGTTTAAACCATACACAAGCAATACAATCTACAGCTGGATGCACGCTCTGCCATCCATTGAACAATCTATCGCTCTGACGCAGATCGGAACGACAGATCGTGTGGAAAGCATAATCTGTAAGGACAATCTGCGTGCTCCGGCGGTCACACGCGATATCGTCATGTCGGCCGCGCTGAGCGGCCAACCAGACGATATCGTATGCGGCGCCTTTGCAGGTAATGAACCTTGTTCATTACATCGCTCAATATCTACCTGCGGTACCGACATATTGTCCCAGTACACATCAGTAAGTGTGTACCCAGCTTAAGAGGCAAATTTAGGGGTTTAAAATTTGGGGCTACTGTATGTACTAAGCCTTGGAGTAAAGTGGAGAGAGATAAAGAACCAACCAATCAATTCCTAGCTGTCACTTTACATTTTGTGTTTGAAAAATGACAGGAGCTGGTTGGTTGGTACTTTAGTACATTGACCCCCATAGGACATAATTCTGGACCTGATTGAGAGGTGGAGTAAGTGTCAATGTTTGCGCAGTTGAGCGTTTAATTGCTGCTGCGCATGTGCAAAAAGCCTTGGAAAGCCCTAAGGCGCGTGCGTTCCGCTGAACGTACAGTTGTGTATGGAATCGCTCCCATTTGACCTGGAGGCGGAAAGCCCTGGGCGGCATCTGGGAGGTGGCCTGAAGTGAGTGTAAAAAAAAAAAAGGGGGGCGTCTCATGGGCGTGTAATTAGAGCGTCACGAGCGGCGTCAGTGAACGCGATTTATATAATTTTCTCTTGAACCATCAATTTCTCCCATTATCTGTTATATTTAAATAGAAGGGGTCACTTATGAAATACCTGTAATGGTAACCCCAATGCCACCCTTTCCTCATATAACTACAGCAGAATTACATTATTCCCGATTGATCTGTCACTGAAATCTATCAGCAGCTCTAAAAATATGAAGGTGCATTTATCATATACGTGAGCTCGGCTGGTTCTATTTTGTGCAAATGCGCCTGTTTGTTTGTTTGCCTATTTTTTTCTTTTTTTGCGGTCATATTTTCGTGCGGGAACCGACACGTTTAAAAATAAAAACATTCTTCCCTCGGTTTCGAGTGTTGCGGATCTGTAGAGATGCACATGGTGGGGAAAGGGGTCGATGTTTACTTCAAAGACCACCACAAACATCCCAACTGTGCCGATTTTGGCCGATGCTCACGCTCAAGTGGGGTGAGCTTAAACACAAGCGGGCATGACTTGGCAGATGGAGGCGGTGTTTGGGCAACTCATGGGACTTAGGGGGTCATTCAGACCCGCTCGTGAGCGTCAGGACGCTCGCAAGCGGGTCGATGTTCCCCACTGCACATGCGCACGACGGAGGGAGCTCCGTCGTGCGCATGCGCAAGACCCGGGGAGCGACGGGCTTTCCATCGCTCCGGGTCTCGCACCAAAGGGGGCGTGCTGTCGATGTTGATTGACAGCACGCCCCCTTTGGTGGCGTGCCGGGGGCGTGCCTGCCAGACGGAGGCGTTCCCATGGGAATGCCTACCGTCTGAAGCCGGCACCAACTGACATCACTAGTGATGTCAGTGGGAGTGATTTTGGCTCTGATAGAGCCAAAATCACTCCTGGGCTTGCGGCAGCGAGACCCTACCGCAGGGTCTCCGTCGCAAGCCCGATGGTCGTGATGGTCAAGACCATCGCGACCATCTTCTTTTTGGCCGCTCGCATATGCTGTGGGTGGTCACCCACAGCTATACGAGCGTCCTAGAGGACGCTCCATTTTCATGGAGGAGGGCTCTGATTCAGAGCGAGCGCTCTGGTCAGAGCGTTCAGCTCAGAATCAGGCCCTTAAAGTGTCCATGTTACTAAAAGTATTTGGACACTCTCTTCATTAATTACAATTTTCCTTTGCCCACCAAAATGACTGCTCGGGCCAGCCCCGCTATTTATGTCAGCATCTGAATTACCTTTGAATTTCATCTAAAGAATCTCGTTCTGAAAAAGAAACAAAATATTGGGACACTGTATATAGTCCTAACCTGCATTTATCTAAAAATGCCACAAAACGTAATTGTCTGCACCTGTGGCCCAGTTTTCGCTAAACGACCTCCATGGCCATATTAACTCATGAAGGCCAGATAATAGGATTATATCCTGAATATTGCACTTTATAATCAGAAAAAGAGAAAACATATAATGCATTTCAGCATTCTCCAAAAATAGGGCCTTTTTGTTTTTCAGGGGCTGCAAAATGCAGGGACAAAGGCTTAAATCCTGGGACTGTTCATGGAAATTATAAACATTTGGCAGCTGGTTACTGTAATCATCACAGAAGGCTCTTACATTGTGTGTGCTGTTGGTGTCACAATGACCTCAACGTAGGATGGCATTTACTATATAATGAGTGGCTTTCTGCGTAGTTTGGGTGGATCATGGGAGGGGCTTATTTTGACTTGTTTTTGCTTTTTAAAGTGTCTGTAGATACGATACAGAGACCAATGGGAGCTGTCAAAGACATTACGGTCTCCTTGTTGCTATTCCCACTCTGACCACAAGGTGTCAGTGTGACACCAAATACCTACCTACTGATAGTATGTATTTATATCCACTTATTATCTTTCCCCTTCATATAAAATACCACAGTCCCAACTTTTCACTCACTCCTGATAGTTTACCCTAATTAACAGTGGGTGCAATAGCACAAATGAGGAGCATATATGTAACATAAACTCTAATATTGTAATTATATATATGTATTAAACACCTGTTGTATCACTGCTCCCCCCCCCACCCCCACTTCTCTGTGTAATGCTTTAAATTAACTTATAATTGATGCTTTGTAGGTCGGGAACTTATACAGCTATACAAGAGATGGATAAAAAAATAAAGGTCACTGACTTCATAACTATGACACTGAGACTTGCTGGAGAACGTGGATCGAATCCCAGTGTCTGCATCTTTTTTTTTGGCATGTTGTCCTCCCCTGTACCATAAATTAGATTGTAAGCTCTAGTGGGCAGGGAAACCTGTTTGGCTGATCTGATAATAACAATGTACATACAAGAGATCTGTTTGGCTGGACAGCGCCACCTCCTGTTGGCTCCCCTGCAACTGCATTTCCCACTTACCCTTCAGTAATTGGTGTTGGTCACAACCCCTTCCCCCTTTTATTCACAGTTTTTTCCTCCAGTACTTGTAAATATGTATTTGCACAAAAGCATTTTGTATGTGGTTGTATAGCACAGAGGGAAGAGGGGCGAATGATTATTTCAGGGGTGTGAAGTGCACTTACTGAGTGACAGGGGGCTGGCACACATTAATATGATTTCTATTCCCCTTTTGTGACCCCCCTGGCCTTTTCCTTTTCCTGAAATTGAGGAGTTAAAAACCATTATTAAACATATATTTTTCTCCTCACCTGTGTGGTGTAATTACTACTAAGGGAAAGGGTTTCAGCCCTGCCTAATGCAATGGGATGAGGGTGGCGGCCATCTTGGTCAATTCTGATAACCAACGAGTAGCCATCTTAGTTGCAGCTTTGAAAAGACGCTTGTAGTTCAACTTATACAATATGGTGAGCATGGCGGTGACTTTAGGTACTAGCAGCTAGCCATCTTACACAGCTGTGAACATAGGTAGCCATCTTGCACAACTTTGGACATTAGTAGGTAGCCATCTTGTACAGCTTAGACCATGGGCAGGCACCCATCTTGTAAAGCTTAGTAGGCACTGTAGCCATCCTGTAAAGCTTATTTATTTATTCATTACCAGTTATTTACACTGTATAGCGTATACATATTCTGCAGTGCTTTTACAGAGAATTTTTAGTCATTCACATCAGTCCCGGCCCCCATGGAAGGGGGAGGGGGGGGCTTAGTAAATAACCTACCAGTATATTTTTGTAGTATGGGAGGAAACCAGAGCACCTGGAGAAAACCCACACAAGCACGAGGAGAATATACAAACTCCACACATCTAGGGCTATGGTGGAAATCAAACCCAAGACCTCAGTGACGTGAGGGCTTATGACATCTTGCACAGCTTGCACAGGATATTAGTAGGTAGCCATTTTGCACAGTTATGTATATTTGTAGGTAAATATCTTGCATAATTAAGTATATTAGTAGATAGCTATTTTGCACAGGTTTGGACATTAGTAAGCATTCATCTGCACAGATTTGACCATAGTAGGACGCCATCACGCCATACATGCCTACTCTCCCGGGGATCGCGGGAGGCTCCCGATTTTGTGGGTAGCTCCCCCGCACCCCCAGAAGAGTATGCATATCTCTGGCATCCCGCACACTTCCTAGTGAAGGGGGCAGGATGGGGAGATTTTACTTGGAGTTTTCGGGTCCGTAGGGAAGGGATGAAGCTAAATGACGCAAATTGCGTCATTTAGCTCCGCCCCCTCCTCGCGGACCTGCGAATCGCTGGGGAGGGTTTCTGTAAAGCGGGTGGGGCCTAATGCAGTCTATCATCTGGCCCCGCCCCCTGAAGAGGAGAGCAGCAGGTCCCCTCCTGCTGTTCCTGGAAAGCTGCCCAGGAATGTCGGCAAGTATGCATCAAGTACAGCTTAGACTATTAGTAGGCACCTATTTTGTAAAGCTTATGACATTAGTAGGTAGCCATCTTATACAGCTTAGACTATTAGTAGGTACCTATTTTGTAAAGGTTATGACATTAGTAGGCAGCCATCTTGCACAGTTATGTATATTAGTAGGTAGCCATCTGGCACAGCTCTGGAGATTAGTAGGTAGCCATCTTGTACAGCTTAGACTATTAGTAGATACCTATCTTGTGAAGCTTATGACATTAGTAGGTAGCAGTGGCGTAACGTGGGGGGGTCAAGTGAAGCATGTTGGACCCGGCTGTGCGGGAAGTGCCGCCAGGGCTGTGCGGTCCGTTGGCACTGCACAGTAAAACAAAAACCACCGCCAGCGGCAGTATGTGTGTTTTAGCACTGCAGCCAATAAGAGTCAGACGGGCTCTTATTGGCTGCTGCACCCACAGCCCGCACCGGGCTGGATCTCACTTATGAGCTCCACCCTCCAGCTCCCGCAAGGGTTGAAGGGAGAGACGTCATGACGTCTCTCCCATAGGGCCGAATGCTGGGGCGTTTCTAGAGAGGAGGGGGCCCGTGTGCAGTCTCCGACATGGGCCCCCTCCTCCCTGGTGGCCGGCAGCGACCTGAGCTGTGCGTGGCCAGCGCCGGAGTTATAGACTCTGGGCACTAGAGGGCCACGGCCGCCATTTTCCCTGTACTGCGCATGCGCAAATGACAGGAAAATGGCTGTGGCGGACATTTTCCAGTCGTTTTTACGTTGCCGGACCCCCACTCCACCGCGGGACTCCGGAGAGGTAAGTAATACTATGGGTGCAGGGCATGCGGTGCGGGGCCCCCCTGGATCCAGGGGTCCATGTGCCCCGCACATCCTGCACCCATTATAGATACGCCCCTGGCCGAATGGGATGGGAGGCGCGGATGGTGGCAGGCGCAAGAGCGGGGATTCGGGTAAGTATAGTTTTGTGTTTTCTGTTGTGTCTGTGTGTTTTATATGTAAAGGATACTACTGGGGGCACTGTATAAAGTGCACTACTGGGGTCACTGCATAAGGGACACTACTACTGGGGGCATTGCATAAGGGGGAATTGCATAAGGGGTACTGCTACTGGGGCACTGTATAAGGGGCACTACTGGGGGCACTGCATAAGTGGGCATTGCATAAGGGGCACTGCTAATGGGACACTACTGGAGGCACTGCATAAGGGACTACTACTGGGGGCACTGCATAAGGGGCACTGCTACTGGGGACATTGCATAAGGGGCACTGCTACTGGGGGCACTGCTACTGGGGACATTGCATAAGGGGCACTGCTACTGGGGACATTGCATAAGGGGCACTGCTACTGGGGGCACTGCTACTGGGGACATTGCATAAGGGGCACTGCTACTGGGGGCACTGCATAAGGGACACTACTACTGGGGGCACTGCATAAGGGGCACTGCTACTGGGGACATTGCATAAGGGGCACTACTACTGGAGGCACTGCATAAGGGACACTACTACTGGGGGCACTGCATAAGGGGGCATTGCATCAGGGGCACTACTACTGGGGGCACTGCATAAGGGGCACTGCTACTGGGAGCATTTCATAAGGGGCACTACTACTGGGGGTATTAAGGCGCATATGGAATGGAAAGGAATGTTCCCAGAGTGACGAGAAATGTTGGTGTGTAATGTTGATACGCCCTCATGTTTCATTGGCCATGCCCCTTGTGGCATGTGGTCACGGCTACTTTTTAGGCACGAACTCACCATTCGGGGCTCTGTTTTTCATCTTGCCGTGGGGTCCAAAGACCCTAGTTACACCACTGGTAGGTAGCCATTTTGCACAGCTTTGGCTGTCAGTAGGTAGCCATCTTGTACAAATTAGGCCATTAGTAGGCAGCCATCTTATACAGCTTAGACTATTAGTAGATACCTATCTTGCACAGCTTTGGACATTAGTAGGTAGCTAACTTGCACAGTTATGTATATTAGTAGATAGCCATCTGGCACAGCTCTGGAGATTAGTAGGTAGTTATCTTATACAGTTTAGACTATTAGTAGGTACCTATCTTGTAAAGCTTTGGACATTAGTAGGTTATGTATATATACAGTTATGTATGTTAGTAGATAGCCATCTTGCACATCTTAGACTATTAGTAGGTACCTATCTTGTAAAGCTTATAACATTAGTAGGTATCATCTTGCACAGCTTTGGTCATTAGTAGGTAGCCATCTTGCACAGATTAGGCCATTAGTAGGTAGCCATCTTGCACAGATTAGGCCATTAGTAGATAGCCATCTTGCACAGATTAGGCCATTAGTAGGTAGCCATCTTGCACAGATTAGGCCATTAGTAGATAGCCATCTTGCACAGATTAGGCCATTAGTAGATAGCCATTTTGCACAGATTAGGCCATTAGTAGATAGCCATCTTGCACAGATTAGGACATTAGTAGATAGCCATCTTGCACAGATTAGGCCATTAGTAGATAGCCATCTTGCACAGATTAGGCCATTAGTAGATAGCCATCTTGCACAGATTAGGCCATTAGTAGATAGCCATCTTGCACAGATTAGGCTATTAGTAGATAGCCATCTTGCACAGATTAGGCCATTAGTAGGTAGCCATCTTGCACAGATTAGGTCATTAGTAGATAGCCATCTTGCACAGATTAGGCCATTAGTAGATAGCCATCTTGCACAGATTAGGCCATTAGTAGATAGCCATTTTGCACAGATTAGGCCATTAGTAGATAGCCATCTTGCACAGATTAGGACATTAGTAGATAGCCATCTTGCACAGATTAGGCCATTAGTAGATAGCCATCTTGCACAGATTAGGCCATTAGTAGATAGCCATTTTGCACAGATTAGGCCATTAGTAGATAGCCATCTTGCACAGATTAGGCTATTAGTAGATAGCCATCTTGCACAGATTAGGACATTAGTAGATAGCCATCTTGCACAGATTAGGCCATTAGTAGATAGCCATCTTGCACAGATTAGGCCATTAGTAGATAGCCATCTTGCACAGATTAGGCCATTAGTAGATAGCCATCTTGCACAGATTAGGCCATTAGTAGGTAGCCATCTTGCACAGCTTTGGACATTAGTAGATAGCCATCTTGCACAGATTAGGCCATTAGTAGGTAGCCATCTTGCACAGATTAGGCCATTAGCAGATAGCCATCTTGCACAGATTAGGCCATTAGTAGATAGCCATCTTGCACAGATTAGGCCATTAGTAGGTAGCCATCTTGCACAGATTAGGCCATTAGCAGATAGCCATCTTGCACAGATTAGGCCATTAGTAGATAGCCATCTTGCACAGATTAGGCCATTAGTAGGTAGCCATCTTGCACAGCTTTGGACATTAGTAGATAGCCATCTTGCACAGATTAGGCCATTAGTAGATAGCTAACTTGCACAGTTATGAATATTAGTAGATATCCATCTTGTACAGCTGTGGACATTAGAAGATAAATACCTTGCACAGCTTTGGACATTAGTCTAACGGTGTGTACACATACTACACACTAGACGATATTTTACACGATTCACCCGATTTCGACGTGTCGACATGACAAATCGGGTAAAACATGTAAAAATCGTGAGTGTCCACTCGCGATCACGATGCTGATGCGTGTACCCGCTGGTCATACATCGCATCTTCAGATCTTGCCTACAGCATGTAAGATCTGCCAATCTTGTACACAACGCACTGGAAATCGTTAAGTACGCCGATAGATCATTGGTCAGATTGGACACTTTTTAGCACCATATCGTGTCCTGGAGTGCCAGGGAGCTGCCGGGGGGAGTTCAAGGGAAATCGCTCACAATATCGCATTGTGAGCCCCTCGTCTAGTGTGTAGACACCTTAAAGCCATTTTGTACAACTATGGCCACTAGTAAGTACCCACCCTGCATAACATTTGCCATCAGTAGGCAGTCATCTTGTACAGGCATGACCATGAATAAGTAGCCATTGTGTATCACCACAGAAATGGGATTCAGTGGTCTGGATAGGTATGGGGAATCAGGTACACTGCAACAGGTGATGGGCACCCCAGTCACAATGATCACACAGTTTAAACGGGTTCCAGACTATAGACAGACAGTAATTAGTTAAGACAATGGCCCTCATTCAGAGCCGTTCGCTATTTGCGTTCGTTCGTTCAAAAACAAGGGGTGGCTATGCAAATGATCCGTTCGCACATTGCAGTCTGTTCACACCTCTAAGTCTGAACGAGCGAGCAAAACATACGCTCGTTTATTTGATAAAAACGCCCCCTGGCCGCTCGCACCATACGTCATGTCCGCTATTTATTAGATTAATCGAGTACATCGAACAGCGTATGAACTGCTCGCTATTC
The DNA here is from genome assembly GCA_031769625.1 of Taudactylus pleione. Lineage (NCBI taxonomy): Eukaryota > Metazoa > Chordata > Amphibia > Anura > Myobatrachidae > Taudactylus > Taudactylus pleione. Next base: position 9,642,246 of record JAUIMM010000391.1, read on the forward strand.
TTGTTGTTGGTTTTTGCTACCACAATCTTGCGAGCAGTTCTGAGTTAAAAAAAACCAAGTGACGTGGTCATTGACGCTGCTGTATTAATTATGCACACCCATAAAACGCCCGTTTTGACCTTTAAGCACGCCTGCGATCGGATCACCACTCCCCGTTTTCAAGCACCTTCCCCTGTTACCACCCACATACGCCTCATTCTGTCACTCAAAATAGCAGGCACTTGCTATATTGCGTACAAATGATTTTCGGCCGCACTGACTGGTTCGCGCATGCGTACTAAAAACCGTACGCATGCGCAGATGTGCGAACATCGCTCGGAACGATTGTACTGCCGCTAGCGAGTGGCTCTGAATGAGGGCCAATGTCTAGATAGACACCAGATGTTGGGCAGTTAATGGTTAGACAAGGATAAAAGTTCGACACAGACAAAAGTCAAACACACTAAAGTTAGACATGTAAGAAGTTTGACAGGTACAAAAGATCGACAGGGTCAAAAGATCGACACAAAAATGGTCGACACATTTTTTGTTGTTGTTTTTTAGGATTAGGGTTAGGTTTAGGGTGAAGATTAGGGCTAAAAAACAAAACAAAATAATTGTTGACCATTTTCATGTCGAACTTTTGACCCTGTCGACCTTTTTACATGTCTAACTTTAATGTGTCTGACTTTTGTTTGTGTCTAACTTTTTCCTGTCTAACTATTAACTGTCTAACATCTGGTGTCTATCTAGACATTGTCTAACTAATCACTGTCTATCTCTATACCACACCCGTTTAATCTTCTAGTACAGCAAATAGAGATAAGACAAGGTAAGATGAGGATACTGAAAGTTTTATTTGACTGGAATTTCTTCTACCTTCACTTAAATTATTATTATTTTTGCGAAAATACCGTGATAAGGCTCCGAAGGGGATTCGCAGGGACAGAGCTTTATCGCAAGCTCTGTCCCTGCAAGGGATTTGTAGTAAATCCCTGTGATATTGCCTGAATTCGCAATGGTAATATCACATTACAATCTGCATTCAATATGCGGATTGTAGTAAATAGAGCCCTTAGATGCTTCCATTCACAGAGTAACCCTTTGCTGTTACATTGATAACTACCCTGTGTAAGGACTTTCCTTGAATGCAGTAAAATGCAGGAAAAAAAAGATAAGGAAGGATCTAAATTAAGGAGATAAAACCTTAAAGTTTTATGAAACAACTTAAGGCCCCATACACGGCACGATATACATGCTGATCCGACGGATCGGCACGATATAGGTGCTGTATCATGCCATGTATGGGCACGATATCGTACCTGCTATCGTGCTGTGCGCTTCGGCGGGGTCATACATCGCATCCCCAGGTCTTCCTGCAGGACCATCTGATCTGGGATGCGATGTACGATGCCATTCAAATGGACGAGGGGGGAGCCGGCATGTAGTGCGGTCTGAGAGGACCGCACGATTGCCGGCGGAGACAGCATGATCTGTCTGCCAACGGATCGGCAGTTGCCCTACATGGTGCCTTTAGGGTCTGAGTCGGCAAGGATCGCAGTTGCTTATACACACGCAATCGGCCGATTGTTGCGAACTGCGCATGCATATGCATCGCAGTGCGCGTGCGCAAACTAAGCAGCAGCCACAGCAATCTCCTATGCCTGAAGGGGGGAGCGATCACACTGATCGCGCCCCCCACTGGCTTTGCGCCGGGCTGAGGGGCTCACAGCTTTTTTTTCAAGGGGGCGTGGCCACGCCTTCTGCAATTAGGCCACGCCCCCCTCTTTACCGGGGCCCCATGTGGCTCTCTACGCCCCTGGATGTAGGTACCCACTAAGCAGGGAGTTCCCTCCCCCTTGTGCAATGTCCTGACTGTCTCTTTGTGGCTAGAGCACGGTTCAATATTCAAAAACCAACTGTCACCCCCGAGTGCTGCCATACATCACTGGCAGTTGGTGTGTCTCCCCTATTTGAATAGAGAGAGAAGGGAATGTGGTACTACAGATGTGAGAGAAAAAAATGTGTTACAACAGCAGTGAGAGGGGGATGTGTTACTATAGAGGTGAGGGATGGGAATGTGTTACACACATGAGGGAGGGTAATGTGTTACTATAGAGGTGAGGGAATGGAATAAGTTACTACAGAGGTATGTGAGAGGAATGTGTTACTACACAGGTTTGGAAGGGAAATGTGTTACTACACAGGTGAGGGAGGGGAATGTCAAATGTGTTACTATGGGGCAAGGGGAGGGAATGTGTTACAACACAGGTGAGAGAGGGGAATGTGTTACTACAGGGTGAGCAGGGGTAATGTGTAACTACAGTGGTGAGGGAGGAGAATGTGTTACTGCAGAGGTGATGGAGGGGATTAGTTACTACAAGTGTGAATGAGGGGAATGTGTTAATACAGGTATGAGGGAGGGATTGTATTTCTACACAGGTGAGGAAGGAAAATGTTGAATGTGTTACAACACTTGGGAAGGAGGGACATGTATTACTACAGAGGTAAATGAGGATAATGTGTTACTACAGAGGTGAGGAAGTGGAATGTGTAAGTACACAGGTGAGGGAGGGTAATGTCTTACCATAGCCCGAGCCCATGTAATAAAAAGTGAGAGATAGGAGTGAGAGATGGGAAGGTGAGGGAAACCATGCAATGGAAGCAGTGCCAGCAACAGAAATCTTGAGACATGGTACAGTCATGTTTTTGGGGGCCCCCTATCCCTAACCAGTAGGTACAGAGATGTGGCAGAATTCACTACCATCTTTTTCTCTGCATCTCATGTACCATAAGTCTCTTGCGCACATACCTCCTGTGAGTCTGCAGCTCATGCCACTTGTATATCTACAGAACATGCCCCCTGTGTCTCTCCAGCTCATGCCCCATGTTTCTGCAGCTTATGCCCTTTGTATTGCTGCAGCACATGCCCCTGCCGTGTCTCTGCAGAACATTCCTTTTATGAGTCTGCAGCTCATGCCCATTGTGTAACTGCAGCTATTGCCCCCTCTGTCTCTGCAGCACATGCCCAACTGTGTGTCCTCAGCTCATACCCTTTGAATCTCTGCAGCACATGCCCTTGCTCTGTGTCTCGGCAGAACATGCCACCTGTGTCTCTGCAGCCCATGCCCCGACAGCACATTCACCCTGTATCTCTGCAGAACATGACCCCGTGTGACTGCAGCTCATTCCCCGTGTGTCTTTCTGCAGCATGTGCCCCCTGTGTCACTGCAGCACATGCCCCCTGTGTCCCTGCAGAACATGTCCACTGTCTCTCTTCAGCACAAGCCCCCTTTGTCACTTCAGAACAAGCCCCCTGTGCATCTGCAGGTGTGGTTCATTAGATCGACAATATAAAGGTCCACAGTGTATAGGTCAACATAAAATGGTCAACAGTCAATAGGTGGACAGGGACAAAAGGTTGAAAGTTACAAAAGGTCAACACACAAAAGGTCGACATGGATGTAGGTCGACACAAAAATAGTTGGCACATGGTTTTCTTTAGTTTTCTAATCCTAATCTTCACCCTAACACTCCCCTTGGTGCCTAACATTAACAGTCTCTCCTAGTGCCTAACACTAACTTTAATAAAACAAAAAGCAAAACATTTTTGTGTCGACTATTTCTATGTTGACCTTCTGTACATCTTGAACTTTTGTACCTGTTGGTCTTCACCCATGTTGACCTTCTGTGTATCGTCCGTTTGTATCTGTTGACTTGTTGTCTCTGTCGACCTATGGACTGTCGACCATCTGGTGTCGACCTATTGCTTATTGTCCTTTTTTACTGACGACCTTTCATTTAAAACCTGTCTCTGCAGCACATTCCCCCTCTGAGTCTGTAGCTCATTCCCCATTTATCTGAAGCTCATGCCCCCTGTGTCTTTGCAGCCCATGCCCCCTGTGTCTTTGCAGCATATGCCCCCTGTGTCTCTGCAGTTTCATGCCTTGTTTCTCTGAAGCTCATGCCTCGTGTCCATACAGATCATGCCCCCTGTGTCTCTGCAGCACATGCCTCTGTGTCTCTGCAGCACATGCCTGTGCCTCTGCAGTTTCATGCCTTGTTTCTCTGCAGCACATTCCCCATGTGTCCATACAGATTATGCCTCCTGTATCTCTGGAGCACATGCCACCTGTGTCTCTGCAGCACATGCCCCCTGTTTCTCTGCAGCACATCCCCCTGTTTCTCTGCAGCACATGCCCCGTTTCCATACAGATCATGCCTCAAGTGTCTCTGCAGAACATGCCTCCTCTTTCCATACAGATCATGCCTCTTGTGTCTCTGCAGAACATGCCTCCTCTTTCCATACAGATCATGCCTCTAGTGTCTCTGCAGAACATGCCTCCTGTTTCCATACAGATCATGCCTCCTGTATCTCTGCAGCACATGCCCCCTGTATCTCTGCAGCACATGCCCCCTGTTTCTCTGCAGCACATGTCCCCTGTGTCTATGCAGCACATGCCTCTTGTGTCTCTGCCGCACATGCCTCCTGTTTCCATACAGATCATGACTCCTGTGTCTCTGCAGCACATGCCTCCTGTGTCTCTGCAGCACATGCCCCCTGTGTCTCTGCAGCACATGCCTCTGTGTCTCTGCAGCACATGCCTGTGCCTCTGCAGTTTCATGCCTTGTTTCTCTGCAGCACATTCCCCATGTGTCCATACAGATTATGCCTCCTGTATCTCTGGAGCACATGCCACCTGTGTCTCTGCAGCACATGCCTCCTCTTTCCATACAGATCATGTCTCCTGTGTCTCTGCAGCACATGCCCCCTGTTTCTCTGCAGCACATCCCCCTGTTTCTCTGCAGCACATGCCCCGTTTCCATACAGATCATGCCTCAAGTGTCTCTGCAGAACATGCCTCCTCTTTCCATACAGATCATGCCTCTAGTGTCTCTGCAGAACATGCCTCCTCTTTCCATACAGATCATGCATCTAGTGTCTCTGCAGAACATGCCTCCTGTTTCCATACAGATCATGCCTCCTGTGTCTCTGCAGCTCATGCCCCATGTATCTCTGCAGCACATGCCCCCGGTTTCTCTGCAGCACATGTCCCCTGTGTCTATGCAGCACATGCCTCTTGTGTCTCTGCAGCACATGCCTCCTGTTTCCATACAGATCATGCTTCCTGTGTCTCTGCAGCACATGCCTCCTGTGTCTCTGCAGCACATGCCCCCTGTTTCTCTGCAGCACATATCCCCTGTGTCTCTGCAGCACATGCCCCCTGTATCTCTGCAGCACATTCCACCTGTTTCTCTGCAGTCCATGCCCCCTGTGTCTTTGCAGCATATGCCCCCTGTGTGTCTGCAGTTTCATGCCTTGTTTCTCTGAAGCTCATGCCCCATGTCCATACAGATCATGCCCCCTGTGTCTCTGCAGCACATGCCTCTGTGTCTCTGCAGCACATGCCTGTGCCTCTGCAGTTTCATGCCTTGTTTCTCTGCAGCACATTCCGCATGTGTCCATACAGATCATGCCTCCTGTATCTCTGCAGCAAATTCCCTGTGTGCATACATATCATGCGCCCTTTATCTCTGCAGCACATACCCCCTGTGTCTCTGCAGCACATGCCCCCTGTATCTCTGCAGCACATGCCCCCCATGTCTCTGCAGCACATGCCTCCTGTTTCTCTGCAGCACATATCCCCTGTGTCTCTGCAGCACATGCCCCCTGTATCTCTGCAGCACATGCCCCATGTGTCTCTGCAGCCCATGCCCCCTGTGTCTTTACAGCATATGCCCCATGTGTGTCTGCAGGTTCATGCCCCCTGTTTCTCTGCAGCACATGTCCCCTGTGTCTCTGCAGCACATGCCCCCTGTATATCTGCAGCACATGCCCCCTGTGTCTCTGCAGCACATATCCACTGTGTCTCTGCAGCACATGCCCCCTGTATCTCTGCAGCACATGCCCCCTGTTTCTCTGCAGCACATGCCCCTGTGTGTCTGCAGTTTCATGCCTTGTTTCTCTGAAGCTCATGCCCCATGTCCATACAGATCATGCCCCCTGTGTCTCTGCAGCACATGCCTGTGCCTCTGCAGGTTCATGCTTTGTATCTCTGCAGCACATTCCCCTTGTGTCCATACAGATCATGCCTCTTGTATCTCTGAGCACATCCTTTCTGTGTCTCTGCAGCAAATTTGCCGTGTACATACAGATCATTCCCCCTGTATCTCAGCAGCACATGCCCCCTGTGTCTCTGCAGCACATGCTCCCTGTTTCTCTGCAGCACATGCCCCCTGTATCTCTGCAGCACATGCCCCTTGTGTCTCTGCAGCACATGCCCCCGTTTCTCTGCAGCACATGCCTCCTGTGTCTCTGCAGCACATGCCCCGTTTCTCTGCAGCACATGCCTCATGTTTCCATACTGATCATGCCTCATGTTTCTCTGCAGCACATGCCCCCTGTATCTCTGCAGCACATGCCCACTGTGGCTCTGCAGCACTTGCCCCCTGTTTCTCTGCAGCACATGTCCCGTGTGTCTCTGCAGCACATGCCCCTGTATCTCTGCAGCACATGCCCCCTGTTTCTCTGCAGCACATGCCCCCTGTGTCTCTGCAGCACATGCCCCTGTTTCTCTGCAGCACATGCCTCCTCTGTCTCTGCAGCACATGCCCCCTGTTTCTTTGCAGCACATGTGTCCTGTTTCCATACAGATCATGTCTCCTGTGTCTCTGCAGCACATGCCACCTGTATCTCTGCAGCCCATGCCCCCTGTGTATTTGCAGCATATGCCCCCTGTGTGTCTGCAGTTTCATACCTTATTTCTCTGAAGCTCATGCCCCGTGTCCATATAGATCATGCCCCCTGTATCTCTGCAGCACATGCCTCTGTGTCTCTACAGCACATGCCTGTGCCTCTGCAGTTTCATGCTTTGTTTCTCTGCAGCACATTCCCCATGTGTCCATACAGATTATGCCTCCTCTATCTCTGCAGCACATGCCCCTGTTTCACTTCAGTACATGCCTCCTGTGTCTCTGCAGCACATGCCCCCTGTTTCTTTGAAGCACATGCCTCCTGTTTCCATACAGATCATGTCTCCTGTGTCTCTGCAGCACATGCCCCCTGTATCTCTGCAGCACATGCCCCCTGTGTCTATGCAGCACATGCCCCCTGTTTCTCTGCAGCACATGTCCCCTGTGTTTATGCAGCTCATGCCCCCTGTATCTCTGCAGCACATGCCCCCTGTGTCTCTGCAGCACATGCCTCCTGTGTCTATGCAGGGCATGCCCCCTGTTTCTCTGCAGCACATGCCCCCTGTTTCTCTGCAGCACATGCCCTGTTTAGATACAGATCATGCCTCTTGTGTCTCTGCAGCACATGCCTCCTGTTTCCATACAGATCATGCCTCCTGTGTCTCTGCAGCACATGCCCCCTGTATCTCTGCAGCACATGCCCCCTGCTTCTCTGCAGCACATGTCCCCTGTGTCTATGCAGCACATGCAGCCTGTGTCTCTGCAGCACATGCCTCCAGTTTCCATACAGATCATGCCTCCTGTGTCTCTGCAGCACATGCCCCCTGTATCTCTGCAGCACATGCCCCCTGTGTCTCTGCAGCACTTGCCCCCTGTTCCTCTGCAGCACATATCCCATGTGTCTCTGCAGCACATGCCCCCTGTATCTCTGCAGCACATTCCCCCTGTGTCTCTGCAGCCCATGCCCCCTGTGTCTTTGCAGCATATGCCCCCTGTGTGTCTCGGGTTTCATGCCTTGTTTCTCTGAAGCTCATGCCCCATGTCCATACAGATCATGCCCCCTGTGTCTCTGCAGCACATGCCTCTGTGTCTCTGCAGCACATGCCTGTGCCTCTGCAGTTTCATGCCTCATTTCTCTGCAGCACATTCTTCATGTGTCCATACAGATAATGCCTCCATTATCTCTAGAGCGCATGCCTTCTGTGTCTCTGCAGCAAATTCCCCTTGTCCATACAGATCATCCCCCTGTATATCTGCAGCACATGCCCCCTGTGTCTCTGCAGCACATGCCCCCTGTTTCTCTGCAGCACATGCCTCATGTTTCCATACAGATCATGCCTCCTGTGTCTCTGCAGCACATGCCCCCTGTATCTCTGCAGCACATGCCCCCTGCTTCTCTGCAGCACATGTCCCCTGTGTCTATGCAGCACATGCAGCCTGTGTCTCTGCAGCACATGCCTCCTGTTTCCATACAGATCATGCCTCCTGTGTCTCTGCAGCACATGCCCCCTGTATCTCTGCAGCACATGCCCCCTGTGACTTTGCAGCACATGCCCCTTGTTTCTCTGCAGCACATGCCCCCTGTATCTCTGCAGCACATTCCCCCTGTGTCTCTGCAGTCCATGCCCCCTGTGTCTTTGCAGCATATGCCCCCTGTGTGTCTCCGGTTTCATGCCTTGTTTCTCTGAAGCTCATGACCCATGTCCATACAGATCATGCCCCTTGTGTCTCTGCAGCACATGCCTCTGTGTCTCTGCAGCACATGCCTGTGCCTCTGCAGTTTCATGCCTCATTTCTCTGCAGCACATTCTTCATGTGTCCATACAGATCATGCCTCCTGTATCTCTAGAGCGCATGCCTTCTGTGTTTCTGCAGCAAATTCCCCTTGTCCATACAGATCATGTCCCCTGTATATCTGCAGCACATGCCCCCTGTGACTCTGCAGCACATGCCCCCTGTTTCTCTGCAGCACATGCCTCATGTTTCCATACAGATCATGCCTACTGTGTCTCTGCAGCACATGCCCCCTGTATCTCTGCAGCACATGCCCCCTGTGTCTCTGCAGCACATGCCCCCTGTTTCTCTGCAGCACATATCCCCTGTGTCTCTGCAGCACATGCCCCCTGTATCTCTGCAGCACATGCCCCCTGTGTCTCAGCTGCCCATGCCCTCTGTGTCTCTGCAGAATATGCCCCATGTGTGTCTGCAGTTTCATGCCCCCTGTTTCTCTGCAGCACATGTCCCCTGTGTCTCTGCAGCACATGCCCCCTGTATCTCTGCAGCACATGCCTCCTTTTTCCATACAGATCATGCCTCCTGTGTCTCTGCAGCACATGCCCCCTGTATCTCTGCAGCACATGCCCCCTGTGTCTCTGCAGCACATATACCCTGTGGCTCTGCAGCACACACCCCCTGTATCTCTGCAGCAGATGCCACCTGTTTCTCTGCAGCACATGCCCCCTGTGTCTCTGCAGCACATGCCCCTGTGTGTCTGCAGTTTCATGCCTTGTTTCTCTGAAGCTCATGCCCTATGTCCATACAGATCATGCCCTCTGTGTCTCTGCAGCACATGCCTGTGCCTCTGCAGTTTCATGCCTTGTTTCTCTACAGCACATTCCCCATGTGTACATACAGATCATGCCTCCTGTATCTCTGGAGCACATGCCTTCTGTGTCTCTGCAGCAAATTCCCCGTGTCCATACAGATCATGCCCCCTATATCTCAGCAGCACATGCCCCCTGTGTCTCTGCAGCACATACCCCCTGTTTCTCTGCAGCACATGCTCCTGTATCTCTGCAGCACATGCCCCCTGTTTCTCTGCAGCACATGCCCCCTGTGTCTCTGCAGCACATGCCCCTGTTTCTCTGCAGCACATGCTTTCCTGTGTCTCTGCAGCACATGCCCCCTGTTTCTCTGCAGCACATGCCTCCTGTTTCCATACAGATCATGCCTCCTGTGTTTCTGCAGCACATGCCCCCTGTATCTCTGCAGCACATGCCCCCTGTGTCTCTGCAGCACTTGCCCCCTGTTTCTCTGCAGCACATGTCCCCTGTGTCTCTACAGCACATGCCCCTGTATCTCTGCAGCACATGCCCCCTGTTTCTCTGCAGCACATGCCCCTGTTTCTTTGCAGCACATGCCTCCTGTGTCTCTGCAGCACATGCTACCTGTGTCTTTGCAGCACATGTCTCCTGTTTCCATACAGATCATGCCTCCTGTGTCTCTGCAGCACATGCCACCTGTGTCTCTGCAGCCCATGCCCCCTGTGTCTTTGCAGCAAATGTCCCCTGTGTGTCTGCAGTTTCATGCCTTGTTTCTCTGAAGCTCATGCCCCGTGTCCATACAGATCATGCCACCTGTGTCACTGCAGCCCATGCCCCCTGTGTCTTTGCAGCATATGCCCCCTGTGTGTCTGCAGTTTCATGCCTTGTTTCTCTGAAGCTCATGCCCCGTGTCATACAGATCATGCCCCCTGTGTCTCTGCAGCACATGCCTCTGTGTCTCTGCAGCACATGCCTGTGCCTCTGCAGTGTCTCTGCAGCACATGTCCCCTGTGTCTCTGCAGCACATGCCCCCTGTATCTCTGCAGCACATGCCTCCTGTTTCCATACAGATCATGCCTCCTATGTCTCTGCAGCACATGCCCCCTGTATCTCTGCAGCACATGCCCCCTGTGTCTCTGCAGAACATATCCCCTGTGTCTCTGCAGCACATGCCCCCTGTATCTCTGCAGCAGATGCCCCTTGTTTCTCTGCAGCACATGCCCCCTGTGTCTCTGCAGCACATGCCCCTGTGTGTCTGCAGTTTCATGCCTTGTTTCTCTGAAGCTCATGCCCCGTATCCATACAGATCATGCCCTCTGTGCCTCTGCAGTTTCATGCCTTGTTTCTCTACAGCACATTCCCCATGTGTCCATACAGGTCATGCCTCCTGTATCTCTGGAGCACATCCTTTCTGTGTCTCTGCAGCAAATTTGCTGTGTACATACAGATCATGCCCCCTGTATCTCAGCAGCACATGCCCCCTGTGTCTCTGCAGCACATGCTCCCTGTTTCTCTGCAGCACATGCCCCCTGTATCTCTGCAGCACATGCACCCTGTGTCTCTGCAGCACATGCCCCTGTTTCTCTGCAGCACATGCCTTCTGTGTCTCTGCAGCACATGCTCCGTTTCTCTGCAGCACATGCCTCATGTTTCCATACTGATCATGCCTCCTGTTTCTCTGCAGCACATGCCCCCTGTATCTCTGCAGCACATGCCCACTGTGTCTCTGCAGCACTTGCCCCCTGTTTCTCTGCAGCACATGTCCCGTGTGTCTCTGCAGCACATGCCCCTGTATCTCTGCAGCACATGCCCCCTGTTTCTCTGCAGCACATGCCCCCTGTGTCTCTGCAGCACATGCCCCTGTTTCTCTGTAGCACATGCCTCCTGTGTCTCTGCAGCACATGCCCCCTGTTTCTTTGCAGGACATGTCTCCTGTTTCCATACAGATCATGTCTCCTGTGTCTCTGCAGCACATGCCACCTGTATCTCTGCAGCCCATGCCCCCTGTGTATTTGCAGCATATGCCCCCTGTGTGTCTGAAGTTTCATGCCTTGTTTCTCTGAAGCTCATGCCCCGTGTCCATACAGATCATGCCCCCTGTGTCTATGCAGCACATGCCTCTGTGTCTCTACAGCACATGCCTGTGCCTCTGCAGTTTCATGCCTTGTTTCTCTGTAGCACATTCCCCATGTGTCCATACAGATTATGCCTCCTCTATCTCTGCAGCACATGCCCCTGTTTCACTGCAGTACATGCCTCCTGTGTCTCTGCAGCACATGCCTCCTGTTTCCATACAGATCATGCCTCCTGTGTCTCTGTAGCACATGCCCCCTGTATCTCTGCAGCACATGCCCCCTGTGTCTATACAGCACATGCCCCCTATTTCTCTGCAGCACATGTCCCCTGTGTTTATGCAGCTCATGCCCCCTGTATCTCTGCAGCACATGCCCCCTGTGTCTCTGCAGCACATGCCTCCTGTGTCTATGCAGGGCATGCCCCCTGTTTCACTGCAGCACATGCCCCCTGTTTCTCTGCAGCACATGCCCCGTTTAGATACAGATCATGCCTCTTGTGTCTCTGCAGCACATGCCTCCTGTTTCCATACAGATCATGCCTCCTGTGTCTCAGCAGCACATGCACCCTGTATCTCTGCAGCACATGCCCCCTGCTTCTCTGCAGCACATGTCCCCTGTGTCTATGCAGCAAATGCTGCCTGTGTCTCTGCAGCACATGCCTCCTGTTTCCATACAGATCATGCTTCCTGTGTCTCTGTAGCACATGCCCCCTGTATCTCTGCAGCACATGCCCCCTGTGTCTTTGCAGCACATGCCCCCTGTTTCTCTGCAGCACATATCCCCTGTGTCTCTGCAGCACATGCCCCCTGTATCTCTGCAGCACATTCCCCCTGTGTCTCTGCAGCCCATGCCCCTGTGTCTTTGCAGCATATGCCCCCTGTGTGTCTCCGGTTTCATGCCTTGTTTCTCTGATTCTCATGCCCCATGTCCATACAGATCATGCTCCCTGTGTCTCTGCAGCACATGCCTCTGTGTCTCTGCAGCAGATGCCTGTGCAGTTTCATGCCTCGTTTCTCTGCAGCACATTCTTCATGTGTCCATACAGATCATGCCTCCTGTATCTCTGGAGCACATGCCTTCTGTGTCTCTGCAGCAAATTCCCCTTGTCCATACAGATCATGCCCCCTGTATCTCTGCAGCACATGCCCCCTGTGTCTCTGCAGCACATGCCCCCTGTTTCTCTGCAGCACATGCCTCATGTTTCCATACAGATCATGCCTACTGTGTCTCTGCAGCACATGCCCCCTGTATCTCTGCAGCACATGCCCCCTGTGTCTCTGCAGCACATGCCCCCTGTTTCTCTGCAGCACATATCCCCTGTGTCTCTGCAGCACATGCCCCCTGTATCTCTGCAGCACATGCCCCCTGTGTCTCAGCAGCCCATGCCCCCTGTGTCTTTGCAGAATATGCCCCATGTGTGTCTGCAGTTTCATGCCCCCTGTTTCTCTGCAGCACATGTCCCCTGTGTCTCTGCAGCACATGCCCCCTGTATCTCTGCAGCACATGCCTCCTGTTTCCATACAGATCATGCCTCCTGTGTCTCTGCAGCACATGCCCCCTGTATCTCTACTGCAAATGCCCCCTGTGTCTCTGCAGCACATTTACCCTGTGTCTCTGCAGCACATGCCCCCTGTATCTCTGCAGCAGATGCCACCTGTTTCTCTGCAGCACATGCCCCCTGTGTCTCTGCAGCACATGCCCCTGTGTGTCTGCATTTTCATGCCTTGTTTCTCTGAAGCTCATGCCCCATGTCCATACAGATCATGCCCTCTGTGTCTCTGCAGCACATGCCTGTGCCTCTGCAGTTTCATGCCTTGTTTCTCTACAGCACATTCCTCATGTGTCCATACAGATCATGCCTCCTGTGTCTCTGGAGCACATGCCTTCTGTGTCTCTGCATCAAATTCCCCGTGTCCATACAGAACATGCCCCCTGTATCTCAGCAGCACATGCCCCCTGTGTCTCTGCAGCACATGCTCCCTGTATCTCTGCAGCACATGCCCCCTGTTTCTCTGCAGCACATGCCCCCTGTGTCTCTGCAGCACATGCCCCTGTTTCTCTGCAGCACATGCTTTCCTGTGTCTCTGCAGCGCATGTCCCCTGTTTCTCTGCAGCACATGCCTCCTGTTTCCATACAGATCATGCCTCCTGTGTTTCTGCAGCACATGCCCTCTGTATCTCTGCAGCACATGCCCCCTGTGTCTCTGCAGCACTTGCCCCCAGTTTCTCTGCAGCACATGTCCCCTGTGTCTCTACAGCACATGCCCCTGTATCTCTGCAGCACATGCCCCCTGTTTCTCTGCAGCACATGCCCCTGTTTCTTTGCAGCACATGCCTCCTGTGTCTCTGCAGCACATGCCCCCTGTTTCTTTGCAGCACATGTCTCCTGTTTCCATACAGATCATGCCTCCTGTGTCTCTGCAGCACATGCCACCTGTGTCTCTGCAGCCCATGCCCCCTGTGTCTTTGCAGCATATGCCCCCTGTCTGTATACAGTTTCATGCCTTGTTTCTCTGAAGCTCATGCCCCGTGTCCATACAGATCATGCCACCTGTGTCTCTGCAGCCCATGCCCCCTGTGTCTTTGCAGCATATGCCCCCTGTGTGTCTGCAGTTTCATGCCTTGTTTCTCTGAAGCTCATGCCCCGTGTCATACAGATCATGCCCCCTGTGTCTCTGCAGCACATGCCTCTGTGTCTCTGCAGCACATGCCTGTGCCTCTGCAGTGTCTCTGCAGCACATGTCCCCTGTGTCTCTGCAGCACATGCCCCCTGTATCTCTGCAGCACATGCCTCCTGTTTCCATACAGATCATGCCTCCTGTGTCTCTGCAGCACATGCCCCATGTATCTCTGCAGCACATGCCCACTGTGTCTCTGCAGCACTTGCCCCCTGTTTCTCTGCAGCACATGTCCCGTGTGTCTCTGCAGCACATGCCCCTGTATCTCTGCAGGACATGCCCCCTGTTTCTCTGCAGCACATGCCCCCTGTGTCTCTGCTGCACATGCCCCTGTTTCTCTGCATCACATGCCTCCTGTGTCTCTGCAGCACATGCCCCCTGTTTCTTTGCAGCACATGTCTCCTGTTTCCATACAGATCATGTCTCCTGTGTCTCTGCAGCACATGCCACCTGTATCTCTGCAGCCCATGCCCCCTGTGTATTTGCAGCATATGCCCCCTGTGTGTCTGAAGTTTCATGCCTTGTTTCTCTGAAGCTCATGCCCCGTGTCCATACAGATCATGCCCCCTGTGTCTCTGCAGCACATGCCTCTGTGTCTCTACAGCACATGCCTGTGCCTCTGCAGTTTCATGCCTTGTTTCTCTGCAGCACATTCCCCATGTGTCCATACAGATTATGCCTCCTCTATCTCTGCAGCACATGCCCCTGTTTCACTGCAGTACATGCCTCCTGTGTCTCTGCAGCACATGCCCACTGTTTCTTTGCAGCACATGCCTCCTGTTTCCATACAGATCATGCCTCCTCTGTCTCTGCAGCTCATGCCCCTGTATTTCTGCAGCACATGCCCCCTGTGTCTATGCAGCACATGCCCCCTGTTTCTCTGCAGCACATGTCCCCTGTGTTTATGCAGCTCATGCCCCCTGTATCTCTGCAGCACATGCCCCCTGTGTCTCTGCAGCACATGCCTCCTGTGTCTATGCAGGGCATGCCCCCTGTTTCTCTACAGCACATGCCCCCTGTTTTTCTGCAGCACATGCCCCATTTAGATACAGATCATGCCTCCTGTATCTCTAGAGCGCATGCCTTCTGTGTTTCTGCAGCAAATTCCCCTTGTCCATACAGATCATGCCCCCTGTATATCTGCAGCACATGCCCCCTGTGACTCTGCAGCACATGCCCCCTGTTTCTCTGCAGCACATGCCTCATGTTTCCATACAGATCATGCCTACTGTGTCTCTGCAGCACATGCCCCCTGTATCTCTGCAGCACATGCCCCCTGTGTCTCTGCAGCACATGCCCCCTGTTTCTCTGCAGCACATATCCCCTGTGTCTCTGCAGCACATGCCCCCTGTATCTCTGCAGCACATGCCCCCTGTGTCTCAGCTGCCCATGCCCTCTGTATCTCTGCAGAATATGCCCCATGTGTGTCTGCAGTTTCATGCCCCCTGTTTCTCTGCAGCACATGTCCCCTGTGTCTCTGCAGCACATGCCCCCTGTATCTCTGCAGCACATGCCTCCTTTTTCCATACAGATCATGCCTCCTGTGTCTCTGCAGCACATGCCCCCTGTATCTCTGCAGCACATGCCCCCTGTGTCTCTGCAGCACATATACCCTGTGGCTCTGCAGCACATACCCCCTGTATCTCTGCAGCAGATGCCACCTGTTTCTCTGCAGCACATGCCCCTTGTGTCTCTGCAGCACATGCCCCTGTGTGTCTGCAGTTTCATGCCTTGTTTCTCTGAAGCTCATGCCCTATGTCCATACAGATCATGCCCTCTGTGTCTCTGCAGCACATGCCTGTGCCTCTGCAGTTTCATGCCTTGTTTCTCTACAGCACATTCCCCATGTGTCCATACAGATCATGCCTCCTGTATCTCTGGAGCACATGCCTTCTGTGTCTCTGCAGCAAATTCCCCGTGTCCATACAGATCATGCCCCCTATATCTCAGCAGCACATGCCCCCTGTGTCTCTGCAGCACATACCCCCTGTTTCTCTGCAGCACATGCTCCTGTATCTCTGCAGCACATGCCCCCTGTTTCTCTGCAGCACATGCCTCCTGTTTCCATACAGATCATGCCTCCTGTGTTTCTGCAGCACATGCCCCCTGTATCTCTGCAGAACATGCCCCCTGTGTCTCTGCAGCACTTGCCCCCTGTTTCTCTGCAGCACATGTCCCCTGTGTCTCTACAGCACATGCCCCTGTATCTCTGCAGCACATGCCCCCTGTTTCTCTGCAGCACATGCCCCTGTTTCTTTGCAGCACATGCCTCCTGTGTCTCTGCAGCACATGCCCCCTGTTTCTTTGCAGCACATGTCTCCTGTTTCCATACAGATCATGCCTCCTGTGTCTCTGCAGCACAGGCCACCTGTGTCTCTGCAGCCCTTGCCCCCTGTGTCTTTGCAGCATATGCCCCCTGTGTGTATACAGTTTCATGCCTTGTTTCTCTGAAGCTCTTGCCCCGTGTCCATACAGATCATGCCACCTGTGTCTCTGCAGCCCATGCCCCCTGTGTCTTTGCAGCATATGCCCCCTGTGTGTCTGCAGTTTCATGACTTGTTTCTCTGAAGCTCATGCCATGTGTCATACAGATCATGCCCACTGTGTCTCTGCAGCACATGCCTCTGTGTCTCTGCAGCACATGCCTGTGCCTTTGCAGTGTCTCTGCAGCACATGTCCCCTGTGTCTCTGCAGCACATGCCCCCTGTATCTCTGCAGCACATGCCTCCTGTTTCCATACAGATCATGCCTCCTGTGTCTCTGCAGCACATGCACCCTGTATCTCTGCAGCACATGCCCCCTGTGTCTCTGCAGAACATGTCCTCTGTGTCTCTGCAGCACATGCCCCCTGTATCTCTGCAGCAGATGCCCCCTGTTTCTCTGCAGCACATGCCCCCTGTGTCTCTGCAGCACATGCCCCTGTGTGTCTGCAGTTTCATGCCTTGTTTCTCTGAAGCTCATGCCCCGTGTCCATACAGATCATGCCCTCTGTGCCTCTGCAGTTTCATGCCTTGTTTCTCCACAGCACATTCCCAATGTGTCCATACAGATCATGCCTCCTGTATCTCTGGAGCACATGCCACCTGTGTCTCTACAGCAAATTCCCTGTGTCCATACAGATCATGCCCCCTGTATCTGAGCAGCACATGTGCCCTCTGTCTCTGCTGCACATGCCCCCTGTATCTCTGCAGCACATGCCCCCTGTGTCTCTGCAGCACTTGCCCCCTGTTTCTCTGCAGCACAGGTCCCCTGTGTCTCTACAGCACATGCCCCTGTATCTCTGCAGCACATGCCCCCTGTTTCTCTGCAGCACATGCCCCTGTTTCTTTGCAGCACATGCCTCCTGTGTCTCTGCACCACATGCCCCCTGTTTCTTTGCAGCACATGTCTCCTGTATCCATATAGATCATGCCTCCTGTGTCTCTGCAGCACATGCCACCTGTGTCTCTGCAGCCCATGCCCCCTGTGTCTTTGCAGCATATGCCCCCTGTGTGTCTGCAGTTTCATGCCTTGTTTCTCTGAAGCTCATGCCCCGTGTCCATACAGATCATGCCACCTGTGTCTCTGCAGCCCATGCCCCCTGTGTCTTTGCAGCATATGCCCCCTGTGTGTCTGCAGTTTCATGCCTTGTTTCTCTGAAGCTCATGCCCCGTGTCCATACAGATCATGCCCCCTGTGTCTCTGCAGCACATGCCTCTGTGTCTCTGCAGCACCTGCCTGTGCCTCTGCAGTGTCTCTGCAGCACATGTCCCCTGTGTCTCTGCAGCACATGCCCCCTGTATCTCTGCAGCACATGCCTCCTGTTTCCATACAGATCATGCCTCCTGTGTCTCTGCAGCACATGCCCCCTGTATCTCTGCAGCACATGCCCCCTGTGTCTCTGCAGCACATATCCCCTGTGTCTCTGCAGCACATGCCCCCTGTATCTCTGCAGCAGATGCCCCCTGTTTCTCTGCAGTACATGCCCCCTGTGTCTCTGCAGCACATGCCCCTGTGTGTCTGCAGTTTCATGCTTTGTTTCTCTGAAGCTCATGCCCCGTGTCCATACAGATCATGCCCTCTGTGCCTCTGCAGTTTCATGCCTTGTTTCTCTACAGCACATTCCCCATGTGTCCATACAGATCATGCCTCCTGTATCTCTGGAGCACATGCCACCTGTGTCTCTGCAGCAAATTCCCCGTGTCCATACAGATCATGCCCCCTGTATCTGAGCAGCACATGCGCCCTCTGTCTCTGCAGCACATGCCCCCCTTTTCTCTGCAGCACATGCTCCCTGTATCTCTGCAGCACATGCCCCCTGTTTCTCTGCAGCACATGCCCGTTTCTCTGCAGCACATGCCTCCTGTGTCTCTGCAGCACATGCCCCCTGTTTCTTTGCAGCACATGTCCCCTGTATCCATATAGATCATGCCTCCTGTCTGTGCAGCACATGCCCCCTGTTTCTCTGCAGCACATGCCCCCTGTGTCTCTGCAGCACATATACCCTGTGGCTCTGCAGCACATACCCCCTGTATCTCTGCAGCAGATGCCACCTGTTTCTCTGCAGCACATGCCCCTTGTGTCTCTGCAGCACATGCCCCTGTGTGTCTGCAGTTTCATGCCTTGTTTCTCTGAAGCTCATGCCCTATGTCCATACAGATCATGCCCTCTGTGTCTCTGCAGCACATGCCTGTGCCTCTGCAGTTTCATGCCTTGTTTCTCTACAGCACATTCCCCATGTGTCCATACAGATCATGCCTCCTGTATCTCTGGAGCACATGCCTTCTGTGTCTCTGCAGCAAATTCCCCGTGTCCATACAGATCATGCCCCCTATATCTCAGCAGCACATGCCCCCTGTGTCTCTGCAGCACATACCCCCTGTTTCTCTGCAGCACATGCTCCTGTATCTCTGCAGCACATGCCCCCTGTTTCTCTGCAGCACATGCCTCCTGTTTCCATACAGATCATGCCTCCTGTGTTTCTGCAGCACATGCCCCCTGTATCTCTGCAGAACATGCCCCCTGTGTCTCTGCAGCACTTGCCCCCTGTTTCTCTGCAGCACATGTCCCCTGTGTCTCTACAGCACATGCCCCTGTATCTCTGCAGCACATGCCCCCTGTTTCTCTGCAGCACATGCCCCTGTTTCTTTGCAGCACATGCCTCCTGTGTCTCTGCAGCACATGCCCCCTGTTTCTTTGCAGCACATGTCTCCTGTTTCCATACAGATCATGCCTCCTGTGTCTCTGCAGCACAGGCCACCTGTGTCTCTGCAGCCCTTGCCCCCTGTGTCTTTGCAGCATATGCCCCCTGTGTGTATACAGTTTCATGCCTTGTTTCTCTGAAGCTCTTGCCCCGTGTCCATACAGATCATGCCACCTGTGTCTCTGCAGCCCATGCCCCCTGTGTCTTTGCAGCATATGCCCCCTGTGTGTCTGCAGTTTCATGACTTGTTTCTCTGAAGCTCATGCCACGTGTCATACAGATCATGCCCACTGTGTCTCTGCAGCACATGCCTCTGTGTCTCTGCAGCACATGCCTGTGCCTTTGCAGTGTCTCTGCAGCACATGTCCCCTGTGTCTCTGCAGCACATGCCCCCTGTATCTCTGCAGCACATGCCTCCTGTTTCCATACAGATCATGCCTCCTGTGTCTCTGCAGCACATGCCCCCTGTATCTCTGCAGCACATGCCCCCTGTGTCTCTGCAGAACATGTCCTCTGTGTCTCTGCAGCACATGCCCCCTGTATCTCTGCAGCAGATGCCCCCTGTTTCTCTGCAGCACATGCCCCCTGTGTCTCTGCAGCACATGCCCCTGTGTGTCTGCAGTTTCATGCCTTGTTTCTCTGAAGCTCATGCCCCGTGTCCATACAGATCATGCCCTCTGTGCCTCTGCAGTTTCATGCCTTGTTTCTCCACAGCACATTCCCAATGTGTCCATACAGATCATGCCTCCTGTATCTCTGGAGCACATGCCACCTGTGTCTCTACAGCAAATTCCCTGTGTCCATACAGATCATGCCCCCTGTATCTGAGCAGCACATGTGCCCTCTGTCTCTGCTGCACATGCCCCCTGTATCTCTGCAGCACATGCCCCCTGTGTCTCTGCAGCACTTGCCCCCTGTTTCTCTGCAGCACAGGTCCCCTGTGTCTCTACAGCACATGCCCCTGTATCTCTGCAGCACATGCCCCCTGTTTCTCTGCAGCACATGCCCCTGTTTCTTTGCAGCACATGCCTCCTGTGTCTCTGCACCACATGCCCCCTGTTTCTTTGCAGCACATGTCTCCTGTATCCATATAGATCATGCCTCCTGTGTCTCTGCAGCACATGCCACCTGTGTCTCTGCAGCCCATGCCCCCTGTGTCTTTGCAGCATATGCCCCCTGTGTGTCTGCAGTTTCATGCCTTGTTTCTCTGAAGCTCATGCCCCGTGTCCATACAGATCATGCCACCTGTGTCTCTGCAGCCCATGCCCCCTGTGTCTTTGCAGCATATGCCCCCTGTGTGTCTGCAGTTTCATGCCTTGTTTCTCTGAAGCTCATGCCCCGTGTCCATACAGATCATGCCCCCTGTGTCTCTGCAGCACATGCCTCTGTGTCTCTGCAGCACCTGCCTGTGCCTCTGCAGTGTCTCTGCAGCACATGTCCCCTGTGTCTCTGCAGCACATGCCCCCTGTATCTCTGCAGCACATGCCTCCTGTTTCCATACAGATCATGCCTCCTGTGTCTCTGCAGCACATGCCCCCTGTATCTCTGCAGCACATGCCCCCTGTGTCTCTGCAGCACATATCCCCTGTGTCTCTGCAGCACATGCCCCCTGTATCTCTGCAGCAGATGCCCCCTGTTTCTCTGCAGTACATGCCCCCTGTGTCTCTGCAGCACATGCCCCTGTGTGTCTGCAGTTTCATGCTTTGTTTCTCTGAAGCTCATGCCCCGTGTCCATACAGATCATGCCCTCTGTGCCTCTGCAGTTTCATGCCTTGTTTCTCTACAGCACATTCCCCATGTGTCCATACAGATCATGCCTCCTGTATCTCTGGAGCACATGCCACCTGTGTCTCTGCAGCAAATTCCCCGTGTCCATACAGATCATGCCCCCTGTATCTGAGCAGCACATGCGCCCTCTGTCTCTGCAGCACATGCCCCCCTTTTCTCTGCAGCACATGCTCCCTGTATCTCTGCAGCACATGCCCCCTGTTTCTCTGCAGCACATGCCCGTTTCTCTGCAGCACATGCCTCCTGTGTCTCTGCAGCACATGCCCCCTGTTTCTTTGCAGCACATGTCCCCTGTATCCATATAGATCATGCCTCCTGTCTGTGCAGCACATGCCCCCTGTTTCTCTGCAGCACATGCCCCCTGTGTCTCTGCAGCACATGCCCCCTGTGTCTCTGCAGCACATGCCCGCTTTTTTGTTTGCAGCTCATGCCCCCCCTATGTCTGTAAGGGACACCATCCCGTACAGACTGTCTCTCTGAAATCGGGATGTTTGGAAGTTAATCCTTTATGTCTGTGCCCTGCTGCATTGTGAAGTGGAATAGGCCGTGACCTGAGCCCTTACCTGCTGCCAGACTGTATCAGTGGGCCTCTGAGTGCCCTAAACCCTTGGAATCTCTGGGCCCTGTAAACATTTCTCCTTTGCCCCCTCTCCCTGTCTGTAGGTCAGAAGAGTGGCCACAATGGGTTGGGATACCAACATTTGTCGGTCAGTATCCTAGCCTTCCCCCTCTCTTTACCCCTAACCTCCCCCCTCTCAGCACCCTAAACCTAACCTCCCTCCTTAGTGCATAACCCATAACTCTAACCCTTAACCCTCTCCCTAACCCCAGTACTTACCATCGGGATGCCGACCGCCGGGATGCCGGTGCCGGGATTCCGACAGGTGTCGGGATTCCAGCGCAGCATTCTAAGCGCTTGCATTCCGACTGTCTGGATTTTGACTGGATCCGACCACAATAGCTAGTAACTTGGCCAATGGTGGGTCCAAATTACTTGTTCAGTTTATTTGTTCTTTAAACTCTCACTAATTTATTGGAAGGAAATGTGAATGCGGAGTTATGCCAGCACATTTATTTATTCAGTCATTTGCTATTCTCATGCATGGCCAAGAACAAAGGTAGACATACAGAAGTGTACAAGCCAGCAGCACGTGAGACAATGAACCAAAGTCAAAGTACAGTATACAAGTCATCAACTAATTACACAACAAATACAGTTTTGTTCAGGTGAAGTCAAAAACAAGTGCGATAAAACAGGCAAGTCACGTGATAAACAACAGCACGTAATACCCAAAGGCATAGCAAGGAAAATATACAGCATAAAATGGCAACAAAAAGCCCTTTCTTGTTATTGCAACATTAAAAGTCAGTCATTGCTGCAATTTAACAAACGAAAATTGCCGGGGGCATCGCAACCAGCTGGGCTGGAATGGAGCAGAGAAAGGTTCACTTATGAAAGCCGCAGATGTGCCCTCATACTGTGCTGCTCACGTCGTGGAAACCCACTTGTCAAATATGTGACTTTGTGCATGTATAGAAACATGTATAGACTCTGCGGTAAAGTCATAGCCCAGGGTCTGTAGCACACTATGGCCCTGATTCAGAGCCGCTCGCGAGCGCTGTGCGCTCGCAAGCAGCCCGATGTTTCTGCACTGCGCATGCGCTGCGTCCGGTGTGCGCGAGCCCAGCTAAGCGACTGAAATTCAGTCGCTACGGGGCTCGCAACAAGATGGGGAAGCTGTCGATGGTGAATGACCGCTCACCCCATTTTCTGGGCGGGAAGGGGGTTGGCTGGACAAACGTAGGCGTTCCCTTGGAAATGCCTGGGATTTGTTGGGAGGTCTTACTGACATCACTAGTGATGTCAGTGGTTGACTTACTGCTCTATTAGAGCAGGGAGTCCGCTCGGCCTTGCGGTAGCCTAGACCCTACCGTAGAGTCTCATCACAAGGCCGATGGTCGCGATTATCGTGATGGTCTCCTGGCCGCACGCACAAGCTTTGGGCAGAGGAGTAGGGTGTAGCCAGGGTGCCCGGAGTACATGTGTGCTACAGCGCCCTCTGTGCCCCCAGTAGTGATCCCCCTATGCAGTGCCCCTTATACAGTGCCCCCAGTAGTGGTCCCCCCTCTGCAGTGCCTCTTGTGCCCCAAGTAGTAAGCCCCTTATATGGTGCCCCCAGTAGTGGTACCCCCTATGCAGTGTCCCCAGTAGTGGTACCACCTATGCAGTGCCCCTTATATAGTGCCCCCCATGCAGTGCCCCCAATAGTGGTAACCATTATGCAGTTGTAGTCCCCCCCTAGGCAGTAGCCCCAGTATTGCCCCTTTATATAGAGCCCCCAGTAGTGGTCCCCCAATGCAGTGCCCCAGTGGTAGTCCCCTCCCCCCTATGCAGTGCCCCTAGTATTAGTCCTCTCCCCTTGTAGTGCTTCTAGTAGTAGACCCCCCCTTGTAGTGCCCCAGTAGTGGTCCCCCCCTTGTAGTGCCCCCAGTAGTAGTCCCCCTAGTGGTAGTCCCCCCTTGTAGTGCCCCCAATAGTAGTCCCCCTTGTTGTGCCCCCACTGGTAGTCCCCCCTTGTAGTGCCCCCAGTAGTAGTCCCCCCTTGTAGTGCCCCCAGTAGTGGTCTCCCCCCCTTGTAGTGCCGCCAGTAGTAGTCCCCCCCGTTGTAGTGCACCTAGTAGTAGTCCCCTCTTGTAGTGCCCCCAGTAGTGGTCTCCCCTCTTGTAGTGCCCCCAGTAGTGGTTTCCCCCTTGTAGTGCCCCCAGTAGTGGTCTCCCCCTTGTAGTGCCCCCAGTAGTGGTCTCCCCCTTGTAGTGCCACCAGTAGTGGTCTCCCCCTTGTAGTGCCACCAGTAGACACACGTAAAAAAAACCACTTACCTGAATCCTGCTCCCGCCGCCGCCATCCGCTTCTCCGTCCGTCCTCCCGGGCTGGCCCGCTCTGCATTATGGGAGAGACGTCATGACGTCTCTACCATTACCCACTGCAGGAGCCGGAAGATGGAGGCTCCGGCAGTGGGTGCAGCAGCAGCCAATGAGAGTCTGACAGACTCTCATTAGCTGCTAATTAAAACAAACACATTGCTGCTGGCGCCGGTGGCTGTGTGTTTATCAGTCACTGTGTAGTGCTGACCGAATTCCGTCCGGTCAGCGCTACATGCGCGGTGCAGCTGTCTCACAGAGACATAGACTGTCCGCAGCCCGCAAGGCACTGTGGCCCGGGGGACACATGGCACCCTGCCACCTGGCCCAGCCCGCCTCTGCCCGGCAGGCTGTCAGCTTAGACAGCTGCCGGGTACACAACGGGCAGCGCCTCCTGACACCTTTGGTGCCTGGAGCTTGCGCTCCACTGGAACGGCCCTCCCCACACCCCTGGCTGTGGGTGGTCTCCCACAGCATTGCATGCGGCCGTAGAGCAAAAAAACAGTCAATCTGCGATGCCATTAAAACCATACTTGCCTACTCTACCGGGATGACCGGGAGTCTCTCGAAAATCAAGTGGTGCTCCTGCCCCCCCCCCCGGAAAAGTAGGGAAATCTTCTGGGGCCGTCACCCCCTGCAACCCCCCACCTTGCCCCGGACCCTCTCCCCGGTGATGGGATTCACGACGAATCGCATCATCGTGGCCCCGCCTCCTTCTTCACAATGCCGTCAATCTCTGCATTGTGAAGAGGGGGCGGGGCCACAATGATGCAATTATGCAGTCACGCCCCTGCCCCCAATACTACATCATCGCTGCACCAGGTCGACTCCCCCTCGCCACCCCCCGCAGTAGAAGCCTAGAAACAGACATTCAGCTCCTTCCCGAACGTTTACTGAGTTTTCTACTCAGCTCTGCAGAGACCCTGAATCTACTTGGATTCCGTCCTGGGATCCTGCCTACATACATAACCGGCTGGTCTTTTGTATGCGCCACTCCATTATCACTATCTGTACCCAGAACTGTAAGTGTAGCTGTACTATCACTGAGCACGACAATGAACACTAGTTCCTGGTGAAGTCTATCCACCTGGCATGTCTACCAAAATCATATCCCCTGGTGTCTACGAATGACATCTAGGCCCTCATTCAGAGGCGGTCGGAGGATGCAAGCGGTCGCTCAGAAACTGGGCGGCCGCTTGCATCCTGACCGGCCGCCTTTGTTTCGGTCGTTAGGCTGTGGGTTAACACCCACAGCTCTAACGACCGCTAGGGTGATGGTCGCGATGGTCAAGGACCATCGCGACCATCGGGGCTTACGACGAGACCCTAGGGTAGTCACTAGTGATGTCAGTGGGACCTCCCCCAAACGGCAGGCGTTCCCAAACGTTTGGGCTGCCACCCCCCCGGCCCGCCTTCCAAACGTGGCGAGCTGTCAATCAACATCGACAGCTCGCCCCCTTTGGAAAGAGACCCGCTACGACCGGCGCTGTCGGTCGTAGCGGGTCTCACGCATGCACACGAAGGAGCCGGCTCCCTCGTGCGCATGCGCACTAGACAAACATCGAGGTGGCCGTGCGGTCGTAGACCATACGGCCGCCTCTGAATAAAGCCCCTAGTGTACACATATCAACAGATAACTTGTAGGAAGAAGTGCGGCAGTAAGGAAGTCAGCCATTTCTGCCTGGTTTTTTTTTTTCTTTCCAGAAGACATCTGTGTGCACTTGAGATCAATCGGGCATCAGTCAGATTCGTCATTTACAAGAATAAGCTATCATTATTCCTGATGAGCAGTTTGTGTTTATATTTACATCTGAAGGCTTCTAAAGACCCCTCTTGTCTCGGGTGCCATGGAGCTGAATTAAACTTACTCGCATCATGTCATTTTAAGACGTCACATATTTCAGGATAATCCAATTCAATTCCATTCCGCTTGGAGTTTCAAGCCTATGAATGAAATAAGATTTAGTATGTGGTTGCACTCTTCAAGACATATCATTTTGCAAGAATAGCCGTACATACGTTGAGCCTGTCTTCCCCCCCTTCTCCTTTTTTTTTGCTATTTGTGTTTTTCTCTGTCATTTAACAATTAAGTGGTGGTAGCAACGGCGGCAGCTGTTTCGCTGAATACATTTTATAACACTATAATTTATCCCTGCACTAAGAAGCAGTGACATCATTAAGGCTCAGTAAATGCTGCCAGTTTGCAGGTTCAGGGTCAGACTGGCCACTGGGATACTGTGGAAATCCTCACTAGGGGCCTGATTTAGCTGAGGACCGATCGGGCTCTGGTGATGTCCTCCGTGACTCCGGTCAGCTGGTCTCCCATCCTGCACTGTGACCTGGTCAGCTGATGACCGGGTCCTAGTGCAGCAATTCCGTCCTTGCTAAAATGCAAATGCAGCAGAAGGTATCTGACACCTCCAGCTGCCTCTGTGATCCCAGCACCGGGATCACCATTGCATTCATCAGGCGCGATGATGAATGGCGCCGGCCAGCTGAGTAAGCCTCAGCTAATGCAGGCTGGCCAGCTCCCGAGGCCAGGAATCTGCAACCATGGATGAAGCCCCTGGCCTTGTCACTCCTGGAAAATGGGAGTGATACTCCCCCATTTTTGGGAACGCCGGCCACCTCCGCCCCTGCACTCCCTATAAACGTCTCTGCCCATCAATCAGGCAGAGGCATACGGGGGGCCTACATGCAATCATGCAGGACTCATTCTGCACATGCACAGAACAGGTCATGTGCACGCACAGATTCCAGATAATCGGGAATCTGCGTTTAGCAGTGCGCACGCAATCAGGCCCTAGGTCCCACATTGCTCAATCACTAACGGGAGGGCAGCCCTGGGCACTAGTCTGGCTGAACTGGATTATAAGCCTGGCCCTCGGATTCTGGAGCTGATTCAGACCCGCTCGCTAGGATGCGATCACTCATAGCTGGCCGATATTTGTGTTCTGTGCATGCATACTGTGTGTATAGCAATACACGTGCGCAAACCACTGCGAATGATCGGGAAGCACTCGCCCAGCATAGACAGCCCAGTTGAATGAGTGACAGGAGAGGCTGTTTGTGGGTGGTAACAGGGGCAGACCACTAATAACGGGGGGGAGGAGGTGCGAACGCAGGCGTGCCTGAGTGTTTCAACGCCATTTCAGACACGTGCGTAATTAACAGGCAGCGTCATAGTACACGTCACCTGGTTGTATTTCACACTGAAGTGATCGCAGTGCTTGCGGCAGGGTATAGTCATCCTCAAGCGCTGCGAGCACATCCGATGGTGCTCGATGTACCAATGTTTTCATGCACTTCCTGGAGATGACGTGCACAAGTGGGCGTCTCATGAATGGCTGGTGGGCGTCTGCATACACAAAGTGATCGCTCACCAAGACAGAGTGGGCGTGCTAATGCCTTGCCGTGTGATCGCCTGCCTTGCTGGGCGTGCGATAGATTTGGGAGCGAGCGAAAGCATCTAGCGAGCGGCTCTGAATAAGCTCCTCTGGTCCTTCCTCCGGGCACAGTCACCTCCCTTTCTGCCATTTATGTGATATAAGGACTATTTACGCATTGCAATTAGGGATGTGCGCCGGACCATTTTTTCCGGATTTGGATTTGGTTCTAATTCGTCGTCCGGCTTTGGATTTGGATTTGGATTTGCCAAACTGCGGTGACTGGGTTTGGATTTGGATTTGGATTTGGATTTTTTTACAATAATTGACAAAAAAAGCTAAAATCACATAAATTGGTCTTTTTTTTCTTCCTAGAGTATTATTAACCTCAATAACATTAATTTCCAGTCAATTTAGACCATATCACAGCTTATAATATTGTTTTCAACATTATTGGCCAAAGGTTGCAGTGAGCCGACTGGTTACACTAAGCGACAAAGCAGCGGCACAACGACACAGACACCACAGTATAAAGCACATCTATGACACATTGCCACACAGCAGTGGCAGAAATGAAAAGTAGTGCACCCACCCAGTGGGGTACGGCCAGCAGAGTCACAGTACTTGTTTACAAAGTGGGCTACGGCCCTAGGAGTCACAGTGCACAATCTTATTCGCATTACACCGCACATAGGGCCTGATTCACATTACACCATAAAGTAGTGTCTCTTATTTATGTTACGACACACAGTAGTGCCCCTTTTACACAATGCCCACAGTAGTGACCCTTTTACACAATGCCCACAGTAGCGGTGTCCCTTACACAATGTCCCCCAGCAGTGGTGCCCCCTATGCAGTCCCTTTAGTAGTAGGGTCCACTATGCAGTGCCCCCAGTAGAATGCCCCCCAGTAGTATGCCCCCCATTCGCAGGCCCCCCCAGTAGTATGCCCCCCATTAGCATGCCACCCAGTAGTATGCCCCCCATTAGCAGGCCCCCCCAGTAGTATGCCCCCCATTATCATGCCACCCAGTAGTATGCCCCCCAGTAGTATGGCCCCCCCAGTAGTATGGCCCCCCCAGTAGTAGGCTGCCCCAGTAGCAGGCCCCCCCCAGTAGTAGGCTGCCCCTGTAGTAGCCCCCCCTGTAGTATGGGCCCCCCCTGTATTATGGCCCCCCCTGTAGTAGGCTGCCCCAGTAGCAGGCCCCCCCCAGTAGTATGGCCCCCGCCAGTAGCAGGCCCCTCAGTAGTATGGCCCCCCCAGTAGCAGAGCCCCCAGTAGTATAGCCCCCCCCAGTAGCAGGCCCCTCCAGTAGTATAGCCCCCCCCAGTAGCAGACCCCCCCCAGTAGCGCCCCCGGCCCTTGCACAAATTAAAAAATAAAAACTTACCTGTATCCCCGCTCCCGCGCCGTCCGCTCTGTCACACGCTGAGGAGGGAGCCGGAAGACGGAGCTCATGTGTGAGCTCCAGCCGGCTCCCTCCGTGCAGCAGCCAATGAGAGTCTGTGTGACTCTCATTGGCTGCTGTAACAAACACACAGCTGCCGCTGGCGGCTGTGTGTCTGTGTCTGTGTAGGGCAGAGCGCTATCACTGCGCTCTGCCCTACACACGAGGAGACCTGATGTCGGATTCTCTAGTGAGAATCCGACATCAGGCGGCCGCCGTTCGGCCCCGAACGGGGATCCGAGTCAGGCGGTGAACACCCGAACAGGGTTCGGGTGGACTCGGATCCCCAATGTTCGGAGCGGTTCGGATTCCACAGAATCCGAACCGCTCATCTCTAATTGCAATAGTAGGTGGATCTATTCATTTGATATGGAATCACTTTTTTTTTAATCAAATGTGGGGGCTATTAAATGTAATATGGGATTGGGTTGGGCTAGTAAAATATTGTAGCAGCTGATAATGCAATATGGGGTTTCTGCAGTAAAAGTGGAGGATAAACATTAAAAAACAATGCTAGATGGGGGTAGGAGGTCAGTACAGTTATTACTCAGCTCTCAGATGTCTCTTTTCCAAACAGGTCTTTCATAGTAGGTGAGAGAGCAGCTCTGTATTCTGCTAGGACAGTCTAGACTTTGGTTTGGGTAACTGTCCCATATTGAGGAGGGGGGGGGGATCTAGCACTACTTACAGCTAGCACATAGGTCCTCTATATTCATAAAATACCTTTGTCCCGGTGTCCTGTTTTATATAAAGTCACCATTTTCGAGTGTGTCCCCACAGTCATTCTAAATCCAGTATATATACACCAGCTGTGGGGGAACTACTGTACGTGTCCAAGATGGAATCCCGGTGGCTGTGATGTCAGGTTGGTGTTTGAGAAACAGAGGATTTATGTTGTTCTTTACTGATTTATACCCCTTTTTCACCGGAGCTAAAACCTGGGTTATTGCAGGGTTAACCCGGGCAGCTCCCTGGTGTAAAAGGGGAGAGGGTTGGATCGCCAGGTCGAGTGACCCGGCAATCCAACCCAGGTAAACAGCATGGTTTAACACGGGCGTAGCCCGTGAATCCCTGCTGTGAGAACAGCGCACTCCGGGTCACGATGATCTGGAGTGCGCTGCAAGCCGGGCCGATTGGTCCGACTTCAGTGGTGCTTGGAGATGACGTCATCTCCAAGCGTCCACTTTCACGCTGGGAAAGCCAGGTCTATGCAGACTCGACTCCGGTGTGAGTGGCGCCGACTCGGGAATATCCAGAGTCGGCGCCGGCTAAATTCTGGGTCTGATCCGGATAGGAACTCTGGGCCTGATTCAGAGCCGGAAGCTCTGAACTAGCGCCCGCTCTGAATCAGGGCATTTTTTTTTGTGCGTCCTCCTGGACGCTCGCATAGCTGTGGGTTACCACCCACAGCTTATGCGAGCGTCCATGATGATGGTCGCGATGGTCGCGACCATCGTGCTTGTGACGAGACCCTTGCGGTAGGGTCTCGTTGCCGCAAGCCCTCGAGTGATTTTGGCTCTGTCAGAGCCAAAATCACTCCCACTGACATCACTAGTGATGTCAGTGGGGCCGGACCCAGACTGTAGGCGTTCCCATGGGAACGCCTCCGTCTGGGCAGCCACACCCCTGGCACACCCACCGAAGGGGGCGTGCTGTCACTCACCATCGACAGCACGCCCCCTTTGGTGCGAGACCTGGAGTCGCCGGGTCTCACGCATGCGCACGACGGAGCTCCCTCCGTCATGCGCATGTGCACTTGGGCACCATCGACCCGCTTGCGAGCGTACAGCTCTCACGAATGAGACCCTCTGTTCCAACTCCGGGTCAGACCCGGAATTTAGGTGGAAAAGGGGTATAATATATACTGGCTATAGAAAAATGCATCCACACTGCACAATAATTCTATATCCAGGTGATATCACTTCATGTGAGCACTTTAGTTGCAGCTGACAGCAATGTATGTGTAGCGTCACTCCCTAAGCTCTAATGCTCTCTAAAGCTCTAATGCCGTGTACACACTAGATGGTATGCTCCATGAGCGATATCGTCTAGTTTTTCTCCTGCAGTGCCGGGCTCAATGCCGAGCACACACACCGTATATCGTTAACGATTATCGTCCAGTACCGGCACCCTCCCTCATGCCTGAACGTGCACAACCTGATGACATCAACACAAATAAGAGAAAAGAAAGGTCTGCGCTAGACAACTAAATTCAGTGAATAATTGAGTGCACCTGCTGCATGCAATACCAGGGGATTGGCTACCCCACAATAAATCACAAAGTAACAAATGTCAAGAATGTATCGAACTGAATCAAAGACAAAAATGCAGAGCCGGTTACACTTGATGTTAGTCTATTTCAGGCCTTGCCAACCTGTGGCTCTCCAGCTGTTGTGAAACTACAAGTCCCAGCATGCCCTGCACAAGTTTTGCTATTAAGGAATGCTAAAACTGTTGCAGGGCATGCTGGGATGTGTAGTTTCACAACAGCTGGAGAGCCACAGGTTGGCTAGGCCTGGTCTATTTAATAGAACATAAAAGGTTTACATTTCACAAAAGACACATTAATACATATATATCTCTAAAATCAAATGGACTAAGGCCCTGATTCAGAGCCGCTCGTAAGCGGCCGCTCGTTCGTTCTGACCGATGTTCGCACATCTGCGCATGCGTACGGATTTTAATACGCATGCGTGAACCAGTCAGTGCGGCCGAAAATCGTTTGTTCGCTATATAGCAAGTGCCTGCTATTTTGAGTGACAGAAGGAGGCGTATGTGGGTGGTAACAGGGGAAGGTGCTTGAAAACGGGGGTGTGGAATTCGAACGCAGGCGTGCTTAAAGGTCAAAACGGGCGTTTTAAGGGAGTGCATAATTAATACAGCAGCGTCATTGACCACGTCACTTGGTTTTTTTTTACTCAGAACTGCTCGCAAAATAGCGGTTGAAAAAACCAGCCACAAGAATAGCGAGCAGTTCATACGCTGTTCGATGTACTCGATTAATCTAATAAATAGCGGACATGACGTATGGTGCGAGCGGCAAGGGGGCGTATTTTTCAAAATTACAACCGCAAGTTTCGCTCACTCGTTCAGACTTAGAGGCGTGAACAGACTGCAATTAGTGAACGGTTCATTTGAATAGCCACCCCTTGTTTTAGAACGAACGACCGCAATAGCGAGCGGCTCTGAATCAGGGCCTTAATTACTACATATAAATCACATCATATAGTAAATGATCCCATAAATATCAGACTGGGAGTGTTCTTTAATCTCAGATCTGCTGTAAATTGCAATACAAAGTCCCGGAAAGCAGTTATCCAAATATTGTAAATGTCTATCCTGCAAAGGTGATCTCAACAGCAATACAACCTGATGGCATCGTCAGATTGGCCTGCATGTTCAGGCGATGACGGAATCTTTAAGGACCCGCGGAAGCACACATCGGTGATTCACCGCGTACACACTGGACGATATTGGTCACGATGAACGATATCGTTCAAATCCTCAAACTTATCGTCTACTGTGTACGCGGATAAGGGCTGAAGTTGCATAACACTGTGGCTCACCCAATGAAGGGGGGCTGCTGGCTATTACAGTGCCCCTGCGATCGCTACCGCTCTTCAACAGCATTTTTTCCTTCAGACTGACAGACAGAGAGGTACGATAGTCAGCTGTACGGAATGCTCCGGAGAGAGGTGCGCGCTGAGGACAAGGTTTTATTTTTTTTACTTCATTATCTTTTTGAACCTTGCAATAAAGCAAAAACAAAACCAGTGCAAGCAAACATCATATGAGCTCTCATAAATTACAAGACAGTCAATACATAAGATCCATATTTACAAAACATGGCGAATGGACTGAAAGCGGTCACGTACGCATTTGTATAGTTCCCCATCAATATTTTACCTGAAGTAAGCGCAAAGAAATAAAGCTGAAATGCAAAGGAAGGAAGGAACTGGGCGCCAGGAGATTTATGTAAAATCAATATTTTCTCGCGTTTCGAGGCACTTATTTGCACCAGAAATGTTCTAGGATATATAAAACGTTCATTATCTGATTGACTAATCCTACTCACCCCTGTACATCAGTGCACTTCTAATTCTGGGTCAAACACAAGATGGTGTTGAAGATGGAGAGCGCTACACCGCAGACTCCATGTTGCTCCGCCAGGGAGGCTTTATTCCCTGTACCAAGATGGCCACCGAGGCTGCTACTGCGCATGTGTGACTCCATCATGTTCACTATATGTAAGAGTGCCACAGTGGGAGATGAAAGTCTTCCACTTAGATCCGTGAGAAATTACCTGCAATATCCCCACTTTCCAGGGTTCTTGCACCGCTCTCTGGTACCTGCATACACTCACTGGCTGGTGAGCTGTATGACACCCAGCTCTGCTCCATTCAACCAGTGTGTATAACAGTGAGAACGGCTTTATCACATTTTGTGGAGCAAAAAAGGAACCGTAATAGCTACAGGCTGTTATGAGCCACCACTGAGGTTCATACTTCCAGCAGGTCCCGCCCGTTACTAAGCGACCGGGACATGATGTCAGGCCAGCCGCAGAGGCCAATAGTCCTGACGGTTGCTAGGCGACCAGGGACTCCAAGCGGCCGCAATGATTCTTGGTCCCGGTTGTTGCTCAGCAGCCGGGATGCTATTGGATACGTGCAGTACTCAGCAGGTTACTCCTCTAGAGAGCTGGTCTCTGAGGAGACTTCTGATTGTCTCCTGTTCAGCTAAAAACGCAGACAGCCCCACCGTGCCCTGCTAAGTGATAGCTTATACTTTGTTGTGTTTAGCTGGTCCTGTTTCTGAGTCCTGGAATACTTTTTCTACCTATGTCTCCCTGTGATAGTGCTCCTGGTCATTCTAGCCTGTGCCAGCTCTGTCTGCGGTCCTGCCTCTGTTGCTATTCATTATAGAAGTTCAGGCTTTGAGCAATTCATCCCTGATGCATTTACCACCTGCAAGCTACTCCACCTTTAGCCATGCCCAGCAAGCGTATCCATTCATATATGCTTGTCTGCTTGTCTGTGTCCTGCCCTGTGATTTACCTTTGTGGTCTTATGGCCATGTCTTACTATTGAAGTATCAGTCCTGCCTCTGTAATTGTTCTGAATCCACACTTTCCAGCACATCCCACAATCTCCTGATAATTATATAAGCTCTTACTGTCCTGAAGGTTAAGACCTGGCGGCATCCATAGTACGGGTGAGTGTATCCAACTCTAACAGGGGTATTCAATTTGGAGCGAAAACTCAGTTTTTGCGATAATTTCACACCGATGACGTCATTTTTGCTGGTTTTGGTTTTACACCGTATTCAATTTCAAAGACTTTTCGCAGGTTCGAAAAGTCTTTGATAAAAAACGGGGATAACTTTTCACCACTGAATAGGTGGCGAAAAAAAGTGCAGAATTGGGGTTTAGGGGTGCAGGCTTAAAAAAATAGCCTGCACCCTTCAGAATGACCCCTTGAAATGATCTGTGTCAAACAAAGAAAAAAAAAAATTGGGACACCCCAAAAAACGAACTTTGAATTTGGGAGCCCAAAAAAAAAATGTTGGGGGACAAAGTTTAAAAATAGCGAACTTGACTCTGGGGGTGGGGGCAAGTATGCCCCAGGTGTTTTTTTCATTGCAGTTCTTGCAGCAGGTGGGTTTTTCATGATTTTTTCAAGACACTTTAGCAACTTTAAAATATGCTGACCCCCGTTTTCAAGTACCTCAAATTTGCTGGGCATAGTTATTTTCCCCCCCAATAAAAAATCTAAATGCTCTTCTGCATCACTTTCTTCAAAGTCACATTTATGCACTTGCCGCGGCTATTAGAAACCTCGACTTCCTTCAGTAGTTAAAAATGGGGGTACCCATAGTGATCCCCCATGTCTAGACATCTTTAGGGGGGTCCCTAGAATATTTTCCGAAAATTCCCGTTTTTGTTAACCTGTAAAAAAAAATGACATAAGGTCCCCCCCCTAAAAGCCAAACCAGCCCCACGCTTGCAACCAGTGGTGGTTTCTAAAAATATGGGGAACAAAATCTGTAGGGTTCCACCGTATTTTAGAAACCAGCACCAGGCTGTAGGAACTAGTGCTGGTTTTAAATATAGGGGGCAAAAACAACGTGTGGTACCCACTATATTTAAGACCAGCACCAGACCCAACCGACTGGGGTGTAATGCCACAGCCCAGAGACCCAATCACCGGGGCTCCAGGTCCAAAGCATTACACCCCAAGTCGGTCAGCGCAAGCCGGTGATCTCGGGGGAGTTGGGGACCCCCCAAAAAAGGGTCCCCCCTCTCCCGAACACCACAGGCTTACACGGTGGGTATGGGGGTAATAGGGGGGCCAAATAATGTAACACTATTGTACTTTACAGTGGAACTACAAGTGCCAGCATGCCTGCCATTTTGCACTTGTGGAACTACAAGTGCCAGCAGACATGCGGCACCTGTAATTTCTCTGTAAAATAAATAGTTAAAAAAAGACAAAACACACACACTGTGTCCAGTATAAGTTTATTACACACACCTACCCATTTACACATACTTACCTATACCAGAAGTTTCTGTCCTCTTCTCCAGTAGAAATCCTTAAAACTTGGCCCTACAAGGAAAATTTCATACTCACCTATATCCTGGTGCTGGTCTCCGCAGTAATCCACGTACTTGGCAAAAAAAAAAACCGAATACGCGACCCACGAACGAACTATGAATATAGTTCCCACGCATACTCATAACTTCCGAATGCCAGCTGATGGCACATCCACGGAGCTGCCAGTCCTGAGAGCCAATCAGCGGCCGCACTGACTGTAGAGCGGCCGCTGATTGGCTCCGGCTACTGACAGTTCCCACGTGGTGTGACTGGCCCACGTGGGAACTGTTAGTAGCCGGAGCCTATCAGCGGCCGCTCTACGGTCAGTGCGGCCGCTGATTGGCTCTCAGGACTGGCAGCTCCGTGGATGTGTCATCAGCTGGCATTCGGGAGTTATGAGTATGCAATGTCAGGTGGGCGTCAGGCCCCCATAGGACCACCGGGCCCAAGACACCCTCCTGTACTTCCATGTCTGTCTTCTGGTTCTGCTTCACTACATCCACTATTGTCAGTATGTACATTTCTGAATCAGGCCCAATGTTCTGTCTCCTTTGGTAAAGATCCAGGTGTATGAGGAACAGTTGAACCGCATTAGAACTTAATAACAGTCATGAGTGCTATGTAGTATAGTGGATAACTAGGTGATCCACGCCCAAAACATAGCTTCATTACATCCACTTATTTCCACCTGTCTATATCGCTCAATGGAAAGTGGTATAAAGATTACAAGTTAGATTTATGGGTTTAGCTACAGTGGGTGCAGGCGGTGCCATTGCTATCGGGCCTGTAGGCTTATGGGGCTCAGGACCCAGCTTATATAGTTGTCTAGCAAGTTTCCAGAATTGCCTACTAAGCACTTGGGTCCAGCCGGGTTTCCCTGCCTGAAAAAAGGACTTGTTAGCGCTCATATAGGTTGCAGTCTCTGTCTCTCCGTCTCATTAAAGCTCCACACTGATGTGCTCCATCTCCTGCACCCCAATGTCACATTCTCACCCTTGAAGGCTCTGGAGACATGGGGCTACTATGTAAGATTCAGGAGCTGTCTATAGGGATGGAGCACTTGAAGAGTCACCATCATCAATTAAGATGAAATAAGATAAGAGGTCAATGGGATATAGGACCTCATTCAGAGTCGGTCCTTGCGGCTGCACGGTCGTAGGGGAAAGGGGCCGGATATGCAAATGAAGCGATCACAAGTTGCGGTCCTAAGATGAGATCGTTAGCTGAGCGACCGAGGGTAAGAAGCGGTCGTAAGACTAAATCACGCCCCCTTCTCGATCACAACACACGTCATCTCCTGGGATATAACGATTAATCGCGACCATCCGGAACCATCGGAGCTGGTCGTAGAGTTTAAGGCTGACCATACCCTCTCTTAAGCACTACGATCAGGTCAGTGTACAAACCTCCCATGTCACGTGTACTATGACACTACTTTGTTAATTATGCACTCCCATTAAACGCCGTTCGCATTATTAGGCACGCCTGCGTTCGGTTCTCCACTCCCCCGTTTTCAAGCACCTTCCCCTGTTACCACCCACAAACGCCTCAATCTGTCACTCAAACTACCGACCTGGCTGTGTTGAAGGAGAGAGAAATTTCTGATCGTAGCGGCTAGTTTGCGCACGAGCATTGCAACCTTTACGCATGCGCAGTATAGCAAACATCATTGGCGTACGACCGTGCGGCCGCTTCGACCTACTCTGAATGAGGTCCATAATCTCTTACCAGACTTCTATGTAGTATAAGGTTGCCTAATGAATGAGGTGTCATTCCATTTTTAGTGAGTTAGCGAGTTGTGTGTTTAGTGGATGTTATAATGGTAAGGTGTGTGTGTAGCATACAGTATGTTATACTGGTAAGCAGGGTGTGTTTAGTGGATGTTATCAATACTGGGAGACTGTAATGTAGCTTTTTGTGAACTGGGGCCACAGTAATGAGACATAGGGCCATATTCAATTAGACGCGAAAAGTCAGAAAGATTTCGCCTGTCCGACTTTCCGCCCACATTGCGTGTTTTGGCCGTGGAAACTTACTGGGCGCGTCCCCGCTATTCGCCGTATTCAATTCCAAAAGGCGTGAAAACGCGTGCTGGGAAAACTCAAACAGGCGAAAAGTGCTGTAAAAATGGGGAAATCAACCTGATACCCCTCAAAAGATGCACTAACATTGGGGATCAATATAGATGTCCCCGAATAGCCCTACTGAAACTATTTGGGGTACTTAAGTGCTGACAATTGGCTCTAATTAGCGTCTTTGCACACGTGGTGAAGAATAACATTAAGCTGGGGTTTTTTGGAGAAAATAAGTAGTCCTGTCAAAATTGGGGAACATGAAAATAGGTGCAAGCATGGTTTAAAGTTGCAAATTTGAAGTTTTAAAAAATTTAAAAAAACGTACCTTCAGCAAGGACCTGCAAACAAAAAAACACCTCCCCATACTTACAGACCCCCCAAAAGTTTATTTCGCTAGTTTAAAAGTTTGTACCCCACTTTGCACTTTTTCACACCATTTGTCAAAGTGCTTTTTTGGGAGGTTCCTCACTTTTTTTTAGTTTTTTTTTTTTGTACGCAGTTATCCTTTGGCGGGCTGTCCGAAGGGTGCAGGGTGGTTTCCGTACCTTTGCACCCCAAAACCCCAATTCTGCACTTTTTTCCGCCTGCTTTTCGTAGGCGAATCTTTTCCAGCTATTACATTGCACTGACTTTTCGCCTAGGCAAAAAGTCTTTGGAATTGAATGGGGCGAAAAGTTTCCGCCTGGCGAAATGACGTCATCCGCGATACTTTTTTTACGGAAAACAGCTTTTCGCGTCTAATTGAATACGGCCCATAATATGAACTGTAGGACACTGTAATGTTACATAATGTGAACTGGGGCACTGCAATGTAGCATAATATGAACTAGGGGCACTCTAATCCTAATTTATAAAAACATGACTCACTGACTCATCAGCACCCAGCCCAAACCCCTAGACCTAGAAACATGAAATTCCTTTAATGATGTGAGCACCCACTAAGCAGGAATTTTTTGAATTCAACTCCTAAGGGAGTGAAAAGGGGTCAAATGTTTTCTACCCCTGTGCAACATCCCAAAACAAAGCAGCCCAAACCCCTGGACCTAGAAACATGAAATTTGGGGAGTATTTTCCTTCCATGATGTAAGCACCCACTAAGAAGGGATTTTTCTAAATTTGCCTCTTAACGGGGTGGAAAGGGATAAAATGTTTCCTCTCAACTGAGGTGATTGGGTGACAAAGCAACATAGCCCAAGTGTTGTGCACTGTTAGCTCATTTTCTGGGATGAGTGGCAGCTCCACAGGTGGAACTGCAGCACAGTCCAATATTCAAATAAGGGAGCTACACCAACTGCCAGCATTTGGGGTGGCAGTTGGTGTGGCTATTGGACTGTGCTCAGCCCCACCTCTGGAGCCGCCACTGCAAAGGACTTAACATTTTGACTAGGATCACCCCGAGGTGAACAGAGCCGCACAGTCATGAAAATAAAAATAAAAAAAACAATCCTGGAACACGTGAAATCCTTAGGTAGAGGAAAAAAAAAAGGTTTACATGCGTCTTGTTGTAACCCACCTTTCAATTCATTCATAAAGGATCGGCGATCATCGATGGCCACCAATCTGCATTTCCAACCAGCGGATCCGTTGGATTAGGGGAATCGGCCGTCTGCTGTATGACAAGATCTTTTCATTTTGCGATACCATTCTGCAACACCCATTATACCTTGCCCAGAAGTTTGAATTTAGGATTGCATACATTAATTGCAGGTCTGCCCAAGCAGTTTATTAGATTAGTGTTCAGATTATTTACTAATTAGCTATGAACTGCGATGGCCCTTTCAAGCCTCTAAGGGGAAACAAATGTCATCGCAGTTCATACTTCTGGGTTCCCATCTCAGCGCTGGCGGGACCTGCAGATGGAGCTCACTGCTGACTACAGACCCGCTGCCTGCCGATTTCCTACAAGCCCGCAGCACACATCCGATGGTGGAAAAGATTCATCGATCCGCACTGGTATCTGTTCTCATGAAGATCAACAAATTATATGTATACTGATTGTCCCCTTATATCGAATCACTTGAATTACTTAAATATATTTAATTTAAGGATAGGGGGAGCTATCTTTCGACAATAATGAACTACATAAAGAACCGAAAGGAAAAAGAATTGTCGTTGCGCTATGCACTTAAATTAAAACATAACCTTTATTGTCTGTATCTTAAAATATATCGATATTCATTTATTAAAACAGCGAAATATAAAAACATAGAATTGTGTTTATAGAAATATTTGTTACGGCCGTTTAGAACTCCTCTTTTGACCTAAATCGCTGTTCATTTATTAATAATATGATGTCCTTAATATTATACAGTGATGAATAAACATATATGCTTAATCAAATGATCCCGTGTGAATGTTTCTTTTCTCAAGAGCTAATTATTCTGATTGTAATACAAATATTATTACTATGGGCTCTATTTATTAACATTATTTTTACTAAAATAAAGTGAAAAAGGGTGTTTTCACACCCTTTTCACATTATTTTAGTTTCACCTTGAAAAAGTCATTTATTGACGAAACGCGTTGGTGTTAGAAGGATCCCGTACTGACCACCCGTACAGACAGCGGGAGAACAAGAAGCAGCAGAAAACCCCCATCTCCGGCTCGCGATTCAGAGCCAGGAAGAAAGCACGGCCGGGAGTAACCCAGGACGGCAAAGCGCACTGCACAAAGCCGACTGAACCCATCCCGACAGTTGCCAGCTGATCCCAGCCCACGCTGCCGGTAGGGAAAGTTAGGGTGAGTAACCGCTGCTCCGCTTCCAGTCTTACAGATACGGGATCCTCACAACTGCTTCAACCATTCCAACACTACATTATTTCAGTGAAAGAGCTATAAACTCTAATCCATGCACTCATTATTTCCCGCATTGACTATTGCAATAGTCTCCTTACTGGTCTTCCCAAAAACAGGCTATCACCATTACAATCCATTATGAATGCAGCTGCGAGGCTTATCTTCCTTGCCAAACGTTCATCGTCTGCTGCCCCGCTCTGTCAGTCCCTCCATTGGTTGCCAATTTTCTACCGTATTCAATACAAAATACTGTTACTTACACATAAGGCCATTAACCAAATTACACCAACATACATCTCTTCACTCATCTCAAAATATCTCCCAACCCGACCTCTCCGCTCAGCTCAAGATCTGCGTCTCTCATCCCCGCGCATTACTTGCTCCCATTTATGGTTACAGGACTTTCTTCGGGCTGCACCCACTCTATGGAATGCCTTACCACACACAATAAGACTTACCTCTAGTCTTCAATCCTTCAAGCGTTCCCTGAAAACTCACCTCTTCAGACAAGCTTATCAGATTCCAGAACTGACCACATAACCTGTATAGCTTCCATGTCTCATTACATCCCCTCTCACAGTCCACACATAACCTCACATATTGTCTTTCTTTCACATACTCCTGACATTTGGCCGACATTCCTGTGTGACTGGATCATGCAGCCCACCAAGAAACTCTGCATTCTGACCGGACCAAATTGCAATATATAGCACCTATCCTTGTGTATCAATGCCTATTTCCCTATAGATTGTAAGCTTGCAAGCAGGGCCCTCTAACCTCTATGTCTGTCTGTTATTACCCTGTTTTGTTCTATCAATGTTTCAAATTGTAAAGCGCAACGGAATATGCTGCGCTATATAAGAAACTGTTAATAAATAAAATAAATAAAATAAACATCCCTGTATTTTCATGTATCACATTCTAGCCCTCCATTAATTCAGCAATTGCTGGTCTTATGTGCGTATAATTCTGTGTCATTTTTATTATTTTTTAACACAAGCGCGTCTACCCTCCCCCTTTTCCAAAAGATCAGAGTGGCAATCAGGTTCCTGATTACACTCAAATAGACAGCTGCTTACCCACCAATTAAGAGTTCATGATAAACATTTTACCTGTGCTTTGCACTGTCTGTAACTATTACAGATGGAATGATGGTCAGTGCTGTCATGGCTCTTGTCTGATGATCAGAGAAGCGAACATCAAGCTCTGTAATAAGGTGATCAAGATACGGGACAGTAATTACATGCCTGTAATAGAATTCAGGATTTGCTACTATTGGTTTGCTGACCACAGGTACGTGGGAGCAATGGTATAAGTTCATCCCAGACGCCCGGAGGGAGGTTATAAT
Source organism: Taudactylus pleione (assembly GCA_031769625.1). NCBI lineage: Eukaryota > Metazoa > Chordata > Amphibia > Anura > Myobatrachidae > Taudactylus > Taudactylus pleione. Next base: position 9,683,751 of record JAUIMM010000391.1, read on the forward strand.
TTGGTGCCCCCCCCCCCGTGTCACAGCCGCTTACACTGTAATGTAGCAATGCACATGCAGACAGGCTATAGATAGATGAGGGCAGCAGCTGATGGTCTGACATGGAGCTCTCCACTAGTGTATGGTGGCTTCTCAGGTGCCGGGAAGGGCTGCCATGTATTGGGCGGCCATGACGGTACACTCCAGGTACATAGTTACAGCCCTAAGTGGGGTGAATATGTTGTGGACAATGGAGGAGGTGCCCCATCAGAGTAGAGATGAGCGGGTTCGGATTAGCTCAGAATGATGATGTTTGTCCATATAAGATGATGTTTTGCCTCTTTCTGAGACCCAATTTTTGACGGGAAAAATTCAAACCTGGTGGGAAAATCTGAACTAATCCGGAATCCGCTCATCTCTACTTCAGAGCTGGAGCCCGGTGGCAGGTGTCTCCATTGTCTCCCATAGTTCTTCCCCTGCGTGGGAGACTAGGTGTAACAGCTCCCAAATTGTCGGTTTCTTTTATGAAAGAATTAGGTCAAGACCATGATTTTAAACTTATCCATCACTGTTTTATTTGAAAAAAAAATGTTTTTTTAAAACACAGTATACCATAAAAATAGCAATTTGTATGCTATACTGTAGTGATGGCCATTGACAGCTGTACCATCCATGGTTCAACCATCGTTAGAAGCCATCAATTGTTTAGCAATTGGCCGAGGAGATCTGTGTAGACCACAACTGCCGATGTTTCCTAAACATCAATTGAGGGTTGCCATCGATGGTGCAACATTGATGGCCACCAGTAATGGCAAACCACTTGTTTTCAGTCAGACCATCGATGGTTTGCAAACCATCGATGGTCGGTTGCTATATGTGATATGTTTCGATATATATAAATATATATATATATATATATACACATATATACATAAATATATATACACACACACATATATATCTATATATATATGCTGTATATATATATATATATATATATACTGTATATATATATATATATATATATATATATATACGGTACTTCCATATCTTTGTGGCCCCCTGGTTACGCTACGTAAGTAGAGTAACCAGGAAATACTATTCCGCCCCTTGTGGGTGAGCTGCACTGACGTTGGACACTGGCTCATCTTTACGCTAATGACCAATGTCATTCCCTACCATCCACCGTAATTCCCTACCATCCAACGTCATTCCCTAACAACCAAGTGGGCATGGAGGGGGAATAAATCCATGTGACGAGCGAAGCGAGCCACCGTGCTCGCAGCATGGCGAGCAAAGCGAACCCTCAAGTTTACGCTACTTACGTATCTTCACTGAATAGTGAAGATACGTAAGTACCATAACCAGGGGGCCGCAAAAGATACGGAAGTACCATATATATATATATATATATATATATACACACATACAGTATATAGATATATATTTATATATACAGTATATATATATATATATATATATATATATATATATATATATGCACGCACACATATACACACATATTATATATATACACACACACATATATATATATATATATATATATACACCCACACACATATATATATATATATATATATATATACACACACATACAGTCAGGTGCATAAATATTGGGACATTGACAGAATTTTCATATATTGGCCTCTATTCACCACCACAATGGCTTTGAAATTAAACAAACAAGATGTGCTTTAACTGCAGACTTTCAGATTTAATTTGAGGGTAATTACATCCAAACCAGGTGAACGGTGTAGGAATTACAATGGTTTCTATATGTGCCTCCCACTTTTTAAGGGGCCAAAAGTATTGGGACTATCAACTCAAAAGCTATTTCATGGACAGGTGTGGGCTATTCCCTCATTATTTCATTATCAGTTAAGCAGGTAAAAGGTCTGGAGTTGATTCTAGGTGTGACATTTGCATTTGGAATCAGTTGCTGTCGACTCTCAATATGAGATCCAAGAGCTGTCACTATCAGTGAAGCAAGCCATCATTAGGCTGAAAAATCAAAACAAACCCATCAGAGTGATAGCAAAAACATTAGGTGTGACCAAATCAACTGTTTGGAACATTCTTAAAAAGAAAGAACACACCAGAGAGCTCAGCAACACCAAAAGACCCGGAAGACCATGGAAAACAACTGTGGTGGATAACAGAAGAATTATTTCCCTGGTGAAGAAAAACCCCTTCACAACCATTGGCCAAATCAAGAACACTCTCCAGGAGGTAGGTGTATATGTGTCAAAGTCAACAATCAAGAGAAGACCTCACAAGAGTGAATATAGAGGGTTCACCACAAGATGTAAACCATTGGTGAGCCACAAAAACAGGAAGACCAGATTAGAGTTTGCCAAACAACATATAAAAAAGCCATTACAGTTCTGGAACAACATCCTATGGACAGATGAGACAAAGATCAACTTGTACCAGAGTGATGGGAAGAGAAGAGTATGGAGAAGTAAAGGAACTGCTCATGATCCAAAACATACCACCTCATCAGTGAAGCATGGTTGTGGTAGTGTCATGGCGTGGGCATGTATGGCTGCCAATGGAACTGGTTCCCTTGTATTTATTGATGATGTGACTGCTGACAAAAGCAGCAGAATGAATTCTGAAGTGTTTCGGGCAATATTATATGCTCATATTCAGTCAAATGCTTCAGAACTCATTGGATGGTGCTTCACAGTGCAGATGGACAATGACCCGAAGCATACTGCAAAAGCAACCAAAGAGTTTTTTAAGGCTAAAAAGTGGAATGTTATGCAATGGCCAAGTCAATCCCCTGACCTGAATCCGATTGAGCATGCATTTCACTTGATGAAGACAAAACTGAAGGGAAAATGCCCCAAGAACAAGCAGAAACTGAAGACACTTGCCTGGCAGAGCATCACCAGGGATGAAACCCAGCGTCTGGTGATGTCTATGCGTTCCAGACTTCAGGCTGTAATTGCCTGAAAAGGATTTGCAACAAAGTATTAAAAAGTGAAAGTTAGATTTAGGATTGTTTAGTTTGTCCCATTACTTTTGGCCCCTTAAAAAGTGGGAGGCACATATAGAAACCGTTGTAATTTCTACACCGTTCACCTGATTTGGATGTAATTACCCTCAAATTAAATTTGAAAGTCTGCAGTTAAAGCACATCTTGTTTGTTTCATTTCAAATCCATTGTGGTGGTGAATAGAGGCCAAAATATGAAAATTCTGTCAATGTCCCAATATTTATGCACCTGACTGTATATATATATATACACACATATATATATATATATATATATATATATATATATATATATATATATATACACATATATATATATATACACACACATATATACATACACACACACATATATATATATATAATTATTGGCCTGGCCCTTATACAAATGGGCATAATGGGGAAGAGGAGGAGCTGCTGAGGCCGGGGGGAGTGGCTCGGATACAGAGCCGCCGCTGCTGCTTCTACACAGCAGTGATCACAGTAGAGCCGGAGCCGCAGTGGGAGGTGTACCGCTAGTGGTCCGGATACAGCGGCGGCTCTGAAGGGGCTGGGGCCGGCTGCCCGATCACTGCTGGCCACAGTGATCAGTTCACAGCAGCCGCAGCTACATGAGCCCTGGCTCTATGCTATGGAAGTGCACCAGGAGGGGGGTGCTGACGGTGCCCAATCACTGTGGCCAGCAGTGATCGGGACACAAAGTAGGGGGAGCCGCGGGTGTAGAGGGACCAGAAGGTCCCTCTGATATAGGAGGCAGCAGGTAGATTAACTTCCCGTAGTGCCCTAGTGGCCATTTCTGACTGGTCGTATCAGATACGACCATGTCAGGGAAAGCCCAGTCTGGTATGGTCATATCTGATACTACCATGCCAGGCAAGTGTTTAAAGAGCATTGCATGCTCATTTTGAATATCCTGTCTGATTCCTGCCATTGTAACTTTTAGAACCTCAACTGCAGAACAGGCCTTCACAATGTCGTTTGCTTTAGCTTTTAGTAAGACAGTAAGGGCCTGATTCAGAGCCGCTCGTAAGCGGCCGCTCGTTCGTTCCGAGCGATGTTTGCCCAACTGCGCATGCGTACGGATCGTTATACGCATGCGCGAACCAGTCAGTGCGGCCGAAAATCGTTTGTTCGCTAAATAGCGAATGCCTGCTATTTTGAGTGACAGGAGGAGGCATATGTGGGTGGTAACAGGGGAAGGTGCTTGAAAATGGGGAGTGGAGATCAGAACGCAGGCGTGCTTAAAGGTCAAAACGGGCGTTTTATGGGTGTGCATAATTAATACAGCAGCGTCATTGACCACGTCACTGGGTTATTTTATAGTCAGAACTGCTCGCATGATTGCAGTAGGAAAAACCAACCACAAGAGTAGTGAGCAGTTCATACGCTGGTCGATGTACTCGATTAATCTAATAAATAGCGGACATGACGTAGGATGCGAGCGGTCAGGGGGCGTAGTTTCCAAAAAAACGACCGCAAGTTTTGTTCGCTCGTTCAGACATAGAGGTGTGAACAGACCGCAAAGAGCGAATGGTTCATTTGAATAGCCACCCCTTTTTTCAGAACGAACGACCGCAAATAGCGTCTGGCTCTGAATCAGGCCCTAAGTCCTTTATCAAATGATATACAGTGCTGTACTACTACTAAAGTTATGATCTGGTCCAGGGCCGAAACTAGGATATCTGTCACCCGGTGCAAGGTAGCAATTTTGCGCCCCCTCCCTTCCTGTACCTGGATTTTGTACCTGCTCCTCCATAAGGCAGTGCACTAGTCAGACATCCCTGGTATAGTGATTTACATTATTCCACACACCATAATGCCCATTACACATTATGCCACACACTGTAATGCCTATTACAAAGTGCCACTTACATATTTGCCCGACACCATTTTATGCCCCACAGTAAGGCTTCTAATTACTTTAAAATTACCTGCTCATTGTCAGGGGTTTTATGTTCATTACCAGGGATTACATGCTCATTGCCACTGGGTTTCATACTCGTTGCCATGGGGTTTTATGCTCGTTGCCAGGGGGTTTCATGCTCGTTGCCAGGGGTTTCATCCTCATTGCCAGGGGGTTTCATGCTCATTGCTATGGGGTTTATGCTCATTGCTATGGGGTTTCACAGGAGAAGATGCAGCTTTCTGGAACGTTGTTTGCATTGCGCTGGCCTAACAGACACTAGAGGTTCAATAGGACCTCTAGCATCTGTCTCCTCCTCGGCGGCGGCCATTTTTGGATGCCTGTTTTTAGCAGAGTCCATGCGGACGGCTAGTCCGGATGGAATCTGCTGAAAACGGCCATCCAAAAATGGCTGCCGCTAAGGAGGAGACAGACAATAGAGGTCCAGTAAGGACCTCAGAGTTTTCTGAATCTGCAGCCCCCAAGCCACCACGAGTCAGCCCTTTTTCACCCCCTGCATTCCGGCACCCGGTGCACGTGCACCTCTAGCCCCCTCCTAGTTGCGGCCCTGATCTGGTCGAAAGTAGTCAAAGTGCAGAGATTTGGCATCAACCACACTATCTCTGCTCCAGGATGCTGGATTTTCTGATGTTGGATTATAAATGTTCACAAAACATTTCACTATTGCAGGATACAAGTAAAGGAAGGTCTCCAGTGCATGATGCCATTCTATCCAACGGGTCCTGCACAGAGACATCAATCTTTTTTTTGACGCTTCTGGGCACTCACTAAAAATAGCAGCCTCAAGAGCAGTTTGGTATTTTGGGTGAGAGTCAGAAAAAGTGTGTACTGGATCCACAGCACCAAACATAGGGCCTGATTCAGACCCGGTCGCAAGCGCTGAGTGCTCGCAACCGGGTCGGTGGTGGCCCACAGCGCATGCGCACGGCGAAGCCGGCCCGTCGCTCCTGGTCTCGCACCAAAGGGGGGCGAGCTGTCGATGTTGAGTGACAGCTCGCCCCCTTTGGTGGGCGGGCCGGGGGGTGGCTGCCCAAATGGAGGCGTTCCCATGAGAATGCCTGCCGTTTGGGGGCGGCCCCACTGACATCAAAAGTGATGACAGTGGAGAGCTTCCGTGTTATTTTAGAGCCGAACACTCTCTTGAGCTTGCGATGAGCGAGATCCTACCACAAGGGTCTCGTCGCAAGCCCGATGGTCGCAATGGTCTTGACCATCGCAACCATCATCCTGGCCACTCGCATTAGCTGTGGGTGGGCACCCACAGCTATGTGAGCGGCCAAGAGGCCACTGCAGAAAAAAAAAAGCCTGGCCCTGATTTGGAGCGAGTGGCTCTGAATCAGTCCCATATTCCTCACCATGGGAATATTAGAAGCTGCCAAAATGGCTAGGTTTAAAACATGGGAGTAGCAATACGTATAGACCACCTTTGGGTACTGCCGAGATATAATTGTAGCAGCACCTTTCACCTTCCCTGCCATTGGCCCTGCGCTGTCATATTACTGACCATGAAGTTTGTTCGGTCATATTAATGCCTGTGAGGACTTGTTGTGCAATATTTTGCCCAGTGACCCCCTCGCTGCATTCTATAACTCTTAGGAACTCCTCTCTAATTACACCTTCTTTACTGACAAATTGAATGAGAAGTGCTAGCTGTTCTTTATAGCTGATGTCAGCTGTTTCATCAGCTATGACAGTAAAGAATTCATTCATATCTGCAACTATCATCCTAGTCAGAATGTTTCCACAGATGTCTATGATTTAGTTTTGAACCTGCCAGCTAGTGTATCTTGATTTTTTGGCTGACTTACTTAGATGTTCTCTCAACCCACTGTCTCTATGGCCTCTTAGAGCAATATTTTGTCGCCCACACAGAATAATGGTGCTAATTATTGGTCTAAGCTTTGCTCGATTTTCTTCAAAATTCCTACCCCTTTCTGCACTTAGAAAGTGGTCTACTGGCTTCTGGAGTCCCTTATAAGCGATCGCTTGTAGCTGGCCGATTTTAGCAATCTGCGCATGCATATACATAGCAATGCACATGCGCGAACCACTGCGAAAGATCGGGAAGCGCTCGCTCGCCCAGCATAGACAGCCTAATTGAATGAGTGACAGGTGAGGCCGTTTGTGGGTGATAACAAGGGCAGGACACTAGGAGCTGGGGAGTGGAGGTGTGAATGCAGGCATGCCTGAGTGCTTCAACGCCGTTTCAGAGGCGTGCATAATTAACAGGCAGCTTCAAAGTACACGTCACTTGGTTGCATTTCACACTGAAGGGATCGCAGTGCTTGCGGCAGGGTATAGCCTGCCTCAAGTGCTGCGTTCGCTTCCGATGGTGCCCGATGTACCAATGTTTTCATGCACTTCCAGGAGATGATGTTGCGCAAGTGGGCATCTTATGAATGGCTGGTGGGCGTCTCCAAGATATAGTGTGCATGCTAATGCCTTGCCATATGATCGCCTGCCTTGCTGGGCTTGCGTTCGATTTGCATCCACTGCGAGCAAGCGAATACATCTAGCGAGCAGGTCTGAATCAGCTCCTCTGTGCCTAGTGATACAGCATTCATATGGGTTAAACTCACTTGGTGCTTATTTAATGCGCTAATCATTTTTGTACAGTTAGAATATGGCACAGACACAAAGGGCCTGATTCAGACCCACTCGCGAGCGGCTGTACGCTCGCAAGTGGGTCGATGGTCTGCACTGAGCATGCGCACGACGGAGGGAGCTCCGTCGTGCGCATGCGCCAGACACGACGAGCGAAGGACTTTCCTTCGCTCGTTGTGTCCGATCAAAGGGGGCGTGCTGTCAATGTTGATTGACAGCACGCCCCCTTTGGTGGGCGTGCCGGGGGCGTGCCTCCCTGACAGGGGCGTTCCCACGGGAACGCCTCCTGTCAGAAGTCGGCCCACTGACATCACTAGTGATGTCAGTGGGAGTGATTTTGGCTCTGATAGAGCCAAAATCACTCCGGAGCTTGCGGTTGAAAACCTCAACCGCAGGCTCCGGCTCGCAATTTCGATGGTCGCGATGGTCACGACCATCGCGGCCATCAAAATGCACGCTCGTATAGCCTGTGGGTGGTGACCCACAGCTATACGAGCGTCCAGGAGGACGCTCCATGAAAAAGGAGCCCGGCCCTCATGCAGAGCGTGCGCTCTGCTCAGAGCGTACGGCTCTGAATGAGGGCCAAAGCTTTCTGCTGCACCACTTGGCGGAGAGAAAAGAGTACAGAGGCCCTGATTCAGAGCCGGATGGTCTCACAGAGTGCTTGCTCTGAATCAGGGCCGGCCTTCTTCTTTTTTAGAGCGGCCTCCTGGCCGCTCGCATAGCTGTGTGTGACCACCCACAGCTATAGCGAGCAGGCAGGAAGATGGTCGCGATGGTCAAGACCATCACGACCATCGGGCTTGCGACGAGACCCTTGTGGTAGGGTCTCGTTGCCGCAAGCCCCAGAGTGCTTTCGGCTCTAACAGAGCCGAAAGCTCTCCCACTTACATCACTTGTGATGTCAGTGGGGCCGGCCCCAAACGGAGGCGTTCACATGGGAACGCCTCCGTCTGGGCAGCCACACCCCCGGCCCGCCCACCAAAGGGGGCGTGCTGTCACTCAACATCAACAGCACGCCCCCTTTGTTGCAAAACCCGGAGCGACGGCTTGCCCGTTGCTATCCGGGTCTCGCACATGCGCACGACGGAGCCGGCTCCGTCGTGCGCATGCACACTGGGCCACCATCGACCCGCTTGCAAGCGCATAGCGCTCTCGAGCGGGTCTGAATCAGGCACACAAAGTCCAGCATCAAGAGATTTGGAATATGTCAGCCATTTGAATTGTAACAGATAGTCATGTTGGAACTTCCATTGCTTTCCATACATCAGCTTCTTTGGAAATGTAAAATCTTTTGGGGGTTTATTAAAATTCTCTAGAACATTGAAGTTCTCTGCATCACTCAGGGAATGAGATAGGACAATGCCGATGTCTGGTTGAGTGCTTGGTGCATTCCCTGTGTCTGCCTCATTATCCTTCTGAAAGACCTGGACATTCGTCTAAGTTTATTATTGATGTGGTTATTTCCGCAGAGGATGTTTCTGCCTCACTCTCAGAGTTTCCCTATAAAAGAACCGTGCCAGGGTGCTCGACCAAACAGCTTTCAGGAGCAGTGGAAGCCGTCACTCATGGCAGCGCTGTAGCTTTTGAAGCTGCTTTCAAATATTTCTGGATAGCACGCTTTTGTTTACATGGCCGCTTTGACATTGTTCTTATCTCGGAAACAACTTGTGACTTTTCTATAGGATACAATTAAAGTAAAATGTTGTAAAATATATGGTATTATCATGGAAACCAAGACACATCCCTACCACATACTAAAACAAGTAACGATACCCCCAGCATTGATACTGCACAATCAAAATAAGCCACAATGAATACTAGCATTGCTAATAAACATCTATACATAGAATATAAAATTGGTATGATTCGATTCCCGGCAGCGGCAGCCCGACATCAGCAGAGATCCCGGCAGCGGAAGCCCGAGAGCGCTGGAAATCCCGATCGTGGATAGGTAAGTATTGTCTAACCTAACCCCCCTAACCCTAACCCTCCTTAGGGGTGCCTAACCCTAACCTCCCCCCCAAGTGCCTAACCCTAATCCCCCCCTCTAAGTGCCTAACCCTAACCACCCCCTTCCCCGCTGCCTAAACCTAAGTCCCCCGGGGGGATGCCTAACCCTAAGTCCCCCACCTGGGTGCCTAACCCTAACCCTCCCTCCCCCTAGCCTAACCCTAACCCTCCCGGGGGGGTGTCTAACCCTAAGTCCCCCCTGGGAGCCCTAAACCTAACCCTACCCCCCGCGGCTGTCCGCTCGCGGCGCCCGGCATCACTACGATCGGGATGCCGGGCACCGGTCTCCCGGCGTCAGGGAAATGCCGGGCATCTACATCTAGACGCCCAGCATTTCACCCTTGCCGGGATATGACAGTCGGGAAGCTGGCTGCCGGTATTTAGGCAGTCGGCTTCCCGATTGCATACCTAGAATATAACTGTGAAGGTGCGTATCCACTTCCCGACTGTGAAACCATTGAACGATTATGACATTGTAAATACGCAGTCATTTCACAGTCTGTGATGTGCCTACACTGATCGTTCAGTCGTTCAGTGTAGGCACATTAATCATCCCCGAACATGGGCAACCTGACGACGTCATCAGGTTGACCAGCATGTTCGGACGATGATAGATGTCAGAAACGACCAGCAGGCACATGCATCGCTGGTCGTTTTTGACATTAAAATTCCCGATGTGTGCCCCGATTTGCAAGCGATTGAACCATAACGATGTCATTATCATTCAATCACCTGGTAAAATCGGGTAGTGGATACGCACCTTAAGGGTTGTGTCTGCACATAGATGTTTTTTTTTTTGAGAAATATACTTCTAGGGACTGTGGCAGGGATGTACTAAAGGAAACATGCTGTAAAAAACCTGTTTTCGGGGGTTTTTACCGAATTTCCATATGTACTAAGCCCTGGCCGCACTTTTATTGGTGCAAAGAGTAATGCCACAAGGTTAATTGAGGTCCCCCTTGTGGTTACAGCAGTAGATACAATGTCGCGGTTCCCAGCATAGACTTCAAAGGAGAATTCTCCCCATTGAAGTTTATGGGGAGACACGCTGACCGCACACAGCCAATCAGCGTGCTGCTCCGACGGAGATGCTCGCTGATTGGATGGTGGCTCCGTCAATGACGGGGCCCATGTGTGCCCCAGTCATTCGCATGGAGTAAAGCTATGTGGAAAAACGTAGATTTGTTCAGTCCGGCTTGGATTCGGGTACTTGTTTTTTTATTTTAACCCTTTGGATGCCTACTTAGAGAAGAGGACGTGACCTACGCATAGGAAAGGTGAGTATGGATTTTTTTTATAGGTACCCCTATGGATTACTTTGGATACTAGGTGAGTATGTGTGATAGTGAGTGTGATAGTGAGTGTGCATCTATGTTATAATAAAATTTTACTGTCACGGTGTATGTTGTGTTTATTATGTATTGCTTTGGTTGTGGAACTACAAGTGCCAGCGGGCCCGTAATGTCCTGCATGCTGGTATTTGTGGTTCTCCAAATACCAGCATGCAGGGGAGGCTTGCTGGTATGTGTTGTTCCACAACTAAAGACAATACTTAACCCTTTCTTTTACACTACACATACACCATCAACCCAGCAACAACCACCATAGGGTGCCGGGGATAGCCCCGGGCTATCAGCTTAGTCCAAGGGTGCCCTGGAGAGGGGTACTCCTTTATTGGAGGGGTACTCAACTCCCCAGAGATCCCTGGCATGGGCTGACTAGTGGTCAGGGCTGATGTTGAGGCTGGGGGACCCAGTGAAAGGACTCCCCTGGCTGTGGCATCAGTCCCCCGTTAGAAAGGGTCCAGGGCTGGTTTTAAATATACGGGGAACCTCACAGCATTTTTTTTCTCCATATATTTAAAACCAGCTCTGTCCCTGCAGCCTTGTGCTGGTTCGTAATTTACAGTGGAACTCTACACATTTTTTTCCCTGTAAATTAAGAACCAGGACAGGCTGGCAAGCCCAGGGCTGGTTAGTCTTTTGGGGAGGGACATCACGTCATTTTTTCCCTAAAATTAATCCTATTTTAACCATTTACAGAAATAAACATACAGAAATCACAATGATTTATGTATGTTTCTGACCATCTCGCAGCTCAGGGGGTTGAGAGTTTGAAAAGTGATTTTGAGAGTTTGCTCCAATCTCACCTGAGCTTGTCATCCCGATTCTTGGTAAATTTGAGAGATGTACGGGCCTGATTCAGAGCCGCTCGTAAGCGGCCAATTGTTCGCTCCGAGCGATGTTTGCCCAACTGCGCATGCGTACGGATTGTTATACGCATGCGCGAACCAGTCAGTGCGGTCGAAATTCATGTGCTCGCAAAATAGCGAATGCCTGATAATTTGAGTGACAGAAAGAGGCGTATGTGGGTGGTAACAGGGGAAGGTGCTTGAAAACGGGGAGTGGAAATCCGAACGCAGGCGTGCTTAAAGGTCAAAACGGGCGTTTTATGGGTGTGCATAATTAAAACAGCAGCGTCATTGACCACGTCACTTGGTTATTTTATAGCCAGAACTTCTCGCAAAATTGTGGTAGCAAAAACCAACCACAAGAATAGTGAGCAGTTCATACCCTGGTCGATGTACTCGATTAATCTAATAAATAGCGGACATGACGTAGGATGTGAGCGGCCAGGGGGCGTAGTTTCCCAAAAAACGACCGCAAGTTTTGTTCGCTCGTTCAGACCTAGAGGCGTGAACAGACCGCAAAGAGCGAACGGTTCACTTGAATAGCCACCCCTATTTTCTGGACGAGCGAGCGCTAATTGCGTCCGGCTCTGAATCAGGCCCTATGTTTTAGGTGAAAAGTACTTCCGATTTGGCCCGATGGCGATTTGATTCGAGATTGCTATCTCCCCCGAGTTTTACGAGTGAGATGAGAGAAATCTCTCTCTAACTCACCCCACTTTGCCTTTAGTAAATTTGCAAGCAGGAAAAAAATTAATAAATCACCAGAGATGGTCATCTCAACCTATCTCGATTCTTAGTAAATTTACCCCCTAGATTCACTTGAAATGTAATGTAATCCTTTTCATTAATGCTATGAAAAGCTATATGTGGGACTTAATGGGATATCCAAAAGGTAGGTTCTAATGCATACTTCAAATAACTGCATATTCATCTACTGTAGGTATACAGGTATTTGGCTGTGATTTATATTATTTTCTGCACCTGTTATAATTGGGCAATATATATGGTCATTTCTCTTCTATGATAGTAACATCACATTACCTATATTTTAATGTGATCATAGACCATACATGCCTACTCTCCCGGGAATCGCGGGAGGCTCCCGATTTTTCGGGTAACCCCCCGCGATCCCGGAGGAGTAGGCATATCTCCCGCATCCCGCCCACTTCCTAGTGAAGTGGGCAGGATGGGGAGATTTTACCTGAAATTATCGGGTCCGTCGGGAAGGGGTGGGGCTAAATTAGGCAAATTGCGTCATTTAGCCCCGCCCCCTCCTCACGGACCCGCGAGTCACTGGAGTTTTCTGTAAAGGGGGCGGGGCCTAATGCTGTCTATTGTCTGGCCCCGCCCCCTGAAGAGGAGAGCAGCAGGTCCCCTCCTGCTGCCCAGCAATGTAGGTGAGTATGTCACAGACATGTATTAATAGTGAAACTTCATGTCACAGGCAGTCATCCTGTTACTGTAGGTATGTTCACCCAGAACATTCCACACTGAGCTTATGCTATGGAAAATGTCGTTAGAAAGCTCAGGATACAGCCATTCTCCCCTCCACACCTTTTGAATCTCTATGCCATGCTAGTAAGCTGGCATACCCCAATATAAACACCCTACTTCATATCTTATGTGTACTTCCAGTCACTACCTGTGAAGCAGAGCACAGCTTTAGTTCTCTAAGGGGTCTATTTACTAAGCAGTGTTAGGAGACAGAGTGAAAAGTGATAAGGTGCCAACCAATCAGCTCCCAACTGTAATTTTTCAAACACAGCCTATGAGATAACAGTTAGGAGCTGATTGGCTGGTACCTTATCACTTTTCACTCTGTCTCCTAACACTGCTTAGTAAATACACCCCTAAAGCTTCTAAAAACCCATCTGTGCAGCACTATGGGGCAAAGCCGTCGGAATGGTTTAGCTTTGCTCCATATACATAATAAAACCCCTCCTGCTGTAGATGATGTCCTGGCAGAGTTTATTGGCCTCCTAACCGTAGGATGGAACTGGGACATATTAACATTTAAAGTACTGTTAAATTACTTTATGTTTAGTTCAAATGTTTGAAATTGCACTGGTAGTTTAATTATGTTCGTACATACTGTTACACATTGTGCCTGAGCAAGTTTTATGCCCAGATGCCTTCATATTAATATTATTTATTGTTATTTATATTAAAACACTTGAAGTACACAATAAAGTGTATGTTGCAGGCTTATTCTGGTTAGACTATTTTGTCATTGGTTCTGTAACCCATCATTTGGAAACCCCCCTTTCAGATTCCTGCTTTGCCACTGCACAGCTGCCTGGGAGGTTATATCACTCGATCTGCAGATATACGGTATCTGTTCAGTGTGTACCCAAGATTAAACTGCTGGCTGGTGGCTGGGGGCTAGGGTGGGGTATAGTGGAGAGGGAGCCAGATGTCTGCTGGGAAGATATCAGTAAGATATTGGTGCCCAGATTCTTCCTCTCTAGGCTATACCCAGAATGATACATAGGGGGAGGGACCCTATATTGCACACCCTAAGGCATAATGTGAGGTGCTACCTGCTGAGACTTATAGTGCTGCAAGCAGAAAAAGAGACAGATGCAAGTGCACACTCTAACATGCTGAACCCTAATAATTATACTGCTAAATTGCTTCCAAGAGGTTCTTAGCATAATTAATAATGGACATAACTATGGGCCTGCCCACCACGTCCAGGTGACCTCTACCAGGCAGGTCCCTAACACTCCTATGGAACAAATACAGAGCACGGGACCCCCCAGGCCAACCAAGCAGAGCCGCCCCATGGCATCACACTAGTGCATACCTCCCAACATCTGGTGGGAGGGATTCGGGACCCACACACGCCGCGTCCGAAAGGGGCCTGGCCTAATCCTAAAGGGTCGTGTTCAGGTGACATGCCCCCATTTATGTCACTAATGGGGCGTGCCTAGCATCTCCGAGAGGCTAGGCAGCCCCCGGGCTTCCCCCCGTACTCAGAATAGACGCTGTGCGCAGGCGCACAGCGTCTATTCTACCTCTGCATACACGCTGCTCTGCAGAGCAGGGCAGCGTGTATGCTTCTCCCAACTCCCCCCCCCCACCACGGGACACTGCGGCCCGTGGGTGGGACAGCGGGACAGTCCCAGAAAAACGTGACTGTCCCGCTAAATGCGGGACAGTTGGGAGGTATGCTAGTGTGAGATTTAAAGTGAGGGTTAAAGAATTCTAAAGAAGAAATGCCTATCTGTTAGGTTGTACATAAGTAGGAGGTGATAATAAAAAGTGTATAAAGTGCTACTTATATAAAAAACAAACTAAAGAAGTGAAAAAGTGTATATTATAATTAGGGGTGAGCGGGTTCGGATTTCTGAAATCCGAACCCCCCCGAGCCCCCCCGATCCGAGTCCGATCCGAGTCAGGCTCGACTTTTCCCGCCTGACTCGGATCTGACATCGAGGCAAAACGTCATCATCCCGCCTTCCGAGTCTCGCGGGTTTTGGATCCTATATAAGGTACCCGCGTCGGCGCCATTTTCTCACTCGGCTGTGGACAGTGAAGAGGGAGGGTGGGAGTTAGTGCTGTGTAGTGTAGTGTAGTGTAGTGCTGCTGTTGTCCACTACTTCAAAGTCCATAGGGGCTGGCTGTGTTGTGCTGTGCTGTGCTGCTGTTGTTAATAGGGGCTGTGTCCACTACTTCAAAGTCCATAGGGGCTGGCTGGACTGTGTTGTGCAGTCAGTTCTCCATAGGGGCTGTGTCCACTCCAAAGTCCTGTGCAGTGTCCCAGTCCTAAAGGGGTGCTGTAGTGTTGTCCAGGGGGTGCTCTGTCCATCAGGGGTGCTCCCCCCAAGTGCTAAAAAAATAATATATTTTCTGTGTTTGTGAATTGTGTGCGCAGTAGCCGCACGTGCATCAACAAAGTAGTGCCAAGCGTGCGCCTGTGTCATAAGTAAAGGGCCGGCTGGCTTGACCGTTAAAGGGTGCTGTAACCCCCGAAAGTACACTCCAGTCCAAACCAAAAAAAAAATTATTTTCTGTGTTTGTGAATTGTGTGCGCAGTAGCCGCACGTGCATCAACAAAGTAGTGCCAAACGTGCGCCTGTGTCATAAGTAAAGGGCCGGCTGGCTTGACCGTTAAGGGTGCTGTAACCCCCGAAAGTACACTCCAGTCCAAACCAAAAAAAAAATTATTTTCTGTGTTTGTGAATTGTGTGCGCAGTAGCCGCACGTGCATCAACAAAGTAGTGCCAAACGTGCGCCTGTGTCATAAGTAAAGGGCCGGCTGGCTTGACCGTTAAGGGTGCTGTAACCCCCGAAAGTACACTCCAGTCCAAACCCAAAAAAAAATTATTTTCTGTGTTTGTGAATTGTGTGCGCAGTAGCCGCACGTGCATCAACAAAGTAGTGCCAAGCGTGCGCCTGTGTCATAAGTAAAGGGCCGGCTGGCTTGACCGTTAAGGGTGCTGTAACCCCCGAAAGTACACTCCAGTCCAAACCAAAAAAAAAATTATTTTCTGTGTTTGTGAATTGTGTGCGCAGTAGCCGCACGTGCATCAACAAAGTAGTGCCAAGCGTGCGCCTGTGTCATAAGTAAAGGGCCGGCTGGCTTGACCGTTAAGGGTGCTGTAACCCCCGAAAGTACACTCCAGTCCAAACCTAAAAAAAAATTATTTTCTGTGTTTGTGAATTGTGTGCGCAGTAGCCGCATGTGCATCAACAAAGTAGTGCCAAGCGTGCGCCTGTGTCATAAGTAAAGGGCCAGCTGGCTTGACCGTTAAAGGGTGCTGTAACCCCCGAAAGTACACTCCAGTCCAAACCAAAAAAAAATTATTTTCTGTGTTTGTGAATTGTGTGCGCAGTAGCCGCACGTGCATCAACAAAGTAGTGCCAAGCGTGCGCCTGTGTCATAAGTAAAGGGCCGGCTGGCTTGACCGTTAAGGGTGCTGTAACCCCTGAAAGTACACTCCAGTCCAAACCTAAAAAAAAATTATTTTCTGTGTTTGTGAATTGTGTGCGCAGTAGCCGCACGTGCATCAACAAAGTAGTGCCAAGCGTGCGCCTGTGTCATAAGTAAAGGGCCGGCTGGCTTGACCGTTAAGGGTGCTGTAACCCCCGAAAGTACACTCCAGTCCAAACCAAAAAAAAAATTATTTTCTGTGTTTGTGAATTGTGTGCGCAGTAGCCGCACGTGCATCAACAAAGTAGTGCCAAGCGTGCGCCTGTGTCATAAGTAAAGGGCCGGCTGGCTTGACCGTTAAGGGTGCTGTAACCCCCGAAAGTACACTCCAGTCCAAACCTAAAAAAAAATTATTTTCTGTGTTTGTGAATTGTGTGCGCAGTAGCCGCACGTGCATCAACAAAGTAGTGCCAAGCGTGCGCCTGTGTCATAAGTAAAGGGCCGGCTGGCTTGACCGTTAAAGGGTGCTGTAACCCCCGAAAGTACACTCCAGTCCAAACCTAAAAAAAAATTATTTTCTGTGTTTGTGAATTGTGTGCGCAGTAGCCGCACGTGCATCAACAAAGTAGTGCCAAGCGTGCGCCTGTGTCATAAGTAAAGGGCCGGCTGGCTTGACCGTTAAAGGGTGCTGTAACCCCCGAAAGTACACTCCAGTCCAAACCAAAAAAAAATTATTTTCTGTGTTTGTGAATTGTGTGCGCAGTAGCCGCACGTGCATCAACAAAGTAGTGCCAAGCGTGCGCCTGTGTCATAAGTAAAGGGCCGGCTGGCTTGACCGTTAAAGGGTGCTGTAACCCCCGAAAGTACACTCCAGTCCAAACCAAAAAAAAAATATTTTCTGTGTTTGTGAATTGTGTGCGCAGTAGCCGCACGTGCATCAACAAAGTAGTGCCAAGCGTGCGCCTGTGTCATAAGTAAAGGGCCGGCTGGCTTGACCGTTAAAGGGTGCTGTAACCCCCAAAGTACACTCCAGTCCAAACCAAAAAAAAATTATTTTCTGTGTTTGTGAATTGTGTGCGCAGTAGCCGCACGTGCATCAACAAAGTAGTGCCAAGAGTGCGCCTGTGTCATAAGTAAAGGGCCGGCTGGCTTGACCGTTAAAGGGTGCTGTAACCCACAAAGTACACTCCAGTCCAAACCAAAAAAAAAATTATTTTCTGTGTTTAGCCGCACGTATATATCAAATCGATATAACATAAATGGAGGACCAAACTTTCTCCGATAAAAATAAAATAGAGAAAGATCAAGAACCACTTCCTCCTAGTGCTGAAGCTGCTGCCACTAGTCATGACATAGACGATAACATGCCATCAACGTCGTCTGCCAAGGCCGATGCCCAATGTCATAGTAGAGGGCACATACAATCCCAAATGGCAAAGTTCAGGAAAATGACCTTGAAAAAGACATTTAAATCAGCTGAAGAGAAACGTAAACTTGCCAATATGCCATTTACGACACGGAGTGGCAAGGAACGGCTAAGGTCGATCCCTAGTATGTTCATGACTAGTGGTTCAGCTTCACATGACGATGGAAGCACTCCTCCCACTAAAAAAATCAAAAGAGTTAAGCTGGCAAAAGCACAGCGAAGAACTGTGCTTTCTAAGAAGATATCACAAATCCCCAAGGAGAGTCCAAGTGTGGTGGTGGTTGCGATGCCTGACCTTCCCAGCACTGGACGGGAAGAGGTGGCTCTTTCCACCATTTGCACGCCCCCTGCAAGTGCTGAAAGGAGCACCCACAGTCCACTTGCTGATATGCAAATTGAAGATGTCACTGTTGAAGTACAACAGGATGAGGATACTGGTGTAGCTGGCGCTGAGGAGGAAGTTGGCGAGGAGGATTCTGATGGTGATGTGGTTTGTTTAAATCAGGCTCCGGGGGAGACAGTTGTTGTCCGTGGGATGAAAAAGCCCATCACGGTCATGCCTGGGCAGAAGACCAAACATTCCACCTCTTTGGTCTGGCAATATTTCTATCCAAATCCGGACAACAACTGTCTTGCCATATGTACCATATGTAAAGGTGAAATAAGTAGGGGTAGGGACGTCAACCACCTAGGAACATCCTCCCTTATACGGCACCTGCAGCGCGTTCATAAAAAGTTACTGTCAAGTTCAGAAACTTTGGCTCAGACCGTAAGCAGTCCAGGGACACCTAAATCCCGTTGTCCTGTTGTATCCAAGCGCCTGCAAACCACACCGTCAACTCCCTCCTCGTCAATTTCCTCCTTAGTCAGGATCGGAAGTAGTCCTGCAGGCCATATCACTGGCATGACTGACTCTCCTATCCGGGATTCCTCCGGAGGATCCTGCATTGCTACGCCTACTGCTGCCGCTGCTGCTGTTGCTGCTGCTGCTGGGAGTCGTTCATCATCCCAGAGAGGAAGTAGGAACACCACTACTTTTACTAAACAATTGACCCTCCAACAGTCCTTAGCGAGGAGGATGAAGTACGACAGCAGTCATCCTGAAGCAAAACGTATAACTGAGGCCTTGACTGCTATGTTGGTGTTAGACGTGCGTCCGGTATCCGCCATTAGTGCAGTGGGATTTAGACAATTGATGGAGGTAGTGTGTCCCCGGTTCCAAATCCCGTCTAGATTCCACTTCACTAGGCAGGCGATACCGAGACTGTACAGAAACGTCAGAAAAAGTGTCCTCAGTGTCCTGAAAAATGCCGTTGTACACAATGTCCACTTAACCACGGACATGTGGACAAGTGGAACAGGGCAGACTAAGGACTATATGACTGTGACAGCCCACTGGGTAGATGTATCACCTTACGCAGCAACAGCAGCAGCGTCACCAGTAGCAGCATCTCAGAAACGCCAGCTCGTTACAAGGCAGGCTACGCTGTGTATCACCGGTTTCAGTAAGAGGCACACCGCCGACAACCTCTTAGAGAAACTGAGGGAAATCATCGCCCAGTGGCTTACCCCACTTAGACTCTCCTGGGGATTTGTGATATCTGACAACGCCACCAATATTGTGCGGGCATTACATCTGGGCAAATTCCAGCACGTCCCATGTTTTGCTCACACAATAAACTTGGTGGTGCAGAATTTTCTGAAAAGCGACAGGGGCGTGCAGGAGACGCTTTGGGTGGCCCGAAAAATTTCTGGCCACTTTCGCCATTCAGCGACTGCGTGCCGAAGACTGGAGCGCCAGCAAACACTCTTGAACCTGCCCCGCCATCACCTGAAGCAAGAGGTTGTGACGCGGTGGAACTCAACCCTCTATATGCTTCAGAGGATGGAGGAGCAGCAAAAGGCCATACAAGCCTATACATCCACCTATGACATAGGCAAAGGAGGGGGTATGCACCTGACTCAAGCGCAGTGGAGAATGATTTCCGTGTTGTGCAAGGTTCTTCAGCCCTTCGAACTTGCCACACGTGAAGTCAGTTCAGACACTGCCAGCTTGAGTCAGGTCATTCCCCTCATCAGGCTTTTGCAGAAGCAGCTGGAGAAAGTGAAGGAGGAGCTAAGACGGAGCGATTCCGCTCGGCATGTGGGACTTGTGGATGAAGCCCTTCATTCGCTTTGCCAGGATTCCAGGGTGGTCAATCTGTTGAAATCAGACCACTACATTTTGGCCACCGTGCTCGATCCTAGGTTTAAAGCCTATGTGGTGTCTCTCTTTCCGGCCGACACAAGCCTGCAGAGGTGCAAAGACCTGCTGGTGAACACACTGTCAGCTGAAGCGGAACGTGACACGTCAACGGCTCCTTCTTCATTTTCTCCCGCAACTGGGGCTGCCAGGAAAAAACTTAGGTATCCTAAGCAACCTGCTGGCGGTGATGCAGGGCAGGCAGGACCAAGTTTGGACATCTGGTCCGGACTGAAGGACCTGGCAACAATTTCTGACATGTCTACTGTCACTGCATATGATACTGTCACCATTGACAGAATGGTGGAGGATTACATCGGTGACAGCATCCAAGTAGGCATGTCAGACAGTCCATACCTGTACTGGCAGGAAAAAGAGGCAATTTGGAGGCCCCTGTACAAACTGGCTCTATTTTACCTGAGTTGCCCCCCCTCCAGTGTGTACTCCGAAAGAGTGTTTAGTGCAGCCGGGAACCTTGTCAGCGAAAGGCGTAGGAGGTTGCTTCCACAGAATGTGGAGAAGATGATGTTCATCAAAATGAATTATCAGCTCTTCCAGGGAGACCAGCCTCCAGAACGTACAGAGGGACCTGTGGTGGTGGATTCAAGTGGGGACGAGTTAATACTTTGTGAGGATGAGGATGTACACACTGAAGAGGGTGAGGAATCGGTGGATGAGGAGGATGAGGATGACATCTTGCCTCCGTAGAGCCAGTTTGTGCAGGGACACATTAATTGCCAGCTTGTTTTGTGGGGGCCCAAACGAACCAATCATTTCAGCCACAGTTGTGTGGCAGACCCTGGTGCTGAAATGATTGATTTGTTAAAGTGTGCATGTCCTGTTTATACAACATAAGGGTGGGTGGGAGGGCCCAAGGACAATTCCATCTTGCACCTCTTTTTTTCTTTGCATTATGTACAGTTTGGGGCCTAGTTTTTCTAACTGCCATCCTGTCTGCCACTGCAGTGTCACTCCTAGATGGGTCACGTGTTTGTGCCGCCCACTCGTGTCGCTTAGCATAGTCATCCAGCTACCTCGGTGCAACCTTTTGGACATAAAAACACTATTGTGAGGTGTGAGGTGTTCAGAATAGACTGGAAATGAGTGGAAATTAAGGTTATTGAGGTTAATAATAGCATAGGAGCAGAAAAACCTACAAATTCTGTGATTTTAGCTGTTTTTATGCTTTTTTTCAAAAAAATACAGATCCAAAACACAAAACCCAGAACCCAAAACACGGAAGGGTGGTTTTGGCAAAACCAATCCAGATCCAAAACACGAAGAAAGATCCAGATCCAAAACCAAAACACAAAACACGAAAAGTGGCCGGTGCACACCCCTAATTATAATGCCATGAAGCAGTCCAGCCACACCAGCCCAGAGAGTCCCGCACCCAGAGTGATCCCTATGGAGACGAAGAAAAGGATTTAATAAGGTAAGACCACAAGTCCTCCTTTCTCAGATGTGATGCACTTTAATTGTTCATGAAGGTACACTATACTAAACATATGATTATAGTATAGGGGCAGATGTACTAAGCTCTGGAAAGTGATAAATTGGAGAGTGACAAAGTACCACCCAATCAGCTCCTAACTGTCATTTTTCAAACACAGCCTGTAACATGACAGTTAGGAGCTGAGTGGCTGGTAGTTTATCTCTCTTCATTGTATCTGTAGAACGTTCATTCCAATTATCACAGGCACAGCATTGTCGTCATTCACATTAGTGATAATACATCCTTGCTTGGTTAGCATCGGTTTCCCAGTATCCCTGGCAGGAAATTCCCAGTCCGTTACTGGCAATTAATTGTAACCACATTGGTGGAGGAGGAATAACTTGTTCGGTTCCCCAGAACTTTTGATAAATTTTTGATTGGATAGTAGTAACCTGGGACCCAGTGTCAAGCATAGCTAGAACTTCTACTCCATTTAAAGAAACAGGAACCACTGGGCATTGCCCCACATATTGGGGCCACCATTCTTCCGGTGTTGGATCTATTCGTGCTGTTGCCCCCGAGGATTGTCCTCCATCCTCGGGGCATTGGAGTTTAAAGGCCCGGTTTGGTTACAATTCCTCTCAACGTGTCCACTCCTATTACATCTACGGCAGATGGGACGCCCTTGAAGATCAAACTGGTCAGTTGGTCTACGCCCCCTAGAGCTGGGAGGGGTCCACCAGTCAGATGCTGCCCTTCCTCTCTCCATACGCCAGGGTTTCTCCCGAGGTTCTACGGCTGTTTCATAGCTTTCTTGATTTCCTGACACATTTCTGTCATTCCCACCATTAACTTTTCCATCTGACTTGTCAATGTCTGTAGGGGATCTGTAGCAGTTGACTGCCCACTTTGAGCCACACTCTCCTTCACCTTGGCGGCATATGATGCAGGTACCTCCCGCTTAGTTTCAGCAAAACCGGGCATTTCTGGAAAAGCTATGTCATCATGTCGATGGGTTCCTACCACCTTGATAGAAGCTTCCTTAAAGTCCAAAAAGGAACTCCGTGGCATCAGCTCTCTACCAGCAGCCCCTGCGCGCCCTCCTCTTATATCGGCAGCGGTCGCGTGCGGGTCCGCTTCCCGCCTCCCGCACGCACCGGCCCAATCCAACTCTCCCTCCTTAAGAGGGTAGTATAGGAACAACAAAGGTGTATATATCAATTAGTATTTTTAACTATTTAAAGTGCGACTATATAGTCGCACTTTAAATAGTTAAAAATACTAATTGATATATACACCTTTGTTGTTCCTATACTACCCTCTTAAGGAGGGAGAGTTGGATTGACCTGCCCCTGAACTGTGCTGGCAGCTGGGCGCGCAGCTTGGCATAAACTAAAACTCCCGCTATGGAGGGGAAACTTCCCCATACAAATAACATTGATGTCCAGTGGCTGGAGCGGCGCGTGCGGGAGGCGGGAAGCGGACCTGCACGCGACCGCTGCCGATATAAGAGGAGGGCGCGCAGGGGCTGCTGGTAGAGAGCTTGCCTGAGGAGAGAGAGGAACGGGACCAACCTGCGCCCGAAGAAATAGCCGCTGCCGTTGTGGTAATCGCTGGGACAGGAGCAGTGAGGAAGCTGTCCGGAGGTGGCGTCATCAGTAGCTGTGCAGCCGGAAAGCTGTGAGACCCAGTCGGGGGAAGCAGCGTCAGCCGGAGCCGCCCATTAACCGCCCCTTCAGAGTGACTGACAGCTGGGGCTGGCTTGGAAGAAGGAGCGCTGTCCAAGGTGTTGGAGAGAGCAAACAGAACAGGTCAGCTGTAGCTAATTCACACTTCATTACACCAGCTGGCAGTATAAGTCTATCAGCATAGTGCCAGAGACATTAGTTCAGTCAGAACTTGCCTGTCATTAAAGAAGAGACTTAGACCAGTATTCACAGTGACTCTTAAATTATTTAATTAATCTAACCTGTCAGTGCCCGTTATTTTAACATTTCCTCTAAAACTCTCTCAAGGAGGATAGAGAGTAGTGACTAACAACTAAACTACCAGCTACTAAAAGTTTAAAGCTATCCAGTGAGGAAAGTACATAAATTAATTACATTTTTAACTGTATACTATATATGTAAATAACATATACTTTTAGGGGTACTACATATCGCTTTCCAGAGCTTAGTACATCTCCCCCTATATGTTTTTCTCTAAGGGTGTGGCACTTTAAGTGCCTGGAAAATGTCTTGTTTCTATGTATTTAAAAGTGTGGTTAATTCTGAATAAGCATTTTAATAAGAATCCTAAACAGTCAGCAGTGGGCATTTATGACTACATATGTGTAATACCATGTACCATATGTGCCTACCCTCCCAGTTTTCGCGGGAGGCTCACGATATTTCGGGTAACCCCCCTCCCGGGGAGGAGAAGCCAAAGGTAGGCAACTATGTCCTGTCATGGTACCTGGTGCAGGTGTCAGACGAGGCTGAAGTTAGCTTCTTATTCGAGCTCCAGCTTCTTATTCATTTTCCAGCTTCTTATTCAAAACTTGTTATATTAAAACATTTTTATCAAATAGAATCAATAAGCTTACATTGAATAAACAAAATATGTGAATTCCATGTGTCAAATTTGTTGCCCAAGGCTCTCTAACCCTTGCACAACTAAAGCTACTTATTCAAATGTATTAATTATTATTATTATTATTATTGTTTATTTATATGGCGCCACAAGTGTTCCGCAGCGCCTTACAAAGTACATAAACAAATAGATTGATTTGCAGTGACTTACAGTACAGTACTATACTATAAAGGACAAGGCTAATGTACATTGCTACATTCGAGACCATAACACCCAGATAAGCAACAATGCAAAGCAACCAAGTGTTAGGTGCCCTGGTAGAGAGTAAGAAGTAGATGAAGATAGAGTAAGGAGAAGCACAAGAGGGTAGAGGGCCCTGCTCATAGGAGCTTACATTCTAAAGGGGAGGGACAGACAAACAGGGTTTGACACAGATGGGGTAGGCAGGGAGGAAGGAGTATGTAGCAGCAAGTTAAGAAGAGAGCTGGAAGGCTTTGATGAAGTAGTGGGTCTTGAGAGCCCGTTTGAAGGATTGAAGAGAGGTGGAGAGTCTGATGGGAAGTGGGAGAGAGTTCCAAAGGTGGGGAGCAGCGCGGGCAAAATCTTGGAGGCGGGAGTGGGAAGAAGTAATCAATTGGCATGAGAGGCGGCGTGCATTTGTTGAACAAAGAGGGCAGACAGGAGAGTGAAGGGAGAGGAGATCAGAGATGTAAACGGGATAGGAATGGCTGAGGGCTTTGTAAGTGAATGTGAGAACCTTAAATTGGGGTCTAAAAGGGAAGGGGAGCCAGTGGAGAGCTTGTAGTAGAGGGGAGGCAGATGCAGAGCACTTTGAGAGGAAAATGAGCCTAGTAGCAGCATTGAGGATAGACTGGAGAGGGGAGAGATGGGAGTTGGGGAGGCCAGATAGGAGGAGGTTACAGTAGTCCAGTCTGGAGATGAGTTTATGAGGGTTTTAGTGGCATCCTGGGTGAGAAAGGGTCTAATCTTGGAAATATTTTTAAGATGAAAATGACAGGACTGTGAGAGATACTGGATATGTGGTTTGAAGGAGAGGGAGGAGTCCAGGATAACTCCAAGACAGCGCACTTTGGGGCTAGAGGAGACAGTTGTGCCATCAATTGATAAAGAAATGGTGGGAAGTGTGGTTATGTAGGGGGGTGGGAAGATGATTAGCTCAGTCTTAGACATATTTATTTATTATTTCTTTATTAACAGTTTCTTATATAGCGCAGCAAATTTCGTTGCGCTTTACAATTTGAATCAACATTAACATTTTACTGGGTTGTAAAAGACATACATACATGACATACGTAAGACACATACATAAGGGTAAGAGGGCCCTGCTCATAAGCTTACAATCTGTAGGGAAATAGGTACACAAGGATAGGTGCTATATATTGCAAATTGGTCCAGCCCGATTGCAGATGTTCTTGGTGGGCTGTATAATCCAATCACACTGGAAAGTTGGCCTAGGGTTAGAAGGAAGTAAAATTGAAGAAGGAGAAGATGTGATGGGTGTTTACTATGAGAAGAGAGTTAGATAGGGATGCTATAAAAAGGTTAGGTGGGCGGTTCTGGAATCTGATAAGCTTGTCTGAAGAAGTGAGTTTTTAGAGAACGCTTGAATGTTTGGAAACTAGTGGAAAGTCTTATTGTGCATGGGAGGGCATTCCACAGGGTTGGTGCAGCCCGAAAAAAGTCCTGTAACCGTGCATGGGAACAAGTAATTCACGGGGATGAGAGACGCAGATCTTGTGCAGAGCGGAGATATCGGGTTGGAAGATATTTTGAGATAAGTGAAGAGATGTATGTTGGTGTGGTTTGGTTAATAGCTTTATGCATGAGTGTAAGTATTTTAAATTGAATATGGTAGAAGACCGGCAGCCAATGGAGGGACTGACAGAGTGGATCAGCAGACACTGAACATTTGGTGAGAAAGATCAACCTCGCAGCTGCATTCAAAATGGATTGTAGTGGGGAGAGCCTGTTTTTGGGAATACCAATAAGCAGACTATTGCAATAATCAATGCGGGAAATAATGAGTGCATGTATTAGAGTTTTTGCAGTGTCTTGCGTAAGATATGGTCGAATTTTGGATATGTTTTTTAGATGTATGTAACAGGATTTGGAGACAGATTGAATGTGGGGAACAAAAGACAGTTCAGAGTCAAGGATGACACCTAGGCAGCGAGCTTGTGGGGTGGGGTTGATTGTCGAGTTGTCAACAGTGATAGAGATATCAGGTTGGTAACTACAATTGGCTGGTGGAAATATAATTAATTCTGTTTTGGATATATTAAGTTTGAGGTGTCGAGATGACATCCAAGATGAAATGGCAGAGAGACAGTCAGTGACACGGACCAGCATGGATGGTGACAAATCTGGGGAGGATAAGTAAATTTGAGTATCGTCCACATACAGATGATACTGAAAACCAAAAGAGCTAATTAGTTTGCCAAGAGAGGTGGTATAGATTGAGAAAAGCAGAGGACCTAATACTGAGCCTTGTGGTACTCCCACTGATAGAGGTAGCGAAGTGGAGGTAGAATCAGAGAAGCGAACAGTGTAGGAGCGATTAGATAGGTAGGATGAGAACCAAGAAAGGGCTGTGTCTTGAAGACCTAGGGATTGTAGTGTTTGTATGAGGAGAGAGTGGTCAACAGTGTCAAAGGCAGCAGAGAGATCTAGAAGAATTAGAAGTGAATAATGGCCTTTAGCCTTGGCAGTGACCAGATCATTTACTACCTTAGTCAGTGCTGTCTCAGTGGAGTGTTGGGAACGAAAGCCAGACAGAAGTGGGTCTAATAAGTTGTGGGTGTTAAGAAAGTGTGTGAGGCGAGTGTAGGCAAGTCTCTCCAGTAGCTTGGAGGGGCAAGGTAGCTGGGAGATAGGACGGTAATTTGAGAGAGTGTTAGGGTCAGAATTTTGTTTTTTCAAAATAGGAGTGATCACTGCATGCTTGAATAGTGATGGAAATATACCAGTAGAGAAAGAGAGATTACAGATTTAGTTAAGTGTGGGATGAGCACAGGAGACAGAGCTTTACTGATTTGTGAGGGCATAGGATCAAGAGGAGAGGTAGTAGAGTAGGAGGATAAGAAGAATGTAGATACTTCATCTTCATTAGTGGGGTCAAATAATGAGAACATCACTGGGTTCAGGTAGTGAATTGAACAAGTGCCTGGCTGAGGAAGTGCATACCATTTCATTTTGGATGTTATCTATCTTGTTCTTGAAATAGGTAGCAAGATCTTGTGCACTGATAGTAGCAGGCGGGTTGGGTGACGGAGGGGTAAGTAGTGATTTAAATGTATTAAAAAGTCGCCTGGGGTTAGAGGCTTGGGCAGAGATGACAGATTGGAAATATGTCTGTTTGGCATTATCCAGTGCATTACGATAAGAGTAGTAGATAGTCTTATATGTGAGGAAGTCACTTGGAGTATGAGACTTTCGCCACTGACGTTCTACTTTACGTGAGAGTTTTTGTAGGCGTCTTGTGAATTTGGAATGCCACGGTTGACGTCTAAGTCTACACGGAATGTGATGGGTTGCTGGAGCTACTTCATCAAGGGCTAGTTCTAGGGTCTGGTTCATGTGTGATACAGCAGTCTCAGGAGAAGTGAAATTAGAAATAGGTAAGAGTGATTGCTGCAGAGAGGTGGATAGTTGTTCAAAATTAATAGCATTAATATCTCTGCGGGTTTTAGGAGGTTTGGTTGATTTGCTTGGCATTGAGGTTGACGTAATGGAGGAGAGTGTGCAGGCGATAAGGTTATGATCTGAGAGCGGGAAAGGAGAATTAGTGAAATCAGAAACTGAGCATAGTCTGGTAAATACAAGATCAAGGCAGTGGCCATCTTGATGAGTAGAGGAGTCAGTCCATTGGGAGAGGCCAAGGGAGGATGTTAAGGAGAGAAGCTTGTAGGCATGAGGGGATTGTGGACTGTCAATGGGGATATTGAAATCACCCATGATGATGGTGGAGATGTCAGAGGATAGGAAGTGAGGGAGCCAGGCAGAAAAATGTTCCAGAAATTGATTGGGTGGTCCAGGTGGGCGATAGATAGCAGCAATGCGCAGTGAGAAAGGAGTGAAACTCCTAATAGAATGTACTTCAAATGATGTAAATGTAAGGGACGGTACCTGTGGAATAACTGTGTATGTAAAAGATTGGGACAGTAGTATTCCTACTCCACCTCCTTTACTATTACCAGGCCTGGAGGTGTGTGTGAAGCATAGGCCACCATGTGAGAGTGCAGCAGGGGAGACAGTGTCTGTTTACGTGAGCCATGTTTCTGTTAATGCCAGAAAATTGAGGTGATTTGAAATAAAGAGATCATGGATGGATGTTAGCTTGTTGCAGACAGAGCGTGCATTCCATAAGGCACCTTTCAGTGTTTTGGAGGGTGATGGGAGGCACATGATGTGTTTGAGGTTAGCTGGATTTATATTGCGTTGTGAGTAGGGGATGTGTGTAGGGCCTGGATTTGGTGATATGTCACCAGCTAATAGAAGTAGAAGGAGAGATATATAAATATAGTTGTGGGTATTGTATGAAAGTTTTTTATGGCGACAGGTTGTGGATGTTATTGTCAATTTATAATGATATTTAAATAGCGCATGTGTGTTCACAAGAGGGGAGCAAATTATTGAGGCAGCAATGTGTACATAGGGGTGAGCTGCAGGGAGAGTGAAAGATGTAATAGCCCTAGAGAACACGCCATGGAGTGAAATAAGAATGAATAATATTTGGTACATGATGATTTAGAATACCAAATGCATATAGTTACATTTAGAAATTACCTGCTTCTTGATGTTGTTCAATGTTTGTTCAACTGTTTTTTAACTGTTCATTTTGGATACTTCGTGCATGAGATGCACAGCTCAAATTCGAGCACAGCTCTCTTAGATCTAACTAGTAAGATATACTGTGGCTGATTAACATAGGCTACATCTGAGACATGTCCAGCTGACCTAAGGTGTTAAATTGCCTTGTATTTGACTATGTAAACAACAGCCCAGTATGCCATCATAAACTATGCTTCACTGACAACATCACAAACAAGGTAATGGCTATTGCAACAATTTAAGATATCACATACATTTAAATTTGTTGAATGCATAAAGTTCAGAGTATGAAGATTGCAGGAGGGTGGATATCACATACCTGAGAGATGAGAAAAAGAAGATGGTTAGGTCCAGATAAATGAAAACTTTTTTAACTGTTCATTTTGGATACTTTGTGCATAAGATACTTCGTGCATGAGATGCACAGCTCAAATTCGAGCACAGCTCTCTTAGATCTAACTAGTAAGATATAAGACATATTAAGTTTAAGAAATCGCTGGGGCATCCAGGAAGAGATGGCAGAGAGACAGTTGGGGACACGAGTGAGGAGAGATGGAGAGAGGTCGGGGGAGGAAAGGTAGATCTGGGTATCATTGGCATAGAGATGATATTGGAGGTCAAAAGAGCTGATGAGTTCCCCTAGTGAGGATGTATAGAGTGAGAAAAGGAGAGGTCCAAGAACAGAACCTTGGGGAACACCTACTGCAAGATGCTGTGGGGGAGAAGAGGAGTCGTGAGAGTAGACAGAGGATGATCGGTCAGAGAGGTAGGAGGATAGCCAGGAAAGGGCGGTGTCACATAGACCAAGGGAGTGAAGGATTTGCAGAAGGAGAGGGTGGTCCACAGTGTCAAAAGCAGCAGAGAGGTCAAGGAGAATGAGTAGAGAGTAGTGGCCCTTGGATTTAGCAGCAAAGAGGTCATTGCTGACTTTTGTGAGGGCAGTTTCAGTGTAGCGAAGAGAACGGAAGCCAGACTGAAAAGGGTCAAGGAGGGAGTGGGAGGAAAGAAAGGTGGTAAGGCAGTTGTAAACAACACGCTCAAGGAGCTTGGAGGCAAAAGGGAGGAGAGAGATGGGACGGTAGTTGGAGAGAGTGTTAGAATCAAGGGTAGGTTTTTTTAGTATGGGGGAGACAAGGGCATGTTTGAATGCAGACGGAACAGTGCCTGATGATAGTGAGAGATTGAGGAGGTGGGCAAGCTGGGAGCAGGCAGAAGGAGAGAGGTAGCGGAGGAGACGTGAAGGGATAGGGTCAAGGGGGGAGGTGGAAGGGGGGGAGGACTGGATGAGGGACAGTACTTCCTCTCCAGATACAGGGGAGAAGAAAGTAAGAGTTGGTAAAATGGAAGGAGAGGGGTGATCTGGGAAAAGAGGAGGTGGATGGCAAAGGGACTGGTGGGATATGATGTCCTGACGTATGGAGTCAATTTTAGATGTAAAGTAGGTAGCAAAGTCAAGGGCAGAGAGTGAGGAGGGGGTGGGCGGAGGAGGGAGTTGAAGGTGGTGAAGAGACGTTGGGGATTTGAGGACCGAGAGGAGATGAGGTTCTTGACATATGACTGTTTAGAGAGGGAAAGGGCAGCACTGTATGAGGAGAGCATAAATTTGAAATGGAGGAAATCAGCCTTAGAGCATGATCTTCTCCACTGTCGCTCGGCAGTTCGCGAACACTTTTGCAGGTATCTGGTGCATTTGGAATGCCAGGGTTGAGGTGTAATTCTGCGAGGTTGAATAGTGATTTCCAGAGCAACAGAGTCCAGAGCAGAAGTAAGGGAGGTATTGTATAGGAAAATGGCTTGTTCAGGGCAGGAGAGCGACAGGATAGGGGAGAGAAGTGAGTCAAGCTGGGAAGAAAAAGAAATGGTGTCAATAGCCTCAATGTTACGCTTAGTGATGGTGGCCTTAGGAGGTAGAGGAAGGGAAGGAGAGAGGGATAGGTTAAAAGAGAGAAGGTGATGGTCAGAGAGGGGGAATGGGGAATTGGAGTAATCAGAAATATCACAACGGTGAGTGAAGACCAGGTCAAGCGAATACCCACTCACATGGGAAGGTGAGGAGGTCCATTGGGAGAGACCAAATGAAGACGTGAAGGTAAGGAGTTTGGAGGCAGAGGCTTCTGTGGGGATATCAATAGGAATATTGAAGTCACCTAAGATAGTAGAGGGAAGGTCAGAGGAGAGAAAGTGAGGGAGCCAGGAAGCAAAGTTGTCAATGAATTTGGAAGGATGGCCAGGGGGACGGTAAATGACAGCTACTCTAAGGTGAACTGGTTGAAAGAGGCGTATAGCATGAACCTCAAATGTAGAGAAAGTAAAAGATGGTTCAGAGGCTAGGAGTTGGTAGGAGTATCCTGAGGATAAAAGGACCCCTACCCCAGTTGGTGCCAGTGCCCACTTTAATGCCCTATTTCATGTCCAAGACTTTGTTGGGCAAGGCCTATTGCAAGTGGGTCATATGTAAGTGCCCAAGGCTAGTTAACCCTTGCACAACTACAGCCACTTATTCAAGTATAGAAAATCTGGTCCCTGCGCCCACTTTACCACCCTATTTCATGCCCTAAAGCTTTGTGGGCCAAGCAAAATACAATTGAAATTTGTGTAATAGACACCAGATTTAGTTTATGAAATGTAAGCTTATTGATTCTATTTGATAAAAATGTTTTAATATAACATGTTCTGAATAAGAAGCTGGAAAACGAATTAGAAGCTGGAGCTCAAATAAGCAGGAAATAAGAAGCTGGCCGAATAAGAGGCTAACTTCAGCCTCGTAGGTGTCAGTCCCCCTGGAAGCGGGGAGGGGGGATGCACAATGTGTTTGTCAGTCAGGGGTGCCGGACTGTAGATAGACAGGAATTAGTTAGACAATGTCTAGATCGACCCCAGATGTTAGACAGTCAATAGATCGACAGGTACAAAAGGTCGACAGGTACAAAAGGTCGACACGCTAAAGGTCGACATGTAAGAAGGTCGACAGGTACAAATGGTCGACAGGGTCAAAAGGTCGACAGGGTCAAAAGGTCGACATGAAAATGGTCGACACAAAAAATGATCGACACATGACTTATTTTATTTTTACAGGTTTAGGGTTAGGCACTTAAGATGAGACAGTGTCCAACGTCATTCCCTACCATCCAACATCATTCCCTACCATCCAAGTGGGCATGGAGGGGGAATAAATCCATGTGGCGAGCGCAGCGAGCCACAATGCCCGCAAGGGGCCGAATGGTATTTACACAATTTTTTTTAAATCATGTGTCAACCATTTTCGTGTCGACCCTTTTGACCCTGTCGACCATTTGTACCTGTCGACCTTCTAACATGTCGACCTTTAGTGTGTCAACCTTTTGTACCTGTCGACCTTTTGTACCTGTCGATTTATTAACTGTCTAACATCTAGGGTCAATCTAGACATTTTCTATCTAATCACTGTCTATCTCTTATACCACACCCGTCAGTCAGGGGTGCAAGTACTAGGGAACTTAAATGCTGCAACCGCTGACTCACCAGGCAGTTGAACTGTGGTAGCAGCAGGGGGGGGGGGTATAACAGGTCAGAGTGCACAGCATCACAGGAGATCACAGACGATACGGTCGCTGGTGATAAACGGAGAAGGGAAGCAGAGGAATGTCACTGTCGGGGGAGGTGCCAGAGGACAGGGGGAAAGTTTCGAACTGCTTCCTGGCTTCCTTGAGTCGGCTGCTCTGATGCCTGTTTCTGTCCCTAAGCCTAAATTGTCAGGACTAAGGGAGTGAGTGATCCAGGAGCTGTCTACGGGATCAGGTACCGAACTTTGCTCTCCATATTCATTCCTCACCGCAGACTGTACGATCTACATACACTTATATTTAATAAGAGACGCAGACGTCACCTAGCTCTTCAAGTAGCAAGGAAGCTGCAAATACATTACAGGGCGGCATCAGAAAGATAGATTTTGTGGGATGACATATGCAGGACCTGTTAGCACACAGGGAAGGAAGTCTGGCTGAAAGCCTCACACTAACTCCTAAGGGGTAACATATTAAACGGTGAAACTAAGACTCCCAGGAACTGTTGTACTAAAAAGTGTCACAGGACTGCCTTCTGGGGGTCCCTCCCAAACAGCATCCATTCAGCAGTGCTATGCTAGTTTCCTGTAGACTAAAGCCTATCCCCTGGTCATTTCCTCAGCAATCCTCCTCAGTGATAATCCAGAGGAAGCATCTCCCAGGAAATCTAATCCCTGCAGTCTTGACCCGGGTTAATTTCTCAAAGGTGCAGATAGTCAGATGTGTGGTCCGTATACGTATATATGCTATTACTTTCAATGTTAAAGTAGTTGTTGTAAGATTATGTCAAAGTTCTTAGGTTGAGTAGAAATGAATATCGTGTTTTAAAGAAACTAATAGCTCAGCAGAAAGTGACTGTTTCAAAGTACTTAGGATAAATTATTTTGTTATTTAGGGGTCTATTCATGATGTCCGAACGGACCCCGATAATTAATGTTCTATCTCGCTGTGGACGCCTGAGCATTTCAGCAAAAATCAGTTGTCCCCACGAGCGGTTTCCTTTCGGAGCAGTGACACTAGTCACGCATGCAAACAAGAGCCCCGACATCCAGCGGAAGGAGCCGGACAGGGGCGGAGGGATCCGAAAGGATCCCTCTTCACAACCCGGGACCCCTTCCCATAGGGACTGAGCGGGTTGCGAGCCCGGAGCAGGAGCATTTGCCATCTGAAGATGACGAATGCTCCCGCACTCAAGCTACGAAAATACAATATTTTCATCTGAAACCACTCAACCTTCTCAAATTTCTGGGACAATGCATCCGTGTTTCTATGTTGAGCTCCCAGCCAATGGTGTTCAACAAACTTGTACTGTTGAATGGACAAGAACCAGCACGTCACTCTGGGGTTGACTTCTTTGTTGAGGTGTATCCACCACAGAGGTGCGTGATCCATGAACAAGACAAATTCCCTTCCCAGAAGATAATATTTCAGGGCTTCTACTACCCACTTTATTTCCAAACATTCTCGTGGTAACAGCCTTCTACTTAAGTAGAGGTTCGGCTTTTCCTCGCCTGCAATTGACTGTGAAAAACAGCTCCTAAGCCAGTTGTGGAGGCGTCGGTTAGCAGGAAAAAGGTTTTTTTAAAAAAATCTGATGCCTGTAGAACCGGTTTGGAACACAGGGCCGTCCTCATATCTTCCCAGGCTGCTTCAGTCGTCTTGGTCCAGATAATTCTTTCTGTTTGACCCTTCTTACAGGTCTCAGTCAGGGGTAAACCTCTGGATGCAAAATTTGTAATGAACCAGCGGTAAAAGCCTAACGACCCAAGGAAAGTTCTCATTTGCTTCTTGGTGGAGAGTCTTGGCCAGGACTGAATCACCTCCACTTTCCGCAGTTGGGGTTTTAATTTGCCAATCACATACCCTAAGTAATTGGCCTCTGAAAGTCCAATGGTACACTTGGCTGGATTAGCTGTAAATTTGTGCTGTCTTAAGTTGTTTAGCACTTTCTGGACTTTAGGCAAGTATTCTTCCCAGTTTTCTGTATAGATGACAATGTCCCAATTTTCTGTATAGATGACAGTGTCCCAATGTTCTGTATACATGACAATGTCGTCTAGATAGGCTATAGCGTACCCCTGGTGTGGTCTCTGCGGGCAATCCATGGCATGCTGAAATGTCTCTGGTGCCCCATGAAGGCCAAAAGGGAGCATTTTATATTGATACAGGCCATCAGGCATCGAGAAGGCAGTCTTCTCCTTGGCGGTCTCACTTAGGAGAATTTGTCAATATCCTTACGTGAGTCCAGGGTCATAAGATACCAACTACTCTCCAAATTTTATACTAGTTCGTCCACCTGTGGCAGCGGGTATGCATCAAACCTGGTAACCTGATTCAGCCGCCTGAAGTTGTTGCAAAAATGTACGGCTCCTGATGGTTTGGGGATCAACACAATAGGACGTGACCTGTTACTTCTGGACTCCTCAATGGCCCCAAGTCAGAGCATCTCCTTTACTTCTTGCTGGACTGCTTGTGCAGAGGTTCTCTTTCCAAGAGGACTGGCCGTGCTTTTCTACTCTTCTCCCTTTTATGAGGTAGGGCCTTGGAGAGTCTACAGTGGCTTAGTTTTTGTGGTTCCTTTATGAGCTCAACCAATCCTGTGAAATTGTGTACCAATAAGATAGGACCAACCACGGCAGGGGGGTTTAGGACCAACCACCTCATAAGTGCGCTCCTTTATTGTGAGGCTCACTCGCACTCGGGAGAAGATTTCGGTGGATCCATTAACACAGAGTACTTCAACTAACCCTGGCACCTTTTCCACTGGCCTGGGCAGGACAGCCTCTGAGATCAGGGTTAGGTCCCTCCCTGAGTCTATAATAGCTGGGAGTTCTTGGCCATTCAGTAACACAGTTTACCACATTAACGGTGGTCTGGAATCCAGGGTTACCATCGTGTAAAAAGCGGGGTACGTAGTGCCCATACTAGCAACCCCACACTCCATAGGCTGTGTTTTTCTGGAACAGCCCCACCTTACATGACCTGGCTTTCCGCACTCATAGCAAATGACCCTGGCGTCTCCAGCGGTGCTTCCTTGAGGAGGGGGTGACAGTCGAGGTCACAGGTCAATAGGGTGCAATCCTAATGGGTCGCCCATTCCCTGGTTTCTTTTCTGGTATCTTTGTCATATTTCTTGCAGTCTCATACCACTCCAACACTGTAATTAATTCCTCTAAATTCTGAGGATCAGCGTGTATGACCCAGCACTGCATATTCTGCCCTGGCATCTTATTCACTGGTCAACAACAACCAACTACAATCTGAGTGGCAGTGTGGTCTTCTGGCTGGAGCCAACTCCACCCCTGTCTGGCGAGTTCTTCCACCTGCTTCTGAATTGGGACTCCTGGTAATAGGGCCCATTTGTGGAAGCGCTGCGGTTTCCTAGAAGGAGTGAGAACTGACCTGGCCAGAATTGCACTTTTGACTAGGTCATATAACTCAGCATCAGCAGAGGATCAGCATAGGCTTTCTGAGCCTCACCAGTGACTTAGGGGGCAAATATATCAGCCCAAGTATCTGCTGACTACTTTAAGCACTGTGCCACCCTTTCAAACACTGTAGCAGCAAATACACTTCTGGGTCATCTGAGCCAGACATTTTTTTTAAATGCCCTGCAGCTGTCATGCCCACTGACTGGGTCACCAGCTGCAATATTGTATTTTCGGAGCTTGATGAATTCTGTTCCCATACTAGTATATGGGGACAGCGGGCCATTCCGCAAGAGAAAGGTAAGCAGGAGATATCTACAATTGAAGGTGAAAATGTTCATTTTCACGGGATGCAGTCAGGAATCCGACGTCAAAATGCCGGTCAGACCTGCCGCAAAGGGCAAGATGGCTTCTCCATCTGCATTGATGTTACTGATATTTGCGCTGGTAATGCCATATCGTACACAGGTAGGAAGGCAGCAGTGGGCGTCCCTCTGCTCAGGTGATCTATGGAAGCATATTTTTGCAGCTGCGTTGCATACAAAATTGCAGCTGTGATCCCATTAGTGTCCATCACTGAAGCAGGCCCTCAACCCCTTACCCTGAATGGAGAGATAAGGGTCCGGAACCAGTGTTTGAAAACTCAGGTGACAGAACAGCGAGTAATTCAGGTAATCGGTAGCCTGCCTGGAATATGCTAACAGATGCTGCAGACCGATTATCACTGGAGCCTACCCTTAAGCACAAATCCAGCACCCAGTCCCCATAAACCAGAATGAATGCTGTAGCAAAAACTCAGCACGAACCCCATTAATCTAGAAGAGGACCCACAGAGCAACAACCACCATTGGTAGTGGTACCGATGGTATAGTGAGGTGTGTGGGCCTGATTCAGACCCGCTCGAAAGCGGGTCGATGGTGGCCTCTGCGCACGTGCAGCGGCCGCACTGCTCGTGTGCAAGCCCCGAAGTGAGAGAGAAATTCTCTCGCTCCGGAGCTCTCTACAAAAGGGGCGGCTGTCAATGTTGATTGACAGCTCGCCCCGTTTTGTAGGCGGGGCGGGGAGGTGGCTTCACAAACGCAGGCATTCCCAAGCGAATGCCTGCCGTTTGTGGGCGGCCCCACTGACATCACCAGTGATATCAGTGGGAGAGCTTCCGGCCACGAGACCCTACCACAAGGGTCTCGTCGCAATCCCGATGGTCGCGACGGTCTTGACCATCGCGACCATCATCCTGGCCGCTCGCACTAGCTGTGAGTGGTCACCCACAGCTATGCAAGCGGCCAGGAGGCCGCACCAAATAA
Source organism: Taudactylus pleione (assembly GCA_031769625.1). NCBI lineage: Eukaryota > Metazoa > Chordata > Amphibia > Anura > Myobatrachidae > Taudactylus > Taudactylus pleione. Next base: position 9,721,158 of record JAUIMM010000391.1, read on the forward strand.
AAAAAAAAGCCCTGATTCAGAGCGAGCGCTCTTTCAGAGCGTCCGTCCCTGAATCAAGCCCTAAGTCCCAAAGTAGATCAGGAGCTGCGATGCTGAGTATAAGCAATATAAAGCAGGACAGAAGTAAACTAAAGTACAGTGAGGTTAAAGTCCACTTGAGTCTGCAATGAGCAGGAGAGATGTTGTCAGGGGGCTTGCTAGTAGATGAGGTCACTGTGGCAGAAGACTTGGCACTGGAAGCACTATGAAAGTGTTTGTAATGCCCAGGAGACTATACAAGCGGTCTAGAAATAGAGAATAAATCACAAACTTGGGGGTAAATATAATAGGCTGAGGCTTTGAGACATCGCCGAGTCCTGTGCGATACTGTACCCATGTTCCACCTGGTTTTGTCTACTAAAGACAGCTACTTTAAAAAGTTGGGCAGTCTCGCACAGGACTCGCAGATGTCTCAAAGCAGCAGCCTATTACATATACTGTCACGACCAGGGCTGTGAGGGGTCGGGGTCAGCGGCACTTACCTGTCCGGACGCTCTGGCGGGGTCCTTCTGGCGGGGGGTGCAGGCACATGGAGGTCCACGCTGCATGCTACAGGGGTCTGGAGGCATAGTGTCCTGGCTACTAGAGTATTGCACACCTTGGTAGCACTGCAGCACGACATGGGCGCCGCCATCTTGGATGTGGTCAGGTGACTCCTTTCGGCCAATCCAGTCAGAGCATTCCTGTTCCAGCTGAGTCTCACATATAAGTATATTGCTGCAAGTTCCAGCCTCCCAGACACTCTGCATACCAGCGGTGCTACTCCCTACTACCACCCCCAGAGGGAGCCCTGCTTAAGCTATCCTGACAGTCTGTGATCCTCCCGGACGTCCTAATTACCTGTTGGGTGTATCTGCAGTCCGCTCAGGTGTATCTGGTCACCAGCATCTATTATTCATCAGTAGGCCATCCATGAGCAACTGACATCTCAGACCAGCTTCCTTTCAATATCAGATGTCTGCTCCTATAAACTCCCCTGAATCTACCCCAGGTTCACCTCCACAAGTACTTAACCGTCTTGTGACATATACCTCCTAAACGGGAGATGAATCAGATATCTGGAGGTTGCAGACGTGCAACCGGAATGGAACCAGGGATGAACCAGAATGGGACTGGGGGAAACAGCAGAATAGCTGGAGTGGAAAAGGACACTTGAACCGGAATGGGACCAGAGGTACCAGCAGTGTAGCCAGAGTGGAACCGTAGGCTTGGACCCGAGTTGAACCGGTAAGAGCAGCAGCCAGCTGGAGTGGAACCGCACGCTTGGATCAGAGTGGAACCATTGAGAGTAGCACCCAGCCATTGTGGGATCGCAGGCTTGGACCGAAGTGGAACCGGTGAGAATAGCAGCCAAGCAGAGTGGGACCAGGCTTGAACCAGAGTGGGACCGGAGATAGCAGCAGCCAGCCAGAGTGGGACCAGGCTTGAACCAAAGTGATACCAATAGAGAGTAATAATAGCAGAGCCAGAATGGGATCGGTGTTTAAACACAGGCTGGAAGCAGCATACAGCTCAGTGCTGCCGAGTGGATGGAACAGACTCAGAGGCAGCAGCTTGCAGGAATCCAGTAGCACAGGTTCAGGCTGTGGATTGGAGGTACCACTTACTCAGTGTGAGTGAGATCACTGGAAGGTAAAGAACCACATTGTTCCGACCAGGTGCTAGTAAGATGCGCAGGCTTAAATAGGGAGCTCTTGTCAACGATAGGATGAGGTTGTGGTGCGCAACTGATCAGAAACAACATGGCTGCACCCAAGAATCTTGGGGAATGGATTGACAGTGCACTGGGACAGAACGGCCCATCATGGTAAAGCACTGCAGGACAGGGTAAGAGGGACTAAGGGTGGGTACACACTAGAACGACGGCAATCATGCCGATGGTCAGGGCAATTACTCTTCCTCCCGGATCATGCAAGATTGCCGGTACACACTAGGAAGATTTAATGAATGGAGGAACGATCACTCATCCCGTCCTTCATCGTTCCATCCTTCATTAAACTACATGCGATATTGTGTCATTGGCTGTGCAGCACAAGATATCACATGCGACCCACGGGAGCGAGCAATCAGACATACTGTACATACTGCACGATATGCCCGATTTGTTGTTCCAATTTGCCCAAATTGGACCGATATCATGCAAGTGTGTACCTGGCCTTAGTCCCGGTTTGTCACACACAGGCATTACCCACAATTGATTTGCCCCATAAATGCAGAGGAGTTTTTTTTTTCACTGCACACTCCTCTCACTGTTCTTGTTCATTCATCTTGACCCCCTTTCTGCAAGGCTCCGGTTTCTCTAGTCTTCAGCAAAATGGCCTCTGGAGCCCAGAACTATGGGCATAAAAGGCCTCGGCTGTTTGTGCTCTTGTGCCCAGCAGATGGGAATCAGGGATTAAAAGCCCAATAGCTTTCACTTCTAATTGTCACAATTTGTGAACCTTGAAATAGGTTGGGATCATGGAGAAGTGGGTGTGGCTTTGTCTACCATAGTAGCAGCATGCAGCTGCTGTTGTTATGGCGTCCTACAGCCTATGCCAGGGCTGGGCAATTATTTTAGCTAGGGGGCCACTTAATGCTTTCAGGACCTGATTGAGACCCGTTCGCTAGATGCGATCACTCGCTCCCGGCGTACGCAAATTCGGCTAAGTGACGTCAAGGCATCCCCTCACAAGATAAGTCATATGCACGCCCACTATATCTTGGCGATCGATCAGTTTGTGTAAATATACGCCCAATAGCGTGCCTAGAGATGCCTACTAGTGCACGTCATCTCCAGGAAGTGTGTGTAAACATTGGTACATCGAGGACCATCGGAAGGGATCGCAGCACTTGTGGTAGACTCTACCCACTGCAAGCACTGCGACCAGTTCAGTGTAAAAAACAACCAAGTGACATGTACTCTGACGCTTCTTTGCTAATTATACACACCCACAAAACTCCGTTATGACGGCCAGACACGCCTGCGTCCACAGCATTACTCCCCCGTTCACAAGGACTTTCCCCTGTTACCACCCACAAACGGCACTGTCACTCAAAGTTGCGTACTACGAGCGGTCGATTTTCCCTCGAAAAGACTGGCTTGCACACGCGCACTGCAAATTATACGCATGCGCAGACAGGCAACTATCGGTCAGTGCGAGCGGACGCTTGCTAGCGACCGGATCTGAATCAGGCCCTCAGTGAACACATGGGGGCCGCATGCAAAATAAAAAAAGGCCGGTGTAAGTCCTGATACTGATGATGACAGTTGCGTATGTAAGAAAAGTGGGCGGGATAGGCTGTATAAGCGTGCCTGGTTTTATATATACTATGATTTAAACCAAAACTGACACAGATGCGGTGACTGTGAAACAGCTGTTATTGCTAGATGTAACCAATAGAAAACCAGCTCTTGTAATCGCTTGTAAATCACTTGTGAAATATAGAGAGCCAGAATGCCCTATTAGAAGGGTGCAGGAATTATCTTAAATTATGTATTCACCTACTGACTTTTATAAGGGATATTTCAATGTAGAAACCTTTCTGCTGCGCTTGCTACAGTCACCGCCGCTGTTTCTATCGCTGTTGCGCTACTAAACTTCCGGGGCATGCACTCATCAAGCGCTGCTCTGATAGGGTAAATTGGGAGAGCGTCACACCGAGGTGCACCACTGAACTTGTGAGTGTGTAGCCGAGAGCATACGGCTGCACCGGATTGTTCTAAATGGGCGGCCGCTGGTACTGTAGCGCAATGACAAGCGGCAGGTCGGGCCGCTTGTCATTGTGCAGTGGTGAGAGGCAGTGGGCCAGGTAGGATTAGCAGGCTGTATTTTGCCCATCCCTAGCCTACGCTGTATGTATACTGTATGTTTTTTTTTTTTCACTCTTGGGTGGTACATGGGGATCTATACAAAATCTTGTTATGGGGCCCACGAAAGACAAGTTACACCCTTTATTGGAATGCATGCTAACCATTCACAGACAGGAGCGCCATAAGAAGTACCAGGCTCTAGTACTAAGGTGGCCGATACCATAATATGCGGAAAGTGTGGCCAAGAATGTTGTGAATCACTGATCCCATGTAGGGATGGCCATTAACGATGGTTCTATTGTTGTCTTCCATCGATGGCATTAAACCATTGACCGGAATACTTTTATAATTTACACCATCAGAAGTCATCACTACTTGGAAACTCTGTTGGCAGCCGGCCATTTACGGATGGGAGCAGTGGCTAAGCTCAATGCCCCTAGCATCGGTGGGAGGGGGGGCCATCATCTGCCTCCCTGCAATCGATGGCAGGGAACCATCAGATGCAGCAACCTAGTTGCTAACCATCGATGGTTGATGGCCATTCCTAATCCCTTGAGTAGATGCTGAAGGGGTTTTGGCTACACAATGTTGGGGGGCATATCTACTGTATGCAATTGTGGCAGGTCTGCATCCTAGTACCCTGTACCCACCCCTCTCCCCTATTTCAGTACTCCTGCTAATATGATGGCCTTAAGCAGCAGAGTATTACACCAGCTGGGAGGGCTCAGTGTACCATGTAGCAGAAGGTAAGAGGTGGAGAGACAGAGCAATGTCCCATGAACTATAAGTATACCAACCTTCTATGTAATGGAGTATTCAAGGAAGGGGGTGAGGTCATGACTTACTGTGGAAGTACCTCCTTGATTTCTAACCTTATCTACATAAACTTATCTATGCTAATACATTTCTTGATAACATAAGAGATGTAATAGTTTAAACTACAATAGGAAAGAGATATCCAGAGGCTATTTACTAATAAAGGTAAAATCCACTAGTGTGTAGTTACCCGTCTGCTTTAATTTGGTTGATGAATGCGAATTGCTGACTCTTTGCTGCTATTCTGCCCATTTGGACTTTATTAGTAAATAATTTACATTGACTATAAAAAGTTGTGTTGTGTTTTATTGGGCACAGGGAGTGGCACATCTTAAGAACTTTGCACTTTTATGTAAATGGTTTTTCTTTCAGATCTTTTCAGCTGATACAGTCATCGGACACATATCTCTAGAATGTCTTCAGAAATAGCTGTCCTGCCTGCCACCGCTGAAGACTATGAAGGCGTCATGTCCATCTCCAGTGGAATTTACAATGGAACTGACTATCTGCCTTATAGATACCATGCATGGGTGAAGGACCCTCGTCGGAGGATGTTTCTGGCCAAATGTGACGGCAAAGTGGTGAGTGTGGAGAGGTCAGAATGGCATGAGGGTATACTGTAGGAAGTGCCACTTTGAGAAAATGGTGAAACGCTTGAAAAAGCAAGATCGATATAATACACAATTCAGCTCATCCATGTGTCACTCCAGCCCCCTGTCTTGCCATTCCAACCCACATTCATGTACCACTGCAGCAGGCCCTCATGTGTCACTCCAGACCCCCCCCCACCCCCCTCGGGAGTTGTCTCAACAGCCCCACTCTGCCCCCATAAGCATGAAAGCAGGCATCATTTCCCCAGCTCTCAGACTGCCCCCACTGGCTCACAGGCAGTTGTGCTCATTATGTTGTGCCCCTTATGCAGGGCCCCCTGTAGTTGTTCCCAATATGCAATGCCCTCCTGTAGTTGTGCCCCTTATGCAATGTCCCCAGTAGTTGTGCCCCTTATGCAGTGCCCCTGTAGCTGTGCCCGTTATACAATGCCCCCAGTAGTTGTACCCCTTCTGCAATGCCCCCTGTAGTTGTGCCCATTAAGCAATGCCCCTTGTAGCTGTGCCCATTCTGCAATGCCCCCAGTAGTTGTACCCCTTCTGCAATACCCCCAGTAGTTGTGCCCATTAAGCAATGCCCCCAGTAGTTGTAGCACTTATGCAATGCCCCCAGTAGTTGTAGCCCTTCTGCAATGCACCCTGTAGTCGTGCCCCCTAAAGTAGTGCCCCCAGTACTAACACCCCATCCCCGTCCACACCCCTGTGAAGAAACGTACCTGTCTTCATGCTGGCACCGCTCCACGCCGTCAGGGCTCCTGAGTCCCGCTGTCGCTGCTGCTGCCGCTTTCACTGCCTGCTGTATCTAACTGGATCCAGCAGGCGCGCGGGCTCCTCACATCGCGGGTGAAGTCATGACGTCACCCGCGCGCTGCATCACTGGGAACGCTTCATTAGCCTCTGATCGCTTCAGAGACCAATGTTCACAGTTCCAATGGGGGTCTGCCAAGCCGCGAGCCGCATCAGAAAAACAAAAGAGCCGCATGCAGCTGCGGGTTGTGGCCACCCCTGCCCTAGTCTAATGATCCACACGGAATGCCAAAGGATGTGTTTATTATGTCATTCATAACATCCAAAACATCTCCTGCTAAATAATATATGCCTCTATATATAATAGTCAGCGCACAGGCAGGGTGTTTTTTTCTCACTCAGTTCCAGAAGCCCAAGGCTGTCCGGCAAAGACATTCATTTCAGGTAAAACATATATTTGTAGTTGAATGTCATATCTCTCTGCATTATGGGTCTGATTCAGACGTGGACACTATAGGAAAAGCCACTGCGTCTGTGAACGAGAGGGGGTTGGCACAGACTAGCAGAGGTGGAGCCGCGACGGAGCAATTGGGGATGGCAGGGAACAGCAGAGAGTAGGGCGGGCCGGATACAGCAGGGGGCGGGACTGGGGGGCAGAGACTGAGGTGATCTGGCATATGCCAAGCTCAGTAAATTAATAAAATTATAGAGATTTAAGTTGTAATATGAGTAATCCATTAGTATGACACATTATTTAGCTTGGGGTTCTCCAGTGTTCCACACACCCATCTGTTTCTTTGCTTTGGTTAAAGTAGGAATTATTATATAATGTAGGTTATATGGTGGGTATATATGTCTCACCGAGGTCTCTCCTCTCAGGTGGGCTTTGAGTCCTTCTTGCTGGTGGATGGTGGCGTCACTGCGGTGGTGGAAGGCCTTCGGGTAGCCCCCTGGCTGAGAGGACGCGGGGTGGCTGGTGTCATTCAAAAATTTTGCATAGACACCCTGCGTTCCGACCACCCTGAGGTTAAAACAGTCAGTCTGACCCGTTCAGAGAATCCTCCGCCCTCCCTGATGAAGAAGTACACCCTGATCAACTCCAAGGTTGGTGTCTAGGAGATCATCTGATCATCTGAGGGGCCTTCTCTCCATCCTCTCTGTCCCTGGTACTTACCTGTCTTCATGTTACTGCTGTTTGCTGTTTACTAACTACACAACATTGACTTTCATTTGGACTGTCCTTGCATCCCGGCCGTACGAAGGAAAAGCCGCACATAAGGGTAGTTAACAGCATATAGCGTATCAGATAGGGCAGAGATGTAGTTTCTCAGTGTTAGCAGGTACTGTTACCCTATTTCTAGTTTCTACACATTACAGTAATACAACCAAGTGTCCTATTGTAAAGGAGTGTCTCAACGTCTTTTTAATAAGTGAGAATGTCACATTGGCATTGTCAGTTACGTAATGTGAATTGAGGGCCACGACGTCATATAATGGACCCACAGCGCTAATGATTTAAGGCATCTGGAGGGGTCAGATCCTAAGCACCCAATTAATAGCAACTACATAAGTATGCCAATAGTCACCATCATCATCATCATCAACTTCCACCTCCAGCACTAGTCAGATATAGGTCTAAAGGGGCCTATCCATTAGAAGATTTTTTTTGTGAAAGACCAAAGACTTGCCAACAAAAAGTCTTTCATGCAAAAAATCTTTCACAAACATGAAAGACTTTGTGAACGATAACTTTAAAGACCAAGGATTGTCGCTGAAGAGACGAGGGAGTGGAAATTCTTAATAAATGGAGTGAATATTCATTAAAAAAGTCGTTCGCCGTTGGTCGTTCACTGCATATCCACTGAACGACTCATTCAGCAATACGCAGAAATCGACCAGCGTGTTTGAACGCCAAAAGACTTCTTTTGTCGTTCGCGGGAGTGCACGGTGCAGGACGTTTGCAACCTATCCATTAGACGACTTTTTGAATGATCCGACCAAAACCTCCTGGTTTTGGTCGGATTGTTCACAAAGTCGTGTAATGTATAGGCACCTTTACAGGCAGGGCTGGATTAATAATGGGGTGGCTGGAGCTCCAACTCCAGGCCCACCATGAAAATAGGCCCACAGGATCCACTGCAGTGTTGACAGGAAAAAAAAAAAATCCCTTTCAACAATATTTACACCGCAGTGGATCCGACAGCACTGTCTGCATAAACTGCTGCAGCTCACTGCAGTGGAAGAATCCAAAGCCCCGACCAGTCACCCCCCTCCCAACATTGGCCGTCCGAAGCTCCGCCACTGACCGTCTTAAGCTCCTTTGCAGGGCCATCCGAATAGCCTCAGCTTGCCAAACGAAGCTCCGCCCCCATGTTACCCGAATCCCCGCCCCCTATGTTACCCGAAGCCCCGCCCCTCAGGGGGAAAGCAGCTGTCAGCGGCTGTGAAAATAAAACACTGTGCATAACCAAAGTACCTTCCACTCTCAGCATGCCAAGGCCATCTTAAAGGGGTTGGGTCTGCTGGCACTTGATCCAGCATGCCCATATATGCCAGGGCATGCTGCCATTTGAGAAACAACAAGTACCAGAATGGCCTGGCATTTAGGGGCCCACTAGGACCTGTAGTGTATCAGAGAAATGAAGTAAAAAAAAATAAAAAATAAAACCTACAGTCACCAATTTTTAAATGATTATTATAAAATAAAAACAACGCCATTGCAACTGCCTGTTCTCCAAATAAATCCTGGGGTCCAGGTGGGTCCTCTTCGGTCCATGTAGGCATCTGCGGCTTGAAAAAAAATAATCAAAAAACCTTTACAGATAATGTCTTGATAATAACCGAGACCCTAGGTGAGTGGGTAACAAGCTGGGTATTATATCTATTTATACAATGGGAATTCCCCATGCATTTATACTTACATAATGGGTCAGATTCAATTAGCCGCAGCGCTTACCATGGGCTTATAGCCTCGAACTTTAACGCCAGGAGCGAAGCAATTATAAGTCCATTTTCTTGCGAGGCCAGGAGGGTGCGATCTGTGGTGAGTGCATCCTGCAGGCTGCAACTGAATGGCCCCAAGCCTAAATCTGCCCCACTATGTACAATCACGAGCGTCTTAAGACACCTGTAGCTCTGTGTAATATCCAAATTGCTTATTTCTTTAATGGACGCAATATACACCTATGAGGGATGCAGGCAAAATGCCGACGGCCGGGAAGCCGTCTGACTAAATCCTGGCGTCTAAATCCCGGCGCAGGACTAAAGAGAGGCGTCCCGACGCCCGGCTAGATCCCGACACTTGAATCTAGACAGACGGCTTCCCGAATGAAGGTAAGCCGGGCAGTGTTAGCAATTAGCCACGGGGGGAGGAGAGGGGGGGACTTAGGGTTAGGCACCATCCCAGGAGGGTAAGGTTTAGAGTGCGGGGAGGGGGGGTTAGGCACCACAGGTGGGAGGTTAGGGTTAGGCACCACCCTGGGAGGGTTAGGTTTAGGGTGCGAGAAGGGGGAGGTTAGGTTTAAGCATCACCAGGGAGGGGTTAGGTTTAGGCATTACCAGGGGGAGGTTAGGGTTATGCACCACCGGGGGGCAGTTAGGGTTAGGCACCACTACGGGAGGGTTAGGGGGGGAAGTTTAGGGTACTTACCAGCCCTAGTTGGGATCCTGATGGTTCGTACTTCCAGCATCAGTATTTAGTGTGCCGACAATACATCCGGCGGCATTACATACCGATTCTACCTATGAGCCTGATGCAGAGATGGACGCAGTTAGCACAGCCGCTGGGTCATTGTACGCAACGGCTGTGCTAAAATATAAAAAAGCAGCAGGAGGCATCTTAAGTAAAAGACGCCCCCACTGCCGGCTTCTGTGGTCCACCACTGCGTCCGAAGACGCCGCCATCGGATCAACTGCGTGACCATCAGACATCTGAGTAACCCTCAGGGTGTCCGGGGAAATCCAGCTGCCAGAGCCAGTGATGCTGCCTCCAAGGGCTCAGCCACTGACTTTAGCATGTCCAGTATACGGGTCCGACACGCCCCCGTTTTCTGGAACGCTCCCCGTCACCTCCCCGGTACCAACACCGCCGCGGCATTTGGGGCACTGCGAGCTTCATCTATGGGCCTGATTCAGACTTGTATGCAAACCCAATGCTTCGCGTACAACTCGTAACACGGACGTGCCGATCAGGCTCCGCGACAATGCTCGCAGTGCCCCCTCTGCTGCAGTATGATTGACATTCTGCGGCCATTTTGGGGCAGGGGAGGGACGTGACGGGCACCATCCATCCAAGAAAACAGGGACATGTGCGACCCCTTTTTCTGGGCGTGCCGAGACCAAAGCTGCATGAAATAGCCAGCCATCCTCGGCAGTCTGAAGGTTACTCGGAAGACCGATGCTCATTCTCATTCATTCTTCTGTCAGAACATACTCAGTATGCTATAATGGGATCTGGTTAATGGCCCTGATTCAGAGCCGGACGCTCTGACAGAGCGCTCGCTCTGAATCAGGGCTGGTCTTCTTGTTTTTTAGAGCGGCCTCCTGGCCGCTCGCATAGCTGTGGGTGACCACCCACAGCTATAGCGAGCGGCCAGGAAGATGGTCGCGATGGTCAAGACCATCGCGACGATCGGTCTTGCGACGAGACCCTTGTGGTAGGGTCTCGTTGCCGCACGCCCCAGAGAGATTTCGGCTCTAACAGAGCCGAAATCTCTCCCACTGACATCACTCGTGATGTCAGTGGGGCGGCCCCCAAACGGAGATATTCACATGGGAACGCCTCCGTTTGGGCAGCAACTCCCCCGGCCCGCCCACCAAAGGGGGCGTGCTGTCACTCAACATCGACAGCACGCCCCCTTTGGTACGAGACCCGGAGCGACGGTTTGCCCGTCGCTATCCGGGTCTCGCGCAGGCGCACGACGGAGCTCTCACGAGCGAGTCTGAATCAGGCCCAATATCCAGACAGTGAGGATGCTGGCACTTAGAATGCCGGTCCTTGAATTCCAACACCTGTGAGAATCCAGGCATCCTGACCACCGGCATCCCGATGGTAAGAAGTGGGTTTAGGGGGAGGGTTAGGGGTTAGGCACTAGAAGGGGGGTTAGGGTTAGACACTAAGGGAGGAGGGTTAGGTTTAGGGTGCAGGGTGGGGGAGGTTAGGTTTAGGCACTTTGGGGAGGGAGGTTAAGGTCAGGCACTGGGGAGGGAGGGTTAGGGTAGGGAGAGGGGGAGGGTTAGAATACTGGCTGTCAAGTGTTTGTATTTTAACTCTGTTGGTATGCCGGCATCTGGCTTTTGACTGCTGGCATCTCGTACCTAACCCTACTTCAATTTCTTCTCCTTCCACATCAGAATACTCATCCTTCTCTTCCCACCATTTTTCCTTCACAGCTGACTATACTCTATCACTTCTGTGTTCCACTGTCTCCTAGCTCTCATCTAATTATCATGTGCTATTGAAGTACAGTACATTATTTTATGTTTAGACTTCGTCACTTTTTTGACACCCTCTCCTATATTCTGGGTTCCCCATTAGGCTGTGATATCGGTGCACCTTCCCTCTGACCAGGTTGAAGAAGGGCTCAAGTTGCTGGAAGGTCGAGTGGACAATTCAGAAAGATCCATAAACCACTGTGTCCTTGGACCAATTGAGGTGCTCAAACTCTTTGAGGGAACAAAGACAGAAGAAGAGCTGCTTCCCGGCAGGAGACTGGTTCAGGGTTGGCTTCCTCTGACCACACACAGAGCCAACCTGGAGCTACTTCTAGAACGGAAGGTTGTTTGGCTTTATTCCCACACATGTGATGCAGAGGATTTCCTGGCGGCCTCCTGTGATACCAACACAAGTGATGCAAGCAGTTGCCAACCCAGCCATGAACACAGTGCAGTCCCTGCATCTACCCTCATGCCATCTGATTCCCCATCTACTACTCAGTCCCTTCACATTTCTGCTCCTCCACTTCTCTCGTCAATAAATACATCTTCCCCTCGGTTCCTCAGCCTTGGTACCCCTCCATACCCAATTCCATTTGCAAAAGGTGCCCACCGCATTGACATTGACATGTTCGGAAATGACCCCGCATGTGCCCAGATCCATGTACTAAAGCAGTTAAAGATGGGGATAGAGGCATTGCCTGCTGTGTGCGATGTCATTTGCCTCCTTTATGCAGAGGAGAGTCTCCGGGCCGCACTCAATGACCTGTGTGAAGGGTTACCTTCATTCATCTTAGTGAGAGAACAGATGGTGCTAGATATGACAATCTAGGTGAATCTGATGCCAACCTGGAAATATCAAGTGTCTGTTGTAACTTAGGGAAGCCAGTGAATACATTGGACAGCACAAAGTATGGGGAGTTGCAGGAATAGATGTGCAATTCTGCTTGTTTTACTGGTTTCCATTGTTTACAGATGCATGTCCACAATGAGCAATGTTCATGGTGAATCTGAGCATCAAGGACAAGGAGCTTAGCCAAAATCCCCTCTGAGCCACTGTGCCTCTGCCTGATTGCCTCTACATTGGGTCATTGAGTACTGAATTGAACCCTCCCAACCAGCTCACCATTGCTTATTATTTAAAATCAAGCTGCAGCGAGTTACCTTACCCTCACTTCCAGGACTGAATTAAAGTTTGTAAGGGACCTAGGGTAAATAACTTGTGTTGGCCCCTACCAATAAAATTCCCAGATATGCTGATGATGTTATTAAAACGTATAATGTGTAAATACTCCCAGCACCACAAATGTGTTACACACACTGTCGTCAGAGTTGGACTGGACAGGAGGGGGCCTGGGAAAATCCCTGGTGGGCCCTTCTGCTTTGGAGCTCCACCCACTATCATCAGAAGATGGAGCAAGCAGGTTTGGATTGGCCCCTATCAGAATGACTTGGCCTGACTAGCTGCGCCACCAATTATAATGTAAAGATACACAGGGCTGGCTCTAGGGGTGTTCGACCAGTGCGGTCGAAAAGGGGGGCCACCCATAGAGAGCGCACCCCTCCCCAACATCCCGATTTCAGTGGGACAGTACAGTCCTTCTGTTCCACCTGTGGGCCGAAGTGGCTCGCGGGTGGTGAAATTGGGAGGTTGGGGACCCCCACCGCCGCAGCTGTGTGGCGGTGCCGGACCCTGGAGTCTGAATGGATCCATTTAGTAAGAGGAGAGGGCTGGGGGAAGCCCAGCTAGTGAGGCTCCCCCCAGCCTGACGTTATTTGGAGGCGTGCCTCCAAATAACGTCACATAGGGGGCATGGTCTATGGTAATTAGGCCACGCCCCCATTTTTAGTCATGCGCAATGTGAGGGTGCACTTTGAAGAGCTGGCATAGGGTGCTCCGAACCCTGGGGCCGGCCCTGACGATACAGTGTACTCACCTCTCCGTGTGAATACTGCTGTAGCTGCTTTGTCTGTAATGCTGTGGAGTTCCCTGATCAGTGCTGAAAATCCTCAGCAGTGCCTGTTGTGCTGTGATTGGCTGAGTGACACATCACACACATCACACACACCCATTTGGAGCATAGATACGGCCGCCACATACACTAGCGACTGGAAAGAGGGAAAAAAAAGTAGTGAAGAGCATTGAAGGCTCTGCCATCAATGGTTGATGGTTTTCCATCATTGCCAATTAATCATCAATGGTTAGTAATCGATGGTCAAGCTATGCACATAAAGAGGTCTGTAATTCTTATCAGGAGGCAGTGACTGATGTTTTCCCATCAGTGGCCTCCCGTTGCTGTATAAATAAATAAATTGCTGTCAGAACATCGATGGTTGCAACCTATCAATGGTCAAAGGCCAACTCTAGAAGGTGGTGGAGGAAGAGAGAGGAGAGAGAGAGAGACACAGACAGAGAGAGAGATTTATTTTACATTTTCAACTGCAATGCATAGTCTACAACACAGGTTCTCAAACTTGGTCCTCAGGACCCCAAACAGTGCATATTTTCCAGGTCTAAAATGTGTCAGTGAGTAATGAACACACCTGTGCTGGGTGACGTGGATAATATGACCTGTGTGGGGTCCTGTGTACCGAGTTTAAGAACCTCTGGTCTACAGGATGGTACTACACATAAGAATACTGTAGCAGTAATTTGTCACTGTGTGAATACAATTCGGTTTAACATGTAAGCGCTTGGTAAACACAATTGTATTAGTATAACTGATTAGTACTGTGTAGTGTAAGTACTTTAAAGTACAATTCTGATAGTTTACTCCCTATAGTTGTTAAACATACTAATCCTAGGCTACATATAGCTTATATAGCGGCCTTTAGCGCCAAACTATTAAGATAATTAAATGCTACAGAAATCCACAACAAGACATATTATACAGTATATCAGGGTTTCCCAAACTTGGTCCTCAATGTACCCTTACAGTCCAGGTTTTAAGGATATCCTTAAGAACATTATTATGTATCATTAATATAGTATCCTAGAGCAGGAGTTTCAAACCCTGACCTCAAGGTACATAACAGTCCATGTTTTAAGGCAGTCCATGCTTACACAGATGGTGTAAAATTGGAATTGCTATTTCATCCTTTTAATTCAGGACACATGAATTACACAGGTTCTGTAGCTGGCTGACTTCAAGTCTCCATTTCATCTGGTCTTAATCAGCCACAGAACCATTCACAGGTGTGAACTTAGTGGGACGATAAGGCAAGCCTATGTACAGCCAAGTTTTGAGAATGACACAAGTATTGGTTTAAACAAAATTTGCTGCTCCAGTGTTTTTAGACCTTTTTGTCAGATGTTACTATGGTATACTGAAGTAACATTACAAGCATTTCATAGGTGTCAAAGGCTTTTATTGACAATTACATTAAGTTTATGCAAAGAGTAAATATTTGACCCTTCTTTTTCAAGACCTCTGCAATTCGCCAACAGTAAAGCATCCTGAGACCATTCAGGTGTGGGGTTGCTTCTCAGCCAAGGGAGTGGGCTCACTCATAGTTTTGCCTAAGAACACAGCTAATAAAGAATGGTACCAAAACATCCTCTAAGAGCAACTTCTCCCATACATCCAAGAACAGTTTGGTGACTAACAATGCCTTTTCCAGCATGATGGAGCACCTTGCCATAAGGTAAAAGTGATAACTAAGTGGCTCGGGCAACAAAACATCAACATTTTGGGTCCATGGCCAGGAAACTCCCCAGACCTAAATCCCATTGAGAACTTGTGGTCAAATCTCAAGAGGCGGGGGGACAAACAAAAACCCACCAATTCTGACAAACTCCCAAGCATTGATTAGGCAAGAATGGGCGGCATCAGTCAGTATGTGGCCCGGAAGTTGATTGACAGCATGTCAGGCGAATTGCTGAGGTCTTGAAAAAAGAAGGGTCAACACTGCAAATATTCACTCTTTGCATAAACTTAATGTAATTGTCAATAAAAGCCTTTGACACTTATGAAATGCTTGTAAATAGATCTGAATACTTGAATAAGTTTGAGGAAAGATAAGCACCCCATTTAGTGATGGAATATTGCTAGTTCAGTAGAGGTTAAAGTAGAGGATGGGGCGTAGCCAGGAATGTGTCCATCAAAATAGTAGCCTATGGCAGTAATAAGGGGCAAGGCAGCTACTATTCATTATAAATAGTCTGGAAGGGAAGACATCTTCTTCTTTTCCAGTTTTGGAACCAGGAAAGGCTGAGTATCGCTGCTTAACTTAATTGCATTCATTGTTATCTACAGCCCATTCCAGCCTAGTCTCAGTCCTCACACCTGCCTCCCACCTCACTCCCTGCTGTGCCAGTAGTAGGCTGCGCTCTGCCCACCCCCAACCCCCGTCTCCTACTCAGCGTTTCCCGCCTTCAGTATTCCCTGGACCAGCCATTTGCCAACACCATTCCGATTAAGCGGCAACGTCCCGCAGCGGTGTACGTAGGACGCTGCCCCATGCATGGTCACGTGGGCAGCACGCACCCCGGTGGCTCCGGCGTCCATTCTCTCCCTTACAAGCGGCGAAGGCCAGACTCTCGCTACAATGGCAACCCCTCTGGGCCCCCGCGGCGCATGTCAGGCCGCTGCCCCGTGCATGGTCACATGGGCAGCGCACAACCCGGCCTCTCCGTCACTCACCCCCCCCTCATTCACCCTCCACCTTGTTACAAGGGGAGCCCCGATTATCCGGGCACCCCCTGACACACTATACCGGACCCCCCCGGCCCAGGCCACCGCACCACCAGTTGGCCCCGCCCACACCACTGCGGCAGCCATTTTCCCACAGTAAGCCCCACCTAGCAGGATGCTGTCCCCTGCTATTTCTTTACCCGCCCCCACTGCTTCAGGAGCAAGGGGGCAGCATCCCAGCGGCCACCCCTCCTTTATCATTTAGCTCCAGGGGCTCACATCCAGTTTCTCCAGGTCTTTATTACGTACAGGACTCTGCACCCAGCCGCTTCCCCACCCCCTTACCTTCAGCCAGCCCCCCCCCTTTTTCATGCTGTCCTACATAGGCGCTCGCAGATTGTTCCCAGCCCCCCCCCCATTGTTGCACACAGTTTTGTTCACCTATCCCCCAGTAACCATGCAGCATCAGCTTCACCCATTTAAATTTCCCTGCCTGTCTCCATTTCACAAGTGGCCACTGGTTTTACCAGCATTTACACCCGCCACTACACCTCAGCGCTGTTACACAACCCTCCTGCCCCCCACTACTCCTGGGCCCGCTACCACCGTTTCCCCATCACGATCAGCTGAAGGAGGTCACACCCCATGCTGCCACCTCACGTGTTATTATTTCAAGCCCTTAGGTTGCCATCTTAGAGTCTTCCAGGGTTCCGCAGGAAATGTCTTGGGCTGTCCAGGTTGATCAGAAGGGAGTCAAGTCGTGGTGGGCGCACCGCGCATCGAGGGACAAGCGTTCACAGGTAATGGCCGGGCCTTCCTCTGCCGGATCTGGTGAGCAGATTGACTCCTTTTGCGCAGCGTTTCCCCCTGTTTTTTGCATATTTTTGCATATTATATTATATTTATTGCAATGAATATTATAGCGATCCTTCCACATACACCGATAGGCCCAGTAAGTCCATGAGGTATTATGTGTGAGTACTATATTAACAGCTAGGGTCACGGTTGCAGCAGGGGATGGGGTCCATTGTGGAAACTCAGCTCCACTTTGGAGATTGGAGGGTAAAGTTATGGCAACACAGAAGGGGTAGTGGTTAATGTTACTGCCTCTCAGTGCAGACTTTGAGGGTTCATTTCCATCATTGGCCCCAACTGTGTGGAGTTTGTTTATGCTCTCTTGTACTCTGGTTTCAGGGAGCGGATTAAGAAAGGCAAGTTTGTAGGCATGTTTGCCAGTGCGGCGGAGGCTAAAAGGCTTAAACCAGACGAGGGCTTTGTTGGCAATTTGGGGTCAGTTACCGTCGTTCATACCGGATTTGGTTACTTGGCTTGTTCGTATTCGCGGTGGGTTTTGCGGGAACACCCGCCGGGGAATACATGGATATGATGAAGTACAGGCAGTTTTTTAGGAAGAAGCAGGAAGGTTAGGCAGTGTTTCACTTCGTGATTCAGGGACGTGGAGTTTTTTGGATTGAAAGTTACTCGGCAGTCCTACATACCTATGGGTTTCATGATAGCCTGGAAGCAGCACTGTCCAGCCTGTCCAAGTACCTCAAGTGCCGGGCGCGGTGAAGGCTATGCGTTGAATAATGCCTAGTGCAACAGGGAGTCGGGCGTAGGTGCAATGAATATCTGCATGCTGTGTGGTGTCGGCCCTCGGCCAGTAATATAGCCGTATTGGCGGGGCAGGAGCGGGTCGTGGAGTGAACGAAATGAGCAGCGAGGGGGTATTACATAGTGTTAGAGGGTTTTTAAGTTGGGTTTTCGTCTGCTCTTAACACGCAATATATACGTCGTATTCCAAACGGAACCTTCAGTCCATGCGCAATCACCCGGAAGTCGTTAGGAGTAACTTAGTAGCAGAGGTTAGATTGGGGCGCATTAGGGGCTCCCTTTTGCTGTCTTTCCCTGGGAAAGGATTTTGCACCTCATGGCTGGGGATGGTACGTAAGAGGGTGACGGGCAAGTTTAGATTTATCCAGCATCTTTCCTACCCGGAATGGTGATCTGCCAACGAGGCGTTAGATTCGGCAGTTTGCAGAGAGATGTCCCAATCCTTCGAGCAGGCACTGCAGAGTTTTGGCGAGCAAGCCCACCGGGCTAAAGTGGATATCGAATACACTTTCCGTATAATGCCGTTTTCACTCCGTACCTTTTCTGTGTAAGGGAATTTAAGTCGATGGAACTTATTCTGTAGTTAAGTTCTTTCCAATGGGTTGTTCTGCTTACTTTTCCTTTGTCGACTGTTGCAGCTAATTTTTGCAATGGCGCGTGCAAGCCCGTACACGGCACGGGGGGGGGGGGGGCGGGAGGGGAGCACCACAATTTTTTGGTTGCTTTACGGGTAGCGGGGCCAGTCGTTGGTTTTAGTTTGCAAGAATTTCCTTTTTCTTTACAGGCGTTTTTCATCGATTCAAGGTGTACCGATTTCTCGTGGCAAAACTGAGGTCTCTGTTTACATGTTTGTCCTGTATGGGCAATAGATAGGGACACTTTGCTAGGTCTTTGCCGATTGCCATTGGATAAAGTTAGTGAATTGGGGAAGCATCACTAAAGCAGTTGCAATCGCTTCTAGGCCATGAATTTTGATTGTAGAGTAATACCCACGGGCAGGAAATTGTCGTCGTTTGGACCACGCCATAGCCAGGATTCAAAATCTCACCATTTTTCGCTTGTCTCGGGACTTGTGGAAGGATCTGCACTTTTGTTTTGGTAATGTTTCGGGAGTTCGACGGAGCTAGAATTGGTTACCTGCTCAGGTGGACAATTATGGGTTCAGTTGCTTGAGGACGAGTCGAGCTCCGTAGTTTTCGTGGAGTTATTGTGCGCGAGAATTTGGCCGGATTCATGGATGTGGCAAGATCTAACTGCAAATATGCTGTTTTTGGAGTTTTTTGCAAGCATGGTTGCAGCCGAAGTCTGGGCTACCATACTCGGCAGCCGGAGGCTGAGTCCCCTCCGGCTTTACGTTTGTTTTAGGCATTTTTTCACCTCTTTATATGTTTGCGCAGGAGCATAGATGTTAGGGCTTGTCGCGTTCCGGGAGTGGAGTACGTATAGCAGATGTCCTTGTCTCGTTGTCCATGGATTGGGTTTCGGGGGCTGGCCTCCCCCTTTTTTGGTTGAGATAAATGGCTTACCCTGGTCCTGTTAATATCGGCTGGTTGTAGCGCCGGAATTTAAGTAGTTTGTTTTGTTGTCATTGGCTCCGCGTGCGCTGAGGATTTAGTTGACAGCTTGTAATGTTTAGCAAGGTTTCTTGGCTTATAAGGGCAAGGGAGGTTCGCCATTTCATTCATACCTGTTAGAATCGTTTGTAAATGACACGATCAAAGTCATTGCGGAGCGTCCACGTCGGCAGCTCGGTCTAGCGTGTTCTTATTTCACAAAGTTTCCTGGGATGTCGGTCGCGAACTGATGGTTTCTTTATTAGCTAAGGTAGGGAGAGGTCAAGGGTGGATGCCTCATTATAAGTGATTTCGCGAAGACCTATTGCGCTATCAATTTTAAAGTAGCCATAGTTACAAGGTCGGTGATCGCATCGGTTTATTAAGAGGCACAACTCTTTAATTTGCCAATATGGTTAGCTTAATTAGGGATCTTTATAATTCGCGGGTTGTTATCAAATAAGATGAGTTGGACATCAATGGGTTGTTGTTTGAGAATTAAGTTTCAGTCTAACCTGTAATTGTGTCGTATACATAGATTAATAAACTGATCAGCTTGCTAAAGGGCGATGGACCTCTATCCCGGCTCAAGCACACCCTTTCTCCAATCCAGTAGTTTTGGCCATCCGTTTAATAGGTCACGGCCCCGGGTAGCGCACGCTGGCTCCTCCACGCCACTCATACATTATCTAGGCTTTACTTTACAAGGGTCTTTCACAACTGTTTGATTGCTTTAGATTTGCCGCTAGATCAGTTTGGCACACATTTTTCTGGATTATGGCGGCAACCTGCATGGAACCTCCTTCCGTTGACACCTTAAACATTTAGGTCGATGGTAGTCCTCAGCCTACGAGAATTAGTTGCGTGGCGATAAGTGGCATAGTTAGCAGCGCTTCTTCCGAGTTTGTTGGGAAACCCAGGGGCCCTATGCCTACTGCCGCTATGGATTTTGAAGGGCTTTTCAAATTTATCCTCAAAGAGGTTTTGCTGTTTTTCACCTTCAGATGGGTCACCCAACTATTGTTTTCCTTCCCTTGGCTAGGCTGTTTTTCTATAAATTGTATTAACCTATCCGGGCGTGATTAACCCCTTTTTGCAGGTTTATAGGAATGCTAGCTGTCGGGTGTGGTTCGTGGGACATTCATGTATCTATTGGGCTAATGAGCATCCTTTAGCATTTTCAGGCCCTGCATTTATTAGGTACTAATAAGAATCAGTGGTTCGGTTTTAGGGGCATGCCCTGAGGTGGCCTTTATTAGATGTTTATGGACAGCGGAAGCCAGATTAGGGACCCCATTTGGTGGTACATTTGGGGGGGCAATGATATGTGTATTTGTGATTGCATTGCACTTATTCTTGCTATTAGGAAGGACCTGCAAATAGTCTACTAGAGATGGCCGGCAGTAGGGTAGGCTGGTGGTAATATCTAGTCCGGTCACTAATGGACGGATGTGTTATATTGGCACCTTCTATTGCCTTGCAAGGAGGGGAATATTTATAGGCCCAATGGGATACACCTCAGGGGCACAGGTATAGAGTCTTGCATTAGTAACAGTGCTGTCTTCCTTGGTGTGCGATTATTTCCTGATGGGTGGCGGGGCTCGGCTCTTTGAGCCGAGCTTTTGTGGGAACCAGTGCTCCTAGGTGGCCTATCACAGCGTAAGAGTGCCTGGGTAGCATTTGCCTTTTGATAGCGGCGAGTTGGTCATTCCCTTTGGGGGAGGACTGGGCCATCATCTTAGGGAGGGGTCAAGGGCTATGCCAAGTAAGGGAGAATGGTTCTACCTCAGGCCAGTTTGCGCCGGGCGGGGATCCGCCTCTTATTTAGTTAGTCAAATATAATTGCCGGGCTGTGGCCTTAGAGCACTGCTTTTTTACTGCCACCATCTTTCTAATTACAAATTGATCAATAAATTTTGGCTGTATCCTCTTTTAATTCCACATTGGTGTCCATGTGGTTATTTCTAGTTAGTAGTTACAAATCTGCCCAGCTATTTTGTTGCTCATGGCGTGGCGTGAGTCACACCATGGACTTGTGGCGTGGCGTTCAGGCCTCTGAGTCGCGCCATGGACTTGTGGAATACCGTGGCTACGGCATGTAATACAGTGCTTAACCGCTGGGTGGCGAGTGCTCCACATTTGTAATTGCATGTAATATAGTGCTTAACCGCTGGGTGGCGAGTGGTCCACTGTACTGAATGCCTTGTATAGAATGCCATAATGTTAAACTTACAGTAAATTGGGTGGATATCACATTCACAGCATTTTCATGTACGCACAACCCATACTGTATTTTTAATGTCGCATAATATACATATACAGTATACACTGTAGTACTGTACCGTACGTAACATCTTATAACAGGATGCAAATCACTGCACATACTGTACGGTGCAGTAACTGAATAGTAGAGAAGTTGCCTGAGTTGTTGTCACGGTATAACCGATACTGTAGATTAATGAGATGCACGCACAGCTTTCACTGATATGGGATGCATTACAGTATGACAATTTTTTTTTTATTTTTATTAAAAAACAACAGCGGGAGGAGTGCACAAGGATGAGGCCACTCTCTGTGGTTCACTGTAGCTGTCGTGTGGGCTAGTGGTTAGGTGATCACTTTGGTAGAATTATGGTCCCGGGTTCGATCCCTGGAAAAGAATATACCGTACCGTATATTTTTTTTTGTCACTGACACTATAGTGAAACTACTCTATGGCGTACAGTATGTACATAACTGCAGAAACTGCTAGTGAATCTACTGTCTAGAATGTGAGACAGGGCTCTGCATCACAAACTGTGCGACCAAAACCGCAAAACGCAAACATGCGACAACGCATATGCGGTCTCAGCCGAGTTCACTATGGCTACGTCCCTTGGACTGTGTCTGAGAGTGGTTTCCGTCTGTGAGAGAGCGCTCTGTGTTCAAAGCTGACTGTGCGTTTGAAGCGCAAAATAGCGTTGCATCGCAAACTTATGACATTGGTGATGCTGCTCCAACCTTGCACACTAAGTACGGTAGTAGTGGGATCTGTATGAGAGAGAGCTCTCTGTATTACACGGTTGGCGCTATGGTCGCTGTCAGCCATCTGCGATGGATTACAAATGGAGGGGGGTACAATGGGATCTGTGGCGCCAAGCCATATGCCATGTAGCGCTATGCTATCACTGAGCATGCGCAGTTGGCTGTATTCTTGCAGTCAGTACAGTATTGTACTCTATGCTGTTGCATTTTCATCTGTGGTGGGCGCATGCCCAGTAAGAGGGTTGCGATGGGATTTCTGGCGCATGCCCAGTGGGCTGAGAGTCATACACAGTGCATCAGGTCCCTTCCCCCAAAGCAAGCAAAGAGCCTCACATTACCATAATAAAGGAAGCTTTGTTAATCCATTTACTGTAAGCAGTCAGCTCTGCCCTAGTGTCCTGAAAAATGCTACGAATTGTCACCATTGCCAAGGACACCATCCCCCCGGCTGCTAGGACAACTAGTGTGCCGCTATGAATGTGCCTGTACTGAATATCCAAAACTGACGGTGCCGTACAATTTAGCACCACAGAATAGTGATTTCATAACTGCAGAAACTGCTAGTGAATCTACTGTCTAGAATGTGAGACAGGGCTCTCCATCACAAACTGTGCGACCAAAACCGCAAAACGCAAACATGCGACAACGCATATGCGGTCTCAGCCGTGTTCACTATGGCTACGTCCCTTGGACTGTGTCTGAGAGTGGTTTCCCTCTGTGAGAGAGCGCTCTGTGTTCAAAGCTGACTGTGCGTTTGAAGCGCAAAATAGCGTTGCATCGCAAACTTATGACATTGGTGATGCTGCTCCAACCTTGCACACTAAGTACGGTAGTAGTGGGATCTGAATGAGAGAGCTCTCTGTATTACACGGTTGGCGCCATGGTGGCTGTCAGCCATCTGCGATGGATTACAAATGGAGGGGGGTACAATGGGATCTGTGGTGCCAAGCCATACGCCATGTAGCGCTATGCTATCACTGAGCATGCGCAGTTGGCTGTATTACTGCAGTCGGTATAGTATTGTATTCTGTTGCATTTTCATCTCTGGCGGGCGCATGCCCAGTAGGAGGGTTGCGATGGGATTTCTGGCGCATGCCCAGTGGGCCGAGAGTCATACACAGTGCATCAGGTCCCTTCCCCCAAAGCAAGCAAAGAGCCTCACATTACCATAATAAAGGAAGCTTTGTTAATCCATTTACTGTAAGCAGTCAGCTCTGCCCTAGTGTCCTGAAAAATGCTACGAATTGTCACCATTGCCAAGGACACCATCCCCCGTCTGCTAGGACAACTAGTGTGCCGCTATGAATGTGCCTGTACTGAATATTAAAAACTGACAGTGCCGTACAATTTAGCACCACAGAATAGTGATTTCATGCTGCGTAAGTAAAGTACACCACATTGTTTTCTACAGCACTGTATCGCTCTCCTTTTTTTCCCTTTTCAGTCTCTCTCTCTCTTTTTCTCTCTGTCTTTTTCTCTCCCTCTCCCCCCCTCCCTCTCCCTCTGTCTGTGTTTGTTGTTATGGAGGCTCTGTTCAAGATTTATGGTGCGTACACACTGGGCGATAAAGTGGATGACTCAGGGAGCATATCGTGTAGTGTGTATGCACCATTACACAGTTTATTTGTTTCTAAATGGTTTTGATGGAAACTGTTCTTTTTCCACAGTCCCAGCACCAGCAACACCACCACCACCAACAGCAGCAACACCACCTCCACCCAGTGGCGTCTCCATGCTGCGTAAGTAAAGTACACCACATTGTTTTCTACAGCACTGTATCGCTCTCCTTTTTTTCCCTTTTCAGTCTCTCTCTCTCTCTCTTTTTCTCTCTGTCATTCTCTCTCCATCCCTCCCCTCCCTCTCCCTCTGTTTGTTGTTATGGAGGCTCTGTTCAAGATTTATGGTGCGTACACACTGGGCGATAAAGTAGACGACTCATGGAGCATATCGTGTAGTGTGTTCGCACCATTACACAGTTTATTTGTTTCCAAATGGTTTTGATGGAAACTGTTCTTTTTCCACAGTCCCAGCACCAGCAACACCACCACCACCACCACCAGCAACACCACCACCACCCAGTGGCGTCTCCATGCTGCGTAAGTAAAGTACACCACATTGTTTTCTACAGCACTGTATCACTCTCCTTTTTTTCCATTGTCAGTCTCTCTCTCTCTCTCTCTCTTTTTCTCTCTGTCTTTCTCTCTCCCTCTGCCCCCCTCCCTCTCCCCCCTCCCTCTCCCTCTGTCTGTGTTTGTTGTTATGGAGGCTCTGTTCAAGATTTATGGTGCGTACACACTGGGCGATAAAGTGGACGTCTCAGGGAGCATATCGTGTAGTGTTTATGCACCATTACACAGTTTATTTGTTTCCAAATGGTTTTGATGGAAACTGTTCTTTTTCCACAGTCCTACCACCACCAACGGCGGCAGCGGAGGCCCCACCACCACCACCACCAATGGCGGCAGCGGAGGAACCACCACCACCAATGGCGGCAGCGGAGGCACCACCATTTTCCACATTTAGAACGCGGCTTGCCGCCCTGAGTAAGTACCGTGCACTACTGTACTGTACATTGTGCTCTCCTTTTTACAGTGCCTCTCTCTTCCTCCTGTACTCCAAAGACCCATCTCCAACCTCTTCTCCTTACACACTAATTGTTTCTGTACTTGTGTAACAGGAATATTTTTTTTTTTCCCACAGTGCGGGAACATGGAAGGCCACAGCCCCCCACCGGCCAGTTGCCAGAAGCTGGGCCAAGCAGGCCGTGTAAGTACTGTACCCTACACAATTGTACAGTATATTGTCTTCTTCTGTACTGTCTCTCTCTCCTTTTTTTTGTTTACACAGCGTCTCTTTCCCTCTCTTCTTTACTACAAAGACGCATCTCCAACCTCTTCTCCTTACAGACTTTGTGTTTTTTTTTTATAAAGGACATTACTCTAAAGGTGCCGGTATGACAACCACTGCATGATTACGACATTGTAATCATGCAGTTGTTTGTCAGTACAGTAAGTGATGAGCCTACTCTGAACAAGCAGTTGTTCAGTGCAGGGTCATCAATCATTTGCAAACATGCTTTGCAGATACTGTACAGTAATAGTCATTAAATTGTGGGAGGTTACTGTACTGTATCTACACCGCACCAAAAGTATGCCTCTGTCTGCCAGCTTCAGTCAGTATAATCACTTTTGGTGTAGCAATGTTTAAACTGTATAGTACTTTTCCTGCATTGTACCGTACTGTAGCCATTGTATTGTTCTGTTTGTTTATGTACTGTACAGTACTTTGTTAGGAGCTACAGTAGCCAAACCATTTACAGTAGCACCATACCAATATAAAGGTAAATACAGCACTGTTAATGTGAATATATTTTTTTCCAATACAGTCTTCAGGCAGGGACCCCAAAGGAGGCAGGGACCATGCCTGACTCGAGGTAGAGTACAGTATTTACGTTAGTGTCAAGATTGTACAATATTGTGTATTAGTGTTGTAATACTGTACCCTTTTTTTTCTCTCCACAGAACAAATTATGTTCTTTTTAGGCCTGTACCGGCAGATGGCCCACCACCTAGTGGATCTTTTTTTTTATTTTTTGGTTACTTTATTTTTGTTTATTTATGATTTTTATTAAAATTTGTTTTATTCAGTAAAACGTTTTCTGTCTTTACTTGGTTCTGTGGATAAAGTACAGTATACTGTATTTACATTTATTGATACTGTAACAACTAAAATGTAAGAAAATACAGTACAGTAAGTCACCCATTCAGTACTTTTATTAATTGCACACCACTCTTAAGGGGTGATTTAATAAAGCTTGGGGAGAGATAAAATTGGAGAAACTGTAAATACAGTAGCACCAACCAATTAGCTACTGTACTACAGTAACTGTCATTTTTCAAACACAGCCTGTACAGTGACAGTTAGGATCTGATTGGTTGGTGCTATTTATCTACAATTTTATCTGTCTAAGCTTTAACTAAATAAATACACGACAACAGTAAACTTTTTTTACCCAATCATGTGTTTTTGCTCCAATAGGTGAAAAAGTGCCAACCAATGTGCTCCCAACTGTCATCTCACAGGCGGTGTTTGAAAAATGACAGTTGGGAGCTGATTGACACCTTATCACTTTTCACTCTGTCTCCTAACACTGCTTAGTACAGTAAATAGACCCCTTGGAGTGAAAAGACGAGACCGGCTAAAAAAAAAAAGTAAATAGACCACCCCTAAATTCAAAACGTCCCTCAGTGTATACAGTACTGTATGTCTACTGTACTGTATTCTACTGTAAGTGCCGGGCAGCTGTGAAATCACTGTGATGGGCAACAGGGATACTGTACAGTATATGACTGTGGGCGGCAACCCCCATCGGCCGGCGCGCCCCTGGTGAGTGAAATCCTGGCCAATAGGACGATACACCCCTGCACCTTTTTAATGACAGATGCACGTGTTGGGTCTCAGGCGCACTTAAAGACTGAATTACATACAGTACAAACACCAATTGTATAAATTAATGACAATTTTTATTTAACCTACAGTAACATGCTTTACAGAGGGGGGGGGAACTTCTTTAGCTTTCCACCCCCGTAGTCCTCTACTGTACCCCGCTTCTTTCTTCTGCCGCTGGCATGTCCAGGAGTTCCAAGCTGGACATGGACATGACTACTGTACAGTACCTAGGAGGAAAGAGATGACGTGAGAACAGTCCTTACTCAATGACGACCGATACGCCCTACTGGACCGAGGAATACACAAAAAGAGTAGGCTTTTAAGTTAAAATCATCACCGGCACTTTTGGCCTTAGATGCAGAGTTTCACCTATACCAGGTGCAGACTCTACCTTGCATCAGAGTGCAAGGTCCACTGTACGCCCTGAAGAAAGGAGGATAGGCAGAGACAAACAGATAGTAAAAGACAGACACACAGGTATGGTACGGTACATACAGTACTCACCGGAGATACTCTTGTTCTTTGTCCCGCTCAATCCCACACAGAGGTCCCTGTAGGAGAGAGAATATGCCATGCAAGGCCCTTTCCTTCTCTAATAGTGTCACACTAATCTACTGTAACATTAATATCAGCCCTACTGTATCTCACCAGCCTAACAAACTACAATATAAATTAATGTACAGTACAGTTGGCCTCACAGAGGGCCTACCGGTACCTGTTATGGTGGAAGAGGCTTTGAGGGGGGGAACTGCTTTAGCTCTTTTGCTTTCCACCCATGTAGTCCTCTCTTGTCCTCCGCTTTTCTCTTCACATGGGTCTTCCTCTCTTCAGACCTGTTGGTCTACTGTAGGTTGGTTTAATGTTCCGTTGGCCTCACATAGGACCTATCTGTTATGGTGGAAGAGGCTTTGAGGGGGGGAACTTCTTTAGCTCTTTTGCTTTCCACCCCTTTAGTCCTCTCCTGTCCTCAGCTTCTTTCTTCTGCCGCTGCCATGTCCTGGACAGCGGCGGCGCCGGGTCTTCCTGTCTTCTGACAAGTCCCTTCAAGTCGTGTTTGTTGATTGCAGATCTGTACTTGTATGCGTGACTGTCCTCCATGCATGTTTCCTTGGCATGTGCAGCACCCCATTCAGCGTGTCCTTTATCCGGGTAAGTTCTTCTTTTCCAATCCTGAATCTTGTCCGGCATCTTGAGAGGATATCTTCTCTTAAATTGTTGGGGATTGGCACTTTCTTCCGACTTCCATCAAAGTTAACCCGCTTCGTCCAATTGCAATACAGGTCGTAGGGCACGTGTTCCTGAAATATTGCTTGCGCATATCAATGCATCTCACAATTCACAGCTCTGTAAATTTCATTGTCCTTGTCAACGTTGATCACAGCCAGTGGTATATCTGGTAAGGGTGTTCCAAATACAGTCAGTGGTGCTGGCGTGCTCGACATGACAGGCGTTCCTGGTGAAAATACAGGCATGCTTGCATTGTTGATCCTTGATTCTTCAACTGACCGTTCAGGCAGGCGATGTGATGCCACTGATGTACTCTCCCACTGAGGCAGGCTGCATGATGGCACTGGTGTCATGTCCAAGTGCTCTGATGCCACTGTATTGTCCATATGTAGCAAGTGGAAGGATGGGTCAGTCTCCAAGTTGAAATCGTCATCGTTCTCCTCAGGCTCAAATTCATCCGGTGTGACCATTTCATACTGGATTGCCTGGTCATGTCTCTTCCTGGTACTCTGGGCAGCGGCCTCTTGCCATTCTTCTTTACTTTGCCAGATTGCTTCTTTCATTGCTTCTGCAATGGTGTCCTTCAGCCCTTCCTTCAGCTCTTCTTTCAAGTTGTCAATTTTCGCTTCCAGTTGACCAACTTTTCCGACGAGGTCTCTCACCATCCTGGCACAGCTACATGTGCATGCGTTATCTTCTTGGAATGACAGTTTTCGCCAAGTTGGTGAGCAGGATACATCTTCAACAAGAGGCTCAAAGGTGTCCAATTCTTCTGGCCCATAAATGACTGGTGTTTCCTCCTGGTTCGGGACATTCATGGGTTGCTCCACGTTCCCTGGTCCATTTTCTCCGATGTCCACTTGCAAAGTGTTGTTCTTCGCCTTTGCATTCTTCCTTGCCTTGACTAGAAGAGGTACCTGTAAATTTTCCTTACCTGTTTTCTTCTTGGAAGGTTTGCTTGTAGACCGTTGTGGGACTAGTGCACTCAGCCTTTTGGTCAGTGGAAGTGGGCAAGATTCATTTCCGTTGTAAAAACCTTTGCTCTTCACCATTTTGACAGTTCGGTGCACTCTGAAATACACAAGTATAAAGACACTAAATACAATGTTAAGTAAAATAGTGGAAATACTGATTGGTATGTGTGTGTACTGTATACAGTAAATGTTTCACATTACAACACTGTAAACAATGACAGTACTCTTTCTGTCTCCTAAGACTGTGCGTGTGTTATACAGTATATACAGGTAAATATAGGAGATTACACAGTGCTAAAACTGTTAAAGCACTTACCACTATTGTGAGATTGTATAGAGGCACAAGATAATAAATATGATAAATACAGGTGTATAAAAAACACTCCCTAATTATATACTGTACGGTAAGGTACAGTAGGTGTCAGCTCAACAGTAATAAAATGTGTGAATATCTCAACTGATATACAATACAGTACTGTAAAGTACAGCGCCAAATTTGCTATTTTTATAACATAAATCAAAACTTAGTGTGTACATGACCATTAAAACCATTAGTCTCAAAGTTAAATGTGCAAACTGGTGCAATAATGCAAACACACGTTAAACACAGCAATATTGCGACTGAAACTAAAATGGCCGCCGAGCAAAACAAGATGGCGGCGGGCACTCACGGGAAACTATGAGGGGCAACGGGAGGTTAGGAATGATCCGTATGTGTGTGTGATAGTTACTGGATTCACAAGTAAGCCTCTACGGGGATGGGTGAAGGACGGGGCATACCGCTATTCTTGTGGTTGGTTTTTCCTACCACTATATTGCAAGCAGTTCTGACTATAAAACAACCAGGTGACGTGGTCAATGACGCTGCTGTATTAATTATGCACACCTATAAAATGCCCGCTTTGACCTTTAAGCACGCCTGCGTTCTGATCTCCACTCCCCGTTTTCATGCACCTTCCCCTGTTACCACCCACATACGCCTCATCCTGTCACTCAAAATTGCAGGCCTTCGCTATATAGCGAACAACGATTTTCGGCCACACTGACTGGTTCGCGCATGCGTACTAAAAACCGTACGCATGCGCAGATGTGCGAACATTGCTCGGAACGAGCGTACTGCCGCTTACGAGCGGCTCTGAATGAAGCCCTTTGTGAAAAGCAATACTTGTGTCATTCTCAAAACTTTTGCCCATGGCTGTACAGTATAATAAAACAGACAGAAGTACTAAAATCAGTTTCCACTTACTTTTTAGGAGGCGTCTTAAGTAAAAAGACTCTCCCTGACAACTTTCTAATGCAATGCTGTGTCCAAAGATACGTCAGCTGTGTGGCCATCGTACACACCCCTGTTTTCTTGAACACTCTGTGTCGCCACCCCCAAATCAGCATGTCAGTTATACAGCAGCAATTGGGGCACTGCAAGTGACATCCCAGCCCCAGATCTGCACATGCGGAGTGTTGTGGCTTCTGTGCATGTATAGATCTATAAACATTGGAGATGTGCTCAATCATCGGCTTTACATACATATCTACATATCTGAAATAGGCCGGCCAAGGAGAGTGCACGAAAACTCACCCCATCGGCGATGCCAGCAGCAGAGAGACATTCCATGTCTTGAATATTCAACTTCTGTCTTGTCCCCCAATTAAGGGTGGACATCGGCAGCCGATGGTTGCTAACCATCAATGTTCCTGATTCGATGGAAGTACCATCGGTATTCGATGGTTGCCAGACATCAGTTACAGCTTTCCAATGCTCATCCGATAGATGACAGCTACTATTTAGCTGTAGCCATCTGGAAGTGATGCCCAAAGCTCAGCTAATGTGCGCATATGCAAAGTTCTGAATGCTTCTGTGCATGTGGACAGTATGTATAACCATCGATGATTATACCCTAGAATGGTTAATATGCGATGGCTAGTAGCCATTGCATTGCTGGATTTGATGTTGGAAGCACAATGACCATTCAATGCCAATGTTCATGCCTGTACTCAGTGGGCCTGATTCAGCAGTAAATGCAAGAGCATTGCTGATCACAGATTCCCGATCATCGGGAATGAGGGCGTGCGCAGGCCCATTCTGCGAGTGTGCATAATGGGTCCTGCCAAGATGCGCGGAAGCCCTTGAATGCCTCCGTCTGATTGACAATCAGAGGCATTTAAAGGGCAGTGCATGGGCGGCCGGCGTTCCCACAAACGGGGGCGTGTCCGCCCCACTTTCTGGGGGTGGCCAGCCCAGGATCCTGGGCTAGCAAGCCGGCCAGGCTGAGTAAGCTGAGGCTTTCTCAGCTGGCCGGAGTCCCGGCACCATCCACTATCGCGACAATTGACCACCGATGGTCGTGATGGTGATCCCAACCTGCGACCTCCGTCACAGTGCTGGGATCGCAATTGCAGCAGGGGCTGTCATACACCTCCTGCTGCATTTGCATTATTGCAAGGATCGCAATTGCAAAACTGCCTGCGTGCAGCTTTGAAATTGCGATCCTTGCTGAATCATGCCCATTGTGTCCTCATGAAAACACGTTCTGCAACTTTATGGCTTTTTTTTTAAAGCTTTATTGACAAAAGAACAAAACTTCACAGAGGAGAAGACGTCCAGATTTTCAACTCTTCTCTCTGTAGGTAGGTAGATAATGACACCTCCAATAGACGATTTCAGCGCTGGCAAAGATGGCTTGAGATAAGTGACCCATCTCCTTAGTAATACCTGGGTCACTTAGCACTGCTATTGGTGCTTATGGCGGCACCAATGATCCAGCTGGCTATTAACGCAGGCTGAAGGCAGAGGAAACTCTTTAGTACAAGATGTCGAAAATCGGTTGGTGCTCCTGGCTGCCCAGAAGACTTGGGCAGTCTCCTGAAGCCAGCCTGCACCCACTGCGTCCGCCCACTCACTGAGTGAAGTGGGTGGTCCGTAAAGCCGATAACGCGATTCACGCTGATACAATCATGTTTAACCATTTAAGTACTACTACTTTACAAATAAAAAATGACAAAGACACCAAATAATAATGTGAAACTAGGTGCCACTGTCTGTGACACAATGGTGGCCACTGGCACCCACGTCGCTTGCTCACATAAAATCATTGTGACACAATCAGACGTGTATTAAGAGAGGAGGGGGCCTGTGTGCATTCCCCGTCCGGGGCCCCCTCCTCTCTCCCTGGCAGGCAGCCGCGCACTGACCACAGCAGTAAACTCTGGGAACTAGCCTGTGCCCCGAGTCTACTGCGCATGTGCATGTCACCGGGAAAATGGTGCAGCCGCCATTTTCCTGCTGTTTTCCCTACTGTGCATCTGCAAAACGCCTGGAAAATGGCCGCAGCGCCCATTTTCCAGGTGTTTTGTGCAGCGCTACAGTCGACGAGAGACTTTGGCGGGGTAAGTATTAAAAAAATATTGGTGCATGGTGTGCGGTGTGGATTCCCCCTGGACCCAGGGACCCGTGTGCACCGCACACCCTGCACCCATTATAAATACGCCCCTGGACACAATGGTGGACCGGCGTAGATAGATACTATTCCGAATCCTTGTTCCACCAGATTACAATAAATCCAAGAACTGGTTAAGCTGTACCACGTGTGGTCTAACCACCACCAGCACAAACACCTGCGTTACACACACATGGCACCATCAGTACCTTTTTGCATCTGGGTCTAACTTCTCATCTAGAGGACTACTGCACCAAGCACATTCCGCTAGGCATAACTGTGACAGCTTTACTCTGGTACTACTCTGCTAACAAACCCCTCAAAAACGTCAGGGGAAAACTGTTGGTGTATCCTGCATCCATGGGGATACTCAGGGGTCTATTTACTAAGCTGTGATAGGAGATAAAGGGAACAGTGATAAGGTACCAGCCAATCAGCTCCTACATGCCATATCACAGGCTGTGTATGAAAAATGACAGTTAGGAGCTGATTGGCTGGTACTTTATCACCGTTCACTTTATCTCCTAACACAGCTTAGTAAGTAGACCCCTCGGTTTTATAATACTGCTAAAGTGAACATAGAAACACAGAGCGGGATGCGTTGGTAACGGCGGTATGCATGACGAACACCGCAAAGGACTGCCCTCTCAGTAAGAGTGGCCCTTTGTGATGGAGGGACTTCCGGGTCTATAACCCAGAACCCCTCTGGCGTCTTTCTGTGTATGCACAGAAGGACGCGCATGCCGCAGGGGCTGCTGGGAAGGATCCTTCTCTCAGCACTCTCCCGATAGAAGCCCATAGGCTTCTATAGGCTAACTCTATCAGGAAGATGGCGTTACACATGGCAACCAGGCCCCCTTAGTTCATTCCATTCCGGGGCTTGGTGCATATGAGAAATGCGGTCAAACCCACATTTTCGGAGTTTGAGCGCATTTCTCCCCTTCCTGCATCCCGCCCACAGTGTGGTCCCACTGTTATCACTGTGGGACTGGTTCCTTAATTGATGTTTGGGAGAGATTTTTCACACTTCTATGGGAAACCCAACTGGACTGGTATTGGCAGGAGATGGCACTTACCCTCATCTTGCCAACACATGGTAGAGAAGAATGCAAGAGTCTGCACTTACATTGCAGCCATAAAAACACATGTGAAGAATTTAAAGGGACACACACCCATTTTATTCATTTATTTATTTTACTATTGGAAAATACTGTTATATTGTTAGAGCTAACATGGAGGACATATGTGATACCCCATAAGTACCAACATATTCTTGGATTTTTATATGCTGCCCTGTGCTGGGGAATGTTCTGGAAGTGCAGTGAGCAGAGACTCTAGGACCCAGGAGACCGGGCAGTGTGTGCTTCCGTGCAGTGCAGAAAGTGAAACTAGGTGAGAGAGAGACTGGAAGCAGCAGAAACAAGGCAGTGTCAGAGAGCTGCAGGAACTGGTCTGTAGTTATTATCAGCAGCTGAGTGAGGAGTCTCTGAGCTGGGACATCTTGCAGAGGGACAGACAGGGGGAGCTGCACTACCAGTACCTGGTGGGAAGCCTTGGGGAGAGACACAGTGAGCCCCAGCCTGTGAATGACAGCTCCCAGGCAGACACGTGACAAGAAGTGCATTATATGTATGGCGAGATCTGGTCCCCAGCACACTGCTCTGTTTGCAAGAGATCCTGCCCATTACCAGCCTGTGCAGTTAACATTTCACAAGTTAAAGTGCTATACCAATTCATTTCCCAAGTTGATTCCTACAGATTCTCAATACTCTAGTACATGGTATCATTTGAAAATTCTCTCAAATAAGGAGGACTACAGTGTCCTTAAATCTCAGTATATGACAATTTCTTGAGTCCCCCCTTTAACGCACGTGCGCCGACGACAGCCTGCGCAGGAGGAATAGGAGCATTGTGCTCCGTATTGATAATTTGCAAATAATGCTTTATACTGAAACACTTGTTTATGAGACCTATTATATTGTCCTGCACAGAGAGTTTATTCATTAGTTAAACTTAAGGCACTTATATATCAGTTAAGATGCATGCACACACAACGATTTTTTGAACAATTATCGTTAACGATATCGTTCAATCATTGAAAAAATCGTTCACTTTCTAAGTTAAAGCGATGAACGATTATCGTTCATGTGCGTTCACGTTTGTAGTTCAGTCAGACTGAACAACTCAACGATTTTCTTTAAGGGAATATGCAAAAATTGTTTTTAGTTCAAACAAATCGTTTATTACATTTAGTAATTGAACGATTTTAGTAAACGATTTCATTCATGGGGGGCGTGGCCTGGCACAGCATGGAGTAGCAGCACGTCGCTGTAACTCCCGACGAGATCCGAGTAAATATCCTGTTCCCCTGGTGGTCTAGTGCTGGCTCTTTACCTGGGGGTGTATGAACTCCCGCTGAAGCCTCCGGTGTCTGGTGCGGGCGCGATCGGCGCTCCGGGAGGCTCCTTTGTGTCTCGGACTGCTGGGGCCTGTGACGTGGTGAGGTCTGTGCCTCCTCTCTCCTGGCTGAATCCCTCTGATCGGCGGGACCCGCTGGCACGCTGCTGCGCTGCTCCTCTCCCTCTCAGTTGCCGCGCGCTGTCTGGAGTCTCTGCGTTCCTTAATCCTGACAGTGGGTGTTCTCCGCTGCTGGTGCCTCTCCGCTGGTCCTTGGATTGGTAAGCTCGCCTGTGGGCGCCATTTCAGATGGCTCCTAGGTCACCTGACGCTGTGTTCCTCCATTACAACTCCCCTGTTTTGCTGGGCTGCTCTGACCATTGTTACTTTGGGCACACATAGTGATTCTTTCACTTAGGGTGGAATTATCAGTTGTTATTAGCACTGCCTGACTGCCCACATATTAAGTTACATCATGGGGACAACTAGCAATGTTGCTGGAGCGGGCTGCTAAACTAGAAAAGTTCGCTAGAAATTCTCAGGTGCATCAACCGTCTGGTCAGGGTGCTCTTCATCCCCCGTCGCCTTTGTCTGTCGAGGATGACACGGATTCTAATGATACATCACACTCTACTCAGCAGATCCTACAGGCAATATCCACATCCGAACAACGAGTTACCGATAAAATTGGTCAGGTGCAGATCGATGTGTCTTTATTACGTCAGGACATGCAAAAAATAAGAGAGAGAGTCGGCGAAACTGAGCACCGTATTTCCGACCTAGAGGACATCACCATGCCCCTAAAACAAAGTGGAGGATTTGTCTTCGCAAGTAGTATCTATCCAGGCCAAACTTTCGGATGTGGAGGGGCGCCTCAGGCGCAATAATATCCGTATTGTTGGGCTCCCTGAGCGGGCTGAGGGCTCGACGCCTGAGAAATTCCTCGAGGACTGGCTAATTCATCTATTTTCTCGTGAGGCGTTTAGTCCACAGTTTGCTGTGGAACGTGCCCATAGACTTCCTTTCAGGCCTCCTCCACCGGGTGTTCCTGCCAGAACCTTCATTGCCCGCTTACTACACTTTAAAGACCGGGACACTGCTCTTCGATTGGCCCGCACCAGGGGTCCACTTCAATTTGAAAATCAATCCGTCTCATTCTTTCCTGATTTCTCACTGGAGGTGCAGAAGAGTCATTCACAGTTCCTACAAGTCAAACGCAAACTCCGTGACTGTAATATTCAGTACTTTCTGCTATTCCCTGCTAGATTGCGGGTAGTACATGATAATAACACCCATTTTTTTGCTAATCCTAAGGAGGCGGAATCCTGGCTGGAACGTCAGCCCCGTGCTCCTCGCTGAAAGGAATTAATGCTTGCAAATATTATTGTCTATATTTTGTAATGGTTTTATTTTATTTTTTTTTTCCAGTGTGACTTTGGGGGGAAAAAATTTATATATAGATGTCTGTCTCCACCAGGGGACCAATTACGTTTATTTTTTCTTAGGGAGTTCCTTGCTGAATATAGCAGTAGGATATATTTCCTATTCCCTAATAACTCAAGCTCTAAATTGAAGTATACTGGTTAGTTAGTTAATTAGTGTTAGGTGGGGGGGGGAGTTTAGGGCATGGGAACTAGGTATGCCTTAGGTTTTCGAGGTTATACAGGGAGGGTTAGGGAAGGGGTGGATGTTTTATTTCTTTTTTTTTTTTTTTGTCATCAGGTTGTAATGTCTCTGCTTTTTTGAATGTGATATGTTGTTCGTTGCTGCCCTGCCGGCTAGATGCACACGGACTCGTTTCTTTATGTTTCATCGTTATCTCAGTATTGTTCCCCATTAATGATCCCTGCTGCGCCATCCTGTATCTATCGAGATATATAACTCATGGCTACGTCTGTAGGTGATTTACGTGTATTGGGTTGGAATGTCCGAGGCCTGAACGATAAAGTCAAGCGCTCTCTTGTTCTGACGCAAATTAAGAAATACCAGGCTGAAATTGTATGTCTCTCTGAGACTCACTTATATGGTAGTAAGGTATTGGCCCTTAAAAAGCCTTGGATAGGTCACATGTACCACTCTACTTTCTCAAATAATGCAAGAGGAGTCTCGGTCCTTATTAGTAAATCACTACGTTTTAATTTGGAATCCAGCCAGATTGATACCCAAGGTAGATATGTCTTTATGCGTGCTGTTGTTAATTGTGTTCATCTTCATATACTAGCGATTTACATCCCTCCTCCATATAGCAATGATGTTATGCGACAGGCTGCTATGTTTGTTGCTCAATCTCCTGATACCCCTGTGATCTGTGTGGGGGACTTTAATAACGTTGTAGATCGTCGGTTGGACAGGTGGAGGGAGAGTACTGATTTGATGCTGCCCTCTCCCACTCCATTCGCCAATCTTATAGCTGAATTGGGTTGGATTGATGCTTGGCGTAGTAGAAATCCGAATGCCACTCAATATTCATGTCATTCTACCTCCTATCAGACACTGTCCCGAATTGATTTAGCTTTGTTGTCCTCTAATATTCTGCGCATTGTAAGCGATATAAAATATTTGTCTAGGGGTATCTCAGATCATTCTCCTATTTTACTTGCTATAAACATGTCTCAAGATAGAGGGGTGCGGTTTTGGAAATTACATCCATTCTGGCTATCTATGATGGGAGCTGGCTCTGAACTGGTTGCGGCATGGGAGGAGTTCCAGATAGATAATTTCCAATGTCCAAATCCAGGTATTAGGCACGATGCTTTCAAAGCTTACATGCGAGGCTCGTTTATTAGACGGGTATCTGAGATTAAAAAGTATAGTAGGGGGGAGGGGTCTCGTCTTGAGCTCTTGTGCTCACAGCTGGAGGGTCAATATGTCCTCTCTCAATTACCATGTGATCGTGAATTGTGGTTGAGTACACAGAGGGAGTGGACAGAATACTTATTTGACAGGTCTAGACGTAGACTACTCTTCTCTAGACACAATCAGTATTTTCAGTCGGAGATTGGGGGTAGATATTTAGCCTCTTTAGCTAAGGCAGACTCCCATATTGGCACTGTACAGTGTATTAGAGATTCTGGAGACCAGTTACGCTACTCTGGTGTCGATATTTCTAAGGTATTTCATGACTACTATTCTTCCCTATATGCCTCCAGAGTTTCCTATTCCCCAGATCAACTTCGGGAATATTTGGATTGTGTTACTCTACCGAAACTATCTCAAGAGGCTATCACATGTTTAGATGCACCATTCACTTTGGAGGAGATAGAGTTGACTGTGTCTTCCCTTCCTGCTTCTAAGGCTCCGGGCAGTGATGGGATTCCTGTAGTAGTGTATAGGAAATTTAAAGATTTTTTTAATCCCTATTTATTAAATTTATTCAACTCATTATTTGACTATGGAGCTATCCCCCCGTCTATGTGTGAGGCTATTATTGTAGTACTAGCTAAGTCGGGGAAGGACCTTACTCTCTCTGAATCCTATCGTCCTATCTCATTATTATCTACAGATGTTAAAATATTAGCTAAATTGTTAGCCACTTGCCTAAATTTAGTTATCACTTCACTTATACACCCTGATCAAACTGGGTTCATGCCGGGGAAGTCTACGGTTCAAAATCTCCGTAGATTATTCTATCATTTGCAGAGAAAAGATATGCTTGGGGAGGGGGCTGTGGTGGTGTCTTTGGATGCCGCCAAGGCCTTCGACTCAATAGAATGGGGTTATCTGTGGGCAGTACTTCATAAGTTTGCCTTTGGTCCCCGTTTTATAAAATGGATTCAGCTTCTGTATTCTTCTCCGGCAGCTAGGGTATCTGTGAACGGCCATATGTCAGATGCATTTCCCCCGATGAGGGGGACTCATCAGGGATGCCCTCTATCACCTGCTCTTTTCGCTATGGCCATTGAGCCATTAGCCTGTATGCTTAGGGCGGATCCTGATGTCCGAGGAATTTAGGTCAGGTGTGGCAGAGGATATAGTGGCCCTATATGCAGATGACATGCTCCTCTTTCTGGAGGACTATGCACACTCATTGGAATCAGTTTCACGTATTATTAGTGTGTTTGGCGACTTTTCGGGGTTACATATTAATTGGGGTAAGTCCAATATTTTTCCCATATCGGGATGTATCCCTATACAGAAACATTTGCCTTGCCCCCTGCAGTGGACCCTAAGGTTTAAATATTTGGGTGTATGGATTACTCCATTGGCATCAGATTATATCTCACAAAATATAGACCCCATAACCACTAATTTTAAAGCAAAAATCCACGTTTGGAAAAAATTACCTCTGTCAGTATTGGGGCGTATAAACTTAAAATGTCTATCCAGCCCAAGTATCTATACATCTTACAGCATTCTCCAGTTTATTTACCTAAAAGGGTGTTCAGTAGTATTGATAGTATTATTATATCTTTCATCTGGGGTTGTCGTACTGCTCGTGTTTCTATCAAAACCCTTTGTAAAAATAAAACCTCTGGGGGCTTAGGTCTTCCTAATCTCCGGTTTTACTACAGTGCTGCCCAGTTAGTACATTTGTCTGAGTGGATATCTGATACCTCCAGTTTGACGTTACAGGGTTTCTTGACTGAACGGGTGGGATTCTCTTTTACCCCTTTGTTATTTTTACTATCAGGCATGCCCACCTCTAGATTGCCCCCTCTATTGCGACAAGCTATGCTGATTTGGCGATATACCCATACTCTGTTTGAATGGCCTGGGACAGACGCGGACTCCCCCCTCTGGTTTAACAGTTTGTCTAATGACAATTTGTGGCTTTTAAGGGGTATTAAATCTATAGGTCAGTTATATGAGAATGGTCATCTTAAATCATTTTCACAATTACAAACTGAATTTGCTGTCCCCAATGTAGCCTTATTTAGGTATTTACAGTTACGACATGCTGTGCAGGCGCAGTTTACAGGAGCTGCTCCTATACTATCTCCATCTCCTGTTAAAACTCTACTTTCTGCCTTGAGGTCTAGGGGTAGGGATACCTGTATTTACGCGACTCTTAATAATAAATTAAACCCAGAGTTGCTTGCTCCCCTCAGGCTGAAGTGGGAAGTTGACTTTGGCCCCATCTCCGATGAGCACTGGCTACAGATCTTGGGTTCAATTAGTTATACTACTCCATGTATTAGGTATCAACAGGTGCATTATTACGTATTGCAAAGAGTATACCATACACCTGTATCCCTGCACTGAGCTGGATTTAGAATGGACTCACTTTGTCCTAGATGTCAGGAAGAGAGTGCTGATTTCTGGCACTTATTATGGAGCTGTCCATTAGTAAATTAATTTTGGAGGCAGGTATGGGGAGATATTTTGGTTACGGAACCTTCTCTGCCAGACTTTAGTCCTGTGACTTGTTTGTTCGGACTGGATTTGGAAGAAACGCACTCCCCAGTACTCTATCGATATGTTATGTGTCTCTCCACAATGGCTAAAGTGATTGTGGCCCGCACGTGGTTTACAACTGACTTCCCCGTTCTACATAAGTGGAGAGCGTTGGTGAATGTTGTAATCAGACATGAAAGACATATGTTTAGGTCCCGCAATGCTATGAATACATATCACAAAAAATGGGACAGATGGTGTCACTCAGAATTGGGCAGAGCGAATGAGGCAGAAACTGACGTATAAATATACTGATTGGAGTCGAGTTGTATCTGGCTTACCTTGGGTTGTAGTGAATTTATAAATGTATTCCCAATATTCTACTAATTAAAGTGTTATACTGATGTAATGTTATGTAATAACCTGTTTTTTTTTTTAAATTGTTTTCTGGCAATTTGTACATGTTACGATGCAACAGTTGCATTCGTAATCATTTATAACCTTTTTGTCGGCGCAAAATAATCACACATGTCATGTTTGCTTATATAATGTCTATTTCAATAATTTTTTTCTCTGTTTATTGTAACAATGTAATCTATTACAATCTACTCACGACTGTGTTTCAATATAATGATGATGCTATTTTATTTTTGTTTTTGTTTGAATGTTATGTTTATGGAAAGCTTTCAATAAAAAACAACTGATTTAAAAAAAAAAACGATTTCATTCATTTTTCCCTTAAAAAAAAATTAACGAATATCGTTTACTAAAATCGTTCATGGAAAAAATCGTGTGTGTATGCAGCTTAAATGATAGTAAACGTGAAGCAAGTATTGGAATATTTTACTGTAACAACTATTGTATGCCTTAATGAGTACTTGAAGACAATTCTAGTTACTGCGTAATTAATGGTTATTGCATCATTCTCACATGTTCTGATATTTAAGACCAGTGTGACAAAGTACTGCAGCACAATAAAACTAAGGTGTGCCATTTCTGGGGTGGGGGGATCCCCTGTTACTCTGCCATGCAGGGCCGGCTCTTGGGGTGTTCGACCAGTGCGGTCGAACAGGGGCGCCACCCCATAGAGGGCGCACCCCTCCCCAACATCCCGATTTCAGAAGGGACAGTACTGTCCCGCTATTCCACCCGTGGGCCGAAGTGGCCCGCAGGTGGTCAAATCGGGAGGTTGGGGACCCCCACTGCCACAGCTGTGCAGGCAGTGCCGGACCCCGGAGTAGCTGAATGGATGCTGCGCGCATGCGTGCGGCATCCATTCAGTGGCGGGAGAGGGCTGGGGAAAGCCCAGCTTGTGACGTAGTGCTGGGCTTACCCCCAGCCTGACGTTATTTGGAGGCGTGCCATGCGGGCACGCCTCCAAATAACGTCATTTAGGGGTCATGACCTATGGTAATTAGGCCACCCCCCCATTTTTGGCCGCTATTAACTGAGCTGGGACAGGGTTCTCCGACCCCTGGAGCCGACCCTGCTGCCATGGTAGGAGGAGTCTAGAAGAGGAACGGCCCTAAACCATCTGGTGGTCCACTCCCACGCAGGTTCCAGAAGAACAACAAGTACGATCCACTCACTGGCATTCCACCAAATTAAGGGGTGTTACACATAGTCAAGGCCTTGCTACACACTTCATCAGCTCAGCAGGAAGCCACCAGGGTGTAGCATTTGGCCATTGAAGAGGATCAGTGGCAACAGCAATTAGATAATGAGGAGGTCAGAGGGTGACAAAACCAAGACCTCATGGTACAGAATCTGTCTGGAAATGCCTCCACTGATGTCCCAACTAGAACCAACTCCATACGTGTCAGTTATATTCTTCAAAGATGACTTAAAGTGATGACATTGAAGCCTATTTAACAATCTTCGGAGAGAAAGTTGGCCTAAAAGTCAGTGGCCTCTTAGCACCCTTCCTGTCTGGAGAACTGCTAAAATCAAACTTTAACTTGAGCCTTGCTGATACCAAAGACTTTGATAAACTAAAAACTGAAATTCTAACTTGTTTGGATGTTACAATGTCTGTTCAAGCACAAGGAGTTCATTGCTGGGGCAGGGCCAGAAGGGCCGATGGGCAGATGGGCCGGTCGGCGTTAAACCCTGGCTGGGCAGCTCTGTCTCCCGGTGCACTGCTCGGCCAGGATACTGACAGACGGGGTGAACCGTGAGGCCAGGCCCCGTGACTAGCGGCAAGTCCCCTTATGAGGTGAGGCCATGCCCCTTTTGCCGGCGCGGTCAGGGGGACTGCCAGAGCTGCTCAGCAGTCCCAGCCCATTCCTGGCTGGGCGTACCAAGTGGATAATTCTCCCAGATCTCAAATGTATGGCCTCATCCATCTCACCAAGAAATGGCTACAGCTGAAGAACCTAACAGGGTCACACATCATGGAAAGGGTAATTATGGACCCATATCTATGGTGTCTGCCTGCAGTTCAGAAATAAGTAGGTGAGCCATGAAGTCCCTAAAATAGCAGACCAACTAGTGGAAATGGTGGAGAGGTATGTGTCAGCTAAGGAACTGTTGAGTGCACCCCAAAAGGCCCCTAGTCCCACAACAGCGATCTCCAGCAACATTTGGTAAAACTGTGCCAGGGGAAAAGGAGGCTGGGTGGTGGGGTGAATATAAACACCCTAAGGGCAGGATGAACTATTGATCACATTTCCGTTTTTTTTTCAGCTTTTAGATCGTTGCGGTAATTTGAACTTACGGCTACATCATCGCCGAAATGTATTATTATTTCTTCTTCAGGGTCCATAGGGCTCCACAGGGAGACCTTGGGGTGTAGGTGGTGGTTGAGGACCAGGCAACAAACAGTTAAAGCTTTGCTCCCAGGATGCAATGGTCCTTCCCACTATACACCACCCCCGTGCCAGAGGCACTTCACTTTCGTTGGTACCTGGCTGGAGTCGGGTCACCATTATAACAGTGGGCTGCTCCTGCAGCCCAAAAGCTTTTATTTTTATGATTTTCTTTATTTTACATTTATTCTTCTGAGCAGGCAGTGTCAGACCATCCGCGGGACGTCTGTGCTGCCACTCCATCACCCCTCCGGGAGCCGCAACGCCAGCTTTGACTGGTCCTCTCGGTGGACCTTGCTAGCCAGCCCTGCAGACAGACCCAGATGGCAGCCAGTTTCTATGGGGACAGGTAAGGAAGAAGTCTTACCTCCAGTTTCAGGGGACAAACCGGAGGTGCTGAGGGTGAACACTGGCTCCCACCACATGATCCACTAGACCACCAGGGTACATATGGAGCGGGAATCCAGTGTCCCGGTGGTTAACAATCAGCACGGGGAGGTCAGCTTTCCCTATTACAGTGGCCCCTCAGCTCGGCGCCATTCCTCTGAGGTCTAGCTTCTCTGAGCTGCACTCCTCCACTGAGCCCTGTGGTTCAAATGGCGGTCCTTGGAGAGCCCTAAGGACCACATCCAAATCCAAAGGAGCCACAGGTGGGACAAGGGAGGCTGGATGCGAAGCACACCTTGCATAAAGGTGTGTACATCAGGAAGAGTAGCAATCCTACGCTGAAACCACACTGTCAGGGCAGAAACCGGCACCTTCAGAGAAGCAAGGCGAAGACCCAGATCTAAGCCTGCCTGTAGGAAAGCCAAAACCCTGGATATTCCAAATACCTGAGGGTCATAACCTCTGGGGCGACACCATTCAGTGACGTCCGGCCTGAGGGGCTGTAGATGTCAGACGCTCCATTTAACAACATTAACGTGCATAT
Organism: Taudactylus pleione; assembly: GCA_031769625.1. NCBI lineage: Eukaryota > Metazoa > Chordata > Amphibia > Anura > Myobatrachidae > Taudactylus > Taudactylus pleione. Next base: position 9,764,972 of record JAUIMM010000391.1, read on the forward strand.
AGGTTCCAATTATCTGAAGGCTCAAATACTTCCACCAAACAACTAGGAGTAAAAATTCCAAGATGTACATAATAGGAGGACTTATTCATCCATCCAGCACATAATTATCGGGACTCCGTAATATGTTATATTGTGTTGTGAGATCACTGACAAATTGATATTATTTTGAAACAGTCTTTTACTGATTGTAATGAATAATTTTCTTTCCGTGTTTGAGGTTGTCCATATCATATTCTTACTCTGCTAAATTCTGACAGCAGTGTTATATATTTTTAATGAGAAGCTTTATATGTTTAGTTTTTAGATATTGAAGTATTTATAATATAAAATGTATTGATTTAAACAGATTGTGTCCTGAATTTCTGTTTCTGCCATATTGGGAACATTACCCTTGTGATTAGCGTATCAGTGAAGTGGACCTTCCATCTGGCGTACCTATTCCCTCCAGTCTCCCTTCCTCGAGTTCTTTGGAAGTTCAAACAAGACGAAGGCACTGTCCTGCTGGTGGCCCCAGCATGGTCCAGACAGCATTGGTACTCAGATCTTCGGAGCCTCTCCATAGATGCACTGTTCCTGCTACCTCAGCGGCTGGACCTGTTGTCTCAGTGTCCCTGTCTTCACCCGGACCTGGATCATCTGTCTTTGACAGCTTGGCTCTTGAGACATCCCTCCTGAGGTCTAAAGGGTTTTCTCACTCTGTGGTCCAGACTATGCTCAGAGCGCAGATTTTGCTTACCTGCTGCTGGACTGCGCTGAGCCTGTTAGCAGCGCTAAGTGGAATAGGAGGTCCTGCATGCCGCTGCATGCAGCGTGCAGTGCGGACCTCCCTCAGTCAGCCGCACAGCAGTGAGTAGAACTGGCTCCCATCTAACGGGGTAGCCAGGTTAACACAATAGCGGCCATTACAGCAGGTCAGGTTAGAAGGAGATTTGACATGCAGAGAATATCTGGTTGGGGCGCCATAGTGGAGGTGGAGGCTAGCTCCGCAGTCATGCTCTGTTTTTGCAGCCATCAACGCTTCAGCTGCGGGTGACCATTGACAGTCTGCTACATATAGAAAGCCTGCACCAGATCCGGACAGAGGCTTTTCTTCTGCAATGCTACTACAGGTGAGAGTCACTCTTGTAGCTGATTGCCTAACTTGATACTGTTAGCAGACAGTGGAGGTTGGGCTGGTCAGGAGAGCAAAAAAGCATCAATGGCTGTGATAATGGCTCTCCTTGGAACTCAGTCCTCCTTTGGCCGCTTGAAGTGACTATTGTACCTTACCTAGATGATTTCCTCTGGAAAGTTCCTTCCAGGCCTGAGTTGTTGGAACACATATTGTGGATCCACAGTCGCCTCATACTATGCGGATGAATTTTCAAGGGTCTCATCAAAAACCAACTTAGAGGTTCGCATGTCTGGGAATGATCTTGGACATATAGCCCAGAAGGTTTTCCTTCCTCAGGGAGAGGTAACCTCCATTTCATAGTTCATGCGTCTAGCCCCACTCAACAAAGGTCGGTGCGCCTCTACATCCATCTCTTCGAGAACAGGGTGAGATTTATGAGGCCTTTCCATCCACTTCAGACCGGTTCAATGGGGGCCTCCTCTCTCAGTGGTCGGGTTCACCTTTTTCCTTCACCAACAAATGAGGTTGGGCCTTAGTACTCAGGACACCTTTGTTCTGGTGGTTGACTTTTTCTCACTGGTTGGAAGCAAGTGGTTTGGAGTTTAAGATTAGTTTCTCCTCTTCACAAAGTGTGTCTGAGAGAAGGGGGGCAGTGACTCTAGAGAGACACTTACAGGGCCCTGGACTTCTCTGGAAGCAGTATTGCTGATAAACAGTTTGGAATTCAGGGCGGATAGATTAAGAGTCCATGAAAGAGGCAAGCTGTTCTCTGCTCTGGACAGAGGTATTTGCAGTGGTGATTTCAGCAAGATTATTCCCAGGAGTGGAAGATGGAGAGGCTGTCTACCTCAGTTATCAGGATGTTTATACAGGAGAACGGGCATCCCTCTAGGGATTTAACAGCTGATTCACCCGTGGGGTCTACCGCAAGTCAACCTCTCGGCAGTAGGACATGACTCCACATTGGCCCCAAGGGGTGTGGCATTTGCATCCTATGCCTTCTGCTGATCTTTCCATGCTCCAAGCTAGGAAGGACATTCCTTTAAAGCACTACCGCCGCATTGGAAAGGTGTAGGTATTTTGGTGTGAACGCCGGGGCTCATCTCCTACATAGTTGAAGGTGTCTAGGCTCCTCTTTTCCTGCAGGCAGGTTCTCGGTGGTCCTTCGTCTGGAAACTTTGACAGTTCTGGTCTCAGCACTGTCTATTTTCTTTCAGAGGAATCTGGTTTTGCTTCCGGACATTCACAATTTCCTCCAGGGAGTTATCACATTACTACCAATTTTTATTTCTCCCATGGCTCCGTGGAGATTGGAATTAGTTCTTTGTTTCTTATAGTCTCTTCTCTGTTTGAAGCATTACAGATTGACGATTTGATATTCTTATTTTAGAAAGTGGTTATTTTTAGTCCTGGTTTTATGCGGAAGTGTGTCGGAACTTGGGGTTCTCTCCCATTGTCCTTCCTGCTTGTCTTTCCATAAGGACAGGGTTGAGTTTCATTGCACATGATTTTCTTTCTTAAGGTGAGGTCTGCGTTCCTCATTCTTCAGCCTATTGTGTTTCCAGTGTTTATGGGGATTCTCTGTCCTCTTGATCCCTGGATGTTATCAGAGCCATCAGGGTCTACGTGAAAAGGACGGCATCTCTCATGTAGACGGGTTTTCAGTTGGTCCGGTAGGTTTTTGCTCGTCTTCATTGTCGGTCACGCAGCAGGCTATTGTAGGCTGCATTAGTCTGACCATCAGTCCGGTCTTTTGGCCTCATCTCAGGAGCCTCTTGTTTCCATCAGGGCGCATTCCAACGCGCTTGGTGGGTTCTCCCTAGGCGGTTGGCCTAGGGGTTTTCTATGGCTCTGCTTTGAGTCGCGGCCTCTTGGTCGGGCCGACATACCTTTTGTCAACCTTATCGTTTTGACTCTTTTGCGGCCTTCTGCCTCGCATTTTGGCCTTGAGGTTCTTCAGGGTTCTCAGCGCCCTCCTGCCCGGGATGGGAGCTCTGGGATGTCCCCATTGTAATGAGATGCCAGTGTCCCCTAGTGGATGAAGGAGAAAAAAGGATTTTGGTACTTACCGATAAATTCTTTTCTCTGATTCCACAGGGGACACTGGATGCCCATCCGGTGCTGTTCTTGCCTGCCAGGTTTGATTGTCAGTTCTATGTAATAACTGACTGTTTTCTTTGTCTTTTACATGCAGAATGTGTTTTTTATCTTTAGTTGTGTACTTGTTTCTCCTCCTCCTTTGCAGTGATCTATTTCCAGCTCTCCTCGGGCACAGTTGTCTAAGACTGAGGCTTGGGGGGGAAAGTATAGATGGGGAGGAGCTACTCTCACTTCTAAATTCTAAAAGTGTCAGCTCCTCCCAGTTAGCACACCTATATATCCCCACTGTAATGAGACTCCAGTGTCCCCTGTGGAATCGGAGAAAGGGATTTATCTGTAAATACCAAAATCCTGTTTTTCCCTCCTGTGGCTCAGTGGGATTTGTCAGTGGTTTTTCGGGCCTTGCAGGTCACTCCGTTTGAACCTTAGGACTCCAAGTGGCTCACAGCGAAGACTCTTTTTTTCTTCTAGCTATGGCGTCCATCCGAAGGGTATCGGATTTAGGGGCGCTCTCATGTCGCTCCCCATGTTTAATCTTCCATCAGGACAGGGCAGTTCTTCAGACTCGCCCTGGTTTCCTTCCCAAAGTAGTTACTCATTTCCATATTAATGAGGAAATCGTAGTCCCTGCCTTCCAATCACCGGACCTCTCGGTAGGTAAGGCCTCCTTGGATGTGGTCCGTGCTCTCAGGATTTACGTGGACCTTACCAGTTCTCTGAGGAAAACAGACTCCCTATTTGTGCTCTATGGATTTCACAAGAAGGGTTGGCCAGCCAATAAACAGACATTGGCTAGATGGCTTCGCATGACTATCTCACAGGCTTACACGCAGACAGGCCTTCCTGTACCGGCTACTGTCACTGCTCATTCCACTCCCTCTGCGGGTCCCTCATGGGCAGCTCGCCATTGCACCTCAGCTGAATAGCTTTATAAGGCGGCCACAAGGTCTATTGTTCACACCTTTCTTAGGTTCTATGCCTTCAATACATTTGCCTCTCAGGATGCTTCATTTGGACCCAGATTCTCCTCTCAGCTGAGGAGCATCCCCACCCTTGACTAACTGCTTTGGGACATCCCCAGGATCTCCCTGTGGTGCCCTATGGACCCTGAAAAAGAAAATGAGAGTTATGGTAAAACTTAACTTCGTTAACTCTTTTTTCGAAGTCCATAGGGTCCACAGGGGACCAGCCCTGATGCACCTGGCTTCTATGGGCAATGTTTCCAGGTCACCTGTTTGCCGTATCCTTCTGTGTGAGAATGTGATTCTTGTGTGTACCAGTCTTCCTTCTCTCCTTAACTGGCCTTAGCCTTATCACAAACTGAAGTGCCTCACGGTATAGGGGGAAGGACCGTTGCATCCTGGGAGCAAAGCTTTAACTGTTTGGTGCCCAGTCCTTTGTGTACACCAAATTGCGTACCGGCACTCCAAACCGATGTACACAAAATTGTACACTAAATGGCGTACTGGCTCTCAAAGCCGTAGTACACAGAATTGTACATGAACTTGTACACCAAATTGCGTACCGGCTCTCAAAGCCTCATTAACTGCTTTCTTTTTTCTACAATCAGCTTCAGGCTGCACCATCAGCTCACAAAGCCAGATCGATTGTGTACTGCCTTCTGCTACCGGCTCCAAGCCACACCATCGGCTCTCAAAGCCTCATCAATTGCTTTCTTTCTTCTACAAGCAGCTTTAGGCCGCACCATCGGCTCCCAAAGCCGCATCAATTGAGTACTGTCTTCTAGAATCAGCTCCTAGCTGCACCATTGGTCCATCAGCCACATCATTGACTCTCAAGTCTCCTGGATACCAGTTTCTGTTCCTGTCATTCCTCTCTCCATTGAGTCCCATTGTATTTCCATGTGAACCTCTATTACCCCAAGTTATAAGACCAGGCGGCCGCCTAAGCACCGGTGAACATTTCATAGTTCCAAAGGAACAACGGGTGGTTGTTATTGGTGGAAGACCTTGCTAGCCTTGGTTTTAGGGGGTTCACATGGAGCTGGCCCTGGGATTCGTAACACTAACACCAGGCGCACTACAATGTTCAGCATAACCCTAAGCTCCAGGCTGCGATATTTCACACAGATTGCTTACCTCTGCTACACCTGTGATATCCCTTTGTCATTTGTTACTTGCTGTTCCACCAGATTACAATACGAACTGGTTGAGCTGTGCCAAGTGTGGTCTAAATGCCACCAGCCACAACACCTGCGTTCCACCCATAGTACCAGCAGTACCTTGGCCAATACATGTATACCTGGATTTAACTCCTTGTCTGGAGGACCACTGCACCAAGCACATTCTGCTATGTATAACTGTGACAGCTTTACTCTGATACTGCTCTGCTAATAAGCCCCTCAAATTGTCAGGAGAAAACTGTTGTGTAACCTGCATAATGGGGATACTTCGTTTTCTGCTAATGCTGAAATGAACATAGAAACACAGGACCTCATTCAGACCCGCTCGCCAGCGCTATGCGCTCACAAGCGAGTTGATGGTGGGGCACGCGCCACGCGCAAGCCCTGTAGCTAGTGAGAAATTCACTCGCTCCGGGGCTCGCTACAAACGGGGCGGCTGTTGATGCTGATAGACAGCTCGCCCCATTTTGTGGCTGGTCAAACATAGGCATTCCTGAAGGAACGCCTGCCATTTGTGGGTGGCCCTACTGACATCATTTGTGATGTCAGTAGTGAGATTCCTGCTCTATTTGAGCAGGAAGCTCACTGGGGCTTGCAGCAGACAAGACCCTACCACAAGGGTCTCGTCGCAAGCACGATGGTTGCGATAATCGCGACCATCACCTGGCCACTCGCAAAAGCTGTGGGTGGTCACCCACAGCTTGCAAGCGGCCAGGAGGCCGGGTTAAAAAAAAAAAGCGGCCGCCCTGATTTAGAGCGAGTGCTCGCTTTTTGCGAGCGCCTCTGAATGAGGTCCACAGTGTGGTCCCACTGTAGTCACTATGGGTTTGGTTTGTTATTTGATGCTTGATGCCATATTTGGGAGAGATTTTTCACACTTCTGGAAGCTGTGGGAAATCCAACTTGTTACAGAAGTAAATAACCCAGACCCCTTTCATAATGGCAGTGTGAGTATTCCCAGAGCCGTAAGTGTTCTCTTTTCAAAGCATGGTTGGGGGGTCACATAGTGACAAGAGCAACAGTAGAGTCATAATAATGTACCCCATGCTGAAGTATGAAATGTTGAACCAGCTGAATGTACTGTAAGGGGTAAATTTACTAAGATTCGAGTTTGGTTGAGATGACAATCTCTGGTGAGATTAGTCATGTTTTTCATCTCGCAAATTTACTAAAGACAGACTCGGATGAGTTTTGGAGAGATTTCTCTCTTATCACTCGTTAAACTCCGGGTGAGAACTTGAATCAACTCACCAACGGGCAAACTCTGAAGTACTTTAAATGAAAAAGATGCTATTTGCAAATTTACTAAAATTCGCGATTACAATCTCGGGTGAGATTAGAGCAAACTCGCAGAGAAATTGAAGTTTCAAACACTCCACCTCCTGAGCTGCGAGTTTTCCAGAAACATACACAGATCAGTGTGATTTATGTATGTTTCTGCATGTGGACTTAATGTAAAGTCTTTATATTAAAAAAAAATTCTGTAGGGTTGCCCCCGCGGGATGGAGGTGAGTATGGGATCTTTTTTCCAGGTACACCCATGGAATCTACATGGGACAAGGGGACAGACCAGCTGGTACAGGTAAGTATGTGTGAATGGGTTAAGTGTATGTAATAAAGTTTTACTGTATATGGTGTGTATACTGTAGTTTTTTAACTATTTATTTTACAGTGGGGGTATGGGTGTTGGCCACCTGCTGGCACTTGTAATTCCACAAGTGCCAAAGGGAAGGCATGCTGGCACCTGTAGTTCCAAAATACAATAGTTTTCAACTATTTTACACATTATTACCCCCGTACCCACCACTCCAAGGGTGCGGGGAAGAGCCCCGGGCTCCAGACCAAGCCTGGGGTTTCGGGAGAGGGGGGACCCTTTTTGGGGGTCCTCACCTCCCGAGATCTCCGGCTTGGGGTGTGAATGCTTTGGCCATGGAGACCCGGTAATAGGGTCTCCTGGCTGTAGCATTACACCCCAGTCAGTGTGGGACCGGTGCTGGTTTTAAATATAGGGGGACCCCTACGCAATATTTTCCCCCTATATTTAAAATCGGCACTGACCCTGCAGCCAGGTGCTGGTTCCTAATATATGGTGGAACCCTACTCGTTTTGTTTCCTATAATGTTTGGAACCAGGACTGGCTGACCAGTCCGGGGCTGGTTATGCTGATGGGGGGGGGACCCTACATAATTTTTATTAAAGATATAACCCTTTTTTAACAGGTTGACCACACAAGCAGCCTTCTCATATCTCACTGATATGTGCAGGCTGCTTGCTCGGGAGAGATTTGCAGAGAGAAAACACTGTAATGTCGGGTGAGTAATCTCATCTAAACTTGCTACTCTTTGGAGAAATCTTGATCTGCTTCACCATCGGAAAACTCACTTTCAGCTAAACTCACACTTCTTAATAAATTTGCGAGTTTAAAAACAGGAAAATCACCCGAGCTTCGGCCATGCAAATCGTGTTTAAAAAAAAAAAATCGATCAGACGCGAATCATAGTAAATTTACCACTCTGTCTGCACTTGAGGTGAGAAAATTTATGTTTGTCTCAAAACAGGTAACAGACCCTAGACTGGTAAAGGCCAGAGAGAATGTAAAAGTAGTTGATGGAAACCTAATAGAGCGTGATAGTAGCTTGTCATACTCTCACATGGTAGTACGGCAAGATTGCCTATTACTGAGTCCCATTTGAGAGACTACCTATGGATTTGATTAGACCTTTAATAAAGCCTCCCCGGTGTCATCAGTATATTTTAGTAGTAATGGATTACGCTACTGAGTTTCCGAGAGGATGCCATCATGCAATACGTCAACAAAGACAATTGCTAGGGGACTAGTTTGTGTCTTTAGCCGAGTGGGAATAGCTAAGGAAATCCTAGCGGATTTGAGTACCCCATTTATATCAAAATATCGTGAAAGAGTTGTGCAAGTAGTTTAAGGTTGCTAAGGAGCTCCGTGTATCACCCGCAGACTGATGGTTTAGTTGAGAAGTTTAACAAATCTTTAATGAATATGCTAAAGATTGGAAAGATTGGGATTATTTGTTACCCTATTCACTGATCATTAGAGAGGTTCCACGATCCTCAGTAGGGTTTTCATCTGATCAACTCCTTTGGGATTGATGGATATTGCAAAAGAGACATGAGAGGGACAACCCAGTCCTTCTAAAACTGTTATTCAGCATGCAGTTAAGAATAGCTACAGAGGTGCCGATAGTGAGAGAGCACTTGGAACAGGCCCAACAGGCTACTACCTGACTCAGGGGCGTATCTATAATGGGTGCAGGGAGTTCGGTGCACACGGGCCCTCACCACAAACCCTGCACCCATATTATCTAAAACTTACCTCTCAGAGGTCCCGCGTCAGATGTCTCCCAGCGCTGCTCAAAATGCTGGAAAATGGCTACCACGCCCAAATCTACGGTGTTTTGCGCATGCGCAGCGAGGAAACCGCCGGGAAAATGATGGTTGCACCATTTCCATGACTATTTGAGCATGTGCAGTAGACTCTGGGCACACTCTAGTGCCCAGAGTCTGCGGTGGCCGGCCAGCCGTGTCATTCGGCTGCTGAGGTGAGAGGAGAGGGCCCGTTACAGGGGATGCACACGGGTCCCCTCCCTCTCTAAAGACGCCCCTGGTCTGACCCCTATGTACCAATTCTCGAAAAGGTAAGCTTTTTGGAGTTTGGGTCCGTTGGTTTACGCCATCTTCAGATGTCACAAATTGCTTTATGCTTCTGGAGGCAGTCTCCCTGAGGAGGGAATCTTACAATCCCTCTCCCACAGCCTCCATCCAGCTCCAGAAACTGACAGTGTCAGATTCCAAGGAGGAGTCTTGTGAAAATGTGAATGACTCCGACCATGTGGCCAGATGTAACTCGCAGGGACAGTGGTACATGGAAGGGATATTTATGTTAAAAATGAAAAAGTCCATCAAAATACAGACTGATAATAATCACGACTATTAATACATCTGCCCCTAAAACTTTTCTTAAAAACATGGAAGACAGAGGGGGGTATTCAATCAGGCTGCGAAAAGATGATGTCATTTTCGCATGTTTCAAATATCCCCGTATTCAATTTCAAAGACTTTTCGCAGGTTCGAAAAGTCTTTGAAAAAAAACGGGGATAACTTTTCACCACTGAATAGGTGGTGAAAAAAAGTGCAGAATTGGGGTTTAGGGGTGCAGGCTTAAAAAATATAGCCTGCACCCTTGGGAATGACCCCTTAAGACAAACTGTTATAAAAAGTAAAAAAAAAAAAAATCGGGACACCCCAAAAAAGTGATTTAAAATTTTGGGGTGAAAAAAAAAAAAGGGGAACAGTGTTAAAAAATAGCGAAATAGGTTCAGGGGTATTCTGTAAGTATGCAGCAGGTGTTTTCTAGAATAGGATATTAGCGGCAGGTGTTTTTTTGCACAATTTAAAAAAAATTAGTTTAGGGACTTAAAAATATGCTAGTACCCATTTTCATGTACCCCAAATTTGATGGGACCATTTTTAAAAACGAAAAAAAAAAGCTAAGTGCTCTTCTGCATCACTTCTTCAATGTCAGGAAAAAACACCTGCCGCGGCTATTTAAAAATGCAGAACACATTCTGGGTACCCAGACTGAACCCCCATGTCTGGACATCTGTAGGGGGGTCCCTAGAATATTTCCCGAAAATTCCCGTTTTTTTTTTCGCTGTTCCAAATTGCCGGGTCCCGTTTTCGTTATTTTTAAATTGAATACGGGGATAAAGTGGGCACGCGCCTGGTACTTTATCCCCAGAAAAGCTCCAATGTGGAGCGAAAAGTCCAGCACGGACTTTTCGCTCCTAAATTGAAAATGGCTGAGAGGCTGAAATGGGAAAGGAAAATCTGGGAACCATTCAACAGAAGTCACCGCAACCATTCGCTTCTATTGCAAACATCTCACTACATTGATCGAGGCCAGTTGCTGATCGCTTGCTGCTCCTCGGCCCTTTTACACTTGCTTAGTAAATGACTTCCCCTGACTTTAGTTATCCGTGTGTCTTATTAGGTGTAAGGAGACTCGTATTTTGTGAACTTTACTCTATAACGTAAACTTCTTTGTCCAGGTGCAGCAGCCTTCAAAATCATTTATTCAGAATGTCGGCACAAATAAAAATCCTTCCTGCTAACGCTGAAGACTACGAAGAGGTGATGTCCATCTCTGGTGGAATATACGAAGGAGGGGACTATCTGCCTCATAGATACCATGAATGGCTGGTGGACCCTCGACGGAGGATGTTTCTGGCCAAGTGTGACGGGAGAGTGGTGAGAATGACTGAGGACGGGATTCCGCTCTAGTGAGCCTCAACTGTCTAATTATTAGCAAAAACCTTTTTATATACATAGGTCTGGCTTTCCATTCTGTTTGCATCCCTTGGATGCTTTTCTCTGTTGCCCCACCGCCTTACACCTTGCAAGGCTCCATTGACCAAAACTGTATAAAACTATTAGACCCTGTGCACTCATTAATATTAGACTTATCTGTACACCGTTTTGCACATATGATTGGCAAAAGTTCTCCTAGAGATCTCTAATCAGTGATTGGCTGCAGGAGGAGTGGGTCTGTGAGACCTCATCAACAGGGGTCCCCAGCTTTATACCCCTGCTCTGACTTATTCTCAAGAAGTCTTCTTTTGTGTTGCCGCGACAGACCATTACCGCTTGGTCTGTCCCGGCACTTAAATATGGCAATATTCCTTTTTCGCAGTGAACAACGGTAATATTGGAAAAGCAATTTTGCCTTTTGTATATAAATAGAATATTTAGCCTTAAATGTATTTAACTGTATTTGCCCCTCACACCTGTTCCCCAACTCTCAGTACATATATGAATATAATAAGATATTGAATAGCTTTAGGCACTGGCCCTACTGCAGTGATTCCCAACCTTGGTCCTCAAGGCACACTAACAGTCCTAGTTTTGGTGATATTCAGACTTGAGCACAGATGGTTAAATCAAAATAACTGATGTACTAATTAAGTCACCTGTGCTCCAGTATGGCTATCCTCAAAACCTGGGCTGTTAGTGTGCCTTGCCCTACTGTATGTGACCTTTCCACATAATTTGCCCTTCCTATAGAACTAGGTTACAGTTGGACTTATTATATGATATATGTTGTACGGTGGGTACATATGTCTCACTGAGATCTCTCTTCTAAGGTGGGCTTTGAGTCATTCGTGCTGGTGGATGGTGGAGTTACTGCAGTGGTAGAAGGCCTTCGAGTAGCCCCCTGGTTGAGAGGACGCGGGGTGGCTGGTATCATTCAAAAATTTTGTATAGACACCCTGCGTTCTGACCACCCTGAGGTGAAAACAGTCAGTCTGACCCGTTCAGAGAATCCTCCGCCGTCCCTGCTGAAGAAGTACACCCTGATCAACTCCAAGGTTGGTGTCTAGGAGATCATCTGAGGGCCCTTATCTCCATTCTCACTGTCTCTGGCACTTACCTGTCTTTATATTACCTATACTTACTAACTACCCAGCCTGTTTTCGCTCACATATATACAACTCAAGTAGAGTTGAACCCACTGCATCTCAGCCATATGCAGGAAAACCCAATTTACATGCAGCATAAAAGTTTGCGTTTCTCCAACAACTCCCCCGTCACCACCCCCAAACGCTGACGTCCCATCCCTTGGTCTACGATGGCTTTGTATCTGCATAAGTGATCGCACGTATGATCGTAATGTTAATTCAAGCACGCGCAGTGCATACGCATGCATTGTACACACCATCGGCTAATCTGCGTACGCTGTTGCGATCCGTAATGAACCGGGCCGAGTGTTAATAATAAATGTGAAAGTCGCATGGTCCCACATAAATTGTAATGACACGCAAAACACAGAAAATACATAAAAACAAAGCAAATTACATACAAACATCTATTATCTTTTCCTATAAAGATTAAATGGGAGCCATGCTTTCTGCAGTAACGTGAAATATCAAAGTTAGTAATGCAAAAAGACAGCAGTGCCATAATGTTATATATCCAATATGCTTATGATTTAAGTACTTATCAGCTGGAGGGATGGATAGTCAATCAGCCAATCAGAAGTGGCTTGTTAGTGCTGCTGATATTCTTCATCATGGCGTATATATTTACACCAGTCCTCTTCGTTTTTTACTCCCGGCCACTAAGAAGAGTAGGCAAGTCTCCCGGAGCAGGCCGCTTCCCTCCTGCACCCCTCCCCCAGAGCTGCCCACATACTGAGGGCCTGATTTAGACCCGGTCGCTATGAGCGTACGCTCGCATGAGGCGTATGCAAATATTTGAAAGAGACGCGGCGGGGAGCGATCGCTCGCCAAGGCATAAGCACGCCCATCGTACCTGTACGAGCATTCACTTTGTGTATGCAGACTCCCCTAAGCGTATGCAGAGACGCCCACTGCCCCACGTCATCTCCTGGAAGTTTATGAAAACATTGCTACATCAACCACTTTCGGATGTGAACGCAGTGCTTGTGGTAGCTTTTTTTACCGCAAGCATTGCGAGTAAAACAGAGGAAAAAATGGCTGGTGAGGTGTACTATGACGCTGCCTGTTAAATATGCACACCTCTAAAACGGCGTTGAAACACTCGGGCACGCCTGCGTTCGCATCTCCAACCCCCCATTTTTATTGGACTGCCCCTGTCACCACCCACAAACGGCCTCACTCTGCTGGGCTATTTTTGCTGGGTGAGCGAGGGATCTGTGATCGCACAGTGTTGTTCGCGCATGCACACTGCGATGCATACGCAGATTAGCAACCATCGTGCAATTGCGAACGGACTGCAGATACCGTCCGGGTCTGAATCAGGCCCTGAGTTCAATCCACTCGAATCACATATTCGTAGCTCCGCCCCCTGCTTTATAATGCCGTTTAATATTGGCATTGTATAGGGGGCGTGGCCACAATTATGCAATCAAGCCGCCACACCCATATACTGCCTATCTATGCTGCACCACGCCCCCTCACTCCCCATCCTCCTGCTGTGTTGTCCTGGCTGGCTCCCTCTCCCAGGGGGGGGGAAGTCAGAATGTCGGTAAGTATGGTATGAAGTGATGAGTCGTGGGAGGGGGGTACTCATCTCAGAATTAGATGATCCTGTAGGATGGTAATGAGGAGACAAAGGGGTGGAACACTGTTGACCTGGATAGTAAACAGTTGGAGGGCATGCTGGGAAGGATTCATGGTGGAGGGATAGGGGTGGTGAGCTATGAGCAGGGCTGGTAAGGTTTGGTATACAGATGTGTCTCTTAAGGGTGTGTGGGGAGGGGGGGTGTAGACAGAGATGTAGCAGAGGCAGAAGTGGTTTAAGGATATAAAAGGGAACATTAAACCAAAACCACCCACAGAAAATATTTCCAACTGTACACTGTTGAAACCAATATCACGCACTTGGTACACATTGACATGCCTTTAGCTGCCCACTAGCTTTTTCTCTCACATGACCCCTGCCCACCAGCTTTTTCCCTAGCATTCCCTCTGTTCCACATAACCCCTCTCATCTACTCTTAATATATTGTTTTCCGATACACAGAGGAGTCGGCAGTGTCCAACTTCTCCAATGAGGGCGCAATACACTCCACTCTGACCCCTGGGGTTCAGCCTCCTAGAACTGGGGCTCAGGGCCTGATTTAGAGTTGTACAGAAAAGTCGAGGCCGCTAATGAGTCTTTATGCTAATGCCACAGCTGATCGGCCCCGTGGCACGAGTCCACCAATGTGCGCACAAAGGCAACGGAGCTGCACAATCGGACATTCTAGCAATCCTATGGTTGCTCAGAAAGTCCGCTGGTCTACGGCTGCCAGTGCTAGTGGCACTGCGCATAGGATGCGCATCCTCCACCCGAGTATGAATCAGCCCCTCAATCATTAGAATAAAATAGCAGCAGGGACAACTGTCCTTGCTGCTCTGTCACTATACCCGCAAAACCAGCAGCCTTCCTTCAAAATCTTGGTTACATGCTGTGTTAACAGCGGTTGGAGTGAAGACCTCTGCTGATGACTGCTGACATCGCTGCACGTACTGCACCAGGGGGAGTGAGGATCTAAATGGCACCCCCCCCGAACCTAGGCACCATAGGTGGCTGCATTAAGCTGCTTAATGGTAGCACTAGACCTGTAAGGATGCCATTAGTTGAATCCTTTTTAAACTTAAAGTCCATTAATAACCTAGATAATAGTGTACATCCGTCAATCACATGCCATGTTGAAAGGTATGAAGGCGGCTTATATAAGAAGTTACATACAGTGACGAAGATAGTTAAGGTTAAACACGGCTGAAATTCTGAGTCATCTTGTTGTCAGTCTGTGTGTTTTTTTTTTTTTCTTTTAGACAGTTAGTTTCCTTTCTATTACCAACTAGAGCCATGAATGTAATCTGTTTCTGTACAGAACGAAGTCCGAACAGAGGGCCTGATTCAGAGCCGGACGCTCCGACAGAGCGCTCGCTCTGAATCAGGGCCGGCCCTCTGGTTTTTTAGAGCGGACTCCAGGCCACTTGTATAGCTGTGGGTGACCACCCACAGCTATAGCGAGTGGCTATGATGATGGTCGCGATGGTCAAGACCATCAGGCTTGCGACGAGACCCTTGTGGTAGGGTCTCGTTCATCGCAAGCCCCAGAGAGCTTTCGGCTCTAACAGAGCCGGAAGCTCTCCACTGACATAATTCGTGATGTCAGTGGGGCTGCCCCCAAACGGCAAGCGTTCGCCTCCGAGTCGTTCCCGAAGGAATGCCTGCCATTTGGGGGCGGCCCCACTGACATCACGAATGTTATCACTGACATCTATTAGAGCCGAAAGCTCACTGGGGCTTGTGGCAGACGAGACCCTACCACAAGCGTCTCATCGCAAGCCCCGATGGTCGCGATGGTGTTGACCATCGTGACCATCAACCTGGCCACTCTCTAAAGCTGTGGGTGGTCACCCACAGCTTAGCGAGCGGCCAGGAGGCCGGCTCATTTTAGAGATGCGGCCGCCCTCATTCAAAGTGAGCGCTTGCATTTTGCGGGCGGCTCTGAATGAAGTCCTCAGGCTTTCTGAGATCAAGGGGTGTATTTACTAAGCAGTGTTAGGAGACAGAGTGAAAAGTGATAAGAAAGTGATAAGGTGCCAGCCAATCAGCTCACAACTGTCATCTCACAAGCTGTGTTTGAAATATGACAGTTGGGAGCTGATTGGCTGGCACCTTATCACTTTTCACTCTCTCTCCTAACACTGCTTAGTAAATAGACCCCCAAAGGTTGGTGCATTCTAGATTTCTATCTGCTCTTTTAAAAAAAAAAAAAAAATAAAGATATTAATTGCTGACATACTGCATGTGCCTGTTTGCACGAACACATTCAATCTCTGTAAAAAATAACTAAAACAATTCTAGGCGTGTCCTAGCTGCCCTCTAACCTCCAGTGTAAACATAAAGCTGCCCAGTATTTCTGGGCTACAGTACATGCAGATAGGTATCCGTACTGCATGCAAAATAAATACATTTGCACCCCTTGCACTGCAACATAATTTGCTCTTGGTCAAAGCAACTCCTTTTTCCTGCTTTGCTATAAATGAGGTCCTAAATGTGTGGCCCCTATAGAGGATTTGATGTGATTGTAAGTCCAGGAACAATTAGAATTACATTTTTACAACCTTAGAATGAAAGTGTTCCCATCACCAAGGCTGGACAGACCTCAAGCTTTCATCCAGCACTGCCACCATCTTTGATGGGTGTTTTTGGTTACACATGCAGAATTTTTGCATCTAATGGATTGATAATTATAAATGTCATATTGTGGAGAAGGGCTATAGGCCCCCATACATCTGCCGGCGGATGGCACGATCCTGCGATCGGATAAGCCGATCCGCAGGTCGCCATCGATGTTCAGCGATGCGTCGCAAGATCTGTGAAATTCTACATGTTAAATTTCACCGATGGGCCAATCACGATCATTTTTTGATCGGGAATATCTGTGAAATCCAACATGTTGGATTTCACCGATCCTGCGATGCAGGATCGCAACATCGCATTAATCCGTCGCAGATGTATGGGGGCCTTATCTCAGATTTTGTAGGAGCTAAATTCATGAACAAAAGAAAAAAATATTTATTTCAACATTTGTCTGCATCCCATGCACTATGCTACACTTGTATACTAATACCTCTCTCCACCCTAATTACTCTTTTATATCCCTTCTCCTATTATCCTTTTATATCCCTGCTCATTTCTGCAACAGGCCCCTATTCTACAGTACCTCATATCTATCCCAATCTATGGCCCTGATTCAGAGCCGGACGCTCTGACCAGAGCGCTCGCTCTGAATCAGGGCCCACCTCCATTACTATGGAGCGCCCTCCTGGACGCTCGTATAGCTGTGGGTCAAGACCATCGCGACCATCGCCACTGCGAGCAGAAGCCTGCGGTTGAGTTTTTCAACCGCAAGGCCAGGAGTGATTTTGGCTCTATCAGAGCCAAAATCACTCCCACTGACATCACTAGTGATGTCAGTGGGGCCGGCTTCAGATGGTAGGCGTTCCCTTGGGAACGCCTCCGTCTGGCAGGCACGCCCCCGGCACGCCCACCAAAGGGGGCGTGCTGTCAGTCAACATCGACAGCATGCCCCCTTTGATGAGACACTACGAGCGAAGGAAAGTCCTTCGCTCATCGCGTCTCGCGCATGCGCACGATGGAGCTCCCTCCGTCGTGCGCATGCGCAGTGCAGACCATCGACCCACTTGCGAGCGGACAGCCGCTCGCGAGTGGGTCTGAATGAGGGCCTATACTCCTACATTGGCTAAATCATCAGAATGTCACTCTACACTCCTCTCTTCATGCCAAGCTTCTTATGTTACCCTCCACTCTCATGTTCTGTCACCACTGTGCTCCCCGCTGTCCTAACCCAAATCTAATAATTGTATTTGCTTTTGAGGTTTGTTCCTTTTATATTTACACTTCATCACCTCTTGATACATTCTCTTATATTCTGGGTTCCCCATTAGGCTATGGTATCGGTTCTTCTCCCCTCTGATCGGTTTGAAGAAGGGCTCAAGTTGTTGGAATGTCGAGTGGACAATTTAGAAAGGTCCAAAAACCACTCTGTCCTTGAACCAACTGATGTGCTCAAACTCTTTGAGGGAACAAAGATAGAAGAGCTGCTTCCCGGCAGGAGACTGGTTCACAGTAGACTCCCTCTGACCACCCATAGATCCAACCTCGAGCTACTTCTGGAACGGAAGGTTGTTTGGCTGTATTCCCACCCATGTGATACAGGGGATTTCCTCGCGACCTCCAGAGATACCACCACTATTGACACAAGCAGATGCCAACCCAGCCATGAACACAGTGCAGTCCCTGCATCTACCCTCATGCCATCTGATTCCACATCTTCTACTCAGTCCCTTCATGTTTCTGATCCTCCTCTCTCATCAATAAATACATCTTCCCCTCGGTTCCTCAGCCTTGGTACCCCTCCATACCCGGTTCCATTAGCAAAAGGTGCCCACCGCTTGGACATTGACATGTTTGGAAATGACCCGGCATGTGCCAAGATCCATGTCCTAAAGCAGTTACAGATGGGTACACAGGCTCTGCCTGCAGGGGGCGATGTCATTTGCGTCCTTTATGCAGAGGAGAGTCTCGAGGCTGCACTCAACGACCTGTGCGAAGGGTTAACTCCATTCTTCAAAGTGAAAAAACTGCTAGTGTTAGAAATGAATATCTAGAGTTTTTGATGCCAATTTGTGAATACCAATTGTCTGTAGTACTTACAGTAGGTCAGCCCCGGAGTCATTTGTTGATTTGGTGTGTCTACTCAAAGGTTGCCAGCCAGAGAAGACATTACTTCCTCTCTATTCGTTTCCTGATTCCAAGCCCTTATCCCAGAGTTTTTATGCTTTACTATGGTTTGCATTAAAAGTATCCAGTTTCATTCTGAGTTTTCTGTTGCTTTGTAATAAGCAGTGCTATGCACGGGTGGATTGGTATAGGAAACCAGCCCATGTCACTCCTCAAGCAGCCCTAAATGGGGGGTGGAGTCTGTGGAGAGGGCGGGGTCTGATGGCTTAATGGCTGCAGGGCCAGTCCTGGTTTTAATTATAGGGAGAAAAAAATTGCGTAGGGGTCCCCCTATAATTAAAATCAGCACCGGACCATTTCTAGTGGGGGGCAGAAACCACAGCAAGGGGGTCCTTTTACCGGGCCCCGCACATCAGTCCTAACCGCTAGTCAGCCCACAGTGAAAATAAAGTTTTATTACATACATACATACACACTCATACTTACCTGCTGCCAGATGCTCACGTCCCCTTGTCACCGTAAAGTATCCTATGGAAGTACCTGAAAAAAAGATCCAATACTCACCTTTTGTCCCGCAATGTTCTCCGCAGAACTCCAATAAGGCCCATGGACCCACTGTAACAACTCGCTTCAGCATGTTGTTACAGTACGCGAATGATAGCTCATGGGAATGAGCTGTCATTAGTACCGGGCCACGAGCCAATCAGTGGCGGATTCACATTAGCGGTCGCTCATTGGCTGGGACCCACATAGACCCAGCCAATGAGCGGCTCCTCCATTGAAGTCAATGGAGAGCCGCAGGGCAACTAAAGTTTACTTTGCGGTCCCCACCATTGACCTTAATGGAGGAGCCGCTCATTGGCTGGGACCCACGTGGGTCCCAGCCAATGAGCGGACGCTAATGTGAAGCCGCCACATTTCTTTACAGGTGAACTACATGTACCAGTGGGCCCTTAATGCCCCACATGCAGTTACTTGTGGTTCTCCAAGTGCAAGCATGTGGGGGAGGCTTGCTGGGACCTGCAGTTCTACTGTAAAGACAATGTGAAAACTTCTCTATTATTATACTACACCTACACTATCAACCCGCCACCCACTGCCCAGGGGTGGTGGGGATAGCCCCGGCTATCAGCCTAGGCCAGGGGTGCCCTGGAGAGGGGGAGCCCTTTATCGGGGTGGTCCCCAACTCCCCAGGGATCCCTGGCCTGACTATTGGTCAGGGCTGATGCTGCGGCTGGGGGGCCCGGTGATAGGGCTCCCCTGGCTGTGTCATCAGTCCCCTGCTAGAAAGGGTCCGGAGCTAGTTTTAAATATAGGGGGAACCTCACGCAAATTTTTTTCAACCTATATTTAAAACCAGGTCTGTCCCTGCTGCCTGGTGCTGGTTTTTAAATTACTGTGGAACCCTACACATTTTGTTCCCCGTAATTTTAAGAACCAGGACTGGCTGGCAAGTCCGGGGCTGGTTATGCTGACCTTACGTATTTTTTTGTAATAACATTTAACCCTTTTTTTACAGGTCTTAACACAAGCAGCCAGCTCATAACTCATTGATATGTGCAGACTGCTAGCACGGGAGAGATTTGCAGAGAGAAAACACTGCAAGCTCAGGTGAGTAATCTCATCTTCACTTGCAAATCGGGGGAGAAATCTCGATCTGCTTCACCATCGGCCAACTCACTTTCAGCTAAACTCACTTCTTAGTAAATTTGCGAGATGAAAAACGGGAAAATCACCTGAGATTTGGCGATGCTAATCGAGATAAAAAAAAAACAACAGTCTATGAGGACACATCTTTATGAGAGGCATCTGGATAAGTCTGACAAAAGACCTGATTTGGATTTATATGTAAACCCGATGGCGTACATACACATCCAATGTTTTGGAATCTGCACATGGGCAGAACGGGTCCTGCGTGATCGCTCGCAGTTGACATGCTGCTGCATTTGAGGGGCGTAGCAGGGGGGGCAGAGACCGGGACTGTTCTACAAAGTGTTGTCCTCGCTTTGTAGGCGTGCTGAGCCCGGGGTCTCCGTATTTGGACGCAGACTTCCTTGATCTCGCTGACCAGTTCCGACAGCCAGTCTGAGTAAGTTTCAGCTTACGCAGACTGGCCAAGGGCTGTGACCTTCGCAATGCTGCATCCAAAGACGATGCTGAGTCTTTGGATGCAGTACTCGGATTGTAGATGCATGCAGGAGGCGTCTTTTTCCTGCAGACGCTTATATTTGCATTTTAGTTGTCCGGCAGCACAAATTACTGCGACTGTGCAATACAGTACAAATCGTAATCAGGCCCAAATAGTGGTGATTCATTGTATTGTAGCAACAATGGTGTGTTAGGGGGGTAATAAATTATTCTTCATCTCTAATAAAGCCAGAGATGGTGGAAGGCCTGTGCCTCCTCCAATGTTTGGAAAATTCACGTGTTTTGTTGTCAACATTGTACTTACCCCACCTCCACTGTATTTACTCACAACGACACTGTCACTTAATGTTACTGTGGCCCCCCTTGCCCTCTGTTCTGTCCACACTAAGGGCCTCATTCAGAGTCGGTCGAAGCGGCCGCACGGTCGTACGGAAAAAGGGGCCGGATATGCAAATGATTCCCTCGCAAGTTGCGTCCCTAAGTTCGGATTAGAAGTTGGCCGACCAAGGGGAGGAAGCGGTCGGATGACAAAAAAATACGCCCCCTTCTCGTACGCATTGCACGTCATCTCCGGGCATATAAGGATTAATCGAGACCATCGGGAACCATCGGAACTGGTCGTAGAGCTTAAGGTTGACCATACCCTCTCTTAAGCTCTACGATCATGTCAGTGTAAAAACCTCCCATGTCACATGTGCCATGATGCTACTTTGTTAATTATGCACTCCCATAATCCGTATGCACTCCCATAAAACGCCGTTCGCATAATGAGGCACACCTGCGTTCGGATCTCCACTCCTCCGTTTTCAAGCACCTTCCCCTGTTACCACCCACAAACGCCTCCATCTGTCACTCAAACTACCGACCTGGCTGTGTTCAAGGAGAGAGAAATTTCTGATCGTAGCGGCTAGTTTGCGCATGCGCATTGCGAACTTTACGCATGCGCAGTATAGCGAACATCGGTGGCGTACGACCGTGCGGCCGCAACGACCGACTCTGAATGAGATCCTAAATGCTTCCATTTGGGCTATATAGTTAGGCACATAGCATAACTACTCCTACTTTTCAACAAATTCACTCTAGATGTGTAAATCAGAAGATTGGTGTTTGTTGTAGCAATAGAAGAATATGGTAAAACTGAAACATAAACATAGAAACACTGAAAATGGTTACAACACGCACGGATGTAAAAACATAACACATAACTGATATCATGATGGCAGATTTAGGTCAGAGGGCCTGATTCAGATAGGAGCACAGTTGCTTATACGCAGGCAATCGGCCGATTGTTACATTCTGCGCGTACGCGAACTAGCCATTGCGTACGGGACTGCAATTGCAATGACTGCGCAAACCCATGACCAGAGTGATTGACAAGAAGTACCGTTTGTGGGTGGTGATGGAGGGGTGGTCGTGCGAATGCAGGCGTGCCATTGTATTTGAACAGCGCTGCAGGGGCATGCATAAATTATCCACTGTGACACCATACGCAGCTTGTGTACTCATTGCGTGCGCTGAAGAAAGCAATTCCTGAGTAAGGTCTGACCTGCCTTAACTGCGTATGGGTCCGATGGTATTCGATTGTACCATTGTTTTTGCAGTCTTATGGATTTGCGTATAAGGTAAAGTGGGCGTCCTCATGTAGTGCGGCGGCATTACAATCGCAATAGATTAGCTTACAATTGCACTGAACTGCATGCGTACGCACTTTTGCATACCGTAATGAATCGGGCCCAGAGTCCTTACCATCAGCATATGCTACAGAGAGGAAATATGCACCTGTTTGCTGATTCCATGTGAGATCTAAGAAGGAGTTCTCCACTATCTCTTACCCAGGGTGCATTGGGAAACTAGCTACAGAGGCCTGAGATGCTCAGTCAAACTGATACTAGGCTGACCACTAGGTGGAGCTTACACAGAAATAAATGCATACACAGACATAAATGAGGCTGAAGGCATGACACCATTCATATCTATAATGGGTGCAGGTTGTGAGGTGCACACTGGCCCCTGGGTCCAGGAGGGACCCGCACCGCATACCCTGCACCCATATTATCTAATACTTACCTCTCCAAGGTCCTGCGTTCAGTGTCTCAGCCCTGCACAAAATCCTGTAAAATGGCCACAATGGCCATTTTTCTGGTGTTCTGCGCATGCACAGTGATGAAATTGCAGGGAAAATGGTGTCCACGCCTTTTACACGGTGTCCCGGGCATGTGCAGTAGACTCTGGGCACAGACTAGTGCCCAGAGTCTACTGATGCTGCGGTCAGATGCGTCAGTCTGCTGCCGGCCACCAGGGAGCCCCAGACGGAGAATACACATGGGCCCCCTCCTCTCTTAATACGCCCCTGCATGACACCCTCCATATCATTTTAATTTGCTAACAAAGATAAGTTCACTATTATATTGTACAAGTACTGTAGATAGCATAATGCTGATGTGAGAGGCTGTGTCCCTTCTCCTAACAATACAATGTATCCTATAGCCCTCCACCTCCGCTCCCATCTACCCCAAAATGCCAGCTCTCAAACCAATGCTGCATCATAATTATTATTATTAGTATCAACTACTTAACATAAAACTCTGGCCCTCATTCAGAGTCACTCGTTAACAGCAGCACGCACGTTGCGTTCCGATGTTGAGAAAGTGCGCATGCGTCGTTGTAACACTGCGCATGTGCGTACGGCATATTGCGAGTTTTTTTGGTCTCGTTCGTCAAATTGCGTACAGGAAGTGACATGTCAAATGTGATTGACAGAACAGGGCGTTTTTGGGCGTTGACGGGGGTGGAGATGGAAAAAAGCAGGCGTGGCGAGGCGTTTTTTGGGCGTACATACATTATCTGATGCGAACGTCAAATGTGTTCGTACCAAGTCATACGTCACTGGATGATCCTCTTTCCGTTCAAACTGCTCGCACAGCTTGGGGTCTGGATTACTCGACCACATTGGCGATGGCCTTCTCCTCCGTCCCGGCACTCCACGATGTTTCATCGATTAATCACGGCTTGTCAGTTAAACAATCATCTGTGTATTGAAAACCAGCTTGTAATGTGTTTTGAAAACAGTTTTTTTGGTTAGCACAAAACCGTACGCAGGTGGAAATCATAGCAGCTAATTTCAGGTTTACACAATCAATTAGCGTACATTTGTTTGTCTTTTTTTTAGTTTTGATATTTGGTTTTTGTGCTATTCTAACAATAATGTCATCATGTTTGTGTGTATTATTCCAATTTGAATTTGTCGGCCGAATTTGCATCCTTATGTAAATTTTAAAGTGTTCCTTAAAGTGCCCTTTTTTTTAAAATGCTACTTTTAATTTTTTGGTTGCTCGTTTTTGCCTTGTGGGCCCGGATTAAATGTAAACCATTTCTAAAATAATGTCAGAATACAATGTCGATCATTTTTTGTAAATTTATTGGAAAAATAAAACAATTTCTGGCACATTTTTGGCCCAAACATATTTGGCAGTGTTATTCCTACAAAAATTATAATTTGTGCAAACATAAAAGGTATGGAAACTTAAATAAAAAAAATAAAAACAATTCACAAGAAAGGAGAGAAAAGTTTTGGCCAGAAAGGAATATGGGGCAAGCACAGAAGGATTGTGGGAAAAGTAGCCAGTGCTGTCAACGTTTTTTCCCCCGTTTGGCTGGGGGAGGGAGGGCGCCAGACCGGGTCCGGGATGTCATCGGGCTGGCCCGTCCAGAGGCAGATGTTGTGGCCTCTGGACTAGGCACAGGGCTAGGCACATTTGGAGGATTGGCTGATGTTGTGCCAGAGGTGGGGGATCCTGATGTTCCGGCAGGAAGGGAGGTCGGCTCCACCATGTGCTGGCGAATGAGCTGCTCCAGGGCATTGGCGATGCGGATGTTGGCCCTGGTATTTTCTGCCAGGGCCTGACCAATGGTCTCGTTGGCCGCAGCATTTTGCTCCAGGGCCTCAGCCACCCGTACCAGACTGGCGTCCATCCTCTGCAGAATCTCCGTATGGAAATCCGATTTAAAATTGAGTTCTGTGAGGAGGGACACTGCCTGCGAGGGGGATTGCCCTGGACTGGCTTCTGCAGGGTCCTCAGCCGTATGTACTAGTTCCTCCCCTGCAGAGCCAGCAGAAATTATGCGGCCAAGGCTCCCCTCTGGAGCAGACTCATCCGCCTGTGTCTCTGTTTGAAAAATGAGAAAAGAGTCACATTAGAATCTACATATTGGCACAATAACATTTCAGAGTTGGTGACATTACAATATTTACCTGGGACAACATGAGGAGCCACAAAGTCTGGCATGTCCGTATCCATGTTGGACACGCCAAACACCTCCACAGCCTGCACACACCCCTGGGCCAGCTCTTCTAAATCATTCAACTCCAATGACACAGGGGTGGGACCCCCACCTGTCCCCCTTGCATGCCTAGCCCTGTCCGCCATTTTTTGTTTCAGGCGATATTTGAAGTCGCTCCATCTGTGGGTGAAAAAGGAACCATTAATCTGTTTTTTGGGGGGGTTTTGGTTTTAGGGGGGTCAAGTTTTTACTTACCGCTGTTTGACATCCCGGGCTAGACGGACATAATCACCCACCCTATTGACAGCACTGGCTATCTCCTCCCACATTTTCCACTTCTGGCTTATGCCCATATTCCTGTCTGCCTGTGGCAGGATGTCAACACACTTCTGTACCAAAACCTCCATCTCCTTTCTTGTGAATTGTGGCTGCCTTTTTTTTTTCCCTGCTTTGGCCGGAATACTGGGCCCAGCAGCCTCTTCCATGTCATCCTCCTCACCTATTTGTTTAAACGTTGATAAATTTAAGCTTGACAACTTTCCCTATATTATGTTTCAAAATAACCCTTGTTTGGAAATGCATGAAATACTTACCGGCAGACTCTTGGCCATTGTTTCCCTGGTCTGTAGCCATTTCTTATCTCCCAACAAGAAATACACCAGAATTTTTTTTTTGGGTCGTGACGTATTTATACATGCGCACTTATTTTTCGTCCGCATCATTCATTGTGCGTTCCTATGATCCCTCCTTAATTTGTGCGGGAAAATAAACACTATTTATGGCTTGGGGCGTCTCGAGTCGAGGTGGCGGTTGTTGGTTGTTGGAGGTTACTTTGGTCGGAGTGGATTGTTGGCGGGATTTGGATTTGGCGTTGTTTGGAGTGGTTTTTGGTTTGTCTTGTTGGATTTTTTTTTTCCGTTCGCTTTTTTTGCTGTGGTTGTTTTCTTTGTCGTGGTTTTTTTTGGAAAGTTTTTGCCCGTCTTACTTTTGTTCACTTTGTGTCTCCTTCTTTTTGTGAAGTTTCTCTCGTTAATTTATTTTCAAATCTCCTTTGTTAGGTTTCTTTTGGCTCTGCCCCAACGACCTTTTTATCCGGTGACTTATAAATCCTCTATTGGTAAGTTAATATTTTCCCTTGTTTATTAAATGGTCATGTTTTTGCTAACGTAACTTTGTTTGACCTTACACTTGTAAACTTTGGTTTTGTTTTTCCGAAATGTATGAACGATTTTGTTCATTTTTATCTGCGTATTTGTTGCCTTGTATTTGCGAATTGATTAGCGCATTTTTAACTGCGTATTTGTAGCCTTGTATTTGCGAATTAATTAGCGCATTTTTATCTGCTTATGTGTTGCCTTGTATTTGCGAATTAATTAGCGCATTTTTAACTGCGTATTTGTAGCCTTGTATTTGCGAATTAATTAGCGCATTTTTATCTGCTTATGTGTTGCCTTGTATTTGCGAATTAATTAGCGCATTTTTATCTGCTTATTTTCTACCGTGAAATTGGTTGAGATTTCCCTTTAGCAATTTTTCTAAAGATTTGGGCCCAAATTTAGGTAGTCTGCGCACTGTCATTTTGCTCTTTGCCCAAATGTGTGTTTCTCCCCTTTTCTGTTTTGTCTTGCACCCAGTTTAGATTACTAAATGCCCACCCTAAATTGTTGCATTGTTTATTTGTCGTTATTTATAGGTTGGTAAAATCATGACAATACCCCGGCATGTAAGCATCATTGGATTGTATCGTCAAGCTAAGTAATTTTTCAATTATTTTTGGGCAAAAAAACCTTACATTCAATTCTTGCAATTTCAGGTTGATCTTGGTCGGATTGTTCTGGCCATGCTCCCGGAATCCGACCAACCTCAATCTCGTCCCAGGCGTAGGCATCGTAGGCGTGCAAGGCCCCTGATATATCGAACACATGTCACCCTTTTTGGAATGCCCGATGATGAGGTGTTAAGACGCTACCGTCTTCCGCCCCAAATCATCATAGACACTCTCTCATTAATAGAGAGTGATCTTGAGCGGCAAATTGACAGTCCAACAGCAATACCACCACTTACGCAATTTATGGCGGTGTTACATTTCTGTGCCTCAGGATCGTTTCAAACAACGGTGGGAATAGTGGCGGGAATCTCACAATCCTCCTTTTCCCGGATCCTGAGGGCAGTGATGGAGGCCCTTTTCAAGCACCTCCATCATTTTATTAAAATGCCTTTGGATATGGGTGCCCTTAGTGTGGCCAAGGCAAATTTTTACCAAATAGCTGGCTTCCCACACATCATAGGGGTTGTGGATGGTACTCACATACCACTTCAGCCTCCAGCACGGCTGGAGGCCATATTTCGCAACCGGAAACACTATCACTCCCTGAATGTAATGGTGGTATGTGATGCCTCCCTCCAGATCCTGTCCCTGAATGCAAAATTACCCGGAAGTGCACATGACTCATTCGTCATCCGGCAATCAGGGATATGGCACAAATTAAACAACCTACAAGCTGGTGATGTGTGGCTTCTGGGTAAGTGGAGACCTTTAGTACATAACAATGTTAAGCTTGATACACAGTGATCCTGATGTTGTCACTTCTTTTTCACAGGAGACAGTGGCTACCCTTGCACGCCCTGGCTGCTCACTCCTTATTTGGCTCCCACACCAGGGCCACAAAGTAATTTTAATGCCGCACTTACAGCCACCAGGCAAGTGGTGGAGCACTGTATCGGCCTTTTAAAAGGCCGATTCAGATGCCTCCACCGCTCTGGTGGCGAGCTCATGTATTTGCTGGATATGGTTTCGAAATTTGTGGTCCTGTGTGGGATATTTCACAACATCGCCATAAGGAGTGGTGTCCCAAAGCAGCCAGAGGATGCCTTGCCTGAGGATGGCCCCCCCGAGGTTGGACAGAGGTCAGTATGTGGGGGGGCCATACGCGATGATGTGGCGGCCAGATATTTTAGGTAATTATTGGCAACACAACAGTGTTTAGACACAATGTGGTAATGATTTTTGGAGAACATCTAATTAATTTGTTTTTTGTTTCCCATCTTCTGTTTGATTTCATAATCTTTGGGACTCAAGCGATGACTACTTCCTGCTACCCAAAAAAAACCTTCATGGGGACACATTGGATATATATTCTGGAACCCATATTGCAACGCAACATTTGTGGAATCATGTTGGCATGCTCCTTCGTCAACCAGTTCTTGATTTTTCATTTCTTTTTTCATATGGTGTTTGATGTGTTGTATTTTTGGGTTTCACTGTGTGTTTTGTTTGTGAGTCAACACTTTGTTTTTTTAGTTATGTTGTGAATAAATGTTTTGAGAGTGTAATTTTGGAACTTTTATTGCCCATTACAAGCAAGTGTAACCAGGTTCACCCACGTTAAAATTTATTAAGGGTTAATCCTGTAATGACGCAATTTGATCTAAATTTAAAGATGCTTTCTGGGTCAAAACCAACACCAAAAGGAATTCTGTACAATCAGTAGGCTTTGTAATCTCGGCCTAAGCAGGTTGCCCCCCAAATAGGAACATGTAAAATGTAATAATATATAAATTGTCAAACACAAAAAAAGGCCAATCCGATTGTTACTGTTAGGTGTTTCAGGTGCCTGTTTCCCTAAAAAATACAACACACAATCTTAGTGACATTAATTGCTATACTTGCTGGAAGAGTCTACTTATGTCAGTGTAAACAATCTAAGATTTGGAGACAAGGGCCCTCATTCAGAGCCACTCGCTAGCGGCAGTACGCTCGTTCCGAGCGATGTTCGCACATCTGCGCATGCGTACGGTTTTTAGTACGCATGCGCGAACCAGTCAGTGCGGGCGAAAATCGTTTGTATGCAATATAGCGAGTGCCTGCTATTTTGAGTGACAGAATGAGGCGTATGTGGGTGGTAACAGGGGAAGGTGCTTGAAAACGGGGAGTGGAGATCAGAACGCAGGCGTGCTTAAAGGTCAAAACGGGCGTTTTATGGGTGTGCATAATTAATATAGCAGCGTCATTGACCACGTCACTTGGTTTTTTTTAACTCAGAACTGCTCGCAAAATAGCGGTTGAAAAAACCAACCACAAGAATAGCGAGCAGTTCATACGCTGTTCAATGTACTCGATTAATCTAATAAATAGCGGACATGACGTATGGTGCGAGCGGCCAGGGGGCGTTTTTATCAAATAAACGAGCGTATGTTTTGCTCGCTCGTTCAGACTTAGAGGTGTGAACAGACTGCAATGTGCGAACGGATCATTTGAATAGCCACCCCTTGTTTTTGAACGAACGAACACAAATAGCGAACGGCTCTGAATGAGGGCCTAGGAATGAGACAGAACGTTAAGTTTAAAATTTTAATGAATACAACTATTTTTGAAAAACAAAAAAAAATTAGGGACGCAGGATGACAGACATATGGTCAAGGACCACCAGCAGCCCGATGACGTAGCCCCGCATCCTTTCTACGCATCCGGCTAAGTCCGCCAAATGCCTCTGTTCCTCTGTGGGTTAGAAAAGTGTGGGGCTTAATACATAATTAATGAAACCCCATGAAAAAACAAGCCAAACAAAGCTATCCAAAAATGACAAGATTGGGACCAAAAGCACATTTAACCCCAAAAATCCAAGGACCCAAAAATGGACACCCCAAAAATTGCACCAAAATACATGAGATTCTGACAGGTGTGATATGTGTATGGGGAAATCAGCAGTAAAAGGTAAAGACAAACAGAAATCTACAACAAATTCTGACAAACCAAAAAAAGTAAAAGGCACAGACACAGGATTACATACAAACAGTTTTATAAAAAAAGATAAAAAAAATGCAAACATACCGTTCAAAATCACACCCGGGACAGAAGCAACTCCCTCGTCCTCCTCGGAGGTGCCAACATTCCCCCAACGAGGTGGGAGGGGTGATTTGGGATTCAGGGGAGGGGGTAGTTACGAGAGGGGTGGTTGGAGGGGAGGGGGAATTGGGATGGAGGGGAAGGAGCCCCGACACATTTTCCACAGGGTCTGTGCAGGCTGGGGAGGAGGGGGAAATAATGGAATTTTGGGGTGTGGAGGTTTGGCTGGGGGTTGGGGAGAGGGGCCGAGAGCACCGTCTTTGACGGCGATGACGCCGTAGTCTTCGCTCTGCCCCTAAAAGATGGGAAACAAATTGTGGTTATTTTAGACCCTGACCTAGTTAAACGCTAATTTTTGACAACACAAATATGTAAACATACCCATGCAGATATGAGTACAAAGAATAAATAGGCCATACATGAAAACATGCCCATGCAGATATGAGTACAAAGAATAAATAGGACATACATGAAAACATGTCCATGCAGATATGAGTACAAAGAATAAATAGGACATACATGAAAACATGCCCATGCAGATATGAGTACAAAGAATAAATAGGACATACATGAAAACATGCCCATGCAGATATGAGTACAAAGAATAAATAGGACATACATGAAAACATGCCCATGCAGATATGGCCACAAAGAAAAAAATGAAAACCACAGTCACAAAAACTTACTTTCCGCGATCTGCATGCGAAAGCATGCCAGCAAGCGGGGCATCCGCCGTTGCAGGTCGGACCACCTGCGCTCCAGCTGGCCAATCTGGCGGCGTGAGCCGAAGGAACGCAGGCGGCCACGTACCTCCGCATATGCGGAACGCTTTTCCCTATTGGTGATGGGGGGAGGCTGGCTGGTGATCCGCCTGTCCATGACCTCGGTTAACACCATCAGCTCGCGCCTGGTGAATGCAGAGGCTCTCATGATGGCAAATGTGTATTTACTTAAAATCAATTTTAATAAAGACACGAAAAAAAATTTGATTGGCTAATGTATTTGGGTAATTAACAGACCAATTCTATTGGTCAGTGTATGAGTCATGTGTTCGACAGGGCCACAAATCTTTTGCGAGTTATGATAGGCTTGATGCAGTGACATGCGTAAGCAAATTTAAATAAAGAAATGAACCCAGTAAAATATGCGTGGTTAAAAACAAAGAAAACAAATGTTTAATTGTCTCAAACATGTATTTTGACAAATAACAGCGAATGTTTAAGCGTACGTATTCTGCGGGTAAACACAAACACGGACAAGAGTAAAGTTTATTGCATTGCCAAAAAAAAAAAAACGAGCAATTAAGCTAATTGATATATTGATTGGCATGATACGATTGAGGGAGGTAGGCAGAATAAAGGAGCAGGTAATCGGAATCTGACAGTCCCACTTCCGGTTTGTACTTGTGCGTGCGTTCCCTGCAAGCCACATTGGGGATGTACGCTCGCTATTTGGCACGCTCGTTAGTTAGAGGAGGGGTTGGTAGAGTTTGGGGAGGATGTTTAGATGCGTTCAAAATTACGAGCAAGTGCTTGAATTAACATATGTCTGTACGTACGCCGAACGTACGAACGCCCACTTGCGTCCGGGTCTGAATGAGGGCCTCTGTCCTTTTGTACCATGTATCTTTTTTATGGTGCAGGTGACAGCTCCTCTGTCCTAATGTGTCAATGCCAGAGTATCATGAAGCTGAAAGTACTGGGAGGAGTTGGGTGTGTCTCAAAGTTGTCCACGATTGTTCAGGGTATACCCCAATATGGAGGGTTAGCGCCCACCCAAACACTGGCACCCTAGGCTGCAGTCACATCTGCCTAAAGGTTGATCCGTTACTGATTATCCTCCTACCCTCACACCCGGCTCCATCCTCTTCTCCATCACCGTCTGGGCCTGATTCAGAGCCGGACGCTGTGACCAGAGCGCTCGCTCTGAATCAGGGCCCTCCTACCTAAACTTGGAGCGGCCTCCTGGCCGCTCGCATAGCTGTGGGTGACTACCCACAGCATATGCGAGCGACCAAAAAGATGGTCGCGATGGTCAAGACCATCACGACCATCGGGCTTGCGACGAGACCCTGCGGTAGGGTCTCGGTGACCACAAGCCCTGGAGTGATTTTGGCTCCATCAGAGCCAAAATCACTCCCACTGACATCACTAGTAATGTCAGTAGGGCCGGACCCAGATGGTAGGTGTTCCCATGGGA
Organism: Taudactylus pleione; assembly: GCA_031769625.1. Lineage (NCBI taxonomy): Eukaryota > Metazoa > Chordata > Amphibia > Anura > Myobatrachidae > Taudactylus > Taudactylus pleione. Next base: position 9,796,580 of record JAUIMM010000391.1, read on the forward strand.
ACGCCTCTGTCTGGCAGCCACACCCCCGGCACGCCCACCAAAGGGGGCGAGCTGTCAATCAATATCGACAGCACGCTCCCTTTGGTGCGAGACCCGTCGCTAGCCGGGTCTCGCGCATGCGCACGACGGAGCAGCCTCCGTCGTGCGCATGCGCACTAGGGCACCATCGACCCGCTTGCAAGCGCTCGCGAGCGGGTCTGAATCAGGCCCTCTGTTCCTTCCCTCACACGCTGGCCCCATCCTCTTCTCCATCATGCTCATTCCCTCACACCCTGGCCACATAACTCTGCTCTGTCATCCTTGTTCTTCCCTCACACCCTGGACACATCATCACCGTCATCCTACCCCATCCCTCACACCCTGGCCACATCCTCTACTCACCCTCCTTCACTCACACCCTGGCCACATCATCACCATCATCCTCCACCTTCGCTCACACCCTGACCACATCATCACCATCATCCTTCACCATCCCTCACACCCTGGCCACATCATCACCATCATCCCTTCCCTCACACCCTGGCCACATCATCACCATCATCCCTTCCCTCATACCCTGGCCACATCCTCTACTCACCCTCCTTCACTCACACCCTGGCCACATCATCACCATCATCCTACCCTATCCCTCACACCCTGGCCACATCCTCTACTCACCCTCCTTCACTCACACCCTGGCCACATCATCACCATCATCCTCCTCCAACATCGCTCACACCCTGGCCACATCATCAAAATCATCCTCCAACATCGCTCACACCCTGGCCACATCATCACCATCATCTTTCACCATCGCTCACACCCTGGCCACATCATCACCATCATCCTCCACCATCGCTCACACCCTGGCCCCATCATCCTCCACCATCGCTCACACCCTGGCCACATCATCACCATCATCCTCCACCATCGCTCACACCCTGGCCACATCATCACCATCATCCTCCACCATCGCTCACACCCTGGCCACATCATCACCATCATCCTCCACCATCGCTCACACCCTGGCCACATCATCACCATCATCCTCCACCATCGCTCACACCCTGGCCACATCATCAAAATAACCCTCCACCATCGCACACACCCTGGGCACATCATCAAAATCATCCTCCACCATCTCACACACCCTGGCCACATCATCACCATCATCCTCCACCATCGCTCACACCCTGGCCACATCATCAAAATCATCCTCCACCATCGCACACACCCTGGCCACATCATCACCATCATCCTCCACCATCGCTCACACCCTGGCCACATCATCACCATCATCCTTCACCGTCGCTCACACCGTGGCCACATCATCAAAATAACCCTCCACCATCTCACACACCCTGGCCACATCATCACCATCATCCTCCACCATCGCTCACACCCTGGCCACATCATCAAAATCATCCTCCACCATCGCACACACCCTGGCCACATCATCACCATCATCCTCCACCATCGCTCACACCCTGGCCACATCATCACCATCATCCTTCACCGTCGCTCACACCGTGGCCACATCATCAAAATAACCCTCCACCATCGCACACACCCTGGCCACATCATCACCATCATCCTCCACCATCACTTACACCCTGGCCACATCATTACCATCATCCTCCACCATCGCTCACACCCTGGCCACATCACTATCATCCTCCACCATCGCTTACACCCTGGCCACATCATTACCATCATCCTCCTCCATCGCTCATATCCTGCCCACATCATCACCATCATCCTCCACCATCGCTCATATCCTGCCCACATCATCACCATCATCCTCCACCATTGCTCATACCCTGGCCACATCATTACCATCATCCTCCACCATCGTTCACACCCTGGCCAAATCATCACCAACATCCTCCACCATCGCTCACACCCTGGCCAAATCATCTCTTCCAACCTCCTTCACTCTTGCACACACATGGGGGTTCAGAAAAGCCAGAAACCCCAATTCACCCTGATAGACCAATATTTCTTTTGTCACTGACCACAGCCTGCAATGCAGAGCTGGATTAAGTGGAGTGGCCTGCGGCACTATTTATTGTAGATAACCTCGTACTAGAGGGAGCAAGTGAGTCAGGTTAGCCATACACATACTGTACCATGAATGATACCAAGTGCTTGGAGGCCATGTGCTGCTTGTGCGGGTAAGTCTCTCAGACTATTCAGAGCAGCGATGGGACAGGAAGGATAGTGCGAGCTATGATGGTCATGGGAGTCCCCTTGGCACAACCTGAGAGAGACATGTTGCCGCACCCAAGGGTGGAGGAAGGGGAGGCAGCCAGTCTATGGGATCTCACCATGCTGCCACTGCTCCCAGTTCTCTTATCCGACACATTACTCCACAAAGCCCAGACACAGGCCACCTAGTGATCTGCAGCTGAAGTTTAGCTGACCAAAAAGGAGTCACACAGGATGATCGTGCGTGGGGCTCACGTGTAAGGAGATAAAGAACAGCCCATTTGAAAAAAAAAATCTCTATATATACACAGTGACGGCTCAGTCAGTGTCAGAGAGCGGGGCTGCAGTGTCCCAGCCACACCTGCTCATGTGCCTCCATGCCCGACCCATCAACCCCAGCAGCCATTGTGTATGCTAGACTAATACACTGAGGCCCTCATTCAGAGCCGCTCGCAATTAGCGCTCGCTCGTTCAGAAAAAGGGGGTGGCTATTCAAATGAACCGTACGCTCCTTGCGGTCTGTTGCCGCCTCCATGTCTGAACGAGCGAACAAAACATGCGCTCGTTTATTTGACAAAAACGCCCCCTGGCCGCTCGCATCATACGTCATGTCCGCTATTTATTAGATTAATCGAGTACATCGAACGGCATATGAACTGCTCGCTATTCTTGTGGTTGGTTTTTCCTACCACTATATTGCGAGCAGTTCTGGCTATAAAACAACCAAGTGACGTGGTCAATGACGCTGCTGTATTAATTATGCACACTCACAAAAAAGCCCGCTTTGACCTTTAAGCACGTCTGCGTTCTGATCTCCACTCCCTGTTTTCAAGCACCTTCCCCTGTTACCACCCACATACGCCTCATTCTGTCACTCAAAATAGCAGGCACTCGCTATATAGCGAACAAACGATTTTCGGCCGCACTGACTGGTTCGCGCGAATGAGGGCCTGAGCCCTCACAGGCTGTTTGCCACCGATTGGCCATACTGGAACATTTTAAAGAGCAGTACACTGATTGCAACCACAGCGCTGTAACTGCGTGACAGGCAGCTTCCCTAAACCGATACAGACTACCAAATTGGCAGTCAGTATCAGTGACTGGCAAACTAATTGGTGAAAGGTGGCTATGGGTAAGAGAGGGGGGCCGAAGCATGTGCGCCCAATGTTTCCCCTTTAATCTGGTGAAAGAAAGGGTCCGGCCCAGCTTGAAGTGTCTTCTCCTGGTGGCCCGATCCGCCCCTCATATGAGCAGCACATTTATATCAGCGATACTGCCTATTTATACAGGTTCAAGCTTTTACAGATGTATGCTCACAATGACCAGTGTTCCTGGTCCATCTGCACATCCAAGAACAATTGCAACTATCTTTGAGGTGGTATGACTTTTAAGTCTCTAATCTGGCTAAAAAGGGTTAAAAAAAGAAAGTCCTGTAAAAAAAAAATTCAGCAACACTGTTTTCCGGATCATATAAATATAAAACAGATTTTTTTTTTAGCAGCCTGTTCGCATCATCCCACTTAGAGCCGTATTCAATTTGAGCGGACCCGTGTTACTTTTCCGCCTCCCGGACTTTTCGCCTGTTTTGCAAGCGGAAAAGTATCGCGCGCGTGCCCGCTTTAACCCGTATTCAATATGGAAGTAGGTGAAAACGGGACCTGGTGAAACTTAAACAGACGGAAAGTACTGTCAGATTTTGGGAAATCAACCTGACACCCTCCAAAAGATGCTCTGACATGGGGTTTAGCTACGGGACCCCCCGATTTGGCTTGCTGAAGGTATCTGGTGTATTTAAACGGGCTCAATAGCTGCTAAATAGTGTTTTTCTATATGTGGTGCAGAACAGTATTCAGGAGTTTATTTTGCTTAAAATAAGTTATCCCAGCAAATTTGGGGTACTTGAAAATGGGGGTCAGCATATTTAAAAGTTGCTAAAGTTGTTAAAAAAATTGTGAAAAATCCACCTGCCGCAAACACCTGCAATCAAAAAAACACCTGGGGCATAATTGGGGACCCTCCCAGAGTCAAGTTCACTAGTTTTTAACTTTGTACCCCAACATTTTTTTTTTTCGCCCCCTTTTTCAAAGTCATTTTTAGGGGTGTCAAGTGTTTTTTTTTTTTTTTTTGACACAGATTACCTTTGGGGGAGTGTCTGTAGGCTGCACGGGGGTTCCCGCAACGTTGCACCCCAAAACCCCAATTCTGCACTTTTTTCCACCTGCCATTCATAGGTGAAACTTTTTCACCTATTAAATTGCATTGACTTTCCACCTAGGCGGAAAGTCTTTCAAATTGAATACGGAGTAGAATCAAAACAGGCGAAAATGATGTCATCAGCGAAAAAGTATCGCGGATACGGACTTTTCACGTCAAATTGAATACGGGTCTTGTTCTGATCTCGGGTATGTATTAACAACAGCATCCGCTGCAACGCATTTCGCCAGCTTCTTCATTGTCATCTTTTTTTTATTTGCCAGGTGACCACAGCAGCATGCAAGGAAAAAAAACAATGGTAGGAACAATATAAAAAGATTCAACGAACAGTACAGAGGGAAAGATAACAATACAACTGAGTGACAGTAATTAACAGTAGCATTCAGAAGGGACAAAAAGGATCATACTGAAGTTGCTAAGGGTTACTCAGATGTTCAATGTTCACCAGATACAGCAACAGAGTAGAGAATCTGGCAGTGGGCGTCTTGTTACTTAAGATGCCTCCTGGGGTTTTTATATACTGAGGCACAGCCTCTGCGTAACCAGATACAACGGCTGTAGCTACTGGCTTCATCTCTGAATCAGGCCCTTAGTGCCTATATGAAATATCCAGGAGGTCTCCATTATAGGAGTAGATTTAAATGATCAATTCATCTGTGGAAAGCTTCACTTCTTTGCCATGTTAGACCCTGTGGGTCAGATTGAGGAAGCTGAAGATGTAAACCTGCTCCGGGAAAAGAAAGATCTTTTGGATTTTGAACACAGACGCCATAACCCAAGAAGGGTAATTAAGGAAATAGCCATAGAAGTTCTTTATATGGTGACTGCACACTGCTGACTGCAGTCTGCCCCCTTGTTAAACATTTCCAGATAACTGTAATGTAGATAATTGTTTTGAGCTGGGGTAGGAGAACACTTACCCTGGGCTCAACATATCAAGGTAATATATCATACCATTAGCACAAACCTTAATATAGGCATATCCGAGCTATACAATGAGCTCACATTGGGGCCTATTTATCAACGAGTTTTATCAAACGCAACAAGTGATAAAACTCGTTGCGTATGATAAATGGTACTCCAGCCAATCAGCTCCCAACTGTCATCTGTTTGAAAAATGACAGTTGGGAGCTGATTGGCTGGAGCATCATTTATCATACACAGTTTTATCACTTGTTGCGAATGGTAAAACTCCTTGATAAATAGGTCCCATTCTGTCCCATGTGATAAGGCAGCTTTTGTAGCTGTACTGGTTAAAGAGGAGGTTGTTTTGTACAGATCTTGTGATAGACTGGTAAACATTTGTGATGCAAGTCATTACACGAAAATTGGGATGTTCCCCAAAACCACCAATCAAATGTTTGCTTTTATGTACTAAACTGTAAGTGAAAAATAAAAGTTATTATCTGACTGGTTGGGACACTGCTGTCATAATGCCAACATACTTTCTCAACCTCGGTCCTCAAGGCACACTAAGTGATATATTTACTAAAGTGAGAGTTTTTAGAAGTGGAGATGTTGCCCATAGCAACCAATCATATTCTACTTAACATTTAACTAGCACCTTCTAGAAGATAATAGCTAGACTCTGATTGGTAAATATACCCCTAACAGTCCAGATTTTAGTGATATCCATGCTTGAGCACAGATGGATAAATCAATATGACTGAGGTACTAATTAAGACACCCGTGCTCAAGTATGGCTATCCTTAAAACCTAGATTATTAGTGTGCCTTGAGGACCGTGGTTGGGAACCCCTGCTCTATGGTATTTTCCCCTGGCCAACCAGATGACAGTATGACCAGGGTAATGGTCAGCACATACAGGGCTAGCCTTCAGCCCCTCACCCATTCTCAGTATTGTAGATGTGGGAACATCTCTCACATCCAGGCAAAAATCCAGTCCTGTAAGGTTTATTAATAAAATAGATACTAATGGCGCTATTAGGGATAGTGGCAAATACAAACAGAGCAGCAATTATACTGCATGTAAGAAAAGGATAGCATAGGCAAACGCAGGGGGGGTGTTTCCGTCTGCCTGGAAACCCCCCTCCCCAGCCCACACCATGACCACAATAGAAATAGTTATGTAATAGAATTTTACTAGTGCTGCATTTTCTTCACAGTATCACAAATTAAATAATTAGCACCACCTGTAGATCTACTAACATGTATCAGTCAGTAATAAATAATCTGTGCACCAACTAGGAGATCTGGAAAACATGCACTGTTAGGGATGTGCTGCTATAGAGCCCAATATGTACATATATGTCCAGGGCAGTGCTAGGTTATACTGCTGCTCCTCTAGGCTCCCGGACTTGCTCCAATAGTCTGGAATGGTGCCCACATCTAAAATAAAAACATTAGTCTCAGGCAGGATGGCCCTACTGCCGCATTTAATGGCTTACTGTGATCGCTGGTCCTGTATGTGCTGGAATTATGACACACAATACACTTTGTATGATGCCTATTAAAGCTGGTTAAGTTCTAATTCTACCCTCTTCATGGAATGGCCACACTCACTCTAAAATCAAGCATTTGGAAACCCCCCTCTAGAAATCCTGCGTTTGCCACTGGATAGTAAAAAAATGTCATACTACAGTGACTGTAACAGTAATATTCAGTGCAAGGACTGAAACACCCACTGTCAGCTTCTCCGTCCGACCGACTTTTAAGAACTTTTCACACATGCGCAGTTGCAAAACAAAACCGCTTAGTTTCATGAACTTCACTATTGCAATGCAGAGCTGAGTCAGGCCCATTGGCTTATCAGCTGTAATTCATGTTGGGATGAATGCCAAGTCACTATGAATGACAGACTGTCTGCAGCATATTGGGTGGGATGTACTAAAAGCAAATTCAAATTTTAAACAGTTGGTGCTTATTTTGCTGTACGTTCAAAGACAGGCTCTGGAACACGTGAACAAGATGTGCCAGGTGGTCAGTGGAACTCTGTGTAATGACAAAATGTTTGCCTATTTAATTCAGAACTGTCCCAAAATCTCATCCCCCAAACAAGTCCCCATTCAATGCTAGAATGCACCTAAGGCGTTCATCAGGCATTCATTTGTATAATCCCATTGGGAAAATGAAAACTGTCCTCCCTCAATCTCCTTTAGCAAAAGGTATCTGCCAAAAACAGTGGTAAGGTCTAGCATATTACATGCCTGGCACCTCCGGGCATCACAAACACAACACCAGGGTGACTTTTTAGATTTTAATTCTATACGAGGATTATTGGCACCACCAATAAACTCTTGCTCTCCTGGATGACCTGTCCTCCAGCATCATCCTCAACACATCTCTCACCTAGTGGAAGACTCTTGCTGAGTGATGCCTGTGTCTCATGCACCAACTGGGAGTGTTCAGTGTGGATTCGATGAGTGATAATCATCATGGCAGGTGCTGAACGGCAACCTTCTATTCCATGGCTAATGGCCTTCATGAGCTTCCTACTTCGCATTTCCCTCTAGATTTGTTTGTTTCCGCTGAGTTCTCAGCTGCCCAATCATCTACCCTGATGTGCACTACACGGCAAGACAACATCTGAAAGAGTCGCAGTTTCTGAACTCAGGTTCAGGAGATGTATGAACACTTTTCCCTGCTGTACCGTGTGTTCAGCCATTTCCATGTCACTTAGTGCTGTCTTCAGGATATTCTCCCACCAGCAGTTCGGCACTCTTCAAAGTCCAATGATATCCTATCCCAAAATGGAAAATTACACTCCATTATTGCCTCTTGGTTTTGGAGAAAATTAATATTTTTTCATCTGGATCACATTTTCTTCAGCCATTGCAGAAAGAGCCCCTTTTTTTCCTGACTTTTGTCATCTATTTTCAGTAGCTGAAGTTCTGGAACGATAGTCCCACAGTCTTCTTAAAGTCGACCATTTCAGGCATAATGGTAACACTTTCCAGGACTCATTCTGGGACCTTGCTCTTTCCAACCGAAGTGAGCCACTGAACAAATAACATCATGGAATAGACAAGCTGTTGGCTGCCTCAAGCCTGGGACACAGCCCCCGACTTTCCTCCTGCTACCATAGACACACTATTCCTTGGTCATAGAAGTCACCTGAGATCCAATGCCAATAGGGAAGATCTCCTATTTCACCATTTCTGGTCACTTATACAAGTGATCTTGACCCAAATTCCTCATCGCCTGGTCCTCTATGTTTGGTGATTCTAGTTTAAAGCCATTCTTCTCCCCAGGGGTGACATCTGTCACTGATGACTTGGTAAGAGAAGAAATAACAATGGTCATCAAGGACTGTAAGGAATTCTTGTCTTCCTTATACTGAGCTGAATAGGGAGCTGTGCCAGAGGGTGAAGACCTCCTCATGGATATTTGGGGAGAAACAGGAGAGAGATATAATTGCCGTCTTGGCTTCTAACTGCCAGCTTTCTCTTCCATTTCTCCTCTGATTTACGTTTGCGCTATTGTCTCTTTTTTTGTCGTAGTTTACACTTGTTCCTGTATGTCTTTCATCATATATTCGTCTACTCTTCCTGTTGCTTCCTCTGCTACCACCTTCCTTTCTGGTTTGCCTCCTAAACCCATCCAAACTTCCTCCTCCACTTCACTAACTCAATGTAGTATCGTAGCCACACATGCAGTAACTGGTTGATGTTTTTGGTCTGAACACTCGTCCCAATGGTTACTGCTCTAAGACGCAGAATGAATTTGGACAAGAGAGACGGATTAGCCAGTAAGCATCTCAGGAGGAGGGCCATCGACCGCGGCATTAGCATAAAGACCTAGTCGCGGCTCCGTAACAAAAAAACGCAGTCGTGGTTCCAGCTTCGTCCAACTCTGAATCAGGGATTATGTCTGAACCCATTTCAAGTTTCTCCGGCTTCTGCAGTCTGGATAATAGATTGAGTCGGGCATCATGGTGGTGAGCAATTTGATAACTTTATAGGTCCCTGGTGTAGGGCTTGTGTTTTTTTCCTGTTGGGTGCAAATGTAGAATGGTAATATAAATCTGGGGCTAATGTTATAATTGCTAAGGTGCAAATTGCAATATAGAATCTATTTGATTTCACAATATGAATTTCGCTAGATTAATTAAAGCAAGAAGAAATTACCAATAGGTTGGGTACAGGTGCTGAAGTGGGTTGTTACTACCAAGCTGCTACTAGATGGGTTTAGTCAGGCCCATATAAAAATACAAAAAACAAGATGTGTAGTAGTGCTTTGATGATGGATATTCAGAAATAGATCCTTTTTTCATTAACAACTCATGCTGCTTTAATAAAATATGATATGCAAAAATACAATATAAATTCAGTACGAAAAACAGATAAAAAGAAATAAAAACAAAAATTAACCAATGTTGCACCCTGATGTGAGTCCACACCAATATAATGCCTGTTCCTACAATACTCCCGGATGGGCCGATGACCATATATGCAATGAATCACATTTGCATAAATATTCACTGGGACTGTCCTGTATAGATAGTCAATAGTCAGCAAATGACACTTGTGTCAGTCGTGTATAGAACTGTTCCTAGTATAGTTACCATTCCTGGCACCGATAAGGGGATGCTCCTATTTACATACATGGTTGGTATGCTGCACTTGGAGTCCTCCAGAGTTCACAGTGTATGTTCTGCCCCTCACTAAGTGTTTGACAAATTTGGAGCAGACAGCATAACCAATACTCTATTTTCCAATAATCCAGTCAGATGTGGTGTGAAGAACGGAATTTATTATTCAATAGAGGAACTTGTATGAATGTACACAGGTACGTGCATATAAGCGAGTGTGAGGTAAAACTGCAAATGTAAACAATAAAAAGGCAATTACAATATGCACATGGAAATGCAAGGCAAACATATACATAACATGAAATATGCAAACAGCGTGAAGTTATACAGTATGCAAGGTATAGGCTGCCGTGTGACATAGTACAGCTAACATATGTGACTGGCTAAGCAGATCTATGATGGCACAGTTGAAGCTTAGAAACTCACCATCGGATGTTATACCAGGTTGAGCACATTGGGTGATTTCTGTCTGGGACCATGTGAGAATAAGAAATGGCTGCTTACAGCTCCTTTAGCCCAGAATGCATTGCTAGACTGCTAAGGCATCTTAGGAAGGACAAAATAGATCAGATATAAGATGCTACTGTCCTGACCACTAGGTGGGGCTGCTAATATGAATTAGTGTAACAGAAGTGAGATGGATTAACAAACCCTATGCTGCAGGCATGACACCCCACGTCTGGTATCACTGATACCACAAATTGAAACTTTAAGTAGGTAACAGTAAGAACAGTTCAGACACTGGTCTGAGAAACAACTAAGGGCCTGATTCAGACCCACTCGCGAGCGGCTGTACGCTCGCAAGTGGGTCGATGGTCTGCACTGAGCATGCGCACGACGGAGGGAGCTCCGTCGTGCGCATGCGCCAGACACGACGAGCGAAGGACTTTCCTTCGCTCGTTGTGTCCGATCAAAGGGGGCGTGCTGTCAATGTTGATTGACAGCACGCCCCCTTTGGTGGGCGTGCCGGGGGCGTGCCTCCCTGACGGGGGCGTTCCCACGGGAACGCCTCCCGTCAGAAGCCGGCCCACTGACATCACTAGTGATGTCAGTGGGAGTGATTTTGGCTCTGATAGAGCCAAAATCACTCCGGAGCTTGCGGTTGAAAACCTCAACCGCAGGCTCCGGCTCGCAATTTCGATGGTCGCGATGGTCACGACCATCGCGGCCATCAAAATGCACGCTCGTATAGCCTGTGGGTGGTGACCCACAGCTATACGAGCGTCCAGGAGGACGCTCCATGAAAAAGGAGCCCGGCCCTCATGCAGAGCGTGCGCTCTGCTCAGAGCGTACGGCTCTGAATGAGGGCCTTAGTCTCTCTTTGCTTACAGATCTTTACCTGGACCTTACAAACTTTCCCATCCTAGCTTGGGAACGTCTTGTTGACAAGAATTAAAGGCCACTCGTTACGTTGTGACTGGCAATCTCTGACAAGCACAATGTCACCAGGTTTTAGGTTAGGTTTGGCAGCTTGCCACTTGGTCCTTGGCTGCAGGGTAGAGATATATTGTCTTTTCCACCTGTCCCAAAAGATGTTTGCTAGACTTTGAACTTGTCTCCATTGTTGTTTGAATAAGTCCTTGTTACTGAACTCTCCGGAAGGAGCATAGATAGTCCCGCTCTTCTGAGTAAGAAGAGTAGCAGGAGTAAGCAAAAGCGGATCTTCTGGTTCATTAGAAACTGAAGTCAAACATCTAGCATTGACGATAGCTGAGACTTCAGCCATGAAAGTTGTTATACTCTCTTGAGTAAGTCTTGCAGTACCTACTTGTAGGAATATGGAATCAAGGATTCTGTGTATTATGCCAATCATCCTTTCCCATGTACCTCCCATGAGAAGAATGAGGTGGGTTGAAAGTCCATGTACAACTTTGCTCACTGAGGTATCTCTCTACACCTTTAGTGTTGATGTTTGAGTGAATTTGTAATTCTTTGGTTGCTCCAACAAAGTTAGTACCTCTGTCAGAGCGGATGTGTTTTACAGGGCCACGGATTGCAATGAAGCGTCTAAGGGCCTTGATGAAGCTTGAAGTGTCCATCGATTCTGTAACCTCAATGTGAACAGCTCTGATGCTCATACAGGTGAATACAACTGCCCAGCGCTTGCTGTTCGCATTTGCTCCTCTAGTGTGTCATGTGACGACAGTCGAGGGGCCAAATTGTCAAAGTCAGATTTATATACAAAAATAATGTCTTATTTCCAAAAATCTTATGCAATAACTAACATAGTATTACATATTTAAAATGCAATAGATGATTAAATCAGAGTTTACTGGCCCAGGTTGGAACAGACAACAATGGTGTCATACAATGTGCAATTTCTATTCACTAACATTCCCTGTGTTTAAATATACAAATAAGCTGACACTCACTGGACAATGGATGAACTAGTTTATCTTAAGTATACGTATGGTATACACACACCTGAGCACACGAATGCCCAAATCCATTGTTTTGTAAGATAGATAGCTTAACAATTAGGTAAAAAAACAGGTCACACAGTGAAGCAAATGAATTTGCTAAAGAAACATAATATATATATATATATATATATATATATATATTATATCTAATTAATATATTTCTTTCTTTAGAATATATATATATATATATATTTATATATATATATATATAAAAATATATATATATATTATAATATATTTTGACTGTTTAATGATGTGTGGTGATGTTTTATTCCTGACTATGTTTTTAAAATATTCCTAAAAGAGATATTTAACTTTGCAAGTGATACCAGCAAGCTGCAATAATAATGCTCACTCTTGTGGCCGTGAGAGATTGGTTTAATTAGCCACACAGTAATCTGCTATCCAAATGCATTTTTGAGGCATTTCCTGTAAAACTAATCTTTCCTTTACCTTACTATATATATATATATATATATATATATATATATATATATATATATATATATATAATCAGACATTTATATTACATGTCCACTGTATTATATATATCCCAGTGTTTGTAGTTCACAAAATACATATAATTCAAGGATGGAACCACATAGTAATATCATGTTTAATATCAAAATGTGCAGAATTATGTTAGCAATAATCCAGTGTTTGCATTGTCGCACATTGTGAAAAAAAGATATTAGCAATGCCGGATTTATGTTTAAATATAGTTTATAACAATGGGTTGATTTGAACTAATTATTGCAGAGAATACAGTGGCACCACCCACTGCTTGAATCAGCCAATGACCCCCAGTGAGCTGGAGATGTTCCGTCCCCGGCCAATGGAAGTAGATACAACTTGAAATTGTACACACCCATTATTTCACTGTATAAATTAGGCTCCTGGAATCCAGAGTGTGAGCTAGCTGTTATCCTACCAGTCATCTGGTGACGACTGAGCTCTGGATTAAAGGGATTGCACAGGCGAACGTAAGTTATACTGGTATTGTAACTCTGACTCTTTCTTGAGCTATATTGTACCACTGAATTGCTTGTAATATCAATGTTATATATTCTTTCAAAATCAATATTTACTTTTTGTGTGTTGGGCCACAGAAACTGTTGTGTGTGTCTATTTCTCACTTGCTATCACATAAAGGTTATTATACTGTGATATATATATATATATATATGTGTTGCACTGTAATTTACATTATAATTTGATATAAGGGTAGTAATTGTTATACATACTGTTAGTGTTACAGTTAGGAAAGGTATTGAGTATGCATCACACATTGTGTACACTGTGCATTCACATTTGCGCATCGTCATGCGCAAGGTGCGTCTACATGGTGTACACTGTGACTGCGTCAACAGACGTAGTGTGGGGTTAAATAGGATTCCATAAAATACACCCAGACCAACGTTAGTGAAAGGAGGGTCTGTACTAAGTCTGTCTGCTGGAAGATTAGCCATCTTCTGAGTTTGAGAAGCACCACGAAGTCTGCGACAGGTAATAAATACATTTGAAGATTGTGTTACTTACGCACCTGTTTGCTCCAATAATCCAGAACCCAGCTAATCGTAGAGATCCTTCAGTAAACAATCGTCCCTGGTGTATGACTTCACTGTGATAGTGCTGCACGATCAAAGTAGTTACGTGGTGACTTCCAGGCATTATTTATGGAGTTTTCTCATTTGATTTTAAATTTGCTTCTTGAAGACGACCTCCTACTCTCCATAAATCATTTTCATCGAGACATGGGTATAGTCTTTTTAAGACACTGTCTCTGGGAATAGGCTTTTTATTGCTAATGCAGTCGATCTCTCTTGCATTGGTTTGGTGCTGCACATCACAGATAATGAGGTTCTTAGATTGTTGTGTTTCTTCTGCTGTGTAAATATTTTGACAGTGATGCCAACCTCTACATTCATCCACCCTTAGAGATGTGGCATGTTTAAATGAACGGGCTATGTGAGTTAGGCAGGTAAATGCTCTAAGAAGTGATTTTCAAGTAGTGAATCTTTGGAATCTGTGTGGCTCAAATTGACAATGTGAGATCATGGTATGGATCGTAGTCACTTGTGGATGGATTTCCACATCTGTGTCTGCGTCTACTAGCTCAAACGTGTCACCTACAGGATTGTTCCCATCTGTTTTGCACAAGAACTCCGGTCCTCTGAGCCACGAAGTGTCTTTAAGGAGACTGGCTGAGACGGCTCTTGTAGCATCATCTGCAAGATTGTGAGCAGTAGATACATAGTGCCACTGTTTTGGATTGGTGGATCTCCTGATCCGTAGCACACGGTTGCTGACGTAAATATGGAATCATCTGGTCTCATTGCAGATGTATCCTAACACTACTTTACTGTCTGTGTAGAATTATGCTCCCGAGAGTTCAATTGGCAACTCAGATGAAATGAGCTCAGCTAATTCTACAGCTAGAACTGCAGCACAAAGTTCTAGCCTGGGTATGGTATGCTCTGGAAGTGGTGCTAACTTCGCTTTGCCCATGACAAACCCAATATGATACTGGCCTCTAATATCCACAGTTTTAACATATGCAACAGCGGCAATTGCTTGGATTAAAGCATCAGAAAATACACATAGTCTCTGGTTTTGTACTTCTGTAGTAGTCACAGGAGCATATGAACGTGTAATATAAAGGTTGATTAAGGTGGACAGAGAACTTTTCCACTCCCCCCACAAATCTCTTTTCTGAGAAGACAGTGGCATGTCCCAGTCAGATGACTCGCAGGTTAGGTCTCTGAGCAAGGCTTTACCTTGGATAGTGACAGGAGCAGCAAATCCTAAGGGGTCATACAAGCTGTTTATAACAGACAAGACACCTCTGTGGGTGTAAGGTCTTTCCTCATTGTTCACTTGGAAGGTAAAGGAGTCAGATTTTAAGTCCCATAAGAGTCCGAGACTACGCTGAGCTGGTGGAGAATCGGTTCCTAAATCTAAATCCCTTAAGTCACTGGTATGATCTTGAGAAGGGAAGGCTTCCATCCCTCTTTTAGTGTTGGAAGCTATTTTGTGAAGCCTGAGATTAGAGCAGGCAAGTATTTCCTGAGCTCTCGTGAGGAGGCTGATTGCTGTCTCATCCATTGGCATAGATTTTAAACAGTCATCTACATAGAAATCTTTTTCCACAAGTTGTCTAACATCAGAACCATACTCTAGCTCGCCCTCTTAAGCTGAACGTCTGAGTCCGTAGATGGCAACTGCAGGGGAAGGGCTGTTACCAAAGATGTGTACCCTCATGCGGTACTCTGCAATATCTTTAGAGGGGTCATTGTCTCTAAACCAAAGGAATCTTAGGAAATTCCTGTCACTTTCCCTCACGAGGAAGCAATGAAACATTTGTTGAATGTCAGCTGTGAAGGCAATAGAGTCCTTACTCCAAGAAGTTTGTTGTTAAGGTCTGGTTCTGTCAGGAGAACATCATTTAAGCAGATGCCTTCGAACTTGGCACTGGAATCAAACACGACTCTGATCTGACCTGGTTTCTTTGGGTGGTATACTCCAAACATTGGTAAGTACCAGCATTCGTCTGTGTCTTTAAAAATGGGAGCTATCTCAGCATGACCATTCTCAAATATCTTGTCCATGAAAGAGAAGAAGTGATCTTTCATTTCTGGTTTCCTGTGAAAGTTGCGTTTTAGTGACGAAAAGCGTTTAAGTACTTGTTCTCTGTTGTTAGGTAGGCACCGTCTGTGTGTTTTAAAGGGTAGAGGTGCAACTCAGCTGTTGGCATCATCTTTGACAAGTTCTCTTTTGATTATTTTCAGGAATAGATTGTCCTCTGTGGACATTGCCACTTGGTCATCCCTTTTTGTTCTTTGAAAGACTGTGCACCCCAAATGTTCTTGGTAGCTGTCACAGATGTGGTTGTCACTAGGAGAGTCTATGACAGTGCAGTGTGGTAGTTCCTTTATGAGGAAGTGGTTGTGACATGGTTGAAATAGAGAAAGGCGCCCATTTTCTAATGTACAGGTAAGCATGCTATTGACAGTAGCTGGTTTATGCACATTTTCAAGACATACTTCTCCTATTATGACCCATCCTAGGTCTAATCTTTGAGCATAAGGAGCATTGTGTGCACCGTTAATCTGACTTCTGCCATGGTGGACTCATAAGATACAGTATCTCTTCCAATGAGTAGAATTATCTGGGCTAGTGGGTGCAGTTCTGGTATCAGATGTGCTATACGTTTCAAATGTGCATGATGGATATCTGCATCTGGTGTAGGGATTTCAGACCTATTATTGGGGATCTCATTGCATTCAGTTTGCATTCAGTGATAGTGGGTAAGAGAAGGCATGTCTTTCTGTCTATGGACTCGACTTGATAGCCGATTGCTCTCCTCCCCATTGTCTCAAAACTCCCTGCACAAGTCCTTAGGGGGTATGGAGTACTGGGTCCTTTGATGTTAAAGGTCTCAAAGAAGGTTGATCTGGCTAGAGACTTGTTACTTTGATCATCTAGGATTGCATAAAGTTTGACAGCTTTCTGTGGTTGGCCATTGGGGTAGACTCTGACTAAACAGATTATAGAGCAAGATCTGCTGCTAATAGTGTCTTTGCAGACTTCAGTACATTGTGAAGTTATCTCTGGTATGACTGCAGTAGTGTCTCTTTGCTCCACACTGAGCTCCCCGCCATGCTCTGTGTCACCATAATTGTGTTGTAAAGTCAATGGGGAAGGTCCAGGGTGTAGAGCTGTGTTGTGTTCTGTGCTGTGACATTCTATGCAGTTAGCACTAACCTTACAATCCTTGGCAAGGTGGGTTGTAGAAGAGCAGCACTTGTAGCAGATGCTGTTTTCTCTCAGGAATGCTTTGCAGTTCTCCAAAGACTTTTCTCTGAAGGCTCTACATTTCAGGAGAGGATGCGGTTTGTTATGCAGAGGATACTGCTTGGCAGGATCTTTATCTCTGTTTTCTTGGCGAGTAGAATGTGTAGACCTGTGGGAAGAATCTGTATAATGTACATTAGTCTTGTGAACTGCGACTGACATTTTGTTGGGGTTAGGTAGAATAGGGGTTGAGCTAGTCAGAGTAAAGGCAAAACTAGGATCATTCCTGGTCTTAGCTTATTGGTGCACGAAGTCCACAAAAACAGAGAATGGTGAAAATGGCACGTTGTGCCACTGCTTATATTTGGAACCATGGATGACCCATTGCTCCTGTAGATTGTAAGGTAGCTTTTGCACTATAGGGTTAATGCCTCTGGCTGTGTCGAGGAAGGCAAATCCTGGTAAGTCTCCCTCACACTTGGTTGCCTGAAGCTCTATTAATAGGTCACTTAATTCTCTTAGTCTCTGATAGCTTTTGTTAGGTAACCTAGGGAAATCATCAATTCTTTTGAATAGTGCATTTTCTATTATCTCTGGTGAGCTGTAGCACTCATTTAATCTATCCCAGATCATTTATCATTTTAAGGCCATTCTCAGGGTGGTTAATATTGATCACTCTTAACCTTCTAGCATGTTCAGCGGATTCATTCCCAAGCCATTTAATTAAAAGGTCTATCTCTTCGCTATGTGAAAGGCCTAACCCTCTTATTACATTTTGGAAAGAGGATTGCCAGGATCTGAAGCTCTCAGGGCGATCATTGAACTTTGAGAGCCCTTCTGTGACCAGCTCACAGTGAGCAAGAAACTTGGCAAAGTCTAATGTGTCTTGATTGGCTCTAGGAGATGCTGTTTGTGCATTAACATGGTAGGTAAATGGTGCGTGGTCATATCTATTAGGATTGTATGGTACCTGTTGGCTTGTATCATACCACTTTTGTGTACAGGTAGTTGTGCCTTTGTTGTAGTTTGCAGATTCAGACACCTGGTGTGGGGGAGAGTTATCCCTCATGGGTTCCCTGTGTCTAGAATTCTCTTGTTTGCAAGTTTGCAGTTCACTGTTGACTAGTGGGGGCGCTGCATAGTATGTTTGGCTTATTTCACTGACGAAGTCTGAATGCATGCTTTATACTGATTGAGGTTTGCTACCCATTTTGGATGCTTGATTGACACATTCTGATGTGTGTTGCAATGAATTCTGCGATCCAAGCTCTGCGTCAAGCACATTGATCCTCCTTAAATCGGGGAGTTCTACAGACTCTAAGAACTCTGCTTCAGCTATAGGAGCTGCTGCTTCCTTCTTGGCAGTGAGCTTCCCACTAATTGCTTCTAGGCGGTTTTTCTCTATACCTCTTTCTGCATCCAGACGTGATCTCTTCATAACTCTTTCTGCTTCCAGACATGACCTCTCCATATCTCTATCTGCTTCCAGACGTGATCTCTCTATTCCCTTCTCTGCTTACAACGTGATTTTTCTATTTTCAATTGCATCTCTTGTTCAGCAAAGGTGGCCCGCACTTTTGCAGCTTCCGCTTTTGCACGTGCAATTATGGCTGCATTGCTGACAGATAAAGATTTGGAGGAACTAGAGACTTGGGACCTTGTTTTGTATGAAGATGCCGTTTTCTGTGACATGATGATGGAATGGAAATGCTTGACTGTGTAGAGGCTGCTGTATTGCAATGTGCAGGTAACTGAGCTGACACTGTAGCAGGTCTCTGAGTAGCCTTGGGACTGTTGTTAGGCTGTTTGACTGTGCAGAGACTGTTGTCTTGCCATATACAGGTGGCTGTACTGACAGTGTGAAATTCCTGTGTAGTCATTGGCGATGTTCTAACATGTTTCGCTGTACCAGATGACAGTGTTAGGACACCACCTTTACCTGTCAAGTGACCCCACCAATAGCGGCATTGCTATACCAATTACCCTGTACCAACTTACCGGATTGATTTCCACTGGGACTCTTTTTTTTTTGCATCAATTGTTTCTCCACATCCTGGATCTCAAGAGAGGTATACACCGTGAACTCTGGAGGACTCCAAGTACAGCATACCAACCGTGTATGTAAATAGGAGCATCCCTCTATCGGTGCCAGGAATGGTAACTATACTATGAACAGTTCTATACATGACTGACACAAGTGTCATTTGCTGACTATTGACTATCTATACAGGACAGTCCCAGTGAATATTTATGCAAATGTGATTCATTGCCTATATGGTCACCAGCCCATCTGGGAGTATTATAGGAACAGGCATTATATTGGTGTGGACTCACATCAGGGTGCAACATTGGTTCATTTTTTTATTTCTTTTTATCTGTTTTTCGTACTGAATTTATATTGTGTTTTTGCATATCATATTTTATTAAAGCAACTTGAGTTGTTAATGAAAAAAGTATCTATTTCTGAATATCCATCATCAGTGCTACTACGCATCTTGTTTTTTGTAGATTAATTAAAGCTACTGTAATTGCTGACTGTTTGCTGCTATTCTGCCCTTTTGTACTTTGTTCGTAAACACTTTCCACGGACTTTTATAAGCTGATCATGCTTCATCGAGTGTAATGTAGGGAGTGGCATGTTCTGAAGCTTTGCACTGTTATGCAAAATCCTATCTACCTTTTCAGCTGCAACACTGATCGGACACGTATTTCCAGGATGTCGGAGCAAATAAGCATCCTGCCTGCCACCGCTGAAGACTACGAAGAGTTGATGGCCATCTCTGTTGGAATATATAATGGAACGGACTACCTGCCTTGCACGTACCATGAGTGGCTGGAGGACCCACGAAGGAGGATGTTTGTGGTCAACTGTGAGGGCAAAGTTGTGAGTATGACAAAATGCGATTCGCCTCAAGTTAGACTTGCTGGCCTAAAACGCATTTTCATATACAGTAAATTGGCCTTGGTTTCCATTTATTTATTCCCTGGGATGCTTTATATTGTCCGCCACCACCCCACGTCCGTGCAGCTGTCCGTACCTCATCTGCAAAAAAGTATTGGACCCTGGGCAAATGGGCATTAATTATTTCAGTTTTTGATATTTTGTATTGAGGAGAGATATAAAGTATGGAGGTTCCTCATCGCTGTGTATGACGTATGTGATGTGCACACAAGGGTCTTGCCGGCAGATGAAAGTGCATGGATGGGGAAGCCTAAATCATGCTACTTGTAGCCTGTTTCATCACCGTTCTATGGGCCTTATTCAGCGTGCACTGCTGAACGCAGATTTCCCGATGAACGGGAATCTGCACATGTGCGTGACCTGTCCTGCGCATTTGCAGAACGGGTGGGTGACTCCGCACGGAGACTGGCAGCAGACTGTCAGTGATTGACAGTCTGCCGCTCCCATTTGAGGGTGGGAAGGAGGCGGCAATGCCCTCCATTTGCTGCTGGTATTTCCCCATATAGGTGATTTATCTTTACATTAATATCTGTTCATTTGCCAAAAATGTAACCGAGAAGATACAGAAATAATTACCACCCATGTATCCTACCAGTAACAAAGCATGAATATGGATATAGCCTGCAGTTATGTCCCCCCGCCCCACACAGATGTTCTCCCATTCTCATTAGAAGTACAGATACAGACAGGGCCACTGAGATTTCAGGCCTTGATACTGGGAAAGTTGTGGCTACTACCGGGGTCACGGTAACTTCCTGTCATGCTGAATACTTTCATGGTGCATGCTGCTGTGTACCGGCGGCGTGTACACGGGTTGGAGGGGCATGGTCGCAGCATGCCAGGGGTTTGGTTAGGCCTCTGCAGCAGTCCCTGGCCCTTACAGAGACCTGGGTAATTTGCTCCTACTTCCCCCTACCCCTCTCGGTGACCCCAGATACAGTACAGATGTAGCAAGCAGTAACATGATGCCCACAGCTTCATGCTGCCATTACTGTAGTGCGCCATTGTGCTGCATCCTATCGTGTTTTGTCTCTAAGAAATTGTGTAACATTCATGGGCATATTTATTAATGATCGTATTTCAGACCCGATCTCCGTAAACTGATATTTATGCAATTCACGGCAATAAGAAATGATATATATGGCCCAAATGTACCACATGCAGGGGAGGAGCCCGTCCTTGCGATGGGTTTGGAGTGAACTGACCACATCAGCAGTCACTTTACTTCTATATCGGGACCCCCACAACGCTACTGTGCATGCAGGGTCTACAGAGCAGGCATGTGCGGCGCCCTTTGCTGGCGAGGGTTTTTTTTTTCATTGGGGGGAAGGGTCAAAGAAAGTGTTTTTCTTTTTGTTACACTGGAGTCCTCAGGGGGGAGTGCTCCAAAAGGAGCTAGTTGACCTGGAGCCGGCCCTGCTTAAAGGGTACAACAATATCCTAATTTAAGAGGACCGTCTCACGGAGCTACGGTTGGCATGTTCACCCTGGGATCTTTGATGGCATGTCCATAGCGAGCTGGTGATGCAGGCAGTGAAGGCAGGTGCCCCTGGGAAGTCAAAGGTGTTTTAAGATGAGGGTTGAATGCCTACTGGGTGCATAGCCCCACACAGGGGTGTTTCTAGAGAGGAGGGGGCCCGTGTGCAGTCTCCAAAATGGGCCCCCTCCTCTCCGCCCGGCGCCGGCAACACACTGAGCTGTGCGTGGCCAGCGTCAGAGTTATAGACTCTGGGCACTAGAGTGTGCCTAGAGTCTATAGTGTATGCACAGGTCACCGGGAAAATGGCAGTGGCGGCCATTTTTCCTGTATTGCGCATGCGCAAACGAGAGGAAAATGGCCGCCGCGGCCATTTTCCAGTCGTTTTACAGCGCCGGTCCCCCTGCCGATGTGGGACTTCGGAGAGGTAGGTAATATTATGGGTGCAGGGTGTGCAGTGTGGGGCCCCCCTGGACCCAGGGGCCCGTGTTCCCCGCACACCCTGCACCCATTATAGATATGCCCCTGGCCCCACACCTACTGTTATGCAGCCATAATCCCAGCGTGTCACAGCCATAGGTCCATCCCCAGAGTTTCATAATGCTGGGAGGTATGTATGCATGCTACCCAAAATGCAGATGCAGAAAATAAACACAAAGGCCATATTTATATGTGAAAGAGATACTGCTGTATTGTATCATTTTATAATCTTACTTCTAGAATGAACACGAGGTTCTATTCGTACAACGGGCACCAAGATCAGTCTCTAATAAAGTGGAAAACACTACAGCAGACATTCACAGCCCCCGTTCTGGAGCGCACATTACATTTGCAGTATTCTAGTGGTCACACAGGTTACTAATACCCCTTTTCCACCTAAATTCCGGGTCTGACCCGGAGTTGGAACAAAGGCCCTCATTCAGAGCCGTTCGCTATTTGCGGTCGTTCGTTCAAAAACAAGGGGTGGCTATTCAAATGATCCGTTCGCAAATTGCAATCTGTTCACGCCTCTAAGTCTGAACGAGCGAGCAAAACATACGCTCGTTTATTTGTTAAAAACGCCCCCTGGCCGCTCGCACCATACGTCATGTCCGCTATTTATTAGATTAATCGAGTACATCGACCAGCGTATGAACTGCTCGCTATTCTTGTGGTTGGTGTTTGCTACCACAAATTTGCGAGCAGTTCTGGCTATAAAATAACCCAGTGACGTGGTCAATGACGCTGCTGTATTAATTATGCACACCCATAATACGCCCGTTTTGACCTTTAAGCACGCCTGCGTTTGGATCTCCACTCCCCATTTTCAAGCACCTTCCCCTGTTACCACCCACATACGCCTCATTCTGTCACTCAAAATAGCAGGCACTCGCTATATAGCGTACAAACGATTTTCGGCCGCACTGACTGGTTCGCGCATGCGTACTAAAAACCGTACGCATGCGCAGATGTGCAAACATCGCTCGGAACGAGCGTACTGCCGCTAACGAGCGGCTCTGAATGAGGGCCAAAGTTCCTATCCGGATCAGACCCGGAATTTTGCCGGCGCCGACTCAAGATATTCCCGAGTCAGCGCCGCTCACACCGCAGTCGGGTCTGCATAGACCCGGCTTTTGCGGAGTGAAAGTGGTCGCTTGGAGATGACGTCATCTCCAAGCGCCACTGAAGCCGGACCAATCGGCCGGCTAGCAGCGCACTCCAGGTCATCGTGACCCGGAGTGTGCTGTTCTCATAGCAGGGTTTCACGGGCTACGCCCGTGTTAAACCCTACTAGTAACCTGGGTTGGATTGCCGGGTCACTCGACCCGGCGATCCAACTCTCTCCCCTTTTACACCAGGGCGCTGCCCGTTATAACCCTTCAAAAACCCGGGTTTTAGCTCCGGTGTAAAAGGGGTATTAGTAATTCCCTCGGAGGCTAGATAGTAAAGCTTCTATTTTTAATGCTTTTGCAGCTACATTGTGCAATATGTACAAGAGAACACATCCCTGGTGATTATACCAGAGTGCTGTCCACCAACCTCAGGATTTCCAGTCACTCATTCACCATTGTTTTCTTATTTGGGGTCATCACAGGACAGCCAGTGACACATTAGTTATAAAAAAGAGATACACAGACATTCCTCACTTAACGACTTCCGTTCCTACATTCCTAGGTCGTTAAATTAATTGGTCACTAAACGAGGAGCCAGGAGGTAATAATTTTTTTGTATTTTGAATAAAGAAAAGGTCTAAAGGAATATCAAACTTGATACTGTAACTGTTTTACTCTGCATAACTCTTACATACTGTACAGTACAATTAAAGTTATTAAATAAAGACATTCAGAATAACATTTTAGTAATTGTACTATGGGCTCCAGCTGGTCAGAGTGCTGGTCGTAAGTCCGAACGGTTGTTAAATGAGTAGGTTGTTAAGTGAGGAATGTCTGTATTAGCTGTCAGGGGCGTATCTACCCTTGGCCAGGATCGCACTTGCCAGGGACGCCAGCCGAGGAAGGGGCGCCACTCGGCGGTGCCACCCGCGGCCAAGGGATAGAATCACATAGTAGTTCAAACAGAACTACTTTCAGATTTCGTATCTCCTATCAACGTACTGGGGTATCATGGGAGCTGTAGTTTGAACCGGGCGCTCAGCTCGTTACTGGAGGCCACCGCCTGCTCATGAAGAACTACATTTCCCAGAGGCCTCCGGGCACCGCAGCTCGCTGCTATCTGGTGCCCGGCTCACAGGGGGATGGCTAAGCGGGTCTCCTGCTCCGCTCATAATACAGGTAGACTGGAGGCTGCAGGAAGATACAGCTGAGAAAGAAGGGAAAGAAGGCAGCTTTCAGGTACAGGCCCTGGGCCATGATGTGATGGGATAGCGGGGCTGGGATTGGGGGGTTGGTGTCTGCGGCAGTGCATCTATCTCATTACCAGGCTGTATTGCTTTATTGCTCTCTCTATATGTATTACACCCCCCTCACTGACTGCTACTTTATCCCCCCCCCCAACAGACCACTGCTCCCCATTCCTCCCCATGTAGGTACTATACCCTCTATCTCCCCCCTTCTCATTGACTATCGCTTCCTTCGGGGGAAAGGGGGTGTTCATCCCTATGTATGTGCTATACCCCCTCCCCTCCATCGACTGCTGCTCCCTCCTGAGGGGCTTTATTTCTCACAATGTAGTTACCCACCTCCTACCTCCTCACTGATTGCTGTTTGAGACTTTTATCCTCCCCATGTATATATTATACCCCTCCTCAATGACTACTGTTTACTCCTGGGGGGATTTATTCCCCTCTCTAGGTGGTATGTACTAATCTGTGATGCCATACAAACTGCTTATTATCTGGTACATACACTGTGTGTCGAGTATCGTGTATCAGGGGTACTACTGTGTAGAGTAACGTGTATAAGGGGTACTACTGTGTAGAGCAACGTGTATAAGGGGTACTACTGTGTAGAGTATCGTGTATAAGGGGTACTACTGTGTAGAGTAATGTGTATAAGGGGTATTACTGTGTGTTGTAATGTGAATAAGAGACATTACTATGTGGTGTAATGTGTAGAGACACTACTGTGTGGTGTAATATGAATAAGGGACACTAGTATGCGGCATAAGGTAAGTAAGAGACACTACTGTGTAGTGTAATTTGAACTTGGGAAACTATTGAATGGCAACGTCCCTTCCCCACAAGACCATGCCCATTTTTCAGACCGCGCTGTCCATATTTACAATATGAGGGGGCGCCAGTTCCTTCCTTTGCCAGGGGCGCTCGGACCCCTAGATACACCCCTGTTAGCTGTGGTTGGATTGTCACTAACTAGTATTAGGTAGAGAGAATAGGTCAATATGATATTCATCACACACCAGCAAAGCACTACCAAAAGCAGCGAGTACTTAAATCGCCATTGTGCATATGAAATCATTCTAGATTAAATGAGGATGTAAATCCCCATGTCATGAAGCGTTAGGAGCAGGCTTCCCACTAAATCCAGACACTGGGGAGCTAGAGAGACAGAAGAAGGCTGGCTTGAGCTGGAGAGACACTGGGTGGCTGGATCAGTAGAAATACAGGGAGATGAGGCTGGAGAGACACATGGGGGGAAGTGACTGGAGATTATCCACAACTGACAGGTTATTGGCACATTACTTAATCCTCTGCCCCCTCAGCTGTGCTACTGCGCATTTTACTGTAATCAATTTACTGTATATTTTTCTCCTATTTTGTAAAGATCACACTCCTGCAATATTGGGCGTCAGTATGGTATCTGAAAATAAAGAAAATACACCAGAATTTATAACGGGATGTAGTTTATATCCTAGCTGTTGGTATTCCAGCGCTCAGAATGGCGGCACCGGAATCCCGACATCAGTCAGTAACCCGGTGCCAGCATCCCGACGGTTAG
Organism: Taudactylus pleione; assembly: GCA_031769625.1. Taxonomy (NCBI): domain Eukaryota; kingdom Metazoa; phylum Chordata; class Amphibia; order Anura; family Myobatrachidae; genus Taudactylus; species Taudactylus pleione. Next base: position 9,822,581 of record JAUIMM010000391.1, read on the forward strand.
TATTGGGGTTAGGGTTAGAAACTAGGGGGAGGGTTAGGCGGGGGGGGGGAGGGTTAGGCACTAGGGAAGGAGGGTTAGGTTTAGGCTGAGGGGAGGTTAGGTTTAGGCTGCGGGGAGGGAGGGTTAGGTTTAGGGGTAGGGTTAGGGTACTTAGGTGTCAGTATCGGTGGATTCTGACCGCCTGGATCCTGGGTGGCGGCATCCCGTACTCAACTCTTTATAACACCGTGTGACTCATCCAGAGACGGATGCAATTGCAATTTGTGTCTTTTTTCCCCTGAAGTTGAGATTTTTGTCAACGGCATAGTGTTGGAATAGATCATGAAGGGCTACCGGGGGAATGTAGCCAGACACCACAGGGGGGATAGCCAATCACCACAGAGGCATGGCTAACAATTACCAGTCGACTGTGCATTCGGCACGGTTTTGCTGTGCACGCGCCAAGGTACCTTTGATATGCCGCTTGCTGTGAGGCTTACTTTGCAAAGTGATTGAGTCAGGGAACATTTGTGGGAGGTAACGGGGAGTGGCGGTAAACACAGGTGTGTCCTGGCCATTTACGAGGTGTGCCGTAGCCTGCGTCTGCGATCACATTATGCAGTAGAGACTCCTCAGTTCAGGGGGTCATTCTGTGTGACCACAGGGCTTAGCAGATGGGCGATTATTGAATGAACTGCGACAGTGGTTGAGTATTTGTACGCACTTGCTTGGATCTGCGAAACTGCCGCTGATCGTTTCAATACATTTCCAGCCGGCTACGGCATCACCATATTTTCACACAGCAGCTGCAAATGCATTAGTGTACATCTCTGAATCAGGCCCTTAGCCCCAGGCCCGACTGTATGGGATTTTTTTCTCATACCCAGGTCTGCCTACAGAACTGAGGGGGTGATTCAGCTGTTGTTAGGAGCTGCAATAGCTGTAATATAGTAATGCATGATACCTCCTGCATGCATTACTGATCCGAGCTGCATCCTTGGATGCGTCTGCTCATCAGCGTGTCCTTTGACCGGGCTGAGTTGCCCCATGAGGTCTTGCGAGCCTGAGTTGGTCTGAGTTGACCCATGAGGACTTGTGGGCCACTTTTGGTAAGCAGAACTGGCGCTGCGGGATGAACCACAGCGCCAGTCTTGCGATGGAGATCCTGGCCTCTTCCCTTCCCCACCAGTCTGCCAGTGGAGATCCTGGCCTCTTCCCTTCCCCACCAACGGCGGTGACCCGCCTCCTTTTTGGGAAACGGAGGCCCTCGCTGCCTCCTCCCCGTCCAGAAATGGAAGCAAACTGACAATCAAAGACAGTCTGCTACCACTCTGTGCACGATCACTCAAGACCCATTCTACTCATGTGCAGAAAGGGACCTGCACACTCGCGCAGATTCCCGATCACCGGGAATCTGCTTTTAGCACTTAATCAGGCCTTAAGTTACAGTTGAATTTTATAATGTGATATACAGTGGTGTATTTTATATGGTTGGTATATGTGTCTCACTGAAGTCCTTTCCCCCAGGTGGGCTTTCAGTCGTTCTTGCTGGTGGATGGTGGAGTTACTGTGGTGATGGAAGGTCTTCGGGTGGCCCCCTGGCTGAGAGATCGTGGGGTGGCTGGTGTCATTAAAAAATTCACCATAGACATCCTGCGTTCTGACCACCCTGAGGTTAGAACAGTCCGTCTGACCCGTGCAGAGAATCCTCCGCCCTCCCTACTAAAGAAGTACACCCTGATCAACACCAAGGTTACGGTCATCTCCTTTTCTCCATTCTCTCTGCGTATACATAACTTAGCATAGGCTGCACTTCCAGTTTCCGCATAGTATGTCTCTGGCCAAAATGTCAATATTAAGTCGATATGAGAATGTTGACATTTAGCATGTCGACAGCAATGTAATGTTGATATTGTTGCAATGTTGGCACTGTCTTTTTACTGTCTTTCTATCCCTAACTTTAACCCTCATGCCAACCCTAACGGTAACCTTAATGGTAACCCTAACTCTAATGGTAACCCTAATCCCAACAGTAACCTTAATGCTTACCCTAACTGTAACCCTAATGCTAACCTTAATAGCAACCCTAACTCTAATAGTCCCCTAATGCTTACCCCAACAGTAACCCTAAACCAAACAATAACCCTACTGTCAACACTTAGACAATGTCAAAGTTTTCCAAATCAAATGTCGACATTAATGATGTTGATATTTGACTCATGTCAACATCATGAATGTCGTCCTTCTCAAGTTAACATTGTGACTGTCGACTTGGTGATTGCATTCCACAATTCCACCTAAATACCCACAACTTAGAATACGGGTAAATGCTCTGTTACTACCCAGTTATGCCCTCGCCGCCGATAGAGGAGATGCATCCTATAGTTGGTCATAGTCACGTATGCCTAGCTATGGAACATGGGCAGTGATAAAAATCGCCATGTCCATCCGCAAAACAGAGAAGCCTGCAACTCAGACTCCGCCCCTTTGTCAGCACTCATTGAGGCTTTCCTCACCAGAACGTTCTCTTATATGCTATGTTCACCAAGCTTGCTGTGCAATATCTTCCATAAAACCAGTCCTTTATCTCTTCACATTTACTTGCTCCACACCCTATGACTGACGTTTGTTCTTTTACATCTTCACCATGTTCCCCATTAGGCTGTCATTTCGGTGCTCCTTCCCTTCGACCAGCTTGAAGCATCACTGAAAGTACTGGAAAGTCGAGTGGGCCAAGTGGAAACAACCAAAAACCACTCTGTCCTTGGACCTACTGAGGTGCTTAATCTTTTTGAGGATGCTAAGATTGAAGAGCTGCTTCCTGGGAAGAGACTGATCCAGGACTGGCTTCCGCTAACTACCCACAGGGCTAACTTGGAGCTACTTCTAGAACGGGGGATCGTTTGGATCTACTCCCACCAAAGTGATCTCATTTCTTCCCCCAATAATAACACGAATAGTGACCCAAACAGCTCTCAGTCCAGCCATGAACACAGGGAGGTCACCAAATTTACTCCTTCATCTGACTTCGCATCTACGAATATTCCTGCTCCCCTTCTCTCGTCAATAAATTACTCTTCCCCTGCTTTCCTCAGTCTTGGCAGTCCACCATACCCCGTTCCTTTAGCAGAGGGCATGCACGTCTTGGAAATTGACCTGTTTGGAAATGACCCAGCATGCGCCAAGATCCATGTCCTACAGCAATTACAGAAGGGGATCCAGGCTCTGCCTGCAAAGTGTGATATGATTTTCGGCATGTATGCAGAAGAGAAGCTGCGGCCTGAACTCAACAACCTGTTTGAAGGGTTAACTCCATTCAACCGAATGAGAGAACAGCTACTGCTAGAAATGAACATCTAGGGGTTTTACTGTCAACTTGTGAAGACCATCTGTATAACTCAGAAATTTATTGTGCAGGATCTATGGGTACAATAAGGTTAAAACATATGTGCTTGCTCACAACATAGACAATATATCACCCTTTAATTGTACAAAGGTAGGTGAAAAGTAACATATTTACCTACTTTTGAAATTAAGTTACAAACCCATTTATCATTCATGTAAAGCGGGAGACATCACTGATATTTCTTGGTTACAATTCTCCCCTGAAAATTTCGACTGTCCCCATACTTGAGCGCTGGACACTGGGATGAGAATGCGGACAGGGAGAGCTGGACACTGGGGAGAGGATGTGGGCAAGAAGCGCTGGACACTGGGGAAAGGATGCAGACATGAAACACTGGGGAGAGGATGTGGGGAGGGATAGCTGGACACTGGGGAGAGGATACAGGCAGGGAGAGCTGGACACTGGGGAGAGGATGTGGGCAAGAAGCGCTGGACACTGGGGAAAGGATGCAGACATGAAACACTGGGGAGAGGATGCGGGGAGGGAGAGCTGGACACTGGGGAGAGGATACAGGCAGGGAGAGCTGATCACTGGGGAGAGGATGCGGGCAGAGAGAGCTGGACACCGGGGAGAGGGTGCGGGCAGGGAGAGCTGATCACTGGGGAGAGGATGCGGGCAGGGAGAGCTGGACACTGGGGAGAGGATGCGGGGAGGGAGAGCTGGACACTGGGGAGAGGATACAGGCAGGGAGAGCTGGACACTGGGGAGAGGATGCGGGCAGGGAGAGCTGGACACTGGGGAGAGGATGCGGGCAGGGAGAGCTGTACACTGGGGAGAGGATGCGGGCAGGGAGAGCTGGACACTGGGGAGAGGATGCGGGCAGGGAGAGCTGGACACTGGGGAGAGGATGCGGGCAGGGAGAGCTGTACACAGGGGAGAGGATGCGGGCAGGGAGAGATGGACACTGGGGAGAGGATGTGGGCAGAGAGCGCTGGACACTGGGGAGAGGATGTGGGCAGAGAGAGCTGGACACTGGGGAGAGGATGCGGGCAGGGAGAGCTGGACACTGGGAAGAGGATGCGGGCAGGGAGAGCCGGACACTTGGTAAATGATTCCAACGAGGAAACTGGGGAGAAGTGGGCAGGGAAAGCAGGGAGCATGAACCCTGGGGAGAGGATGTGGGCAGGAATATCATAGAGCGTGGACACTGGGGAAAGAATACATGGAAGGGGGGGGAGCAGACACCTGGCAGAGGATGCATGAGGGAGAGGGATAGTTGGGGAGAAGTGACACAGACAGCCCCATAGACATAGATCAGAGTCACCTGGAGCCGGGAAAGAAGCGGCATCAGTGAGAATGTCCCCTGCAGACAAAGGGACAGACCCCTGCACTCAGCACCAGTGCATGGCTGTCAGTACAGATGAGACGGGCAGCGTGATGCTGGTGAGCCGGCTCCTGCAGTGCTGGGTAGAGGTGACTGGAGCGGGCAGCGGAGGAAGCAGGGGAAGTATCTCACACTTCCGAAAAGCCATCTCCGCAGAAGGAGCAGATTTCTGGAAGTGATAGTTTAGTAAAGGAGGCATGATAAATGCCTCAGATATTTACACTGAACTTGCTGTGAGTTCAAAACAGAATTATCACATGACATCATTTTTATCTTGATGAATAGGCCCCAGGCTGAGAGAATATTGTTTCCATTCTACTTGTTTCACGACTGTAGTAGATGCATGCAGTGCAGATACACTTTTGTGGTGTCACAGGAGGTCTGGTAGGACTGCTCTACATCGCTATAAGTGACTCACAGTCCCTGTGTGTAGTATACCACACTTCCAGCAGTCCCTGTTGTTTTAGCCATAACATTATACAAACTTACTTTTAATTGTATCCATTGAATCTATGACACCTCCTTATAGTGTAGTCCATGAGATACAGGACTGTCCCCATCTCATATGTCATTCCTTTATGACACATCTTATAATATGTACAGGACCGTTCCTAGCAGAAGGTGGAATGAGAATTTTCAGCCAGCAGAATACCAGTGGCCGTATGTACAAGGCTGTCACCACTGGGCCAGGCTGTCTCCTCAATTCCACCATGCATACGTCATCACTGATTCTAACACTTGCAATTAAGTCTCAATATCCATATCGGTTTCATTGCAAGTGGGTCCAACTCTATAGTCAGGACCTGGCTTTAACCAAAATGTCCCTTTGGCCAGCAACGGTGGGAACCAAATCCACAGCAAAGGTACATTTGTTCTTGGTAGCGTTCTGTCCATGATTCACCAGTACAGTAGCTCTGATAGGAGCTTGTAGCGAAATCCCGGCCTTACCACACCATTCATTCCTCTGCTAACTGGGCAGGAACCATGTCCAATGTCCTCCAGCTTCATGGGCACAAGGAAAAAAGGTCCATAAAATCTAAGATCTGATCGCCAACACGACAAAAAGCCCAACAGTAATCGTGACAGTGCTGTCAGGTCCATGTACAACTCCAGTCAGGTAGGCTTGGATTAAGACACCACAGATCTTGGCTCAATTTGGTGCCTGCTGATTGAGTAGCTATCTGGTCACCTCCTCCTGGTAACCTGATCATTTATGGTACAATGCTGTAGGGTCCATTGGGAAGGTCGGCTAAGGGCAATCTGAGGGAGGTCGTGTAGATTAAAAAGAAAATCATGGTAGGAACTGGTCAACCTGGACCCTGTCCCAAAATAAACCCTCCGCAGTCTTTCTGTGGCAAATGGATCTTGAGCTTACCAGCATGCGTTAGCAGTGTGACCACAACACTTATGTACACACATATGATCGTATGAAATGCATACACTACTATAGTACTGGAGAGAGAATGTCAAGTGGGATTAACCTTCATTTTCAACTGTGCCCAGTACCCGGCTGTTACTACATGGTGGAGCTCACATAGGATTATTATACATCTGTAGTGCATACCTAATTACATATAAGGAATTATTTCCCATCTCCTATAGACAAGTGTTTCCCGATGCTTGAGAAAAATAATGACTTTTACTGAAACGCGTTTCTGCCATGTTGTACAGTATACCCAGGGTCTGCAATTACTGCACTTATCTGCTTATGCACTAAATTTGTCTAGATTAACCCCCTCCCTTCCATGCACCTTGCATTTTGTATATCACTGCTTTGAGATGGAAATTACGAGACCATAAGCATTTTCCATAAATAAAATAAAAAGTGAAAGCAGTAATTTATGGGTCTTTATACATCCTATGTTTCTCTACCTTATACTTCTCTACATACCTATCCCGATCCTATCCTTCTCATGGTAACCTTACCCTTAATAGCTGAGTATAGAATTAACACGATGCTGGGGGTCTGGGCACTGCAGTGGCATCACAAGAGGGGTGCGGGGGATGCGGGCTGCACCCGGGTGTCAACTGCCGAGGGGTGACACCAAGGTGCAGACTGACACTCCCCCACAGTGACAGGAGCCGGGTGCTGCACTGTAGTATTAAGTGCAGCACTCGGCTCCTGTCACTGTGAGGGAGCCGGCACTGCAAGACAAGGCAGTCACCACGCACCCCCGTTGGTAATATTAGGAATGGGACCAGGGGGATTCGGGTGACAAGGCCACGCCCTTCTTATGAGGCCACGCCCCCTTTGGGGGGGCACGCGCTCACAACGTCCCTCCCTGCACTGAGTGACACCATGGGGATGGACACCACTGGGGCACTGGATCGCCATATCCCATTAGCAGAGGGATGTAATTTGTAGCAGAGTGTACAACAGACAATGGTGGATAATGAATTGTCCCAGATAGCTTGGTAAACCAGGGTATATGTGATGGTACATGTTGTGCAGTTGTTTGGTGCTGGTGGTGGTTATTCCACACGTGATATAACTTAACGAAACAGCAGGTAGCAAGTGACGTAGGGATATAACAGGCACAGTTGCAAAGAGTAGAAGCAGCCTGGAGCCCCCTGGGTGTTGTAGTGCACCAGGAGTCTATGTACAGCACTAACATACATCCTTATACTAACATGTGACTACAGAGCCAGAAATACACAGTTAGTCATCAGCAGAGTACGCCTTCAAGATTGCATGGTCCAGTGATGTACATGTCATATATTTCTACAGTATATTCAATGCTATACAAAGTGTTTCACTACACGCAAGGGAGAAGCACAGAATAAAGGTACAGATTTGCTGCATCACCAAAAGGAAATGAGATAACTACCAAAAAAGATCTTACAATTAAAACAGCATACTGAAAAAAAAAAAAACACATTTAAACTCCCTAGACAGACTTACGAGTGGAGCTCTGAAAAGTGAGTTGAAGTGATTACTCAGGTAAGAGCAAGGTTTTCTAATAAGAGATCCTCATGATGCACAATGATTACAGAGAGCTATTTGGAGTCTCCATCTGACAAACCCAACAATGGGCAGGAGGCAGACGTTGGTGACCCAGCATATGCTAGTCCCTTTACAAGTATATGTCAATTACCTCAGCAAGTTTCCCTGACTGTGATTTACCGCCGGACGCATGCGCGGCGGTTGGAATCCCGACAGCGGCATCCCGGCAGAGGAGGAAATCCTGATCGTCCTAAGGTAAGTATTGTCTAACCTAATTCCATCCCCTATCCCTAACCTTCCCCCCCAGTGCCTAACCCTAATCCCCCCTCTAAGTGCCTAAACCTAACCCCCCCTTCCCCGCCGCCTAAACCTAAGTCCCCCGGGGAATGTGCCTAACCCTAACCCCCCCCAGGGGTGCCGAACCCTAACCTCCTGGGGGGGTGCATAACCCTAAATCCCCCCCCGGAGCCCCTAACCTAACCCACCCCCCCCTGCGGCTCTCCGCGCTCGGCACCCGGCATCACTTCAATCGGGATGCCGGGCGCCGGTCTCCCGGCATCTGTAAAATGATGGGCGTCTAGATTTAGACGCATGTCAATTAACCCTCGCCGGGATTAAGCGGACGGGAAGCCGGCTGGTGAGATTAGGTCCGCCAGCTTCCCGACTGCATACCTGTCAGAGCGCTGTCATTTTAATACCATGCTTATTTTACTGCCACCACCGATGGTACTAACACAAAAAGGGGCCACAGGTCCCCACCTCTATAATAACTGCGCAGTCACGGTGACACCACCCCCCTCAGTAAGCTGGCCTGCCCACTGCTTCTAGCAATTAGCACAGTTATAGCGTAACATCTATTCCAATTGCGCAGGCTCGGCATCACAGACTACCACACAGATTACTGGGATGCCCCCAGCTTCTAGCAATTACTAATAGATAAAGAATAGTCCTAGCGGCCTAATAATCTCTTCAAAGACTGGGCTTTGGAACATACAGTATATGCAAAGAACTAATAAAGAATACTTTATTTACAAAAGGTGTACAATGCTTAGTTAAAAAGAATGTTACAAAGAAAAATGGTTACAAAGTACATACCTGTATTGCAATTTTCAAATAAAACAGAATAAATGTACAGGATTAACACTCAAAATCTACGGGGTGGGGCACAGCAGGAGTCATGGAACAGTCCCTCAATCAGAGTGAGCCCAAGAGTTTGAACCCAGGACTCCAGTAACTTTTATCCCCTGTGCATAATCAAGTGTTTGCTGATTGGCTGACAAGTTTATTAAATCTATGATCCTCAGTCACATTTAACTTAAAGCCAAATAATTCTTTATAACACCCCCAGTGGAATGACTACCGAAGATATTGGGTGTTCACATTAATATCTTCTATTTTTAGCTGTCATATGATTGTAAATATCACGTGTTTGTGATGGTGCATTGTTGAGATATCTCTTATCTTTGAAACTGTACTTCTATATGATTTGCAAATCGCACCCAGCTAGGGAATAGATGTGATACCTCTTTATGGAAAGTTGGACGCTCTTAGTTATTATAGAAAGATTAATTTTTCATCCTAAACCTCATCAAAGACTTTTGAATCTCTGCTTACAGTATGTGTAATCACACCTGAAGGCCAGACTGAATACATGCTGGTTTGTTACCATTTTTTGCAGGGGCCTGCTGTGTATGCTCTAAGTAATCAGTATGGGGCCCCAGGGTTTCCTGGTCATAGCATGCCCTCAAAGAGATGCCGTACATGACCTCCAAACATCCTCTCCTGAGTGGAATTAACATGCTAATGAAAACTTGGCCTGGCTCTTAATTCAGTCACCTGTGATAGTATGACGCGATTTAACAAAAGACTCTTCCTAAGCCACTTACGCTTCAAAAGAATAGTTATCCAGTGAGTCATAGGCATTAGCATCCCATTGATCTGTGAGGAGCCAGAGATATACAGTACATCAACAAGGAAACATAATTCACCAAATCCTAATAGCTATATTTCTGACAGTATATTGTAGTATATTCAGTGACGTGCGGTGACTGAGGTCAATGGCACACATGGTGATGGGTCTGAGGGCCTGATTCAGAGCCGCTCGTAAGCAGCCGCTCGTTCGCTCCGAGCGATGTTCGCACATCTGCGCATGCGTATGGGTCGTAATGCGCATGCGCCAACCAGTCATTGCGGTCGGAAATCGCGCGCTCGTAAAACAGTGAGGGGCTGCTAATTTGAGTGACAGAATGAGGCATTTGTGGGTGGTAACGGGAAGGTGCTTGAAAACGGGGGAGTGGAGATCCGAACGCAGGCATGCCTAACGGTAAAAAGGGCATTTCATGGGAGTGCATAATTAGTAAAGGAGCGTCATCGACCACGTCACTTGGTTGTCTTTTAGCCTGAACTGCTCGCAGTGATAGCGGTAGGAAAATCCTACCACAAGAATTGCGAGCAGTTCATATGCCTTTCGATGTACTCGATTAATCAAATAAATAGCAGAGATGACGTATGATGCGAATGGCCAAGGGGCGTCTTTACAAAATAGCGAGAGCATGTTTCGGACGCTCGCTCAGACATAGAGGCGTCAACAGACCGCAAAGAGCGAGCGCTCAATTTAAATAGCCGGCCCCTTTTTCAAATAGCATACAGGTCTGAATCAGGCCCTGAGTGCTGGGAGCCTGTCTCACCCCCTACTCACTGTAACTCTCCCCTCACTACCCTAAGCTTCAGTGTCCATTGATTCTCCTACCTGCATCACTGTGTCTTCTCTTGCTTCTTAAGACTGTGCACCAATCTCTAAACACTGTAGTGCACTTCCTGGCAGTATTACACATCCAAGGTGTCCATCAGTGCTCAAGGCCTGCCACCCATACTCAGAGGCATGGCTCTATTAGCACTCTTTTTGTGCAGCTTACTGCCCATTGTGTAGCCCCGCCCCCAGCTCTGTAAGCAGTGTTTAGCTATACAGAAGCGAGGCTGAGCTGTTGCTGCCTCATCTCTCATCTCCCTGCTGTCCCAGGCTGCTCCACAAAGCTGGTGAGTGTTAACTAAATTATAAAAATGATTACAATAAACAAAGAAGATGTTTATAAGTTATACATATCTTCTTTGTATTCTTCTAATCATCTTTATATCAAATCTAAGGAGTATATCAGGGGAAAGCTCTGCCTCCCTGACTGCACATCCCTGAGTATAGAATCCATTTCTAGAACTGTTTTTCGAACATAAGGGTAATGAAACAGTTGTAAAACAGACCAGCATGCCGGCATACCTCTTGCCAGGATATCACCAAACAGGACTCTTGCCTAATTTTTTAAATCCCCACTTTTCTGTTAAATTGCTGGTGGTTTGGAAGATTTTGTGGTTTTGAAACCACTGCACATCAATGATCATGGCTGGTGATTTGCTTTTGATATTAGGAGAAGGATATAGGGGGAGATGTACCAAGGCTTGGAGAGAGATACAGTGGAGGAGATGCCCAAAGCAAATCAATTAGCTTCTAACTGTCATTTGCCTGGCACAGTCTTTGTAATGACAGTTAGAAGCGTATTGGTTGCTTTGGGCAACTTCTCCACTCTGATCTCTCTCAAAGGTTTGATACATCTCCCCTAGATGCAGAGGCCAGGAGAATCATAGGTATAACAAGATAGAGGGAGGTCTGGCACGTAGGAAATGAACCACGAGAGAACAGTGCCACGAAGGCCAACGGAACAGTATCTATGCTTTCCTCAATGTGGGCCATCACATTGGTAGTCAATTTGCTGATCCTATTCCTCATATTGAGAGATAGGGCCAATCACATTTGTGGCACAGCACAAGTCCTCTTTTTAGGTTTACTTTACCAAATCTAAAATATCTTGTGACTTCCAGAAAGAAATAATTAATATGGAGCAAAGCCCAACCAAGGAGCACGTACCTTTCATTGTCATACTCCTACAAAGCGCCTGTATAAGTCTGTGACTATTTCATATAGCCAGAGAGTGTTACATGTGCCGCTGCGGCTCTCTGTGTGATTGGCTCTCAGTTGCTATCCTAGCTGCCTGGACTCTGGCTGCCATGTGCAGTTACTCACCTGTTGGTAGTCTCGTTACCTGACCTCAGCCTGATGGACCAATCACAGGAGACCTCTCCCTTCATTAGGGATTAGTCAGTTCCTGCCTGCCGGTGATATTACTACGTTCCTGCACTTAGTGGATGTTCACGTGGTCGCTGTACGCTGTGCAGTTCCTTGCTCTTGTACCCTTGTTCCTGTGTCCAGTATCCTACCATTGTATTCTTTTGCTCCCAGATTCAGTCCTCAGTATCCTGTCCCTGCCAGTCCTACTCCTGTGTCCTGCTGGATTCTGCTCTGTTCTCGTGTCCATCACAGTTACGTTTCTGTGCCTTGCCAAGACCCTCCAGCGTACCTTCTGTGTCTCCTCCAGTTTGTGTCTAGTCCCAGCGTATATCTGCATCTGCCTGTCAGTTCTACTATATCAAGTATTGATTCTGCTACAAACTCCAACCTGCATCTGCCTGCCCGTTCAACTATATGGAGTAGCTGGTTTGCCACAATCAAATCCATTTCCAGCATTGCAGGTTTAACAGTATTCCCACCTGCATCCTGAGTAGCTGGCCTGCCACAATCAAATCCATTTCCAGCATTGCAGTTTCTACAGTATTCCCACCTGCATCCTGAGTAGCTGGCCTGCCACAATCAAATCCATTTCCAGCATTGCAGGTTCTACAGTATTCCCACCTGCATCCTGAGTAGCTGGCCTGCCACAATCAAATCCATTTCCAGCATTGCAGGTTCTACAGTATTTCCACCTGCATCCTGAGTAGCTGGCCTGCCACAATCAAATCCATTTCCAGCATTGCAGGTTCTACAGTATTCCCACCTGCATCCTGAGTAGCTGGCCTGCCACAATCAAATCCATTTCCAGCATTGCAGGTTCTACAGTATTCCCACCTGCATCCTGAGTAGCTGGCCTGCCACAATCAAATCCATTTCCAGCATTGCAGGTTCTACAGTATTCCCACCTGCATCCTGAGTAGCTGGCCTGCCACAACCAAGTTCATATCTAGCATTACAGCTTCAACACAATTCCTGCCTGCATCCTAAGTAGCTGGCCTGCTACTATCCAGATCTGCATCCTGTCTGTGTCTGTGCTTATCCACCTGTGCCAGTTAATTGCTAGTCTTCAGACCATCAGGCGTTTGAATCATTGCACAGTCAGACGTACGGATGGACACCAGTGGAAGGACTTACCATTAGCATGAAGTAGCAGACGTGACTATGATGGAGGCTGAAGCAGCATGTGACTCAGAATACGCCCCAATGAAAATATGGTTATTTGTCTTGAGAGCATTCATATTTTACTGCTAGGGCCGTGAGATCCGAAAAAAGGTGAATGTACTATCAATACTAACGACCTGCTGCCATCCCTTAGCCAACAACACACAGGGCGGGATGGGAATCGGTATGACATACCACCGGACTAAAGCCCGGCAGATGTAATACCGACGCCGGAAGGCAGAAGAATGAAGATCCCGACAGGGTGAGTATTTAAGCTATACTTAACCCTCCACTCGGGGTGCCTAACCCTAACCTTCCCCCTAGTGCCTAACCCTAACCTCCCCCCAGGGGTGCCTCACCCTAACCTTCCCCCTAGTGCCTAACCTCCCCCCAGGGGTGCCTCACCCTAACCTTTCCCTTAGTGCCTAACCCTAACCTCCCCCCAGGGGTGCCTAACCCTAACCTTCCCCCTAGTGCCTAACCCTAACCTCCCCCCAGGGGTGCCTAAATCTAACCCCCTCCACTCCATGCACCCTAAACCTAACCCTTCCAGGGGGGTGCCTACCCCTAACGCTCCTGGGGGGTATGCTTAGCCCCAAGTCCCCCACGGGAGACCCTAAACCTAAAACCGGCAGCCATCCACTCCCAACGCCCGGCTTACCTTTGTTCAGTATGCCAGGTGTCGGGATTTCGCCATGGAGATGATAGGCAGGCCGTAGCTAGGGTAGTGCGGTCGGTGCCATCGCACAGGGCACCACAGGTCAGGGGGCGCTGTTTGGGCCTGTCAAATTTCTGTTTATTATCATTTTTGCTTGTAGCTTCCTCTTATTTCATCCCCAGCATCTCCTGGCCTCCCCTATCTCTTCCCTGGCCCTTCCCCATGAAGCCATGGCCCTTTTTTGGGTGCATTATGTCCCTTTGAAAAATGAGGGGGGCGCCAAAGCTCTTTCTGGCACAGGGCACCAAAAAGTCTAGTTACGGCTCTGATGATAGGCGTTGAGATTTCGACACCTATCATTAGTCCCATGCCGGGATTTCACAGTCGGGAAGCCGGCGGTCTGACCGCATACTGTGGGATGTATTGCGCTCTGCGTTATGGATGCGGCACATCCCACCACTTATCAGGCACATGGCGACGTTAATAAGTACTTAGTGTTGCAATTAAATTGCTAAGCACAGCTCTTCCGAAAAGAGCAATCCTTTGCAATGACAGGTCTTCCGGATTTATGACCTTGGAGTCCTATCTGCGCATGCACAGGCACTGCGCACGCCACGGGGGACATTGGGTGGGATCCAATTGGATCCCTCTTAGTGAACATTGAGAAGAGAAGCCCATAGGCTTCTATTAGGCAATACCGTCTATAGCTAACGTTCCATAACGGGCCGAAGCTCCGGAAAGTATCACATTCCGAAGCTCAGTACATGTGAATTTGGTATAAAAGATAGACAATGTCTAGATAGACCCCCACATCGTAGACAGTCACAAAAGGTTGATGCACAAAAGGTCGACATGGATGAAGGGATAGAGAGGTACCAAAGGTCGACAGGGTCAAAAGGTCAACATAAAAAATGGTTGACTCATGTTTTTTTTTCTTTTTGTAAGTACTTAACCCTAACCATCCCTCCTAGTGCCTAACTCTAAAGGTGCATACACACACGATTTTTTGAACGATTATCGTTAAACGATATCTTTTAACGATAATCGTTTGAAAAAATCGTTCCCTTTCTGACTCAAACGATGAACGATTATTGTTCATGTGTGTTCACGTTTGTAGTTTGTAGTTCAGTCAGACTTGTCAACTCAATGATTTTCATTAAGTTAATATGCAAAAATCGTTTGTAGTTCATAACAATCGTTCATTACATTTAAATGAACATAGTAAATGAACAACTTTAGTAAACGATTTTAGTTCATTTTTTAAGGTAGAAAATCATTTCCTAAAATCGTTCATTAACTCAATCATTGTGTGTGTAAGCTTAACCCTCCAGTAAGTGCCTAACCCTAACCATCCCTCCAGTAAGTGCCTAACTCTAACCCTCCAGTAACTACCTAACCCTAACCATCCCTCCTAGTGCCTAATTCTAACCCTCCAGTAAGTGCCTAACCCTAACCGACCCTCCTAGAACCTAAATCCTAACCCTCCAGTAAGTGCCTAACCCTAACCATCCTTCCTAGTGCCTAACTCTAACCCTCCAGTAAGTGCCTAACCCTAACCATCCCTCCTAGTGTCTAATCCTAACCCTCCAGGAAGTGCCTAACCCTAACCATCCCTCCTAGTACCTAATTCTAACCCTCCAGTAAGTGCCTACCCCTAACCATCCCTCCTAGTGCCTAATCCTAACCCTCAAGTAAGTGCCTAACCCTAACCATCCCTCCTAGTGTCTAATCCTAACCCTCCTTTAAGTGCCTAACCCTAACCATCCCTCCGAGTACCTAATCCTAACCCTCCAGTAAGTGCCTAACCCTGACCATCCCTCCTAGTGCCTAATCCTAACCCTCCAGTAAGTGCCTAACCCTAACCATCCTTCCTAGTGCCTAATCCTAACCCTCAAGTAAGTGCCTAACCGTCCTTCCTAGTGTCTAATCCTAACCCTCCAGTAAGTGCCTAACCCTAACCATCCCTCCTAGTGTCTAATCCTAACCCTCCAGTAAGTGCCTAACCCTAACCATCCCTCCTAGTACTTAATCCTAACCCTCCAGTAAGTGCCTATCCCTAACCGTCCTTCCTAGTGTCTAACTCTAACCCGCCAGTAAGTGCCTAACCCTAACCATCCCTCGTAGTGCCTAACTCTAACCCTCCAGTAAGTACCTAACCCTAAAAAAAATAAAAGTGTTAACCATTTCAATGTCGACCTTTTGACCCTGTCATCCTTTTGTACCTGTCTAACTTCATCTGTGTCGACCTTTGGTCCCTGCCTACCTATTGACTGTCTGCCATGTATCTCCAGCAGTAGTGGGCAGAGAGAAATGTTACAGGTGTGGGTGATCGCACTGATCGCCCCCCCTCCCCTGAGCACAGAATGTTTTTTAAGATTTTTTTGGGATGGGGCAAAGCCATACCTCCATGCAAGGCCATAACTAGGGTAGTGCGACCAGTGCCATGTCACAGGGCACCGCAGGGCAGGGGGCGCTGTTTGGGCCTGTCAGTTTTCCTGTTTATCATTCTGACTTGTAGCTTCCTCTTCTTTTATCCCCAGCATCTCCTTGCCTCCCCTATCTCTCTCCTGGCCCTTCCCCATGAGGTCATGGCCCTTTTTCAGGTGTACTATCATGTCCCTATTTACAAAAATGTGTGTGTGGGGGCGCTTTCTGGCACAGGGCACCAAAAAGTCTAGTTACGGCTCTGCCTCCTGGATTTGGCCAAACCCCCACAGTACCTAGACCCATCAGAGCACAAATACTGTTATAGACACTTACCTGCTTTTACCTTGAAAGGATAGGTTGATAGTGACCCAATGCAGGTACTGTAACCTATCAGGCCTCATTCTGAGTCAGACGATTATGTGGCTGCATCTTTTGCTGCGGTCTCGTCTGCAGCTTTATGCTAAAGCCCGTCCCTGGTGTACACTTCTCTTTCTGTACGTACACTATCCGGATGCATTCGCTGTGGACACTGTATATCCATATGTTCATTTTAATTTACAGTAAAAAAAATGTTTTTGTTCCTATGAATTATAGATGCTTTTCTTTTTTTTTAGACAGTTTCCCGGGTGGTCTTGGTAGCCCTGCGCTCTCTCTCTCTTTACTGCTGGACCCTTTAAGACCCTGTGACTGATGCTAATGGGAACCATAGTTTTCTCCGCAACCAATTACTGTGCCTCACCTCAGGTCCTCGGAGGTTGCCTGGATGTTCACCTGACAAATAAGCTCCAGCAATTTAATAGATATTGAGGGGGGAGGGGGGGAGCAACTGGAGATATTCTGTCCTATTGGGGTACTTTGAAACTTCCGGTGTGAGGGTTCACCAGGTGGGACAAAGGGGGAAACGTTCAAGCCTTGGAGAGAGATTAAGTGGAGAAGCTGCGAGTGTCATCATGGACACTCGCTATAGCTGTGGGTGGTAACCCACAGCTATGCCAGCGTCCATGAGGCCGCTCCAAAATGAGGTAGGAGGGCCCTGATTCAGAGCGAGCGCTCTGGTCAGAGCGTCTGGCTCTGAATCAGGCCCTAGGTTCTCAAGGCACCCTAACAGTGCTGGTTTTAAGGGGAATGGGATTGTTATGCCGCCGGTTCAAATCCCAACAAGACTAGCCCAGCAGGATGGAATCCCGACAGCGAAGGTAAGTAACCCTCCCCTCTCCCCCCATAACACTCCCTTAGGGGTGCCTAACCCTAACCTTCCACCCTAGTGCCTAACCCTAACCCTCCTGGGGGGGGGTGCCTAACCCTAACCGCCCTCCCCTAGTGCCTAACCCTAATCTCCTCCCCTAGTGCCTAAACCTAACTCCACCTTTCCCTAGCCTAACCCTAACCTTCCCCAGGGGGGTGCCTAACCCTAAGTCCCCCCGGGGTGTCCTAAACCTAACCCCCCCCCATCCCTGAGCTAAGTGAATACTTACCCTGTCAGTGACGATCGGGAAGGCGGGGGTTAGGGTTCCGGCGTCGGGATTATGACAGGCGTCGGTTTCTCGACGCCTATCATGAATTCCTAGCCGGCATTCTGCCGTCGGGATTGTGACCGGTGGCCATCCCGTTTTAAGGATATGCTTAGTTGAGCACAGATGGTTAAATCACAAGACTGAGGTACTGATTAATTCACCTGTGGCCAAACATGGTTATCCTCAATACGTGGACGGTTAGGGTGCCTTTGGAACCTCTGGTGTAGTATGGTTAATAGGCATTGGCTGTTCCCTAGTCCTTAATTCTTGCTGGAATGACGTGCCTGATCCTCCCAATTTAGAAAGCCTTCCGGTAGATTGTTAACAGGCCATGCTGGTGCTTCTGTGCTCGCAAAAGGGAGGAAGCCCTAAAGCCCAGAATTATCATTGAGTGATATTCTTGTTATCACTCCTTACCAATCTTAAATGGTGCTCCAACCAATCAGCTCCAGTTTTTTTCTCCAAACACATGACAGTTAGGAGCTGATTGGTTGGAGCACCATTTAAGATTGGTAAGGAGTGATAAAAAGAATATCACTCGCTGACAAGTCTGGGCCTCAGTCTGATATTTGGGTCACAGTCGGCCCTCTTGGATCCACAGGCCACGGTGAGATTGCAGTCCCTCTTGCTGGGCTAATGCCTACAGGAACAATAGGAGGGGAATGTGAGGCCATGATGTAGGCATTATTCAGGAGAAAGTTATGCCAACCGATAGCGGGAGGAATAGGCATGAAGATAAGAGTTTTTAATCCACATTTTAAAAACACAGTGGAGATTTAATGGCATCAGAGATAATTTCCATTTACTGGGGTCCTGCTAGTTTGCCGCAAGCGATCAGAAGAACATTCTCCAGAACGTTGAGCTTCTCTGGAAATTATATGTTTCTAAAGAGATAGGTCAAAGGAAATGCAATTCTGGAGTTGTCTGTGGTGAGTAACAATACAATGACGAATTGATGGAATTACGTCCTGTTATATATAAAAGAACTGTCATCGGCTGTTCTCTACCGATAAACGTGCTACATATCTGAGACATGATGTTCTTGCGTAGGAAAAAGAACATTGCTTTCCTGGCCGGTGGAACTAGTCGGAAAAATAAAATACTCTGTCACCTGTGCTACAAACCATGACCGTCTCCCCCGACACGCTGACTGTCCACCGGATCCAGCAGTGCCCTTTGCGGACACCAAGCTGCCCAAAACTGTGTAGAGTATGTGTGTGATGTTATTAGTCACAAAAATGTAAAAAACAAAAATTAATCAAAAATAATGTATACAAGTTCTTCATTGAATGCATCTAGAACTTATACAGGGGATGCAAACCAGGTAGGCAAAGCAGTTTAAAAGCTATTATCGGTCTAGCTACATATGACATGTGGTCTGGTCATGAACCTATGAACACTTCAAGCAGTGGTTCCCAAACTGGGTGCTGTGGCACCCTGGGGTGCCGCTGGGCACTCGCAGGGGTGCAGCGGGTTGGTTGTCCATGACCAAATCAAATTATTTATGATCAGTGTGATAGGTAAAACCAATGCTGGTGGCTGTCAATTCTAAAATATGTGGACAAACAAAAGTGCAACCCTGTCCACAAAATCCACATCCACTAAGCCTAAGGATGACCGGTAAGCACAATTTATTTATTTAAATTTTTTCTGAATTTTTCAATAAGACATTTTTGGCCTAAGGGTGCTGTGAAAAATTGCTGACACTCCAGAGCCCCGTGATTCAATTAAGTTTCCTGAAACGCTCGGTTAAAGTGAGCATATGCTGTAATTGTGGCACGCGATTTCGCAGTTTCTCCAAGGGAATTAAGGGGTCTATTTACTAAGCAGTGTTAGGAGACAGAGTGAAAAGTGATGAGAAAGTGATAAGGTGCCAGCCAATCAGCTCCCAACTGTCATCTCACAGGCTGCGTTTGAAATATGACAGTTGGGAGCTGACTGGCTGGCACCTTATCACTTTCTTATCACTTTTCACTCTGGGCCTGATTCAGAGCCGCTCGTAAGCGGCCGCTCGTTCGCTCCGAGTGATGTTCGCACATCTGCGCATGCGTATGGGTTTTAGTACGCATGCGCGAACCAGTCAGTGCGGTCTAAAATCGTGTGCTCGCAAAATAGCGAATGCCTGCTAATTTGAGTGACAGGATGAGGCGTTTGTGGGTGGTAACAGGGGAAGGTGCTTGAAAACGGGGAGTGGAGATCTGAATGCAGGCGTGCCAAACGGTCAAGGGTGTGCATAATTAACAAAGCAGCGTCATTGACCACGTCACTTGGTTGTCTTTTAGCCTGAACTGCTTGCATGATTGCGGTAGGAAAATCCAACCACAAGCACTGCAAGCAGTTCATACATCTTTCGATGTACTCGATTAATCAAATAAATAGCGGAGATGACGTATGATGCGAGCGGCCAGGGGTCGTTTTTTCCAAAATAGTGAGCGCATGTTTCGTTCGCTCGTTCAGACATAGAGGCGTCAACAGACCGCAAAGAGCGAGCGCTTAATTTAAATAGCCGGCCCCTTTTCCTGAACGAGCGACCGCAAATAGCGTCCGGCTCTGAATCAGGCCCTCTGTCTCCTAACACTGCTTAGTAAATAGACCCCTTAGACATTAAGTGCTCTGTGTAGAAATCCTCCTGATCATTTTTGTACCAACAGTCCTTTTTTATTTGTATTATGCCCAAACACCTCCCTTATTACCCAATACCAATGACCCAGCCTTACCCACAAGTCATTTCTAAAACTGTCAATGGTTTTCCTGCAAAAAGCCTGGACCAACTTACCGGACCCACCACAAAAACTCACGCCGACTTGGGACTTTTTTCCATCTGCTTTCCATTGGACAGGCACACCGTACATTCTGAGGACTCCAAATTCTGCATATAGACCCTATGCTAATAGTAACATTCCTCTATATGTGAATGACTTGGTAACTATACTGGACAGTCCCTTTGCTTTCCCAACGGGATTGATATGTCCGGCAGTTCAAATCCCGACGCCGAAAGACCGGCACTAGTGAAGATCCCAACTGCGCTAAGGGTAGGTAAAAACTAACCTAACCCCCCCAACCCTCCTTTAGGAGTGCTTAACCCTAACCTCCCTCCCTAGTGCCTAACCCCCCTCTAAGCGCCTAAACCTAACCCCACTTCCCCGCTGCCTAACCCTAACCCTCCCGGGGGGGTGCCTACCCCTGAGTCCCCCCTCGGGAGCCCCCCCGCCGCGGCTGTCTGCGCCCAGCACCTGGCTTTCCTTCGTCGGGCTCCTGGCGTAGGTAAAATGACAGGCGTCGGGATTTCTACGCCTGTCATTAGACCCTTACCGGGATTGGACAGTCGGGATGCTAACGGTCGGCATTTAGACCATCGGCATCCCGACTGCATACCTCCCCAAACATGAGAGTGGCATTAATTGCTATTTGATTGGTGTACCTATTGTATCCGGAAGTGTTTATAGGAATAGGCACAATTTGCATAGCCTGTAACGAGGGTGAGGCTCATGCCCATTGTTTTATAGAACTGCTTTTTTATTATTAAATCTGTATTTTTTAATTGATTACTGTGTATTATCACCCATCTCAGCGCGACTTTCTTCTTTTTTTTTTTTCCCTCCCTTTTATTACACCTCAACCACCAGCGAGCAGAAGAAATAGAGACAGCTCTAGCTATAGACTAGGAAGATGAAGTTGGCAAGTTTAGCAGTAGATAAGAGTGTACTCTGCCACCGGCAGCAATGGCCTCCAGCTCAAATGTTCCTTTAACACATCTACAGTATGTCAACGTCAAATGTACCTTGAAACACAGGGGTACCCACATGTTACTGATTACCCGGGCCGGGGGTTTTTGGACGGCCCCAGCGGGGGCCCAGATCAGCTGCAGCTGCTTGTCTTCCTTTGCAGGGCTAGGCAGCTTAATGGAGCCATGCATAGTATTTTTTTTTTAAGGGGGCATGGCCACGCCTTCTGTGTTTGGCCGCACCCCCTACCTGGGCCCCGTTCAGCTCTGGACAGCCCTGATGAAACCTGCAAAAACTGTTCACTCCCCTCTAAGAAATACAAGATTTTCTGCAAAACTCACAGGTTTCCGGGGCACGGTGGCAGCATCTGCAGAGGTAGGAGTATGCACCGTCCGTCAGGAGGAGGGGGATCGCTCTTTTGCTGAGCAGAAGGTCTGGTCTCATCTGATTCTTTTAATGGAACGCTTTTTGCAGTTTGGTGCAGATGCTCATTTCAAGACTCGCTTTGCCCGATATAAAACAGAGGGGGAGATGGATCTAGCCTTACAGAGAGATAAAGGGCCTCATTCAGAGGCGGTCGTATGATGCAAGCGGTCGCTCAGAAACTGGGCGGCCGCTTGCATCCTGAACGGCCGCCTCCATGTCGGTCGTTAGGCTGTGGGTTAACACCCACAGCTCTAACGACCGCTAAGGGAGATGGTCGCGATTGTCTAGACCATCGCGACCATCGGGGCTTACGACGAGACCCTAGGGTAGGGTCTCGTCAACCTTAAGCCCCAGGGAGCTTCCTGCTGTGTTTCAGCAGGAAGCTCCCCACTGACATCACTGATGATGTCAGTGCGGGCGCACACAAAACGGTAGGCGTTCGTAAAGGAACGCCTCCGTTTTGGAAACTACCCTCCTGGCCTGCCTACCAAACGGGGGCAGCTGACGATTAACATCGACAGCCGGCCCTTTGGTAACGAGCTCCGGAGCGACAGAGTTTCTCTGTCGCTCCAGGGCTTGCGCACGCGCAGTGCGGCCGCTGCGCAGGCCAAACCATCGAGTCGGTTATGAACGCATAGGTGCTCGCGATCTACTCTGAATGAGGTCCAAAGTACCAACTAATCCAGCTCCTGTCATTTGGCTATCATAGGGCCTGATTCAGCGACACGATGGCGATATTTCTGCAGAATAAGTGACTGCTAACGCCGCACAGCGATTGTTTTGCGACTACTTTCGTATAGAGGAACCATTCACAAAGTGAGTGACAGGTAGTCAGCGTTTGGGGGTGGTAACGGGGGAGTGGATATAAGAACGCAGTCTGACTGTGTTTGTCCGGTTAAACGTCGTTTTGTGGGGGTGCATAAATGAGACATTGCGATTGCATTAGCAGCAGGAGAGCCGCCGTGTTTGCGGCTAAGTCAGACCTGCCTTACATGTTGCATGACTGCCTGCTGTGTGATGATGTTACCGATGTTACGCTATTGCACATCGTCGGTCGGATATGAGAAGGCAGCAGTGGGCGTCCCTATGCTCGGCTGTGCTTTGCAAGACATTAGCATATTTTAGCAACTGTGACCCGTGAGTGAATGCAGTTGCGATTACATTACCGTCCATCTCTGAATGAGGCCCACAGCCTGTAAAGTGAGTTAGGACTAGGAGCTGATTGGTTGGTACTTTATCTCTGCCCCAAAGCTTTCAACACACGAAAGTGCCAGAGATAAAGACAGTACAAATGTCCCCACTCTCTCGTGATTCACTTTTGGACTTTGATGTGACGTCTACAGTTTTACACAATGTGGATTGTACACACACCAAAAAAAAAGAGACTGCAATGTCATATACAGCACTGTACGTCTCCATCGTGCTTACCATTCATTTCCACCAGGTGGCGTCACAATACAGGAAGAGCAGATAAGGCTTCTGTAGGTACAGTAAAGTGTCTCCTGAGAAATCTGTGTTCTGTACATTTTTCCTGTGCTCCTGGTATATGTCAAAGCTCACCGACATTGCAGGGACATAGCACACAAATTGCACACACGCACATTGCAATGTACCGCAATAACATACGCAAGTTCCGCTTTCGTATCTGCTGTGAATTTGTACAGTACTGTACATCCGCATTCACCAAATGTACAGTACAGGCCATTACCGGACCTGGTCGGTGACAGTGAATTCAATCAGCTGTGTCTGGCCGAAGTAGGACTTCGGAAACTTTAGGCAGCAGCACCCAACTCCCATCCTCAAGCCTCCCTAACAGTCCATGTTTTAAGGGTATCCATGCTTGAGCAGAGGTGGTTAGATCAAAATGACTTAGGCCGGGATGTACTAAAGGAAAAATGCAATAAAACCTCTGTTTTCGGGGCTTTTACCGCATTAACATATGTACTAAGCCCCGGGCGCACTTTTATCGGAGCAGAGGGTAACGCCAGAAAAACCTGGTGTTACCCTATAGAAGCCTATGGGCTTCTTACCGCACCCCACTCCCGATGCTTCGCCGACTCGCCATCGCCCAGCACTGGACCCCTCTCGCCTGCTCTCTATGGTCGCTGGCCCGCGCTCCTCCTGGGTCCTCCGCCTCCTCCTAATCTTCTACCGGGTGCAGGAAGGAGGAGAGGAGGAGCCCGGGGCTTCCTGCACAGGTGACCAACAGGAAGCTCCCGGGGCTCAGAGGGGGCAGGATCCCACGGAGACCCCGTCACCCGGCGTCGGCTGCTTCACAAAGGGCAGCTCTTATCGCAAGAGCTGTCCTTTGCGATACTAATCGCATATGTTAGTACATATGCGATCAGCAAGGTTGCGGTGACTGGCGGAATGGTCACTGCAACCTTAGTACATCCCGGTCTTAGGCACTAATTAAGTCACCTGCAATGAAGCACCGATGTCTTTAAATCAAAGACCGATTGGGGATTTGATCACAGGAGTGGGCAACCAGTGACAGACCGTACCGAGGGTCCACATTCTAACATGTTACATGTTGTGACAAAATGTGGGACCTGGCATCTATTTGCAGAAGAGTTCTAATATATAACATCTCTAATATAGGTGTATTGGAGCCAGAAGACTGTATCGTGTATTTTAGGAGGATGATGTAATGGTTCTGTCTGTGTAAGAAGTAGGCGTTTGTGTTGGCTTGCCAGTGAAACTCGCCAGGCTTTTTCTAACGGGCATAGGGCCAGTGCCACACTCTCTCTGATCTCTGCATTTTTATGGAAGGTATTTTTTCTCCCTATCTCTCGCTGTATCTGCACGCACACATCTGACACCTATCCAGCATGTCCCGAGGAAGTCACAAGAGTACTATAGGTGCATGTCCTATGTGACTATGAGGTGGTGATGTACAGTCAGGTGCATAAATATTGGGACATTGACAGAATTTTCATATTTTGGCCTCTATTCACCACCACAATGGCTTTGAAATGAAACAAACAAGATGGGATTTAACTGCAGACTTTCAGATTTAGTTTGAGGGTAATTACATCCAAATCAGGTGAACGGTGTAGGAATTACGGTTTCTATATGTGCCTCCCACTTTTTAAGGGGTCAAAAGTAATGGGACAAACTAAACAATCCTAAATCTAACTTTCACTTTTCAATACTTTGTTGCAAATCCTTTGCAGACAATTACAGCCTGAAGTCTGGAACGCATAGACATCACCAGATGCTGGGTTTCATCCCTGGTGATGCTCTGCCAGGCCTCTACTGCAAATGTCTTCAGTTCCTGCTTGTTTTTGGGGCATTTTCCCTTCAGTTTTGTCTTCATCAAGTGAAATGCATGCTCAATCGGATTCAGGTCAGGGGATTGACTTGGCCATTGCATAACATTCCACTTTTTAGCCTTAAAAAACTCTTTTGTTGCCTTTGCAGTATACTTCGGGTCATTGTCCATCTGCACTGTGAAGCGCCGTCCAATGAGTTATGAAGCATTTGACTGAATATGAGCATATAATATTGCCCGAAACACTTCAGAATTCATTCTGCTGCTTTTGTCAGCAGTCACATCATCAATAAATACAAGGGAACCAGTTCCATTGGCAGCCATACATGCCCACACCATGACACTACCACCATCATGCTTCACTGATGAGGTGGTATGTTTTGGATCATGAGCAGTTCCTTTCCTTCTCCATACACTTCTCTTCCCATCACTCTGGTACAAGTTGATCTTTGTCTCATCTGTTCATAGGATGTTGTTCCAGAACTGTAATGGCTTTTTTAGATGTTGTTTGGCAAACTCTAATCTGGTCTTCCTGTTTTGTTGCTCACCAATGGTTTACATCTTGTGACCTACCTCCTGGAGAGTGTTCTTGATTTGGCCAACTGTTGTGAAGGGGTTTTTCTTCACCAGGGAAATAATTCTTCTGTCATCCACCACAGTTGTTTTCCGTGGTATTCCGGGTCTTTTGGTGTTGCTGAGCTCTCCGGTGCTTTCTTTCTTTTTAGAATGTTCCAAACAGTTGATTTGGCCACACCTAATGTTTTTGCTATCTCTCTGATGTGTTTGTTTTGATTTTTCAGCCTAATGATGGCTTGCTTCATTGAAAGTGACAGCTCTTTGGATCTCATATTGAGAGTCGACAGCAACTGATTGCAAATGCAAATGTCACACCTAGAATCAACTCCAGACCTTTTACCTGCTTAAATGATAATGAAATAACGAGGGAATAGCCCACACCTGTCCATGAAATAGCTTTTGAGTTGATAGTCCCATTACTTTTGGCCCCTTAAAAAGTGGGAGGCACATATAGAAACCATTGTAATTCCTACACCGTTCACCTGATTTGGATGTAATTACCCTCAAATTAAATCTGAAAGTCTGCAGGTAAAGCACATCTTGTTTGTTTCATTTCAAAGCCATTGTGGTGGTGAATAGAGGCCAAAATATGAAAATTCTGTCAATGTCCCAATATTTATACACTTGACTGTACATTTCTGGGTGAGTATACAATACAAATGGCTGGGTGATCTGCCTGTCAGATACCATGAATGACTAAAGGACCCTCAGGGCAGGATGCTTGTGGCCAGACGGGACACCAGCGGTGAGAATGTTTTCTCTACACACCAGGAGCGGGGTGCACCAAAATGTGGTCAAACCCCGACAATGCTGCGTTTGACCGCAGTTTTCATATGCACCAGGTCTCGGAATGTGATGCATTCCGGGGCTCGGATGCGGTGGTTAACGCCATTTTCAGATGGCGTTACCCTACAGAAGCCTATGGGCTTCTATCGGAAGAGTGCTGTGAGAGGGATCCCTCCCAGCGACCGACATGGAACGTCATAGTCCCTCATTTGCGCTGGGCAGCTCTTACCGAGAGAGCTGTCCTTTGAGGTGTTCTTCATGCATACCGGGCGTAATTAACGCCAGCATGCATGTGAAGGGTGGCGGGATGCAACGCACCCTGAATGTGATGCATCATGTATCCCGCCCCAGGGGTTCTCAGCCTCAGTACTCAGGTCTTCCCAACAGGTCATGCTTGGAGGATCTCTGTCTGTGGAAGCAGATGGGATAATTACTGACCTAGCAACATGGATTAACTCAGCGGTGAGTGATTAAAGCGACCCGCTGCGCAGTGGGCAGATGTCCAGGTGGATCCGTCCATCAGGTCAGACTCGGGATCATGCCCAATAATCTGTAGTCTCCGCCTTATCTGAATGGCGGCTTCCATGGCGACACTGCGAGAGCCCCATTGTTAGAGATCACCTTGTCACAGCCTTTCCCTAAAATGGGATCTGGTCACATGGTTGACATAGACGGTATTAACACTCATAATGTCGGCGCCCGAGAAAGTCGATATTAGGATGTTGACATGGTGAAACATGCCGACAAGCCCGGTGTCGACATCCTCAGAATTTCAACATGTTCACAATGTCGACATCTCGAATGCATGTTGACATTTTCTTGTTGACCTGATGATAAATGTCGACCTAACATACCCCACACCCCTAAAACATTGCTTTCTATTATTGTTTATCCTGTTATCCCAGCAGCGATGGCAAGTAATGACCCTGTTGTCACTGTCACACTGGAACATGGCATAAAAATAATAAAATAAAACAACATAAGCATTTAGAGATCCAATGACTAGTTCTCGCCAGCGGTTCACCACTTTGCCGTCACCGGCTTCACCATTTTCTCTGTCACATACGATCCGTGAAGGATTTTCAGGCCCTATACTCATTCGGATGGTAGACCGCTTTCATACAGTATATATTAATCAGACTGAGATAGATGAATGGGAAGGACAACATAAAGACATACATATAACTTATCTACTGCAATAATTAAAGCATAAACAGCTTAGCAAATATAAAGCACCTTTAGCAGGAGCTCCCGGGAGGCATGGGTCTATGGCAGGCTTTTCCTCTTAGCTGTACCGTGGGGCATCTGCATAAATGACAAAAAAAGTAGAGTCCTATTGAGTCGTACCTGAACCTTAATAATAATAATAATGTACAGTTCAGCAACGATGGAGTTAGCCGCCTGCCAGGTTTAGTTACTGGTCACTAGGGGGCAGTCACCTTAGTCAGCAAGAACCGCCATTGGGCCATGAGATTAATGTAAACTGGGAGCCACCCACCAACACTATTCGAAGCAACCAGTAGGGAAAAATATATCAACCCGAGCAGTGTCCTTGAAAGTGAGGTCCCTGCTTCTACAGAACTAGATACCCGCACTCATCCTTATCTTCTGTCCTTATCAAGTCTCCTGAACAAAGGTGGATAAGGTGTGTGACCTGTGCTTGCAATCTGCAATAAAGTGCTTCATAATATAAACTTTACTATTTTGACATTTCTCAATTACAGTATGCATGCTGGCATCCTACCATGGCTGAGGTCCAGAAACTGAGCCAAGACTACGAGCAACAAGTTGCCAGGGTCTAGTGGCTCCTGAGAGTGTCTCTGCATGGTATCCTTGTACAGTAGATACAGAATTAGGGAGTCACATCGCCACAACAGTCCTAAAGAGGTTTGATGTAATTGACCCCAAAGACCTTCAACCATGGACTCAAAGTCATTCAACCATGAATCAAGAGGACAATCAGCTAAATACATGTAGGGCCAGATTCTGTGTCGCACGCAAAATCGCAGGCAGCGGCGTGAATTGACGGTCGCCCGACTGTGACTTTATGCAAATGACCTAAAAACTCCTCCCTCTAGGTACATTCCTGAGCCTGAATGTGTAAGGGCCGAGATGCTCAGTTTTAGTTCCCGTACACGCTGTAATACTGATTGGTGCTTCCGTATACTCCACCATTGGGTGCACCATCGAAACGTGCCCACTGAGCAGACAATTTTACCAGTGCAGTGCTAGCCACTTCCCAGTCTCCGGCCATGAGCGGCCATCACCCGGTCACAAGAGCGTCTTTATGCGTACACGCTGTGTAACGTATGCGCTGTAGGGGTTTCCAGAAATGTTTGCGCATGCGCCGAGGCAAAAAGATTCGCTCAACGACGTGAACATCGGTTGAGAATCAGGCCCAGTGCCTACAAACTGTCATAACACAGACTGGGTGCCAACATTTAAAAAAAAAAAAAAGCCTGCCAAGTACAGGGCAGCGAAGCGACGTATTTATATACAGGGGTCAACGCTGCCTCATGAAATAAACATACTATGGGCAGATGTCCTAAACTCTGGAAGGTGATAAATTGGAGAGTGATAAACTACCAACCAATCGGCTCCTAACTGTCATTTTTCAAACGCAGCTTGCAACATGACAGTTAGGAGCTGAGTGGCTGGTAGTTTATCACTTTCCAATTTATCGCTTTCCAGAGCTTAGTACATCTGCCCCTATAATAGCAGATACTCGTGAAGGAATAAGATATTACCCAGAGCAAAGTTTTACATAAAGATGAGGTGGGCAATTCAGGATGTTTGGGAAATTTGCTGGATTTGGCGCATTTGGGGATCATAAATCAACTTCTAAAAGGAAAATGTTTACTTGTAAGCTATCATTTGAAAATGCATGTCTGAACACTGATGATATAAAGCACACCCAATGTTCTCCTATTTACATCTCTGACTGAGGCGGCATGCACTAAATGGAAGATGCGTTACCAGGGTTTTACCGCATTTTCCATATGTACTATTGGCTGGCCGCAGTAGCTCCGATGCAGAGGCTAACACCAGCTTTTGCTAGCGTTACCCTATAGAAGCCTATAGGCTTCTACCGCATCGCGCTGGTATGAGGGATCCCTCCCAGGATACCACGCGGCCTGCCGGGTCACTCTGCGGAAGTGCAGAAACCCGGTAGTCCAGGGCGCAATGCTGATCGCAAAGGACAGCTCTTATCGGAAGAGCTGTCATTTGCTGTACTGATCGCATATGTTTGTGCATATGCGATCAGTACAAATGCGATGTCTTGATGTTTGGCCACTGCGCATGTGCCGCTTCCAGCGTGCGCATGCGAGAGCCCCGCTGAGCGACTGAACTTCAGTCGCTACGGGGCTCGCTACAAGATGTGGTGGCTGTCAATGGTGAGTGACAGCTCGCCCCGTTTTGTAGGCGGGTAGGGGGGGGGAGTCAGGGCCGTAGCTAGGGTAGTGCGGCCGGTGCCATCGCACAGGGCACCACAGGTCAGGGGGCGCTGTTTGCGCCTGCCAAATTTCTGCTTATTATCATTCTTGCTTGTAGTTTCCTCTTATTTCATCCCCAGCATCTCCTGGCCTCCCCTATCTCTCCCTGGCCCTTCCCCATGAGGCAATTCCCCTTTTTTGGGTGCATCATGTCCCTTTGAAAAATGAGGGGGGTGCCAATGCTCTTTCTTACACAGGGCACCAAAAAGTCTAGTTACGGCTCTGGGGGGGAGTGGCTGCACAAATGCAAGCATTCCCTTAGGAACGCCTGGCGTTTGTGGGAGGACTTACTGACATCTATTAGAGCAGGAAGTCCACTCGGCCTTGCGGCAGCCTAGACCCTACCGTAGGGTCTTGTCACAAGGCTAGATGGTCGCGATAATCGTGACTGTGTCTCCAGGACACTAGCACAAGCTGTGGGAGGTCTCCCACAACTTTGAGAATGTCAGGAGAAAAAAAAAAACGCCCACAGACCCTGCGAGCTGCCTGCAGCAGCGAGCGAGTCTGAATCAGGGCCTTTGTTAGTGCATCCCGCCCCTTATCTCCCTATATACTCCTTCCCGCCATCATCACTCCACAAATGATCACCACCTGTCCTCCAAACAAGTTAACGTTCTCCCTTTGCTGCCTCTGAGACCGTGCACATGCTGCTCCCTACCACAGGAACTCTCTCCCTCACCCTATTAGACTCTCCACCTCTCAGCCAAATTTTAAATAAAGTGTTCCTGCTCTCAACCTAACCCACTGCCACTTGCTCTTCACTTGCTGTCTCTCCCCTGTGTGCCACTCTTGTCTGTCTGCCCCACCCCTTTAGATTGTAAGCTCTCTCTTCCACAGAGGCTGCTTATCTCCCAAGCGCTGTCGATCCATTGGTATAATATCAATGCTTGTTGTTATATGACGTCATGTAGGTTATATGTTGTTAATAATAGCCTCCTTTTTCCATTATATGTGGTAGTGCCCTACTGTTAAACATTTCTGGAGCAAAAGTGCAAGCTTTTACTAGCGTGGATTTGCTAAACTATCCCTCTCTGTTTCCGGAGTGGCCAATTTTGGGGATACTAGACCCCACTCTTCGTGTTTCCAAAGGTGGCAGGCGTTTACTTTTGATAGTCTCTGCAGTTGCTAGAAAAAGTCTTTTACAGTATAGGATTCAGGAACATCCCCCGGCACTGAGGACCTCATTCAGAGCCGCTCGCAAAATGTGAGCGCTCTCTCTGAATCAGGGAGGCCACATGTCTTTTTAAAACCGGACTCCTGGCTGCTCACATAGCTGTGGGTGACCATCGGGCTTGCTACGAGACCCTTGTGGTAGGGTCTCGTTCCCGCAAGCCCCAGTGAGCTTCTGGCTCTAAAAGAGCCGGAAGCTCACCACTGATATCACTCGTGATGTCAGTGGGGCCACCCCCAAACGGCAGGCGTTCCTTCAAGAACGCATCCGTTTGGCAAGCCACCTCCCCCGACCCGCCTACCATGCGGGGCGAGCTGTCGATCAACGTCGACAGCCGCCCCTTTTGGATTCTTCTCGCTTGCTCCGGGGCTCGTGCACGTGCACGCCCATAGACCCGCTTGCGAGCGCATATCGCTTGCGTGCGGGACTGAATCAGGCCATGAGTCTCTTCCTCACAAAATTGTTCTTTGTGTTCTGAATGGACTAGGTGGAGGCCTCCTTCCATAAAGAAATCTGGGTTAAGAGATTATTTAAAATTTGGGAGAGCTTTATAGCTTATTTGCCCTCTAGGCTTCGAACCCAAATACATACCTGCTTTAGAACTACAACGAGGTATGAAATGCGGCTGTTGACGGATGATCCCCCCCGTTCTGTTGTCATTGTCACCTACCTATACTTAGACCTTAATTTTGGAGCTAGTCTTTTTCCTCTTTTTTGCTCTCTCCTTTTTTTTCTCCTTTGAGGTTATGGGGTCTCTACCCAGGTGCCACCTTCCCCTTTTTGACAGTCATGTGGACTTAAGCAGTGAACAATTCTTTTGATTCAACTTTGTATTACATTTACTGTTTCTTTACTATAACCAGAGTCAAGAACTTTATGCTTGTAGCCTTGTCTGTTTACAACATTATATGTCATTTATGTTTACCTTCTGTAGCTTCAACAAAAAGCGTCTTTATAAAGATTGTACGCTCTCACGAGCAGGACCCTCTTCCCTCATGTGCTGCTTTTCTATCCCTCACTTAAAACATCTGCCTACTATGGCACCAGACTTTTGGGATCAGCTGTTCTGCTGAGTAATATGGGCCAGATTCAGAGAGGATAATTCAGCCACAATCGCAGCCGATTTCAGAATAGCGGTTGCGGAGATATGCAAATCCCAATCTCAGTCTTCCCTTTATGTGCGCCGCTGAGATGGGGTGTACTACCGGTGAGACGCCCACTTTTAGGCTGCATGGTCTGTGCATTTGTGATGGAGTTTGTAAACACCAGAGCCGTAACAGGGCTTTACAGGGGCCGTCACAGCCATGCCCTCGACCGTATGATGTCATGGTGTCATGTCAAGGAGGCGTGGCCACCAGCACCAGTAAGGACAGAAGCACTGGCAGAGCATCCTCAGGATGCTCCGGGGAGCTGTGCAGGCTGCTGGTTGCATGTCTGTAGCATCGCATGCCACTGGTAAACATTCCAAACATCGATGCAACATCGGTCTACTCTAGCTTCTCTCCTCAAATCTAACGAACCATGGCCCTCATTCAGACACACTCACAAGCGGCTGTCCGCTCGCAAGTGGGTCGATGGTCTGCACTGC
Source organism: Taudactylus pleione (assembly GCA_031769625.1). Classification (NCBI taxonomy): domain Eukaryota; kingdom Metazoa; phylum Chordata; class Amphibia; order Anura; family Myobatrachidae; genus Taudactylus; species Taudactylus pleione. The sequence goes on from JAUIMM010000391.1 coordinate 9,855,151, forward strand.
GCATGCGCACGATGGAGGGAGCTCCGTCATGCGCATGCGCGAGACGCGCCGAGCGAAGGACTTTCCTTCGCTCGGATGTGTCTCATCAAAGGGGGCGTGCTGTCAATGTTGACTGACAGCACGCCCCCTTTGGTGGGCGTGCCATGGGCGTGCCTGCCAGATGGAGGCGTTCCCAAGGGAACGCCTACCGTCTGGAGCCGGGCCCACTGACATCACTAAACTGCTTCTAATCAACAAATAATTATCACAAATAGTACAGATACGGGCCCTGATTCAGAGCCGTACGCTCTGAGCAGAGCGCATGCTCTGAATGAGGGCCGCCCTCCATAAAAATGGAGCGTCCTCCTGGACGCTCGTATAGCTGTGGGTCACCACCCACAGCCTATACGAGCGTGCAGTTTGATGGCCGCGATGGTCGCGATATCACGACCATCGAAACTGCGAGGCGGAGCCTGCGGTTGAGGTTTTCAACCGCAAGCTCGGAGTGATTTTGGCTCTATCAGAGCCAAAATCACTCCCACTGACATCACTAGTGATGTCAGTGGGCCGGCTTCTGACGGGAGGCGTTCCCGTGGGAACGCCCCCGTCAGGGAGGCACGCCCCCGGCACGCCCACCAAAGGGGGCATGCTGTCAATCAACATCGACAGCACGCCCCCTTTGATCAGACACAACGAGCGAAGGAAAGTCCTTCGCTCGTCGCGTCTGGCGCATGCGCGCGACGGAGCTCCCTCCGTCGTGCGCATGCTCAGTGCAGAACATCGACCCACTTGCGAGCGGACAGCCGCTCGCGAGTGGGTCTGAATCAGGGCCATAACACAAATTTCAGCACAGTTGCAAAAACAAATTTTCCTGTTTCAACAAGAAATAAAATAAAATCATGTGAAGAAAAATGTTTCTCAAAGTTTTTATGGTAAAAAAATACATAAAATCCAGTGATGTACAGTGAGGTAAATGACTGGGGAGGCACTGGCTAGTATCAGAGTCAGATTTACAGATACATACTGTATAAGAACCCTAGGGGGCATTATACAAAGATGTAGCAGTATATAGTGCTGGAAATTTGGTGTGCTTTGATAAGGGATGTGCAGAAAAGGTAGGCAGGGGAGGCAGTGCCTCACCTGTCATATAATTTTTACTCCAGAGTTTTGGCTATAAAAATGATCAGAATAATACAAATAAAATATTTAAAATATTTTCTTTACATTTTTCTTATAATTTTTGTAGTCAAAACTCTGGGGTATAAATAAGTATGACAGGTGAGGCACTGCCTCACTTGCCTCACCTGACCGCACATCACTGGTAAAATCCCTCTGTGTATATACCCAGGAACAGACCGTGTGCACATTTGTGTGAATGTGACCGGGAGAGGTGAGAGAGGGAATGGAGTGGGCGGACTAACAGCAAGGACGTGTCTGCGTAATTGTGAGCAGATGAAGGCCCTGATTCACTATGGATCGCAACTGCGATTGCAATAGCGTTTACGCATGCACTCTCACTGCGATAATGAGAGATATGGCAAGAACTTACCCTCGTTATCTCTCTTTCTTCGATGTCCATAGGGTCCACAGGGTTGATCTTGGGGTATAGGTTGGGAACCAAATCTGGGCGCCACGCAGTTAAAGCTTTCAGCTCCCAGGGTGCCCTGGTCCACTCTCCCTATAACCCCGCCCCAAGCCAGGGGCACCTCAGTTTGTAAGTAGCCAAAGGCCGGAGGAGGAAAGAAAACAGAGAGAAGACTGGAACACGCAAGAACCATACTCACAGAGAAGGAGACGGGAAACTGGTTACCAGTAACACAGCCCATATGAAGCCAGATGCATCAGGGTGGGTGCCCCGTGGACCCTAAGAAAGAGAGATAATGAGGATAAGTTCTTACCATATCCCTATGTGCAGACCTCTGAGATAGACATACGAAGCCATCTAGCCAATGTCTGTTTACCGGCCGGCCATCCTTTCCTGAAATCCATAGACCACAAATAAGGAGTCTGATTTCCTGAAGGAACTTGAATGGACCACAAAAATACGGAGAGGCCGGACCACAGTCAATGAGGCCACCCCAGCCAAGATGACTGGAGACTGAAACATCGGTACAATAAGTTCCTGAATAATATGGAACTTAAAACCACATTAGGAAGAAACACAGGGCAAGTGCGACTCACAACCCTGTCTTGGTGAAATATCCAGAAGAGGGAGCCATTTGAGAACGCTCCCAATTCCGACACTCTCCTGGCAGATGCAAACGCCATAGGAAAGAGAGTCTAAGCCATAAACCATGTAAGGGCTATCAAAACTAGTGGTTCAAATGGAGGCCCCAGGAGGGCACAAAGAACAACTGTCAAATCCCAATGAGCCCCTGGGGGAGATAAAGGGAGGTAGAATTTAAAAACACCCTGAATGAGGGTCTTTATACCCGAGAGTGGAGCAATTCCACATCCGAACCATACCGACAGTGCAGAGACCCGCACTTTCAGGAAGGCCAGGCGGAGGGCTAGACCCAAGCCAGCTAGAAGGAATGCCAGAACTTCTGGAAATCCTAATGGTAGCTTCAGGTACAATACCACAAGAATTATGCATGCCACATTCTGTGGTAGATCCCAGCAAAAGCTGGCCTACGCGCTCTAAACATCCCGATGATGACAGAGCCAGGGACAAAGTCAAAGACAAATGACCCAGGTCCAGGGAAAGGCAAGGACCCCGAGACAACAGGACCGGATATTGAGGCAGCAGGAATGGAGTGTCGATGGAGAGACTCCAAAAATCTAAGTACCAGAGACGTCTGGGTCAATCTGGAACCACCAGCAAGACAGTACTTCCGTCCCGATTGAACTTCTGAAGACCTTGAGGAAGAAAGGAGACTGGAGGAAACATGTACACAAAGTGGAAGGTCCACTTCACTGACAACGCATCACCGAAGGTTGCTTCAGTATCTCTAGTTTTGGACTCTAACACTGGCAGTGTGTGATAGACTCAGGAGGCCATGAGGACCACCTCTGGGGAGGCCCCCTCTGCTCACAAGGAGATGAAACCTCTCATGGAGAAGAGACCAGTCCCCAGGATGCACGTCGTGACGGCTGAGGAAGTCCGCTTCCTAATGGAGAAATCCTGGAATGAACACTGCAGAGACGGCCGGGCGGAGACCCTTGGACTATGTCAGAATGTGTGACATTCCTGTCATTGCTGCCCAACTATGAGTGTCTCCTGGATGTAAGCCACTGTTGTGACATTGTCGGACTGAACCTTTACAAGTTTACTGTGAAGTATGTGTTAGGCCAGAGCAAGGGCCCAAGACAGCTTGAAGTTCCAATAAGTTGATTGTCAGGGCGGAATTGACAGACATTCAACTGCCCTGAAAGGAGTGCAGACCAGTCACTGCGCCCCAGAGACTGGCGTCCGATGTAAGGATTACCCTAGATGAGATGGCCATAGCCACCCAGATAGAGACAGACGCACCTCCGGAGAGAGCATCATCGTCTGAACAGTGATCCGATGGAGAAACCCGTTCCATCTGGAGAGGATCAGTTTTTGCAAAGGTCTGGAACAGAACTGAGCATATTCCACCCATCCGAAGGTAGAAGCCCTAGATTCCAGAACCCGCATTACAGAGTGTAATGACACTTGTCAACTGTGCAGACATCCGTGCACTAGTAGTTGAAGAGTGGAGATCTTGTCTGACGTCAGAAGGATTCTCCGATTCTGAGAATCCAGCAGGGCTCCCAGATGAATCATACCCTGTGAGGGATTCAGGGAGGACTTTTTTCCCAGTTGATTAACCATTTGTGCTTGTGAAGGAAAGCAATGGTTAACTTGAAATGGCTTTAAAGTACCTTGGTGATCCTGCTAAGAGCAAGAGGCTGTCCAGATACTGGAGCAGTCGGATACCCTGAACAGGTGGGCTGTCATAAAAACCATACATTTGGTAAACCCTGGTGGGGCTGTGGACAGTCCAAAGGACAGAGGGCCTGATTCAGAGCCGGACGCTCTGACCAGAGAGCTCACTCTGAATCAGGGCCCTCCTACTTAAACTTGGAGCGGCCTCTTGGACGCTCGCATAGCTGTGGGTTACCACCCACAGCTTATGCGAGCGTCCATGATGATGGTCGCGATGGTCAAGACCATCGCAACCATCGGGCTTGCGACGAGACCCTGCGGTAGGGTCTCGGTGACCGCAAGCCCTGGAGTGATTTTGGCTCTATCAGAGCCAAAATCACTCCTACTGACATCACTAGTGATGTCAGTGGGGCCGGACCCAGACGGTAGGCGTTCCCATGGGAACGCCTCCGTCTGGCAGCCATGCCCCCAGCACGCCCACCAAAGGGGACGTGCTGTCACTCACCATCGACAGCACGCCCCCTTTGGTGCGAGACCCATAACGACGGCTGTCCCGTCGTTATTCGGGTCTCGCGCATGCACACGAGGGCACCATCAACCCGCTTGCGAGCGTACAGCACTCGCGAGTGGGTCAGAATCAGGCCCTGAGTCCAAAAATTGGAAGTGTTGCTGTGGCACAGCAAATCTGAGCTAACGCTGATGAGAGGGCTCTATAGGTACCTGTAGGTACGCATCCTGAATATTCAGCGATGCCATAAAGTCCCCAGGTTCCATAGCTCGGATGATAGAGCGTAGGGTTCCCTCCTGAGTCTAGGCACCTCTAGGAACTGGTTCAGGGATTTGAGATAGAGGATAGGCCAATGAGGACCATTCAGTCTCTGCACCAGAAAGAAAGTAGAATAACCAGTCCCTCGCTGAGATAGTGGGGCTGGCATAAATAATAAGTCAGTATCTCACTCTGGGATCCCCCAGATGAAGACCTGTCCCGTCAGGCTGAAGGTTTATCCTCAGGTTTAGAAGCAGGGCGTCTGCAGTTCCAGGTATGTTTGGTTCCGGGTATGGCGGCCCTTGTGGACTGGCCTTTAGGCTTTCCGCAAGGACAAAAAGACTTAACAGATTTAGTCCGAGGCCTTATAGTGGAAGTAGCTGAAGGCAGAAATTTGCCGTTTGCGATACTGCCCACGATGCTACAATCTTGTCAAGGTCAGGACCAAACAAGATCTCCCCAATATAGGGTAATCCATTCCAAGGGCTATCTTGGAGTCCACCTCTGCCTTCCATGAGTGCAGCCATAGGGTATGGTGGTGGATACATTCGCAGCCGAAACTCTGAAGGTTAGGAGACTGGCATTCAATGTTGTTACTCCAACATGTGAAACTGCATCTTGAATGTGAGCAGCAAAAGGCATCTGATCCCCAGAAGTTTTTGAGGGAAAAAGGTCTACAAATGCATCGGCCCAGCACTCAATAGCATTAGCCACCCATGCGATAGCCATGGTTGGACAGGCAACAGCCCCTGAAAGCGAGTATATTGATTTCAGACAAAGCTACCACCTACGTATCCGTAGAATCCATCAGAGCAGGGATGGGAGGTGTAGTAGTGCTCTTAATCAGACAAGTAACATGATAATCCACCCCAGGAGGTGATTCCTATTATATGCAATGACCCTCAGGGAATGGGAAACATGAGGCCAAATGCTTTTGTGATACCTCCTATCTGGCGATAGCCAGACCCCCGCCATGTGATCCACCCGCTGGTCAGAGAGGGGGAAAGCAGCCAAAGACACCTTAATGCTTAAACTGAGGGTGATTTGATTTAGGTGCAGGTTCAACATCCTCTACAACCAGGATGAACTAGACCGCCAGCACTCAAGCAGGGATAACAATACTTGATTTAGGCTCCCCCTCGTGTGAAAGGGATAGGAGTCCGAAGCATCATCCAGTGCACCCTTACCTGACGATCTGTGTTAGACAGCAGTGCAGACTGGGAAGTATCCACAGGGCGTTTATTATGTCATCTTGTGTTTATTACAAACTACATCCACCCAAGGTGGCTGTTATGGTAATCCCTGCTAGGGAAATGACAGACTGTTGTGGTACCTGAGGGAATTTGAAAAACCCTGGTAGGGAGCGATAGACTGTGTCACAGGGGTAAACCGCAAGAATTGCCCTGAGAGGGAAGGGTAGCATGTTGAAGCAACCCCAAGTGGGTTACAACTACGGGGGCCACCAGGCGATCCTGTAAGGGGCCCGGCACCTCATACATAACTCTTTCTGAATCAAATCCTCCGTTCTCACACCTGCAACAGTACTTTTTTTTAGCTTGAAAAAGTCCCAGGAACGGGACGAAACGCATTGCTGCCCTTACCTGTTCAAAGTGTCTTGTCCTGTAACCTGCTCCTGCTAAGTGCTGCCAGTGCCCAAAGTGTCTGATCCTAGTGCGAGGAGAATCTACATGCCGCGGCCGCGCTTAATCATCTACCCGGATCTCCTCTCAGCATTCCCTTGGCCCTGGTATCCGGCAGGTAATCATACTATGTAGCCGGATGGAGAGCCACTACGCCGGATCTTTGAGACAGCGCGTCCCTGAATGCATTTTGACATGCTCAGTGATATACTGCATAGCCGGTGAGACATTACATCATCTCTACCTTGCAATTGTTTAAGACTTTGAAACTGGTCAGTACTTTAAAATTTTCTCAGCATTGTGTGCCCGACGGGGTTAACACTTCAAGTATCCAAAAAGCCATTAACTGTTGTGCTATACAAGCTCCAGATTATCTATCATTGTGGATATCCAAACTGATATATTGTTTGCAGACAAGCGGTTACATAATTTCAAGACCATGAATTAACTAGCAAAGTGTGTCAAAACGTCTTTCATATGTTTATTTGGAACTCTTCCATTTCTGATTCCAACCCAGCACAAACTAGTATCATCATTTGCACATCAGCTAGTTATTACTATTTTTTATTCATTTATGGTTTTTATTTCCTGCCTATATTTGTGTTTGTTTCTGATATATGTCATGTTGATTTAATCTATGTATTATCTCATCTGCACCATTTTTTGCTAATTTATTAAATTTTATTATTTATATTTATCTGTTTACCAGCGCGGTGTGTGTGTTTCCATACATTTGTTTCAGTGCTTGTGGGGTTGCAATTGTTCCCCTTTATCGCACTGCTGCAGGTCTATTTTCAGATATAGTTTTCAGTGTGGTATCCAAGCGCTAGGATATTTTCTTTGTTTTTTTCTAAATGGTGAGATACGCAGGGGGACTGGACTCACTGTCATCCTAGGAGATCTGCGCTGCACCATAGAGGAAATGGCCGCCTGGAGACCTCAGTGGAAGCGTGGCCAAAGGAGGAAGCAGCTGAGGGACGCCAGACCACACACAGGAAAGGCGCGCTGAGGGGAGGAGCTGCTAGACAGGGAAGGCTGCCTCCCCTGGCTAGCAATTAACCCCCGGGACGCCGGTTCCCGCTGCTGGCATTACTCCCTGGTGGTCTAGTGGTCACATGGGGTATACCTCCGCAGAGGGGGCACCCGCCGCTGCTGCTAGCGCCTCCGGTCTGTCCCCAGGGAAAGGAGGCAGGATACTGCATACAGTTGCGGGTCACCGGAAGCGGCGACCCGCGACTTACCTGATCCCCAGCGATCCGGCTGCAGCCTTGGGATACCACCAGAGCCCGGCTAGTCCAGACTCTGGGGTCCCGCCGTGATCCCCAGATCTGTACTGGGGTTGCGGTGCCGGCGGGGTGTAGGAGTGGCAGCTTGGATGTCCAATGGACAGTCTGACGCTGCCGCTCTGAAGAGTTAAAAAAGAAAATGGAAACTCTTAAAATAAAAAGTAGCTTAGGGGCTGCTAATCATCCCCCCCTGCGCTAACGGTGACCCAACTTAAACTGAGGTGCCTCTGGCTTGGGGGCGGGGTTATAGGGAGAGTGGAACCAGTGCATCCTGGGAGCTGAAAGCTTTAACTGCGTGGTGCCCGGATTTGGTTCCCAGCCTATACTCCAAGGTCAACCTTGTAGACCCCCTATGGACCCTGAAGAAAAAAGTATGCTGATTGCGATACTATGCCATCGCAGCACAACATAAGGATGCCCACTTTACCATACACACATCCGTAATCCTTAGCAAGACTGCAAAACCATCGGTAACATGGAGTACCATCCCAGCCTCACGCACACTTGCATAAGCTCAGACCTTACTCAGGAATTGCTAACTTCCACACACGCTGTTAGTACTCAGGCTGCTTAGGGCATCGCAGTGGATAATTTATGCACAGCCCATGCAACGGAGTTCAAACGCACTGGCACACTTGCGTTTTGCCGACCACCCCCCATCACCATCCACAAACGGAACTTCCTGTCAATCACGCTGCGATGGGACTGCGTAGTCACAGCGATCGCAGTCACGATCACAGTGGGCGGTTTGCGCACATGCACTGCGGTGCATACGCATGCGCAGAACACAACAATCAACCGATTGCGTGCGTGATTGCAGTTGCGATAGGTAGTGAATAGCGATAACAAATGTTAAAAACCATGGATAAGTGTATGTGGCGCAAATATACTATTGGTGCCAACCTGCACTTCGTAAATGTTTTAGTGAGTGCATTTTACGCCAGCAGTTTGGGGCGCAATAGCAGCCAAATCAGCCTCATCCCTACAATTGAGCACCTGTGTGTTACCTTGCATAAATACCAACAGATCAAATAGATGGTGGAATTTGAGATTCGTGAATCCCTCTTTGTGTTATCAAAACATCTTGTGATGTAGGGGCTGAGGCTGATGTGGCTGCTATTGCATTTACGGTGGTATGATTGTCATAATAAAATGGTTTAATAATAAGTACATGGTAAGGTTTCCAAGGGAAAGTCTCTCTACATATAAGATTCCCGAATTAGGGGTCGGCCTGTTTGTTCGGGCTAATCTCTTGAACCACTGTACTTATTTTGATGGGGGTTTCACTATTCTATACAGCATTGGTCGAGGAAGGTTTAGGTGTATGAAACATTCATCTGCGACAAAAGGGAGCCGAGCAGTCACGATTTTAGTGAAACAAGTCACAGAAAAAATCTTGCACCAAGCTGCTGTATAGGAGCTGGCCATGGTGCTGAAACAGCAAGAGAGCATCTGAAACTGAACCAACCAGATATAGCAATGTGCCCTGTTGCTTAACAGCAGAATAGAGAAGGGAGGGAGTCAGGGACTGAGAAAATTCACATCTGAGCAGGGGCGTTTCTAGAGAGGAGGGGGCACGTGTGCAGTCTCCGACACAGGGCCCCCTCCTCTCTGCCTGGCAGCTGGCAGCGCACTGAGCTATAGACTCTGAGCACTAGAGTGTGCCCAGAGTCTATAATGTATGCACAGGTCACCGGGAAAATGGCCGCGGTATGATCTTAATTGTTCCCGTGCATCATTTAAATCCTTATCTGTTAGTCCTACGACTTATTCTCCTCCCGCCCACGAGTTCTCGCCCCTCTGCACTTTATCCTTAAGACCACTGCCCACCTTGTTTTTATTCTCTTGCAGCCCCATCCCTGCCCCCCCCTCCTCTGTCATTCACTCCTCTTGCTCCCTGTCCTTTAATGAATGAAGATTACTCTCCTCTCCATCACCTACAGAGCTCTCAGCCGCTCTTCTCCTCCCTACACAGGCACTCCCTCCCGCCCACTATGTTCTGCCATTGCCTCTCTGTCTCCCTGATTACCTCTTCCCACTCCTGTCATCAGGATTTCTCCAGCGTTGCTCTGGAATCTAATCCCACTCTCTATGTGATTTGCATCCAGCCTCCCAGTCTCCAAACATGCCCCTGAATTTTATCTCTACATCCAAGCTTACCACCCCTCTTCCTAACTACTTACTCTTCTGCTGGGACGTAGTCAGGATTCCAGCGGTCAGAATGCAGACGGTCACAATATCGACAGATTCCAATGGTCAGTATTAGGGTTAGAGTTAGACACTAGGAGGGTTAGGCTGTGGTAGGGGACGGTTAGGGTTAGGCTGTGGGAGGGTACGGTTAGGGTTAGGATTGAAGTTAGAATACTTACCAAAATACGCCGGGAAGCCGCTGTTGGTATTGTGACTATCGGCATTCTGCTAATCTTCAAGCCTCTGCATTCCCCATCTCTGCTTCACTCTTCCACCCCTAGAATGTAAGCTCTTGCAAGCAGGGCCCTCTCTCCTTTTGTATTCTCCATTTAATTGTGCAACTTGGAGACTGTAATTACGTATATTTGTAACTTTCTGAAATGATCTGTATTCAGTTTTGTTGTATATTGCATGTATATGGTGCCACGGTAAGCTGGAATGTGGGGTTGTGCAGAAATCGCATCGTCCTGGCTCTGTCCCCTGTTATATAAAGTATATAAAGACTGTATAAAGAGGGGGGGCAATGCTATGAGAGCTGCTGAATCCCCTCGTACCTCACCCACTCAACATGAATTGTTTCATTATACTCATCCCTCAATACCCACATTTTGCAAAGGGATAAGAAATATATATGGGTAGGCCCTTTGGTAATCTTAAGTATAATGAGAATTTGCGTACTCATAAAACCCCCAAAACTGACATTTTTAGATATGTACTGTGAAAGTAAAAATATATTGTTTATGACTTTTCCATTGAGCTACTTAGAAAGTATTAACTAATCGCTCCCTTACAAACCACTTGAAGCTGAACAGCATTTTATTTAAATGAGAGTGGTTATTGTAGAGTGGTTCAGGCCAGATACTTGGAGCCGTATTCAATATGAGCTGAGCCGCGATACTTTTTCGTGGACCACACTTTCCGCCTACTTTGCCTGTTCTGCAGGCGGAAAAGTATTGCGGTCGTCCCTGCTTTACCCCGTATTCAATATGGAAGTACGCGAAAACGGGACCCGGCGAAACTGAAACAAGTGGAAAGTACTGTCATTTTTGGGGATATCAGCCTGACACCCCCAAATGATGCTCTGACATGGGGGTTCACTATGGTACCCCCCGATTTGGCTGGCTGAAGGTATTTGGTGATTTTAAACCAGCTCAATTGCTGCTAAATAGCGTTTTTCTATACGTGGTGCAGAATAGTATTGAGGAGTATTTTCTCCAGAAAATAACTTATCCCAGCAAATTTGGGGTACTTGAAAATGGGGATCAGCATATTTAAAACATTCTAAAGTGAAGTTGAAAAACCATGAAAAATCCGCCTGCCGCAAGCACCTGCAATCAAAAAAACACTTGGGGCATACTTGGGGACCCCCCCCCCAGAGTCAAGTTCGCTAGTTTTTAAGTTTGTACCCCAACATTTTTATTTTTTGCCCCCTTTATCAAAGACATTTTTTGTGGAGGGCCTTAAAGTATCTTTTTTTATTTTTTTGACACAGATTACCTTTGGGGGATTGTCTGAAGGCTGCATGGGGGTTCCCGCAACGTTGCACCCCAAAACCCCAAATCTGCACTTTTTTACACCTCCCATTCATAGGCAATACTTTTTCGCCTATTACACTGCATTGACTTTCCGCCTAGGCGGAAAGTCTTTCAAATTGAATACGGGGTAAAAGTCAAACAGGCGAAAATGACGTCATCGGCGAAAAGTTTCCGCCAAAAACACGTGGAAACTGACTTTTTGCCTCAAATTGAATACGGGCCTTGGTGTGACAGTTACGTGTTTTACACAGTGCTCCTCTTGGGATGTTTGTGACAGCGGAGATAAATTTGACGGACCATCAAGACAAACTGGAGCAACGTCAAGGAGTTTTTTTGACAGTGGCATCCAGTGCGCTTTGCCTATTTGGCGCAATACGTTAATCGTTTTAACATTTTCTGTGAGCTATTTATAAAAGTGATGGGCCCACAACCTTGTATTTTCATGTGACTGGTTAGGGGACACTTATGAGACTTAAAACAAGAACAAGAAGCGGAAAATATGATTAGACGAGAGCCCAACTCATGACGCAGTCTTCCGCTCTCGTACTAGCATGAGCGTCTTTCTCTGGTCAACAAGGAACTGTTTTAATGTAGGGGGGTGAACAAACCTGTTATTTGCATTCTGTAGAGCTAGTTGACTAATAAAAGATAGTGTTATGGTAACTTGATTTTCATGTATTTGGGTAAAATTGGAAAAATTTGAGATTAAAAACGGGATGGAGAGGGATTTTATATAACCTCCATGGAAGGATAGAGGACATTGAGGAAGATGATATGACAGCAAACTGGGATGTAGTCAGCATCCCGGCTGACAGGACGCCAACGGTCTAAATAACGGTGCCGGAATCCCAACAGCAGTCGGGATCCTGGCTCCAGAATACAGGCTGTTGGCATACCAAAGGTAAGTATCGGGGGTTAGGGGGAGGGTTAGGGAGCAGGGTTAGTTTTAGGCATTAGGGGGAGGGTTAGGGTGCAGGGACAGAGGTGTAAGGTTCAGACACTAGGGGGGAGGTTAGGGTTAGGCACCCCGGGAAGGGAGGGTTAGGGTAGGGAGAGGGGGACGGTTAGCATACCAACCAACCAGTGTCAGTATTAAAACCCTGTCGGGATCCCGGCATCTGGATTCTGACCTTCAGGATCCCGACTGCCGGCAACCCATACCCAACCCCAGCAAACCCTCTCTATCTACCCATCTTTACCACTACCCATCTCAACTATGCCCTTGATCTGTAGACCTCATGTCTCTTATCTGCTGGGAAAGAAAATAAAAATATGTTGGGGTGTAATTTTCTGATTCTAGGGAGACAGCTAGATGCTTCCTAACCACCTCCTGTGCCAACGGTAAATGGGGTTGTAGCCAAACAGGTGACCTTGTGGCATCCAATCAAAAACAAGATGAGTCGGAAATCCAGTTTAGTTTAGGCATGAGAGCCACAGGCTGATATTATTCTGTAAACACTACTTATATTATGAGGCATTCATTCATGGGGAACCTGGATGTGGTCGTGCAAATTTCTTCAGGTCGACATGACTCATATATATATAGCGGAGCGGCATGACGGCGATGATTCCATAACCTTAATTTAGAATTATTTGTTGAATTTCTTGCCTTCTGCGTCTGAGTTTCCATAGGAACAAGTGTTGAATGAAAATTAGACGGAAAGCCGCAGGGTGATTAGTAACCAGAAGAATAATTAATATGCTAATTAATACAGAGGGAACTTCTGGACCTGCTGACGTCCATATCCCCCAGGCGCTCTCCTCTTTCTGTTGTCATCTTATCCTTTTGTTCGAATTTATGGCCCGTGAATCGACTCTCCCTGTCATTCATTTCATTCCATAGATTGGACCTATGAAGAAAACGCCAGTCCAATAAAATGTGAAACATCCAGGGGAAAAATTTGGGTGAACTTCTATCTTATAGTAGAACCCATTCAGTCTTCTTTTATTAAAAAAAATATTGAGCATTTGTACTTTTATTTAATAATAACGTAAAAAAAAATGTTCATTATATTGAACAAATATATGGGATAAAAGTATTAGTCTACAATTTTATTGCCCCTTCCAAATCTGGCCTGGCCAGATGGGGGGCCGGGGGGCCCACAAGTGGCCCGGCAAGCGGTGATGTGGGGCCCTCCTGAATAATTTCTTCTCCATGTCTTGATGATTCTTGTATGGAGATGCTGTTACCCCCCCCCAGTTTCCTCATATCTGGCTACTGATACATAGGTGATATCGGACCATGTGGACTCCGCCCTCCTGTGATGACCTCATAATGTGATCTGATTCCTTTTAAACAAAGGTGATGAGCAGATAAAGCTGTGGGACCCTGGAAGATAGCATATCGTGAGGCCCAATACTTTTTCCTTTGTGTTAATAAACAGCTCGCTTTGTAAATGAGTTGTCAGGCTCATTAAATAAGCAAAAGATATTTTTATTCTTTATAAGCACATTTAGCTATGAATTCATTAGTTACTCCATGCATACAAATCAGATTTAGCATCTTTTATCACTGCAGCTGGCTGATACGTGGCTTACGCCTGTTTGTTTCACTCCAGCTTCCAGAGTAACCTACTATAATAAGCTGCACTTTAATGTAATCTCTATCAGTCTCTCCAGATTTATTCTCTTCCCTCACTTTCTATTTATATGATTTATTTTCTGTATCCTTTGTTATCATATTATCTCCTTCTCGGTCTTCCTCTCCTTACCTTTATTCCTTTTTACTACACCGCTTTTATTCATTCTTCGCTCACCTCTCTCTACCCCCTTCTCTTCCTCTCCCTTCCTCCTGCTCTCTGCCTATGTCTACTGCTCATGAATCACTTATACCCCTTTTACACCAGAGCAAAAAAATGGGTTTTGCTGGGTCTACCCGGGTTGCAGCTCAGTGTAAAAGGGCCCCTGAAAAATAACTCGGGTCAAGTGACCCAGCAATCCAACCCAGGAAGCTACCAGAGATAGACCCAGGATGGACCTGGGTAAAGGTGCAGTGTAAACGGCGCAACCCGGGTTATCCGACCTGGGTCATGCCTAAAATTAGCTGATTGGTGGTTGTGAAGCAGTCACCTCCCACTTTTTATGACCTCACAAGTTTAGCAGGGCAGACCCAGGTTCAGTGTGAACGGGGCTGACCTGACAATAACCCAGATCGATGGTGCTGTGTAAACGGGGTCTGACCTGAGTTGGAACCATGTCTGAAAACCCATCTACATTTCCTCATCTTCCTAATTCTCTCCATTCATCTTCTCACCATACCCATGTCTCGCTCCCCATACTTCTCTTTCACTCTCTACATTTCTTTCCCTACATCCCTTCCTCTTACTGTCTTCCTCTACTTCCTACCTCCATACCTCTCCTCCTCTGCCTGTCTTGTTTTTGCTCTTCTGCCTCTCCTCATCCAGCTACCTGACTCTATATCCCTACCTCTCCTCATCCAGCTACCTGACTCTATATCCTTACCTCTCCTCATCCAGCTACATGACTCTCACTACCTCTCTCTACTCATCTCTCTTTCCCTTCCTTTTCCTCTCCAAGTAACTCACTTCCTTGCCCTACATCTCCTCCTCCAGCTCATTCTCACACTCCCTAGTTTTCCCGCTCTGCCTTCCTCTTCCTACTCCTCTCTCCCTAACTTACTTTCTCACACTATCTCTCCTCCATCTCTCTCTTTCTTTCTCAATACCTATCCTCCTCTCCCTTTCTCTTCCTACTCCTTTCTCCCTACTTCAGTTCCTTTCACTACCTCTGCATCTCTATCACGCTCTTTCTTACTACCTTTCCTCCTCTCCCTTCCTATTCCTACTCATTTTTCCATATCACTTCTTACCCTACCCTTCTGTCTCTCCTTCCTTCTCTTCCCCTCCATACCGCTCCTCATCTCCCTACATGTTTCTCTCCCTAACTTCTTTTTCTCTGCCTGCCTTGCTTCTACTTCTCTACCTATCCTATTCAAGCTGATTTTATCTCCCTATCTCTCCACTTCCAGCTACCTGACTCTCTCCCTACCTATCTGTCTATTCCTTCATCTTCCTATTCTCCCCCTTCCTCATTTTCTTTCTGTCTTTCCTCCTCCATCTCTCTCTCTACCTTCCTCTTCCTCATCCCCTCTTTCACTATCCCTACATCTCCTCCAGCACTCTCTCTCTCTCTACTTTTCCACCTTTCCCTTTATCTTCTTACTCTTATAAACCTTCCTCTGCTTACCCATCCTCCTCCATCTCTCTTTCTCCCTACATTTCCTCTTCTCTCTTCCTATGCCTGTTTCACTACCTCACTCTCACTACTTCTTCTCCATCTCTCTTTCCCTACTTTTCATCCTCTTCCTACTACTCTATCCCTTCTTTCTTCATCTGCTGTCTTGCTTCTGTTCCCAAACTATCTTCTCCCAGCTACCTGTCTCTCCCTATCTCTCCTCTTCAAACTACCTGACTCTCTCTACCTCTCCCTACACATAGCTCTCTCCATTCCTCTTCTTACGCCTCTCTCCCTACCTTTACTCCTCTCCCCATACCTTTTCTTACCCTACCCTCATCATTCCATGTTTCTCCCTCTACCTCCCTTTTCCTGACTTCCTCTTCATATCTCCCTACCTCTCTTTCTCTATCTGTCTTGGTTCTGCTTCCTGCCTCTCCTCTGCCAGTTACCTGGCTCTCCCTACCTATCCACTCCATTCCTTCCTTTTCCTATTCCTCCTTCCCTTCCATGCTTCCTCTCTCTCCTCTTCATCCATCTCTTTCTCCCTACTAATCCTCTTCTCTATTCCTGTCTTTCTTCCTACCTATCTTCTACTCCCATCCTCTTCCTACTTCTTTCTTCCTCCTCTCTCCATACCTCTCCTCATCACCCTACATGTTTTTCTCTACCTCTAATCCTCCCGCAATCTCCCTAACTCTCTTCCTCTGCCTACCTTGCTCCTGCTCCCTACTGCACCTCTTCTCTTCCAGCTAACTGACTAACTCGCCCTACCTCTTCCTTTTCCTCTCATTCTTCCTCATGTCCTAATCCTACCACTCCTCCATCTCTCTCTCTCTATCCCTACCTCACTTCCTCTCCCTACCTTTCCTCCTCACCCTCTCTGTCTTTTTCCCTGCCTTTCCTCCTCTCCTTTCTTGCTGTCTACCTACCTATCTCTCTCCTCTTACTCCTCTACTTATTACCTACATGTTGTCACGGACATACAAGCATTATAGGAATTGGTTCTATCAGCCAGCATCTGCACAAGAAGTAAAAAGGGTTTACACTGGTGGTATTCACGAAGGATCCCTGAAAGGAGGTTTGGACTTTGCTAAAACAGATATACACAGGTTGCAGTCTCCTACAAATAGGTGGTAGCAATTGCTAAGAGATGCCAGCAAGCCAGGGTCTGATATACTTGAGGTCTCATATAAGCCATAGGTTAAAGCAAGAAGAGTCAAATACACTGGAAGATCTCAGAAAATCTACTGGGATCAGGCAAATAGGAGTCATCAGAGCTGTAGGGAGGGTGGTGCGGCCGGTGCCTCCGCACAGGGCGGAATCCTCCAGCAACACCGGCCACACGCTTCTCTGCAGGAAGAGACCTCCGGCAGTGGAGCGCGCCGCACAGTGAAAGTCGGCGTAGGATCCCGGTCATATACAGCCATGGCCAAAAGTGTTTAGAATGACACAAGTATTGGTTTTCACAAAGTCTGCAGCTTCAGTTTTTATGACGGCAATTTGCATATACCACAGAATGTCATGAAGAGTGATCAGATGAATTGCAATTCATTGCACAGTCCCTCTTTGCCACGACAATGAACTTAGGGCCTGATTCAGAGGCGCTCGCAAAAACTGAGCGCTCGCTCTGAATCAGGGCGGGAGCTTGTTTTTTTTAGATGCGGCCTCTTGGCCGCTCGCATAGCTGTGGGTTACCACCCACAGCTATTGCGAGCGGCCATGATGATGGTCGCGATGGTCAAGACCATCGGGCTTGCGACGAGACCCTTGTGGTAGGGTCTCGTGGCTGCAAGCCCCAGAGAGCTTCTGGCTCAAATAGA
Source organism: Taudactylus pleione (assembly GCA_031769625.1). NCBI lineage: Eukaryota > Metazoa > Chordata > Amphibia > Anura > Myobatrachidae > Taudactylus > Taudactylus pleione. The sequence continues at coordinate 9,872,414 of JAUIMM010000391.1, forward strand.
GCCGGAAGCTCTCCCACTGACATCACTGGTGATGTCAGTGGGGCCACCCACAAACGGCAGGTGTTAGCATGGGAACGCCTCCGTTTGTGAAGCCACCCCCCCGCCATGCCTACAAAATGGGGCTAGCTGTCGATCAACATCGACAGCCACACCTTTTGTAGTGAGTCCCGGAGCGAGTGCTTTTTGCGCTCGCTCCGGGGCTCGTGCACACGCAGTGTGCATGCCGCGCGTGTGCACTGGGCCACCATCGACCCGGTTGCGAGCGCTCAGCACTTGTGACCGGGTCTGAATCAGGCCCTTAATCCCAAAAACATTTCCACTGCATTTCAGCCCTGCCACAAAAGGACCAGCTGACATCATGTCAGTGATTCTCTCGTTAACACAGGTGAGAGTGTTGATGAGGACAAGGCTGGAGATCACTCTGTCATGCTGATTGAGTTAGAATAACAGACTGGAAGCTTTAGAAGGAGGGTGGAGCTTGAAATCATTGTTCGTCCTCTGTTAACCACGGTTACCTGCAAGGAAACACGTGCAGTCATCATTGCTTTGCATAAAAAGGGCTTCACAGGCAAGGATATTGCTGCTAGTAAGATTGCACCTAAATCAACCATTTCTAGGATCATCAAGAACTTCAAGGAAGAAGTTATGAAGAAGGCTTCAGGGCGCCCAAGAATGTCCAGCAAATGCCAAGACCGTCTACTAAAGTTGATTCAGCTGCGGGATCGGGGTACCACCAGTTGAGTTTGCTCAGGAATGGCATCAGGCAGTTGTGAGTGCATTTTCACGAAGACTTTTGGAGGATGGCCTGGTTTCAAGAAGGGTAGCAAAGAAGCCACTTCTCTCCAGAAAAAACAGACTGATATTCTGCCAAAGGTACAGGGATTGACTGCTGAGGACTGGGGTAAAATTATTTTCTCTGATGAATCCCCTTTCATATTGTTTGGGACATCTGGAAAAGCGTTTATCCGAAGAAGGAAAGGTGAGCGCTACCATCAGTCCTGTGTCATGCCAACAGTAAAGCATCTTGAGACCATTCATGTGTGGGGTAATTTTGGGGAATTCTGCCGAAAAAAATAGGCATGCATAAAGAATGATACCAAAACATCCTCCAAGAGAAACTTCTCACAACCATCCAAGAAAAGTCTGGTGATGAACAATGCCTTTTCCAGCATGATGGAGCACCTGGCTATAAGGCATGGGTCCATGGCCAGGAAACTCGCCAGACCTTAATCCCATTGAGAACTTGTGGTCAATCCTCACTGACAGTGGGCGCCTCAGACCTTGCACATTCGGACGCAGGGTTGTACACCAGGGAGCGGCATTGGCAGAAAATAGCAGATGGGCGGCCGTCATTGGACGGAGACACGGATGCAGACGCGTCCAACTCAGAATCAGCCACAGAAAGTCTCAGTATGCTGAAGCTAGTTAGTGAGCACAATACTCGGTGTTGTGATATATTTTGTAAACATTCAACAAGTCGACACTGATGAAATGTCAACATGACAAAATGTCCCTGGTGGTCCAGTAGTAAGGCGGGTCCAGCAGCTCCTCTAATGAAGCCTAACAATAAACCAACACCTACTGCCTGACCTTCACCCTCCCCTCCCACAGCCTAACCCTACTCCTAGTGCTTAACCCTATCCCTCCCTCCCGCAGCCTAACCCAACTCCTAGTGCTTTACCCTATCCCTCCCCTCCCGCAGCCTAACCCAACTCCTTTTGCTTAAGTCTATCCCTCCCCTCCCACAGCCTAACCCTACTCCTAGTGCTTAACCCTATCCATCCCCTTCCACAGCCTAACCCTATTCCTAGTGCTTAACCCTATCCCTCCCCTCCCGCAGCCTAACCCAACTCCTTGTGCTTAAGTCTATCCCTCCCCTCCCACAGCCTAACCCTACTCCTAATGCATAACCCTATCCCTCCCCTCCCACAGCATAACCCTATTGCTAGTGCTTAACCCTATCCCTCCCCTCCCACAGCCTAACCCAACTCATAGTGCTTAACCCTATCCCTCCCCTCCCGCAGCCTAACCCTACTCCTAAAGCATAACCCTATCCCTCCCCTCCCACAGCCTAACCCTATTCCTAGTGCTTAACCCTATCCCTCCCCTCCCACAGCCTAACCCAACTCCTAGTGCTTAACCCTATCCCTCCCCTCCCGCAGCCTAACCCTACTCCTAATGCTTAACCCTATCCCACTCTTCCCACAGCCTAACCTTACTCCTAATGCATAACCCTATCTCTCCCCTCCCACAGCCTACCCCTACTCCTAGTGCTTAACCCTATCCCTCCCCTCCCGCAGCCTAACCCTACTCCTAGTGCTTAACCCAATCCCTCACCTCCCGCAGCCTAACCCTACTCCTAGTGCTTAACCCTATCCCTTCCCTCCCGCAGTCTAACCCTACTCCTAATGCATAACCCTATCCCTCCCCTCCCACAGCCTAACCCTACTCCTAGTGCTTAATCCTATCCCTCCCATGCCACAGCCTAACCCAACTACTTGTGTTTAACCCTATCCCTCCCCTCCCACAGCCTAACCCTACTCCTAGTGCTTAACCCTATCCCTCCTCTCCCGCAGCCTAACCCTACTCCTAGTGCTTAACACTATCCCTCCCCTCCCGCAGCCTAACCCAACTCCTTGTGCTTAACCCTATTCCTCCCCTACCGCAGCCTAACCCAACTCCTAGTGCTTAACTCTATCCCACCCCTCCAGCAGCCTAACCCTACTCCTAGTGCTTAACCCTATCCCTCTCTTCCCACAGCCTAACCCTTCTGCTAATGCATAACCCTATCCCCTCCCACAGCCTACCCCTACTCCTAGTGCTTAACCCTATCCCTCCCCTCCCGCAGTCTAACCCTACTCCTAGTGCTTAACCCTATCCCTCCCCTCCCGCAGCCTAACCCAACTCCTAGTGCTTTACCCTATCCCTCCCCTCCCGCAGCCTAACCCAACTCCTAGTGCTTAACCCAATCCCTCCCCTCCCACAGCCTAACCCTACTCCTAGTGCATAACCCTATCCCTCCCCTCCCACAGCATAACCCTACTCCTAGTGCTTAACCCTATCCCTCCCCTCCCACAGCCTAACCCTACTCCTAGTTCATAACCCTATCCCTCCCCTCCCACAGCATAACCCTAGTCCTAGTGCTTAACCCTATCCCTCCCCTCCCGCAGCCTAACCCTACTCCTAGTGCTTAACCCTATCTCTCCCCTCCCACAGCATAACCCTACTCCTTATGCATAACCCTATCCCTCCCCTCCCACAGCCTAACCCTACTCCTAGTGCTTAACCCTATCCCTCCCCTCCCGCAGCCTAACCCTACTCCTAGTGCTTAACCCTATCCCTTCTCTCCCGCAGCCTAACCCTACTCCTAGTGCTTAACACTATCCCTCCCCTCCCGCAGCCTAACCCAACTCCTTGTGCTTAACCCTATTCCTCCCCTACCGCAGCCTAACCCAACTCCTAGTGCTTAACTCTATCCCTCCCCTCCCGCAGCCTAACCCTACTCCTAGTGCTTAACCCTCTCCCTCTCTTCCCACAGCCTAACCCTTCTGCTAATGCATAACCCTATCCCCTCCCACAGCCTAACCCAACTCCTAGTGCTTAACCCTATCCCTCCCCTCCCGCAGCCTAACCCTACTCCTAGTGCTTAACCCTATCCCTCCCCTCCCACAGCCTAACCCTACTCCTAGTGCATAACCCTATCCCTCCCCTCCCACAGCATAAACCTACTCCTAGTGCTTAACCCTATCCCTCCCCTCCCACAGCCTAACCCTACTCCTAGTGCATAACCCTATCCCTCCCCTCCTACAGCATAACCCTACTCCTAAAGCATAACCCTATCCCTCCCCTCCCACAGCCTAACCCTACTCCTAGTGCTTAATCCTATCCCTCCCATGCCACAACCTAACCCAACTACTTGTGCTTAACCCTATCCCTCCCCTCCCACAGCCTAACCCTACTCCTAGTGCTTAACCCTATACCTCCTCTCCCGCAGCCTAACCCTACTCCTAGTGCTTAACACTATCCCTCCCCTCCCGCAGCCTAACCCAACTCCTTGTGCTTAACCCTATCCCTCCCCTACCGCAGCCTAACCCAACTCTTAGTGCTTAACCCTATCCCTCCCCTCCCGCAGCCTAACCCTGCTCCTAGTGCTTAACCTTTTCCCTCTCTTCCCACAGCCTAACCGTTCTGCTAATGCATAACCCTATCCCCTCCCACAGCCAACCCCTACTCCTAGTGCTTAACCCTATCCCTCCCGCAGTCTAACCGTACTCCTAGTGCTTAACCATATCCCTCCCCTCCCACAGCCTAACCCAACTCCTAGTGCTTTACCCTATGCCTCCCCTCCCGCAGCCTAACCCAACTCCTAGTGCTTAACCCTATCCCTCCCCTCCCACAGCCTAACCCTACTCCTAGTGCTTAACCCTATCCCTCCCCTCCCACAGCCTAACCCTACTCCTAGTGCATAACCCTATCCCTCCCCTCCCACAGCATAACCCTACTCCCAGTGCTTAACCCTATCCCTCCCCTCCCACAGCCTAACCCTACTCCTAGTGCATAACCGTATCCCTCCCCTCCCACAGCATAACCCTAGTCCTAGCGCTTAACCCTATCCCTCCTCTCCCGCAGCCTAACCCTACTCCTAGTGCTTAAACCCTATCTCTCCCCTCCCACAGCATAACCCTACTCCTAATGCATAACCCTATCCCTCCCCTCCCACAGCCTAACCCTACTCCTACTGCTTAACCCTATCCCTCCCCTCTCGCAGCCTAACCCTACTCCTAGTGCTTAACCCTATCCCTCACATGCCACAGCCTAACCCAACTCCTTGTGCTTAACCCTATCCCTCCCCTCCCGCAGCCTAACCCTACTCCTAGTGCTTAACCCTATCCCTCCTCTCCCACAGCCTAACCCTATTCCTAGTGCTTAACACTATCCCTCCGCTCCAGCAGCCTATCCCTACTCATAGTGCTTAACCCTATCCCTCCCCTCGCACAGCATAACCCAACTCCTAGTGCTTAACCCTATCCCTCCCCTCCCGCAGCCTAACCCTACTCTAGTGCTTAACCCTATCCCTCCCCTCCCACAGCCTAACCCTACTCCTAGTGCATAACCCTATCCCTCCCCTCCCACAGCATAACCCTACTCCTAGTGCTTAACCCTATCCCTCCCCTCCCACAGCCTAACCCTACTCCTAGTGCATAACCCTATCCCTCCCCTCCCACAGCATAACACTACTCCTAATGCATAACCCTATCCCTCCCCTCCCACAGCCTAACCCTTCTCCTAGTGCTTAATCCTATCCCTCCCATGCCACAGCCTAACCCAACTACTTGTGCTTAACCCTATCCCTCCCCTCCAGCAGCCTAACCCTACTCCTAGTGCTTAACACTATCCCTCCTCTCCCGCAGCCTAACCCTACTCCTAGTGCTTAACACTATCCCTCCCCTCCTGCAGCCTAACCCAACTCCTTGTGCTTAACTCTATCCCTCCCCTATCGCAGCCTAACCCAACTCCTAGTGCTTAACCCTATCCCTCCCCTCCCGCAGCCTAACCCTACTCCTAGTGCTTAACCCTATCCCTCTCTTCCCACAGCCTAACCCTTCTGCTAATGCATAACCCTATCCCCTCCCACAGCCTACCCCTACTCCTAGTGCTTAACCCTATCCCTCCCCTCCCACAGTCTAACCCTACTCCTAGTGCTTAACCCTATCCTTCCCCTCCCACAGCCTAACCCAACTCCTAGTGCTTTACCCTATGCCTCTCCTCCCGCAGCCTAACCCAACTCCTAGTGCTTAACCCTATCCCTCCCCTCCTGCAGCCTAACCCTACTCCTAGTGCTTAACCCTATCCCTCCCCTCCCACAGCCTAACCCTACTCCTAGTGCATAACCCTATCCCTCCCCTCCCACAGCATAACCCTACTCCTAGTGCTTAACCCTATCCCTCCCCTCCCACAGCCTAACCCTACTCCTAGTGCATAACCCTATCCCTCCCCTCCCACAGCATAACCCTAGTCCTAGTGCTTAACCCTATCCCTCCTCTCCCGCAGCCTAACCCTACTGCTAATGCTTAACCCTATCTCTCCCCTCCCACAGCATAACCCTACTCCTAATGCATAACCCTATCCCTCCCCTCCCACAGCCTAATCCTACTCCTAGTGCTTAACCCTATCCCTCCCCTCTCGCAGCCTAACCCTACTCCTAGTGCTTAACCCTATCCCTCACATGCCACAGCCTAACCCAACTCCTTGTGCTTAACCCTATCCCTCCCCTCCCGCAGTCTAACCCTACTCCTAGTGCTTAACCCTATCCCTCCTCTCCCACAGCCTAACCCTATTCCTAGTGCTTAACACTATCCCTCCGCTCCAGCAGCCAAACCCTACTCCTTGTGCTTAACCCTATCCCTCCCCTCGCACAGCATAACCCTACTCCTAGTGCTTAACCCTATCCCTCCCTTCCAACAGCCTAACCCTACTCCTAGTGCTTAACCCTATCCCTCCTCTCCCACAGCCTAACCCTACTCCTAGTTAGGGGTGAGCGGGTTTGGATTTCTGAAATCCGAACCCCCCTGAGCCCCCCCGATCCGAGTCAGAGCCGAGTCAGGCTCGACTTTTCCCGCCTGACTCGGATCTGAATTCGAGGCAAAACGTCATCATCCCGCCTTCCGGGTCTCACGGGTTTTGGATCCTATATAAGGTACCCGCGTCGGCGCCATTTTCTCACTCGGCTGTGGACAGTGAAGAGGGAGGGTGGGAGTTAGGGCTGGCTGGGCTGTGTAGTGTAGTGTAGTGCAGAGTAGTGTTGTGCTGTGCTGTGCTGCGCTGTGCTGCTGTTGTCCACTACTTCAAAGTCCATAGGGGCTGGCTGTGTTGTGCTGTGCTGCTGTTGTTAATAGGGGCTGTGTCCACTACTTCAAAGTCCATAGGGGCTGGCTGGACTGTGTTGTGCAGTCAGTTCTCCATAGGGGCTGTGTCCACTCCAAAGTCCTGTGCAGTGTCCCAGTTCTAAAGGGGTGCTGTAGTGTTGTCCAGGGGGTGCTCTGTCCATCTGGGGTGTTCCCCCCAAGTGCTAAAAAAATAATATTTTTTGTGTGTTTGTGAATTGTGTGCGCAGTAGCCGCACGTGCATCAACAAAGTAGTGCCAAGCGTGCGCCTGTGTCATAAGTAAAGGGCCGGCTGGCTTGACCGTTAAAGGGTGCTGTAACCCCCAAAGTACACTCCAGTCCAAAAAAATATATATTTTTTGTGTTTGTGAATTGTGTTCGCAGTAGCCGCACGTGCATCAACAAAGTAGTGCCAAGCGTGCGCCTGTGTCATAAGTAAAGGGCCGGCTGGCTTGACTGTTAAAGGGTGCTGTAACCCCCAAAGTACACTCCAAACCAAAAAAATATATATTTTCTGTGTTTGTGAATTGTGTGCGCAGTAGCCGCACGAGCATCAACAAAGTAGTGCCAAGCGTGCGCCTGTGTCATAAGTAAAGGGCCGGCTGGCTTGACCGTTAAAGGGTGCTATAACCCCCAAAGTACACTCCAGTCCAAACTAAAAAAAAAATTATTTTCTGTGTTTGTGAATTGTGTGCGCAGTAGCCGCACGTGCATCAACAAAGTAGTGCCAAGCGTGTGCCTGTGTCATAAGTAAAGGACCGGCTGGCTTGACCGTTGTAGGGTGCTGTAACCCCCAAAGTACACTCCAAACCAAATAACAAAATATTTTTTCTCTGTTTGTGAATTGTGTGCGCAGTAGCCGCACGTGCATCAACAAAGTAGTGCCAAGCGTGCGCCTGTGTCATAAGTAAAGGGCCGGCTGGCTTGACCGTTAAAGGGTGCTGTAACCCCCAAAGTACACTCCAAACCAAAAAAATATATATTTTCTGTGTTTGTGAATTGTGAGCGCAGTAGCCGCACGTGCATCAACAAAGTAGTGCCAAGCGTGCGCCTGTGTCATAAGTAAAGGGCCAGCTGGCTTGACCGTTAAAGGGTGCTGTAACCCCAAAGTACACTCCAGTCCAAACCAAAACAAAATATTTTTTCTGTGTTTGTGAATTGTGTGCGCAGTAGCCGCACGTGCATCAACAAAGGAGCAGCGCCAAGCGTGCGCCTGTGTCCCATAAGTAAAGAGCCGGCTGGCTCATTTCTTAAAGGGTGGTGTAACCCACAAAGTGCACTACTCTCCAGCAAAAATAAAAAAATATTTTCTGTGTTTGTGTGCGCCTTAGCCGCACGTATATATCAATATAACATAAATGGAGGACCAAACTTTCTCCGATAAAAATAAAATAGGGAAAGATCAAGAACCACTTCCTCCTAGTGCTGTTGCTGCTGCTGGGAGTTGTTCATCATCCCAGAGAGGAAGTAGGAACATCACTACTTTTACTAAACAATTGACCCTCCAACAGTCCCTAGCGATGAGGATGAAGTACGACAGCAGTCATCCTGAAGCAAAACATATAACTGAGGCCTTGACTGCTATGTTGGTGTTAGACATGCGTCCGGTATCCGCCATTAGTGCAGTGGGATTTAGACAATTGATGGAGGTAGTGTGTCCCTGGTTCCAAATCCCGTCTAGATTCCACCTGCATCCTCAAAGCAGCAGCGACATGCGTGCGTCTGTCTGTTAAAGGGTGGTGTAACCCTCAAAGTGCGCTCCACAAACAATAAAAATATTCTTCTTCTTTTTTCTGTCTTTGTGAATTGTGTGGGCTGTAGCCGCACTTGCATCCTCAAAGCAGCAGTGACAAGCGTGCGTCTGTCTGTTAAAGGGTGGTGTAACCCTCAAAGTGTGCTCCACAAACAATAAAAATATTCTTCTTCTTTTTCTGTCTTTGTGAAATGTGTGGGCTGTAGCGGCACCTGCATCCTTAAAGCAGCAGCGACAAGCGTGTGTCTGTCTGTTAAAGGGTGGTGACACCCTCAAAGTGTGCTCCACAAACAATAAAAATATTCTTTTTTTTCTGTCTTTGTGAATTGTGTGGGCTGTAGCCGCACTTGCATCCTCAAAGCAGCAGCGACAAGCGTGCGTCTGTCTGTTAAAGGGTGGTGTAACCCTCAAAGTGCTCCAAAAAATAAAAAACTATTTTTTTAATTTGTTTGTGACTTGTGTGCGATGTAGCCGCACGTGCATCAACATAGTAGCAGCGCCAAGCGTGCGCCTGTGTCATAAGTCAAGGGCTGGTTTGGACATCTGGTCCGGACTGAAGGACGTGCCAACAATTTCTGACAAGTCTACTGTCACTGCATATGATACTGTCCTCAAAGCAGCAGTGACAAGCGTGCGTCTGTCTGTTAAAGGGTGGTGACACCCTGAAAGTGTGCTACACAAACAATAAAAATATTCTTCTTTTTTTTTCTGTCTTTGTGAATTGTGTGGGCTGTAGCCGCACTTGCATCCTCAAAGCAGCAGCGACAAGCGAGCGTCTGTCTGTTAAAGGATTACATCGGTGACAGCATCCAAGTAGGCATGTCAGACAGTCCGTACCTGTACTGGCAGGAAAAAGAAGCAATTTGGAGGTCCCTGTACAAACTGGCTCTATTTTACCTGAGTTGCCCCCCCTTCAGTGTGTACTCCGAAAGAGTGTTTAGTGCAGCCGAGAACCTTGTCAGCGAAAGGCGTAGGAGGTTGCTTCCACAAAATGTGGAGAAGATGATGTTCATAAAATGAATTATCAACTCTTCCAGGGAGACCAGCCTCCAGAACGTACAGAGGGACCTGCGGTTGTGGATTCCAGCGGGGACGAATTAATACTCTGTGAGGATGAGGATGTACACAACACTGAAGAGGGTGAGGAATCGGTGGATGAGGAGGATGAGGACGACATCTTGCCTCCGTAGAGCCAGTTTGTGCAGGGACAGATTAATTGCCAGCTTGTTTTGTGGGGGCCCAAACGAACCAATCATTTCAGCCACAGTCGTGTGGCAGACCCTGGCGCTGAAATGTTTGGTTTGTTAAAGTGTGCATGTCCTGTTTATACAACATAAGGGTGGGTGGGAGGGCCCAAGGACAATTCCATCTTGCACCTCTTTTTTTTCTTTGCATTATGTATAGTTTGGGGCCTAGTTTTTCAAACTGCCATCCTGTCTGCCACTGTAGTGTCACTCCTAGATGGACCACGTGTTTGTGCCGCCCACTCGTATCTCTTAGCATAGTCATCCAGCTACCTTGGTGCAACCTTTTGGACATAAAAACACTATTGTGAGGTGTGAGGTGTTCAGAATAGACTGGAAATGAGTGGAAATTAAGGTTATTAAGGTTAATAATGGCATAGGAGCAGAAAAACCCACAAATTCTGTGATTTTAGCTGTTTTTATGCTTTTTTTCAAAAAAATACAGATCCAAAACACAAAACACAAAACACGGAAGGGTGGTTTTGGCAAAACCAATCCAGATCCAAAACACGAAGAAAGATCCAGATCCAAAACCAAAACACGAAAAGTGGGCGATGCACACCCCTACTCCTAATGCATAACCCTATCCCACCCCTCCCACAGCCTAACCCTACTCCTAGTGCTTAACGCTATCCCTCCCCTCCCACAGCCTAACCCTACTTCTAGTGCTTAACCCTATCCCTCCTCTCCCACAGCCTAACCCTACTCCTAGTGCTTAACACTATCCCTCCCCGCCTGCAGCCTAACCCTACGCCTAGTGCTTAACCCTATCCCTCCCCTCCCACAGTCTAACCCTACTCCTAGTGCTTAACCCTATCCTTCCCCTCCCACAGCCTAACCCAACTCCTAGTGCTTTACCCTATGCCTCTCCTCCCGCAGCCTAACCCAACTCCTAGTGCTTAACCCTATCCCTCCCCTCCTGCAGCCTAACCCTACTCCTAGTGCTTAACCCTATCCCTCCCCTCCTGCAGCCTAACCCTACTCCTAGTGCATAACCCTATCCCCTCCCACAGCCTACCCCTACTCCTAGTGCTTAACCCTATCCCTCCCCTCCCACAGTCTAACCCTACTCCTAGTGCTTAACCCTATCCTTCCCCTCCCACAGCCTAACCCAACTCCTAGTGCTTTACCCTATGCCTCTCCTCCCGCAGCCTAACCCAACTCCTAGTGCTTAACCCTATCCCTCCCCTCCTGCAGCCTAACCCTACTCCTAGTGCTTAACCCTATCCCTCCCCTCCCACAGCCTAACCCTACTCCTAGTGCATAACCCTATCCCTCCCCTCCCACAGCATAACCCTACTCCTAGTGCTTAACCCTATCCCTCCCCTCCCACAGCCTAACCCTACTCCTAGTGCATAACCCTATCCCTCCCCTCCCACAGCATAACCCTAGTCCTAGTGCTTAACCCTATCCCTCCTCTCCCGCAGCCTAACCCTACTGCTAATGCTTAACCCTATCTCTCCCCTCCCACAGCATAACCCTACTCCTAATGCATAACCCTATCCCTCCCCTCCCACAGCCTAATCCTACTCCTAGTGCTTAACCCTATCCCTCCCCTCTCGCAGCCTAACCCTACTCCTAGTGCTTAACCCTATCCCTCACATGCCACAGCCTAACCCAACTCCTTGTGCTTAACCCTATCCCTCCCCTCCCGCAGTCTAACCCTACTCCTAGTGCTTAACCCTATCCCTCCTCTCCCACAGCCTAACCCTATTCCTAGTGCTTAACACTATCCCTCCGCTCCAGCAGCCTAACCCTACTCCTTGTGCTTAACCCTATCCCTCCCCTCGCACAGCATAACCCTACTCCTAGTGCTTAACCCTATCCCTCCCTTCCAACAGCCTAACCCTACTCCTAGTGCTTAACCCTATCCCTCCTCTCCCACAGCCTAACCCTACTCCTAGTTAGGGGTGAGCGGGTTTGGATTTCTGAAATCCGAACCCCCCTGAGCCCCCCCGATCCGAGTCAGAGCCGAGTCAGGCTCGACTTTTCCCGCCTGACTCGGATCTGAATTCGAGGCAAAACGTCATCATCCCGCCTTCCGGGTCTCACGGGTTTTGGATCCTATATAAGGTACCCGCGTCGGCGCCATTTTCTCACTCGGCTGTGGACAGTGAAGAGGGAGGGTGGGAGTTAGGGCTGGCTGGGCTGTGTAGTGTAGTGTAGTGCAGAGTAGTGTTGTGCAGTGCTGTGCTGCGCTGTGCTGCTGTTGTCCACTACTTCAAAGTCCATAGGGGCTGGCTGTGTTGTGCTGTGCTGCTGTTGTTAATAGGGGCTGTGTCCACTACTTCAAAGTCCATAGGGGCTGGCTGGACTGTGTTGTGCAGTCAGTTCTCCATAGGGGCTGTGTCCACTCCAAAGTCCTGTGCAGTGTCCCAGTTCTAAAGGGGTGCTGTAGTGTTGTCCAGGGGGTGCTCTGTCCATCTGGGGTGTTCCCCCCAAGTGCTAAAAAAATAATATTTTTTGTGTGTTTGTGAATTGTGTGCGCAGTAGCCGCACGTGCATCAACAAAGTAGTGCCAAGCGTGCGCCTGTGTCATAAGTAAAGGGCCGGCTGGCTTGACCGTTAAAGGGTGCTGTAACCCCCAAAGTACACTCCAGTCCAAAAAAATATATATTTTTTGTGTTTGTGAATTGTGTTCGCAGTAGCCGCACGTGCATCAACAAAGTAGTGCCAAGCGTGCGCCTGTGTCATAAGTAAAGGGCCGGCTGGCTTGACTGTTAAAGGGTGCTGTAACCCCCAAAGTACACTCCAAACCAAAAAAATATATATTTTCTGTGTTTGTGAATTGTGTGCGCAGTAGCCGCACGAGCATCAACAAAGTAGTGCCAAGCGTGCGCCTGTGTCATAAGTAAAGGGCCGGCTGGCTTGACCGTTAAAGGGTGCTATAACCCCCAAAGTACACTCCAGTCCAAACTAAAAAAAAAATTATTTTCTGTGTTTGTGAATTGTGTGCGCAGTAGCCGCACGTGCATCAACAAAGTAGTGCCAAGCATGTGCCTGTGTCATAAGTAAAGGACCGGCTGGCTTGACCGTTGTAGGGTGCTGTAACCCCCAAAGTACACTCCAAACCAAATAACAAAATATTTTTTCTCTATTTGTGAATTGTGTGCGCAGTAGCCGCACGTGCATCAACAAAGTAGTGCCAAGCGTGCGCCTGTGTCATAAGTAAAGGGCCAGCTGGCTTGACCGTTAAAGGGTGCTGTAACCCCCAAAGTACACTCCAAACCCAAAAAATATATATTTTCTGTGTTTGTGAATTGTGAGCGCAGTAGCCGCACGTGCATCAACAAAGTAGTGCCAAGCGTGCGCCTGTGTCATAAGTAAAGGGCCAGCTGGCTTGACCGTTAAAGGGTGCTGTAACCCCAAAGTACACTCCAGTCCAAACCAAAACAAAATATTTTTTCTGTGTTTGTGAATTGTGTGCGCAGTAGCCGCACGTGCATCAACAAAGGAGCAGCGCCAAGCGTGCGCCTGTGTCCCATAAGTAAAGAGCCGGCTGGCTCATTTCTTAAAGGGTGGTGTAACCCACAAAGTGCACTACTCTCCAGCAAAAATAAAAAAATATTTTCTGTGTTTGTGTGCGCCTTAGCCGCACGTATATATCAATATAACATAAATGGAGGACCAAACTTTCTCCGATAAAAATAAAATAGGGAAAGATCAAGAACCACTTCCTCCTAGTGCTGTTGCTGCTGCTGGGAGTTGTTCATCATCCCAGAGAGGAAGTAGGAACATCACTACTTTTACTAAACAATTGACCCTCCAACAGTCCCTAGCGATGAGGATGAAGTACGACAGCAGTCATCCTGAAGCAAAACATATAACTGAGGCCTTGACTGCTATGTTGGTGTTAGACGTGCGTCCGGTATCCGCCATTAGTGCAGTGGGATTTAGACAATTGATGGAGGTAGTGTGTCCCTGGTTCCAAATCCCGTCTAGATTCCACCTGCATCCTCAAAGCAGCAGCGACATGCGTGCGTCTGTCTGTTAAAGGGTGGTGTAACCCTCAAAGTGCGCTCCACAAACAATAAAAATATTCTTCTTCTTTTTTCTGTCTTTGTGAATTGTGTGGGCTGTAGCCGCACTTGCATCCTCAAAGCAGCAGTGACAAGCGTGCGTCTGTCTGTTAAAGGGTGGTGTAACCCTCAAAGTGTGCTCCACAAACAATAAAAATATTCTTCTTCTTTTTCTGTCTTTGTGAAATGTGTGGGCTGTAGCGGCACCTGCATCCTTAAAGCAGCAGCGACAAGCGTGTGTCTGTCTGTTAAAGGGTGGTGACACCCTCAAAGTGTGCTCCACAAACAATAAAAATATTCTTTTTTTTCTGTCTTTGTGAATTGTGTGGGCTGTAGCCGCACTTGCATCCTCAAAGCAGCAGCGACAAGCGTGCGTCTGTCTGTTAAAGGGTGGTGTAACCCTCAAAGTGCTCCAAAAAATAAAAAACTATTTTTTTAATTTGTTTGTGACTTGTGTGCGATGTAGCCGCACGTGCATCAACATAGTAGCAGCGCCAAGCGTGCGCCTGTGTCATAAGTCAAGGGCTGGTTTGGACATCTGGTCCGGACTGAAGGACGTGCCAACAATTTCTGACAAGTCTACTGTCACTGCATATGATACTGTCCTCAAAGCAGCAGTGACAAGCGTGCGTCTGTCTGTTAAAGGGTGGTGACACCCTGAAAGTGTGCTACACAAACAATAAAAATATTCTTCTTTTTTTTTCTGTCTTTGTGAATTGTGTGGGCTGTAGCCGCACTTGCATCCTCAAAGCAGCAGCGACAAGCGAGCGTCTGTCTGTTAAAGGATTACATCGGTGACAGCATCCAAGTAGGCATGTCAGACAGTCCGTACCTGTACTGGCAGGAAAAAGAAGCAATTTGGAGGTCCCTGTACAAACTGGCTCTATTTTACCTGAGTTGCCCCCCCTTCAGTGTGTACTCCGAAAGAGTGTTTAGTGCAGCCGGGAACCTTGTCAGCGAAAGGCGTAGGAGGTTGCTTCCACAAAATGTGGAGAAGATGATGTTCATAAAATGAATTATCAACTCTTCCAGGGAGACCAGCCTCCAGAACGTACAGAGGGACCTGCGGTTGTGGATTCCAGCGGGGACGAATTAATACTCTGTGAGGATGAGGATGTACACAACACTGAAGAGGGTGAGGAATCGGTGGATGAGGAGGATGAGGACGACATCTTGCCTCCGTAGAGCCAGTTTGTGCAGGGACAGATTAATTGCCAGCTTGTTTTGTGGGGGCCCAAACGAACCAATCATTTCAGCCACAGTCGTGTGGCAGACCCTGGCGCTGAAATGTTTGGTTTGTGAAAGTGTGCATGTCCTGTTTATACAACATAAGGGTGGGTGGGAGGGCCCAAGGACAATTCCATCTTGCACCTCTTTTTTTTCTTTGCATTATGTATAGTTTGGGGCCTAGTTTTTCAAACTGCCATCCTGTCTGCCACTGTAGTGTCACTCCTAGATGGACCACGTGTTTGTGCCGCCCACTCGTATCTCTTAGCATAGTCATCCAGCTACCTTGGTGCAACCTTTTGGACATAAAAACACTATTGTGAGGTGTGAGGTGTTCAGAATAGACTGGAAATGAGTGGAAATTAAGGTTATTAAGGTTAATAATGGCATAGGAGCAGAAAAACCCACAAATTCTGTGATTTTAGCTGTTTTTATGCTTTTTTTCAAAAAAATACAGATCCAAAACACAAAACACAAAACACGGAAGGGTGGTTTTGGCAAAACCAATCCAGATCCAAAACACGAAGAAAGATCCAGATCCAAAACCAAAACACGAAAAGTGGGCGATGCACACCCCTACTCCTAATGCATAACCCTATCCCACCCCTCCCACAGCCTAACCCTACTCCTAGTGCTTAACGCTATCCCTCCCCTCCCACAGCCTAACCCTACTTCTAGTGCTTAACCCTATCCCTCCTCTCCCACAGCCTAACCCTACTCCTAGTGCTTAACACTATCCCTCCCCGCCTGCAGCCTAACCCTACGCCTAGTGCTTAACCCTATCCCTCCCCTCCCACAGCCTAACAGTACTCCTAATGCTTAACCCTATCCCTCCCCTCCCTCAGCATAACCCTACTCCTAGTCCTTAACCCTATCCCTCCTCTCCCACAGCCTAACACTACTCCTAATGCATAACCCTTTCACTCCCCTCCCACAGCCTAACCCTACTCCTAGTGCTTAACCCTATCCCTCCCCTCCAGCAGCCTAACCCTACTCCTAATGCTTAACCCTATCCCTCCCCTCTCGCAGCCTAACCCTACTCCTAGTGCTTAACCCCATCCCTCCCATGCCACAGCCTAACCCTACTCCTAGTGCTTAACCCTATCCCTCCACTCCCGCAGCCTAACCCTACTCCTAGTGCTTAACACTATCCCTCTCTTCCCACAGCCTAACCCTACTGCTAATGCATAACCCTATCCCTCCCCTCCCACAGCTTACCCCTACTCCTAGTGCTTAACCCGATCCCTCCCCTCGCGCAGCCTAACCCTACTCCTAGTGCTTAACCCTATCCCTCCCCTCCCGCAGCCTAACCCAACTCCTAGTGCTTTACCCTATCCCTCCCATCCCGCAGCCTAACCCTACTCCTAGTGCTTAACCCTATCCCTCCCCTCCCACAGCCTAACCCTACCCCTAATGTATAACCCTATCCCTCCCCTCCCATAGCATAACCCTACTCCTATTGCTTAACCCTATCCCTCCCCTCCCGCAGCCTAACCCTACTCCTAGTGCTTAACCCTATCCCTCCCCTCTCGCAGCCTAACCCTACTCCTAGTGCTTAACCCTATCCCTCCCATGCCACAGCCTAACCCAACTCCTTGTGCTTAACCCTATCCCTCCCGCAGCCTAACCCTACTCCTAGTGCTTAACCCTATCCCTCCTCTCCCGCAGCCTAACCCTACTCCTAGTGCTTAACACTATCCCTCCCCTCCCGCAGCCGACCCCAACTCCTAGTGCTTAACCCTATCCCTCCCCTCCCGCAGCCTAACCCTACTCATAGTGCTTAACCCTATCCCTCTCTTCCCACAGCTTAACCCTACTCCTAATGCATAACCGTATCCCTCCCCTCCCACAGTCTACCCCTACTCCTAGTGCTTAACCCTATCCCTCTCCTCCCGCAGCCTAACCCTACTCCTAGTGCTTAACCCTATCCCTCCCCTCCCACAGCCTAACCCTACTCCTAGTGCATAACCCTATCCCTCCCCTCCCACAGCATAACCCTAGTACTAGTGCTTAACCCTATCCCTCCTCTCCCGCAGCCTAACCCTACTCCTAGTGCTTAACCCTATCTCTCCCCTCCCACAGCATAACACTACTCCTAATGCATAACCCTATCCCTCCCCTCCCACAGTCTAACCCTACTCCTAGTGCTTAACCCTATCCCTCCAGTCTCGCAGCATAACCCTACTCCTAATGCATAACCCTATCCCTCCCCTCCCACAGCCTAACCCTACTCCTAGTGCTTAACCCTATCCCTCACATGCCACAGCCTAACCCAACTCCTTGTGCTTAACCCTATCCCTCCCCTCCCGCAGCCTAACCCTACTCCTAGTGCTTAACCCTATCCCTCCTCTCCCACAGCCTAACCCTATTCCTAGTGCTTAACACTATCCCTCCGCTCCAGCAGCCTAACACTACTCCTAGTGCTTAACCCTATCCCTCCCCTCGCACAGCATAACCCTACTCCTAGTGCTTAACCCTATCCCTCCCCTCCCGCAGCCTAACCCTATTCCTAGTGCTTAACCCTATCCCTCCCCTCCCACAGCCTAACCCTACTCCTAGTGCATAACCCTATCCCTCCCCTCCCACAGCATAACCCTACTCCTAGTGCTTAACCCTATCCCTCCACTCCCACAGCCTAACCCTACTCCTAGTGCATAACCCTATCCCTCCCCTCCCACAGCATAACCCTACTCCTAATGCACAACCTTATCCCTCCCCTCCCACAGCCTAACCCTTCTCCTAGTGCTTAATCCTATCCCTCTCATGCCACAGCCTAACCCAACTCCTAGTGCTTAACCCTATCCCTCCCCTCCCGCAGCCTAACCCTACTCCTAGTGCTTAACCCTATCCCTCCCCTCCCGCAGCCTAACCCTACTCCTAGTGCTTAACCCAATCCCTCCTCTCCTGCAGCCTAACCCTACTCCTAGTGCTTAACCCTATCCCTCCCCTGCCGCAGTCTAACCCTACTCCTAGTGCTTAACCCTATCCCTTCCCTCCCACAGCCTAACCCAACTCCTAGTGCTTTACCCTATGCCTCCCCTCCCGCAGCCTAACCCAACTCCTAGTGCTTAACCCTATCCCTCCCCTCCCGCAGCCTAACCCTACTCCTAGTGCTTAACCCTATCCCTCCCCTCCTACAGCCTAACCCTACCCCTAATGTATAACCCTATCCCTCCCCTCCCACAGCATAACCCTACTCCTAGTGCTTAACCCTATCCCTCCCCTCCCGCAGCCTAACCCTACTCCTAGTGCTTAACCCTATCCCTCCCCTCTCGCAGCCTAACCCTACTCCTAGTGCTTAACCCTATCCCTCCCATGCCACAGCCTAACCCAATTCCTTGTGCTTAACCCTATTCCTCCCGCAGCCTAACCCTACTCCTAGTGCTTAACCCTATCCCTCCTCTCCCGCTGCCTAACCCTACTCCTAGTGCTTAACACTATCCCTCCCCTCCCGCAGCCGAACCCAACTCCTAGTGCTTAACCCTATCCCTCCCCTCCCGCAGCCTAACCCTACTCATAGTGCTTAACCCTATCCCTCTCTTCCCACAGCCTAACCCTACTCCTAATGCATAACCGTATCCCTCCCCTCCCACAGTCTACCCCTACTCCTAGTGCTTAACCCTATCCCTCTCCTCCCGCAGCCTAACCCTACTCCTAGTGCTTAACCCTATCCCTCCCCCCCACAGCCTAACCCTACTCCTAGTGCATAACCCTATCCCTCCCCTCCCACAGCATAACCCTAGTCAAAGTGCTTAACCCTATCCCTCCTCTCCCGCAGCCTAACCCTACTCCTAGTGCTTAACCCTATCTATCCCCTCCCACAGCATAACACTACTCCTAATGCATAACCCTATCCCTCCCCTCCCACAGCCTAACCCTACTCCTAGTGCTCAACCCTATCCCTCCCGTCTCGCAGCATAACCCTACTCCTAATGCATAACCCTATCCCTCCCCTCCCACAGCCTAACCCTACTCCTAGTGCTTAACCCTATCCCTCACATGCCACAGCCTAACCCAACTCCTTGTGCTTAACCCTATCCCTCCCCTCCAGCAACCTAACCCTACTCCTAGTGCTTAACCCTATCCCTCCTCTCCCACAGCCTAACGCTATTCCTAGTGCTTAACACTATCCCTCCGCTCCAGCAGCAAAACACTACTCCTAGTGCTTAACCCTATCCCTCCCCTCGCACAGCATAACCCTACTCCTAGTGCTTAACCCTATCCCTCCCCTCCCGCAGCCTAACCCTACTCCTAGTGCTTAACCCTATCCCTCCACTCCCGCAGCCTAACCCTACTCCTAGTGCTTAACACTATCCCTCTCTTCCCACAGCCTAACCCTACTGCTAATGCATAACCCTATCCCTCCCCTCCCACAGCCTACCCCTACTCCTAGTGCTTAACCCGATCCCTCCCCTCGCGCAGCCTAACCCTACTCCTAGTGCTTAACCCTATCCCTCCCCTCCCGCAGCCTAACCCAACTCCTAGTGCTTTACCCTATCCCTCCCATCCCGCAGCCTAACCCTACTCCTAGTGCTTAACCCTATCCCTCCCCTCCCACAGCCTAACCCTACCCCTAATGTATAACCCTATCCCTCCCCTCCCACAGCATAACCCTACTCCTATTGCTTAACCCTATCCCTCCCCTCCCGCAGCCTAACCCTACTCCTAGTGCTTAACCCTATCCCTCCCCTCTCGCAGCCTAACCCTACTCCTAGTGCTTAACCCTATCCCTCCCATGCCACAGCCTAACCCAACTCCTTGTGCTTAACCCTATCCCTCCCGCAGCCTAACCCTACTCCTAGTGCTTAACCCTATCCCTCCTCTCCCGCAGCCTAACCCTACTCCTAGTGCTTAACACTATCCCTCCCCTCCCGCAGCCGACCCCAACTCCTAGTGCTTAACCCTATCCCTCCCCTCCCGCAGCCTAACCCTACTCATAGTGCTTAACCCTATCCCTCTCACCCACAGCCTAACCCTACTCCTAATGCATAACCGTATCCCTCCCCTCCCACAGTCTACCCCTACTCCTAGTGCTTAACCCTATCCCTCTCCTCCCGCAGCCTAACCCTACTCCTAGTGCTTAACCCTATCCCTCCCCTCCCACAGCCTAACCCTACTCCTAGTGCATAACCCTATCCCTCCCCTCCCACAGCATAACCCTAGTCCTAGTGCTTAACCCTATCCCTCCTCTCCCGCAGCCTAACCCTACTCCTAGTGCTTAACCCTATCTCTCCCCTCCCACAGCATAACACTACTCCTAATGCATAACCCTATCCCTCCCCTCCCACAGCCTAACCCTACTCCTAGTGCTTAACCCTATCCCTCCAGTCTCGCAGCATAACCCTACTCCTAATGCATAACCCTATCCCTCCCCTCCCACAGCCTAACCCTACTCCTAGTGCTTAACCCTATCCCTCACATGCCACAGCCTAACCCAACTCCTTTTGCTTAACCCTATCCCTCCCCTCCCGCAGCCTAACACTACTCCTAGTGCTTAACCCTATCCCTCCTCTCCCACAGCCTAACCCTATTCCTAGTGCTTAACACTATCCCTCCGCTCCAGCAGCCTAACACTACTCCTAGTGCTTAACCCTATCCCTCCCCTCGAACAGCATAACCCTACTCCTAGTGCTTAACCCTATCCCTCCCCTCCCGCAGCCTAACCCTATTCCTAGTGCTTAACCCTATCCCTCCCCTCCCACAGCCTAACCCTACTCCTAGTGCATAACCCTATCCCTCCCCTCCCACAGCATAACCCTACTCCTAGTGCTTAACCCTATCCCTCCACTCCCACAGCCTAACCCTACTCCTAGTGCATAACCCTATCCCTCCCCTCCCACAGCATAACCCTACTCCTAATGCACAACCTTATCCCTCCCCTCCCACAGCCTAACCCTTCTCCTAGTGCTTAATCCTATCCCTCTCATGCCACAGCCTAACCCAACTCCTAGTGCTTAACCCTATCCCTCCCCTCCCGCAGCCTAACCCTACTCCTAGTGCTTAACCCTATCCCTCCTCTCCTGCAGCCTAACCCTACTCCTAGTGCTTAACACTATCCCTCCCCTCCCGCAGCCTAACCCAACTCCTTGTGCTTAACCCTATCCCTCCCCTACCGCAGCCTAACCCAACTCCTAGTGCTTAACCCTATCCCTCCCCTCCCGCAGCCTAACACTACTCCTAGTGCTTAACCCTATCCCTCTCTTCCCACAGCCTAACCCTTCTGCTGATGCATAACCCTATCCCCTCCCACAGCCTACCCCTACTCCTAGTGCTTAACCCTATCCCTCCCCTCCCGCAGTCTAACCCTACTCCTAGTGCTTAACCCTATCCCTTCCCTCCCACAGCCTAACCCAACTCCTAGTGCTTTACCCTATGCCTCCCCTCCCGCAGCCTAACCCAACTCCTAGTGCTTAACCCTATCCCTCCCCTCCCGCAGCCTAACCCTACTCCTAGTGCTTAACCCTATTCCTCCCCTCCCACAGCCTAACCCTACCCCTAATGTATAACCCTATCCCTCCCCTCCCACAGCATAACCCTACTCCTAGTGCTTAACCCTATCCCTCCCCTCCCGCAGCCTAACCCTACTCCTAGTGCTTAACCCTATCCCTCCCCTCTCGCAGCCTAACCCTACTCCTAGTGCTTAACCCTATCCCTCCCATGCCACAGCCTAACCCAATTCCTTGTGCTTAACAATATCCCTCCCGCAGCCTAACCCTACTCCTAGTGCTTAACCCTATCCCTCCTCTCCCGCAGCCTAACCCTACTCCTAGTGCTTAACACTATCCCTCCCCTCCCGCAGCCGAACCCAACTCCTAGTGCTTAACCCTATCCCTCCCCTCCCGCAGCCTAACCCTACTCATAGTGCTTAACCCTATCCCTCTCTTCCCACAGCCTAACCCTACTCCTAATGCATAACCGTATCCCTCCCCTCCCACAGTCTACCCCTACTCCTAGTGCTTAACCCTATCCCTCTCCTCCCGCAGCCTAACCCTACTCCTAGTGCTTAACCCTATCCCTCCCCCCCACAGCCTAACCCTACTCCTAGTGCATAACCCTATCCCTCCCCTCCCACAGCATAACCCTAGTCCTAGTGCTTAACCCTATCCCTCCTCTCCCGCAGCCTAACCCTACTCCTAGTGCTTAACCCTATCTATCCCCTCCCACAGCATAACACTACTCCTAATGCATAACCCTATCCCTCCCCTCCCACAGCCTAACCCTACTCCTAGTGCTCAACCCTATCCCTCCCGTCTCGCAGCATAACCCTACTCCTAATGCATAACCCTATCCCTCCCCTCCCACAGCCTAACCCTACTCCTAGTGCTTAACCCTATCCCTCACATGCCACAGCCTAACCCAACTCCTTGTGCTTAACCCTATCCCTCCCCTCCAGCAGCCTAACCCTACTCCTAGTGCTTAACCCTATCCCTCCTCTCCCACAGCCTAACGCTATTCCTAGTGCTTAACACTATCCCTCCGCTCCAGCAGCCTAACACTACTCCTAGTGCTTAACCCTATCCCTCCCCTCGCACAGCATAACCCTACTCCTAGTGCTTAACCCTATCCCTCCCCTCCCGCAGCCTAACCCTACTCCTAGTGCTTAACCCTATCCCTCCCCTCCCACAGCCTAACCCTACTCCTAGTGCATAACCCTATCCCTCCCCTCCCACAGCATAACCCTACTCCTAGTGCTTAACCCTATCCCTCCCCTCCCACAGCCTAACCCTACTCCTAGTGCATAACACTATCCCTCCCCTCCCACAGCATAACCCTACTCCTAATGCACAACCTTATCCCTCCCCTCCCACAGCCTAACCCTTCTCCTAGTGCTTAATCCTATCCCTCCCATGCCACAGCCTAACCCAACTACTTGTGCTTAACCCTATCCCTCCCCTCCCGCAGCCTAACCCTACTCCTAGTGCTTAACCCTATCCCTCCTCTCCCGCAGCCTAACCCTACTCCTAGTGCTTAACACTATCCCTCCCCTCCCGCAGCCTAACCCAACTCCTTGTGCTTAACCCTATCCCTCCCCTACCGCAGCCTAACCCAACTCCTAGTGCTTAACCCTATCCCTCCCCTCCCGCAGCCTAACCATACTCCTAGTGCTTAACCCTATCCCTCTCTTCCCACAGCCTAACCCTTCTGCTAATGCATAACCCTATCCCCTCCCACAGCCTACCCCTACTCCTAGTGCTTAACCCTATCCCTCCCCTCCCGCAGTCTAACCCTACTCCTAGTGCTTAACCCTATCCCTTCCCTCCCACAGCCTAACCCAACTCCTAGTGCTTTACCCTATGCCTCCCCTCCCGCAGCCTAACCCAACTCCTAGTGCTTAACCCTATCCCTCCCCTCCCGCATCCTAACCCTACTCCTAGTGCTTAACCCTATCCCTCCCCTCCCACAGCCTATCCCTACTCCTAGTGCATAACCCTATCCCTCCCCTCCCACAGCATAACCCTACTCCTAGTGCTAAACCCTATCCCTCCCCTCCCACAGCCTAACCCTACTCCTAGTGCATAACCCTATCCCTCCCCTCCCACAGCATAACCCTAGTCCTAGTGCTTAAGCCTATCCCTCCTCTCCCGCAGCCTAACCCTACTCCTAGTGCTTAACCCTATCTCTCCCCTCCCACAGCATAACCCTACTCCTAATGCATAACCCTATCCCTCCCCTCCCACAGCCTAACCCTACTCCTAGTGCTTAACCCTATCCCTCCCCTCTCGCAGCCTAACCCTACTCCTAGTGCTTAACCCTATCCCTCACATGCCACAGCCTAACCCAACTCCTTGTGCTTAACCCTATCCCTCCCCTCCCGCAGCCTAACCCTACTCCTAGTGCTTAACCCTATCCCTCCTCTCCCACAGCCTAACCCTATTCCTAGTGCTTAACACTATCCCTTCGCTCCAGCAGCCTAACCCTACTCCTAGTGCTTAACCCTATCCCTCCCCTCGCACAGCATAACCCTACTCCTAGTGCTTAACCCTATCCCTCCCTTCCCGCAGCCTAACCCTACTCCTAGTGCTTAACCCTATCCCTCCTCTCCCACAGCCTAACCCTACTCCTAGTTAGGGGTGAGCGGGTTCGGATTTCTGAAATCGAGGCAAAACGTCATCATCCCGCCTTCCGGGTCTCGCGGGTTTTGGATGCTATATAAGGTACCCGCGTCGGCGCCATTTTCTCACTCGGCTGTGGACAGTGAAGAGGGAGGGTGGGAGTTAGGGCTGGCTGGGCTGTGTAGTGTAGTGTAGTGCAGAGTAGTGTTGTGCTGTGCTGTGCTGCGCTGTGCTGCTGTTGTCCACTACATCAAAGTCCATAGGGGCTGGCTGTGTTGTGCTGTGCTGCTGTTGTTAATAGGGGCTGTGTCCACTACTTCAAAGTCCATAGGGGCTGGCTGGACTGTGTTTTGCAGTCAGTTCTCCATAGGGGCTGTGTCCACTCCAAAGTCCTGTGCAGTGTCCCAGTTCTAAAGGGGTGCTGTAGTGTTGTCCAGGGGGTGCTCTGTCCATCAGGGGTGTTCCCCCCAAGTGCTAAAAAAATAATATTTTTTTGTGTTTGTGAATTGTGTGCGCAGTAGCCGCACGTGCATCAACAAAGTAGTGCCAAGCGTGCGCCTGTGTCATAAGTAAAGGGCCGGCTGGCTTGACCGCTAAAGGGTGCTGTAACCCCCAAAGTACACTCCAGTCCAAAAAAATATATATTTTCTGTGTTTGTGAATTGTGTTCGCAGTAGCCGCACGTGCATCAACAAAGTAGTGCCAAGCGTGCGCCTGTGTCATAAGTAAAGGGCCGGCTGGCTTGACTGTTAAAGGGTGCTGTAACCCCCAAAGTACACTCCAAACCAAAAAAATATATATTTTCTGTGTTTGTGAATTGTGTGCGCAATAGCCGCACGTGCATCAACAAAGTAGTGCCAAGCGTGCGCCTGTGTCATAAGTAAAGGGCCGGCTGGCTTGACCGTTAAAGGGTGCTGTAACCCCCAAAGTACACTCCAGTCCAAAAAAATATATATTTTCTGTGTTTGTGAATTGTGTGCGCAGTAGCCGCACGTGCATCAACAAAGTAGTGCCAAGCGTGTGCCTGTGTCATAAGTAAAGGACCGGCTGGCTTGACCGTTGTAGGGTGCTGCAACCCCCAAAGTACACTCCAAATCAAATAACAAAATATTTTTTCTGTGTTTGTGAATTGTGTGCGCAGTAGCCGCACGTGCATCAACAAAGTAGTGCCAAGCGTGCGCCTGTGTCATAAGTAAAGGGCCGGCTGGCTTGACCGTTAAAGGGTGCTGTAACCCCCAAAGTACACTCCAAACCAAAAAAAAAATATTTTCTGTGTTTGTGAATTGTGAGCGCAGTAGCCGCACGTGCATCAACAAAGTAGTGCCAAGCGTGCGCCTGTGTCATAAGTAAAGGGCCAGCTGGCTTGACCGTTGTAGGGTGCTGTAACCCCCAAAGTACACTCCAGTCCAAACCAAAACAAAAAATATTTTCTGTGTTTGTGAATTGTGTGTGCAGTAGCTGCACGTGCATCAACAAAGTAGTGCCAAGCGTGCGCCTGTGTCATAAGTAAAGGGCCAGCTGGCTTGAACGTTAAATGGTGCTGTTATCCCCAAAGTACACTCCAGTCCAAACCAAAACAAAATATTTTTTCTGTGTTTGTGAATTGTGTGCGCAGTAGCCGCACGTGCATCAACAAAGGAGCAGCGCCAAGCGTGCGCCTGTTTCCCATAAGTAAAGAGCCGGCTGGCTCATTTCTTAAAGGGTGGTGTAACCCACAAAGTGCACTACTCTCCAGCAAAAATAAAAAAATATTTTCTGTGTTTGTGTGCGCCTTAGCCGCACGTATATATCAATATAACATAAATGGAGGACCAAACTTTCTCCGATAAAAATAAAATAGGGAAAGATCAAGAACCACTTCCTCCTAGTGCTGTTGCTGCTGCTGGGAGTTGTTCATCATCCCAGAGAGGAAGTAGGAACATCACTACTTTTACTAAACAATTGACCCTCCAACAGTCCCTAGCGATGAGGATGAAGTACGACAGCAGTCATCCTGAAGCAAAACATATAACTGAGGCCTTGACTGCTATGTTGGTGTTAGACGTGCGTCCGGTATCCACCATTAGTGCAGTGGGATTTAGACAATTGATGGAGGTAGTGTGTCCCTGGTTCCAAATCCCGTCTAGATTCCACCTGCATCCTCAAAGCAGCAGCGACATGCGTGCGTCTGTCTGTTAAAGGATTGTGTAACCCTCAAAGTGCGCTCCACAAACAATAAAAATATTCTTCTTCTTTTTTCTGTCTTTGTGAATTGTGTGGGCTGTAGCCGCACTTGCATCCTCAAAGCAGCAGTGACAAGCGTGCGTCTGTCTGTTAAAGGGTGGTGTAACCCTCAAAGTGCGCTCCACAAACAATAAAAATATTCTTCTTTTTTCTGTCTTTGTGAAATGTGTGGGCAGTAGCGGCACCTGCATCCTTAAAGCAGCAGCGACAAGCGTGCGTCTGTCTGTTAAAGGGTGGTGACACCCTCAAAGTGTGCCACACAAACAATAAAAATATTCTTCTTTTTTTTTCTGTCTTTGTGAATTGTGTGGGCTGTAGCCGCACTTGCATCCTCAAAGCAGCAGCGACAAGCGTGCGTCTGTCTGTTAAAGGGTGGTGTAACCCTCAAAGTGCTCCAAAAAATAAAAAACTATTTTTTTAATGTGTTTGTGACTTGTGTGCGATGTAGCCGACGTGCATCAACATAGTAGCAGCGCCAAGCGTGCGCCTGTGTCATAAGTCAAGGGCTGGTTTGGACATCTGGTCCGGACTGAAGGACGTGCCAACAATTTCTGACAAGTCTACTGTCACTGCATATGATACTGTTCTCAAAGCAGCAGCGACAAGCGTGCGTCTGTCTGTTAAAGGGTGGTGACACCCTGAAAGTGTGCTACACAAACAATAAAAATATTCTTCTTTTTTTTTCTGTCTTTGTGAATTGTGTGGGCTGTAGCCGCACTTGCATCCTCAAAGCAGCAGCGACAAGCGAGCGTCTGTCTGTTAAAGGATTACATCGGTGACAGCATCCAAGTAGGCATGTCAGACAGTCCGTACCTGTACTGGCAGGAAAAAGAAGCAATTTGGAGGTCCCTGTACAAACTGGCTCTATTTTACCTGAGTTGCCCCCCCTCCAGTGTGTACTCCGAAAGAGTGTTTAGTGCAGCTGGGAACCTTGTCAGCGAAAGGCGTAGGAGGTTGCTTCCACAAAATGTGGAGAAGATGATGTTCATAAAATGAATTATCAACTCTTCCAGGGAGACCAGCCTCCAGAACGTACAGAGGGACCTGCGGTTGTGGATTCCAGCGGGGATGAATTAATACTCTGTGAGGATGAGGATGTACACAACACTGAAGAGGGTGAGGAATCGGTGGATGAGGAGGATGAGGACGACATCTTGCCTCCGTAGAGCCAGTTTGTGCAGGGACAGATTAATTGTCAGCTTGTTTTGTGGGGGCCCAAACGAACCAATCATTTCAGCCACAGTCGTGTGGCAGACCCTGGCGCTGAAATGTTTGGTTTGTTAAAGTGTGCATGTCCTGTTTATACAACATAAGGGTGGGTGGGAGGGCCCAAGGACAATTCCATCTTGCACCTCTTTTTTTTCTTTGCATTATGTATAGTTTGGGGCCTAGTTTTTCAAACTGCCATCCTGTCTGCCACTGCAGTGTCACTCCTAGATGGACCACGTGTTTGTGCCGCCCACTCGTATCTCTTAGCATAGTCATCCAGCTACCTTGGTGCAACCTTTTGGACATAAAAACACTATTGTGAGGTGTGAGGTGTTCAGAATAGACTGGAAATGAGTGGAAATTAAGGTTATTGAGGTTAATAATAGCATAGGAGCAGAAAAACCCACAAATTCTGTGATTTTAGCTGTTTTTCAAAAAAATACAGATCCAAAACACAAAACCCAGAACCCAAAACATGGAAGGGTGGTTTTGGCAAAACCAATCCAGATCCAAAACACGAAGAAAGATCCAGATCCAAAACCAAAACACGAAAAGTGGCCGATGCACACCCCTACTCCTAATGCATAACCCTATCCCACCCCTCCCACAGCCTAACCCTACTCCTAGTGCTTAACCCTATCCCTCCCCTCCCGCAGCCTAACCCTACTTCTAGTGCTAAACCCTATCCCTCCTCTCCCGCAGCCTAACCCTACTCCTAGTGCTTAACACTATCCCTCCCCTCCCGCTGCCTAACCCTACTCCTAGTGCTTAACCCTATCCCTCCCCTCCCACAGCCTAACAGTACTCCTAATGCATAACCCTATCCCTCCCCTCCCTCAGCATAACCCTACTCCTAGTGCTTAACCCTATCCCTCCACTCCCGCAGCCTAACCTTACTCCTAGTGCTTAACCCTATCCCTCCCCTCCAGCAGCCTAACCCTTCTCCTAATGCTTAACCCTATCCCTCCCCTCTCGCAGCCTAACTCTACTCCTAGTGCTTAACCCTATCCCTCCCATGCCACAGCCTAACCCTACTCCTAGTGCTTAACCCTATCCCTCCTCTCCCGCAGCCTAACCCTACTCCTAGTGCTTAACACTATCCCTCTCTTCCCACAGCCTAACCCTACTGCTAATGCATAACCCTATCCCTCCCCTCCCACAGCCTACCCCTACTCCTAGTGCTTAACCCGATCCCTCCCCTCGTGCAGCCTAACCCTACTCCTAGTGATTAACCCTATCCCTCCCCTCCCGCAGCCTAACCCAACTCCTAGTGCTTTACCCTATCCCTCCCCTCCCGCAGCCTAACCCTACTCCTAGTGCTTAACCCTATCCCTCCCCTCCCACAGCCTAACCCTTCCCCTAATGCATAACCCTATCCCTCCCCTCCCACAGCATAACCCTACTCCTAGTGCTTAACCCTATCCCTCCCCTCCCACAGCCTAACCCAACTCCTTGTGCTTAACCCTATCCCTCCCGCAGCCTAACCCTACTCCTAGTGCTTAACCCTATCCCTCCTCTCCCGCAGCCTAACCCTACTCCTAGTGCTTAACACTATCCCTCCCCTCCCGCAGCCGAACCCAACTCCTAGTGCTTAACCCTATCCCTCCCCTCCCGCAGCCTAACCCTACTCCTAGTGCTTAACCCTATCCCTCTCTTCCCACAGCCTAACCCTACTCCTAATGCATAACCGTATCCCTCCCCTCCCACAGTCTACCCCTACTCCTAGTGCTTAACCCTATCCCTCTCCTCCCGCAGCCTAACCCTACTCCTAGTGCTTAACCCTATCCCTCCCCTCCCACAGCCTAACCCACCTCCTAGTGCTTTACCCTATCCCTCCCCTCCCGCAGCCTAACCCAACTCCTAGTGCTTAACCCTATCCCTCCCCTCCCGCAGCCTAACCCTACTCCTAATGCATAACCCTAGTCCTAGTGCTTAACCCTATCCCTCTCTTCCCACAGCCTAACCCTACTCCTAGTGCATAACCCTATCCCTCCCCTCCCACAGCATAACCCTACTCCTAGTGCTTAACACTATTCCTCCCCTCCCGCAGCGTAACCCTACTCCTAGTGCTTAACCCTATCCCTCCCCTCCCACAGCCTAACCCTACTCCTAATGCATAAGCCTATCCCCCCCCCTCCCACAGCATAACCCTACTTCTAGTGCTTAACCCTATCCCTCCCCTCTCACAGCCTACTCCTAATGCATAACCCTATCCCTCCCCTCCCAAGCCTAACCCTATCCCTCCCCTCCCACAGCCTAACCCTACTCCTAATGTATAACCCTATCCCTCCCCTCCCACAGCATAACCCTACTCCTATTGCTTAACCCTATCCCTCCCCTCCAGCAGCCTAACCCAACTCCTAGTGCTTAACCCTATCCCTCCCCTCCCGCAGCCTACCCCTACCCCTAGTGCTTAACCCTTCTCCCTACCCTCCCAAAGACTAACCCTACTCCTAATGCATAACTCTATCCCTCCCCTCCCACAGCCTAACCCTACTCCTAGTGCTTAACCCTATCCCTCCCCTCCCGCAGCCTAACCCTTCTCCCAGTGCTTAACCCTATCCCTCCCATCCCACAGCCTAACCCAACTCCTAGTGCTTTATCCTATCCCTCCCCTCCCGCAGCCTAACCCAACTCCTAGTGCTTAACCCTATCCCTCCCCTCCCGCAGCCTAACCCAACTCCTAGTGCTTAACCATAACCCTCCCAATAGTGCCTAACCCTCCCCTCCCGCAGCCAAACCATCTCTGTGGTGCCTAACCCTCCCCTTCTGCAGCCTAACCATATCCCTCCCACTAGTGCCTAACCCTCCGTTCCCGTAGCCAAATCATATCTGTGGTGCCTAACCCTCCCCTTCTGCAGCCTAACCATATCCCTCCCTGTAGTTCCTAACCCTATACTTACCCTCTAGCAGCCTAACTCTCCACCTATTGCATAACCCTAGCCCTCCTCTCCCAGTGCCTATCCCTATCTTCCCCTCAAGCAGCCTAACTTTAACCTTGCCCTCCCTCAGCCTAACCCTCCCCCCAGTGCCTAAACCTAACCCTCATCCTAGTGCCTAACCTTAAACCACCCCTCCCATAACATAACCCTCTGCTGCCATCATGTGCAGAATGTTGGCATCTCATATATAAACTTCTGCAGATGCCGACATGTTCAATGTTGACATTTCAACAATGTCGATATTATAGCTGTCGGTAATGTAATTACATACATATGTTCTTGAACACAGTATGGACAGTCATAGATCCTCTTTGCACGGTCAGCTGACAGTTTTTACAGCACAGTCTTCCAAAAGTCAAAATGTCAACAGCAGGGACGGTGCCAGTTTGCTCAGGGTCTGACTGCCTAGGGCCGGTCCTGGTCACTACTATACACCAGCGGATACAGCCAGGAACATCCAATGGGTCCCCCCAGTACAACATTATAATATCATTGTTGCAGACCAAGTACACCCCTTCATGGCAAATGTACAGTATACCCTGATGGCAGTGACCTCTTTCAGCAGCATAAAGTGCTCTCCATACTACACCAATTGTTCAGGAATGATTTGAAGTACATGATAAAGAGGTGTTGTCTTCCTCCAAATTCCCCAGATCTCAGTCCAATGGAGCATCTGTGGGTTGTGCTGGAAAAACAAGTCTGAGCCATGGAGGCTCCACCTCCCGTCTTGGTGCCAAATATTATAGGACACCTTCAGAGGTCTTGGGGAGTCCATGCCTCAACGGGTCTGAGCAGGACCTACACAATATTAGGCAGGTCATTTTTTATGTTATGGCTGATGGGTGTATACATCACCGGTAGGTGTTTCACACAATCTGCTGCCACTGCTGAGCGTATGTGATGGTGTGTCCTCCAGATACCGCACACCTCCTGCGTTAGCTCTCTCCTGGCTGGATCTATTACACTATGGACCTCATTCAGAGCCGCTCGCAAAAAGCGAGCGCTCGCTCTGAATGAGGGCGGCCGCTTTTTTTTTTAAAAGCCGGCCTCCAGGCCACTCGCTAAGCTGTGTTTGACCACCCACAGCTTTTGTGAGTGGCCTGGTGATGGTCGCAACCATCGGGCTTGCGATGAGACCCTTGTGGTAGGATCTCGTCTGCTGCAAGCCCCAGTGAGCTCCGGCTCTAATAGAAGCTCACTACTGACATAACTGGTGATGTCAGTAGGGCTGCCCACAAATGGCAGGCGTTGCTTCAGGAACGCCTCCGTTTGTCCAGCCACCCCGCCTACAAACGGGGCAAGCTGTCGATCAACACCGACAGCCGCCCAGTTTGTAGCGAGCCCCGGGGCGAGTGAATTTCTCGCTCGCTACAGGGCTTGCGCACGCCGTACGTGTGCAGTGCACAACCATTGACCCGCTTGCGGGCGGGTCTGATTGAGACCCTATATGTTCCTGCCTGCTGAATTAACCATGTGTTGACTAGCATCCTGTGTTCTATCCTGGGTAATAAACCAATTCCTGGTTGAGCTATTCATCGTGTGGACTGACCTCCAACACACACCTCTGACACCTATCAACCCCATAGGTTCTGCCAATAGTTACACCTCCGCTGCACTCTCACGCACCATACAGAGGACCCAAGTTCTCTGCTGTACTGATGTGTGAGTTAGAGGATTGTCTAATGCTCACAATAAAATGCTCTAACTGGGTGGACACTGGGCCTGATTCAGAGCCGCTCGGTAGATGTGTATGCAAATTGCGTAGGCAATGCATTAGCACGCCCAGTATTTCTTAGACAGCGATCACATCGTCTATGCAGACACCCACCAGCCTGTTCTAAGACACATCTCCAGGAAGTGTATGCAACCATCGGTACATCGGATGCTATCGCAGCATTTGAGGTTGACCATACCCTGCCGCAAGCACTGCAAGCACTTCAGTGTAAAAACCAGCCAGGTGACGTGTACTATGATGCTGTATTATAATTATCACAGCTCTAAAACGTCGTTGAGATGCTCAGGCACACCTGTGTTTGCCCCTCCACTCCCCCATTTTTAATGGCCAGCCCCTGTTACCACCTACACTCACTCTGCTAGGCTGTCTGGGCCAGATTCAGACCCGGACCCTCTGAACGAGCGCCCGCTCTGAATCAGGGCGTTCTTTTTTTTTTAATAGTGCGGTCTCCCACAGCTTATGCGAGCGTCCATGATGATGGTCGCGATGGTCAAGACCATCGTCATCGGGCTTGCGACGAGACCCTTGCGGTAGGGTCTCGTGGCCGCAAGCCCTGGAGTGCTTTTGGCTCTATCAGAGACAAAAGCACTCCCACTGACATCACTAGTGATGTCAGTGGGGCCGGCCCCAGACGGTAGGCGGTCCCATGGGAACGCCTCCGTTTGGGCAGCCACGGCCCCGGCACGCCCACCAAAGGGGGTGTGCTGTCACTCACCATCGACAGCACGCCCCCTTTGGTGCGAGACCAGGAGCAACGGCTTGCCCGTCGCTATCCGGGTCTCTCGCATGCGCACGACGGAGCCGGCTCCCTCGTGCGCATGCGCACTGGGCCAACATCAACCCGCTTGCGAGCGCTCAGTGCTCGCGAGCGGGTCTGAATCAGGGCCTCTGTGCGCAGCGAGCGAATGCATTGTGAAGATTCGCTAACGTATAGACACATGCGCACAATGCATACACAATGCATACAATCGTCAGCAGCGAGAGTATGCATCTTAGCGAGCGGGTCTGAATCAGGGCCACAGTCCCTTGAGGACCTGCTAAAATTTCAGCTTTAAACATTTTATTTTCCCTATATAATGCTTGTAGCCCCCATATTAATATTAATTTTCATTGCTAACTGAAAGGAGACATTGGTGTTAGCTTTAAGTTTAAGTGATAATTATTTTTAAGGGCAACCCCTGGCCACTTTTCATTATATATCATGATTAGCCTGGGGGGAGTCGGGATGACATCGGAAACCGATGGTTGGCAACCACTGATGCTCCCTATACGTTAGAATTGCATTTTCTTTTGAACACTGGGTTTGTGCTGGTTGCCAGCCATCGGATGCTTCTTTCCAATGCCCATCCGATGGCTGCTGGCTTGCAGCTCATTTGCACATGCCTAAAGCTACTGTATGGCTTCTACTGTTAAACCATCGACTGGTATCCTTGCGATGGTTACATGCCATCGCAAGGCAAGTTACGATGGTGGCAACGCCGACACCATTTGTTGGCCATCCCTACAGTGGGCCAGGTGTGGCACGTGGTGTTTGGATATGAGTGTCCAGCAACTGGCGGAATTTTCCATTCACTTAAATAGTTTTTGTTTAATACTTGGGTTTACGTTTACATATCATACAATATATGTGCCGACATGCACACTATATGTGCCGACATGGAGCAAGAGGTTTATATAAAGTTTCATGAAAAGTACAGTGAATAATTCTGCCATTAGCTTATGTCCCCTTTGTGCATACAGCACAAAGGGCCTGATTCAGAGCTGCTCGTAAGCGACAGTACGCTCGTTCCGAGCGATGTTCGCACTTCTGCGCATGCGTACGGTTTATAATACGCATGCGCGAACCAGTCAGTGCGGCCGAAAATTGTTTGTTCGCTATATAGCGAATGCCTGCTACTTTGAGTGACAGAATGAGGCGTATGTGGGTGGTAACAGGGGAAGGTGCTTGAAAACGGGGAGTGGAGACCTTTAAGCAGGCGTGCTTAAAGGTCAAAACGGGCGTTTTAAGGGTGTGCATAATTAAAACAGCAGCGTCATTGACCACGTCACTGGGTTATTTTATAGCCAGAACTGCTCGCAAGATTGTGGTAGCAAAAACCAACCACAAGAATTGCGAGCAGTTCATACGCTGGTCGATGTATTCGATTAATCTAATAAATAGCGGACATGACGTAGGATGCGAGCGGCCAGGGGGCGTTTTTTTCAAAATTACAACCGCAAGTTTTGCTCGCTCGTTCAGACTTAGAGGTGTGAACAGACCGCAATTAGCGTACGGTTCATTTGAATAGCCACCCCTTGTTTTAGAACAAACGACCGCAAATAGCGAGCGGCTCTGAATGAGGGCCAAAGATTCTATACCGAACAAGACAGGTGCTTAGAATCACACACACACAGTAACGTTCCCCTACACAGTAACAACACGTCCGTCTGCAGCCAGCAAATAGCCCCGGAGACGGTCCTCACACAGAAGGCTGCATAGTTTCTCATGAATGGAGAAAACAGTCTATTTTCAGGGACTAACACTCCCAGTGATAAATGCTGATCTCCTTTGCTGGGCTCAGAATGTGTCAGCTCCCAGCTGGCAGTCATTGCAGGCGGAATGATAAAATTCATTGCTTAGGTTCCCCTACTGAGTACAAAGGACTATCCTGTGATAAGATCAGATTCGTTTTTTTTCTCTCTCCGTGTAATAGAATTCAGGCCGCGTTCCTTCTCATTGTCGCTTCTCTCCCCTCCTACTGACGCCAGACACGTTCTCCGCACTAATGTAACATTAACTCACCAAAGTGAATCTCCGAGGTGTGTGGGTGTCTGTGTGACTCACTTCTGCGGCTGTGAGTAGGTGTGTGACAGAGTCTGAGCGTGTCTGTGTGTACACTGTACGGCTTACACAGTCATAAACACATATGTACACACCGTCTGACAAACGTGCACAGCCATGGCTCTGACAATCTGGAAGCTATGAAGTATAAACTCTCTTTATATATCCTTAGAGGTGTTTTGCTTCGGGCAGAGAGTCCTTGATGTCTCTTGTCTGCCTATTAATATTCAGGAATCACTCACTAGAGCGAGATAATGTGCCTCTGATACAGAGTTTGCTTCCGGTAAAAGTTAATTAGCAGACATGCAGATTATTACTACATGTCATCCTACAAATGACTGCAATTATTGTTTTGAGTACTACAATTAGGAGTTATTAAACGACCATGACACATTTCAGTCTTCCTGCAAATGCTTTTTTCCTCTGAATATTATTAATGCCTCCGACAAGCATGAAAGATCATACCCAGTCCCCTCTCCCCCCCCCCTCTCTCTCCTGTAGACTTCACATATCAATTCAAATCTACTTGTCAATGAAATACAAAAGAAGAAATAGATAGTTTACTAGTCGTCTGCACACGTTGGAGAATGTCCCAATATCCATGAAAGTATAGCCTATCACTGACCTAGTGGCGTATCACAGGAGCCCCACCGCGCTATGGATCTCATTCAGAGCCGCTCGCAAAATGCGAGCGCTCGCTCTGAATGAGGGCGGCCGCATCTCTTAAAAGAGCCGGCCTCCTGGCCGCTCGGTAAGCTGTGGGTAACCACCTACACCTATAGCGAGCGGCCAGGTTGATGGTCGCGATGGTAAAGACCATCGCGACCATCGGGGCTTGCGAAGAGACCCTTGTGGTAGGGTCTCATCTGCCGCAAGCCACAGAGAGCTTCCGGCTCTAACAGAGCCGGAAGCTCTCCCACCGACATCACTGGTGATGTCAGTGGGGCCGCCCACAAACGGCAGGCGTTCGTTTGGGAACGCCTCAGTTTGTGAAGCCACCCTCCCTCCACGCCTACAAAATG
The DNA here is from genome assembly GCA_031769625.1 of Taudactylus pleione. NCBI lineage: Eukaryota > Metazoa > Chordata > Amphibia > Anura > Myobatrachidae > Taudactylus > Taudactylus pleione. Next base: position 9,908,546 of record JAUIMM010000391.1, read on the forward strand.
GGGCGAGCTGTCGATCACCATCGACAGCCGCCTTTTTTGTAGTGAGTCCCGGCGCAAGAGAATTTCTCTCTCGCTCCGGGGATTGAGCACGCGCAGTGCGCCCGCTGAGCGAGCGTAGAGCCCAACATCGACCCGCTTGCGAGCGCTCAAGCCCTTGCGAGCGGGTCTGAATGAGACCCTATATTCCCTGGCGGCACCATCTATCAGTTATATATTTGGAAGGATTGCTCCTTACATGAGCATAAGGCTGGGTAAATATTACAACAACAGACAATCGTGCAGATGGTATGACCCTCACAGACTGGCCGTACACAATACACAATCTAATGAACGACGGAATGATACCTCGTTCTGTTTTTCATTACAATGCACAGCCGCACACACACAATATCATGTGATTGTCCTTGCAGCAGGGTCAATCAAACGATCTTGTACGTCATCCGCAGGAGAGCACAACTGTGCATACACATTCAACAACATACACGATTTGTTTAGGGAGGTCTTTACATACCTGTCATCACTTCCGTCTATCCCCTCCTTCATCTTTCCTGGTCTCTCATATAGGGGAATCTGCACTAAGCCTTGGAGAGAATCAGCTACTAACTGTCATTTTTCAAACAGTGACAGTTAGGAGCTGTTTGATTGGTACTTTATCTATCTCCACTTTATCTCTCTCCAAGGCTAAGCTCTCCCTGGGGGGAAGATGTATCAAACTTTGGAGAGAGATAAAGTACCAACCAATCAGCTCCTGTTATTTTTCGAGCACGGCCTGTGAAGTGACAGTTATACTGCTCTTATACCTAAATTCCGGGTCTGACCCGGAGGTTGGAACAGGGTTTCAAACCGGATCAGACCGGAAATTTAGCCGGCGCCGACCCAGGATATTCCAGAGTCGGCGCCGTTCACACCGGAGCCGGGTCTGCAGTGACCCAGTTCTTCCGCCGTTGAAGTGGACGCTTGGAGATATTGTCATCTCCAAGCGCCACTGAAGCCGGCAAGCGGCGTGCTCCAGGTCATCATGACCCGAATCGCGCCGTTTACACTGCAGGGTTTCAAGGGTCATTACTGTGTTAAACCCTGCAAGTTACCTGGGTTGGATTGCCGGTCGCTCGAACCGGGAATCCAAGCCCTGTCCGCTTTTACACCAAGGAGCTACCCAGGTTAACCCTGCAATAAACCCGGGTTTTAGCTCTGGTGTAAAAGAGGTATTAGAAGCTTGCTGACCATGTCCATCTCATTATAGCTGCAGTCATGCCCATCTTCTAAAGCTACTTCCAACAGGATAATGCACCATGTCACACAAAGCACGGGTCAGCTCATGCTGGTCACATAAACATAACAATGAGTTCAGTGTGATCGCAGTGCACGACCTAGCATGCCGTAGCTTATGCTGCTGCGGGTAATCGCATGGCGATGCGTGCGCACATTTGTAGCGCGATCGGCAAAGATGTAGCGGACACATCTCTATCTATCTATCTATCTATCTATCTATCTATCTATCTATTTATCTGTGCCAAAAGCAATGGGGAAGATGTGGATAGGAGCTATGTATGTTACAGGTTTCTAGCTTCTGTCTTGTGGTAATCAGGCTAGTGAGCACCCTTGACTGACAGACCACCTGTGAGAGGCCAATAAAGGTGTGTCTGTTTTTAAAGTCAATCTCTCACTGCCTGGGGAGCAAGCTGCTAGCTTGCTGAGAAACACCATTACTACTTAAAGTTAGTGCTGTGCTAAACTGCTGTTTTGAGAGTTAACAGGAAGGGGGGGGCTAAGGGCACAACTGTACCATGCCCCAAGGTTCTAGGGCCTCCCCGGAGTTTAACCACTGCCTGTGCTACTGCTGCAGTGATCAGCAGGGTGCAGGCATGTACAGGGCCCCTGCAGCTGCAATGCAGGCAGCAGTTCGAGGTCCATCCGGAAGGGAGCCACTGTATTGCACCCGGTACTTGCGGTGGACGATGAAATAAAGTTTTTTTTGTTTGCTGCGGTGCAGTGCACATGACATTATGATGTCACGCGGCCCGCATCACTGAAAGAACGAGCAAGAGAACCGTGTCAGGGGCAGCCAGAAGACATAGAATAAGATAAGTGTGTGGGTGTAGGGACAGAAGATAGAGATACAGAAGGGTGGCTAGGGATGGAGAGACACAGGGGGACTGGATAGACACAAGGGGGATGAGGCTTGGGGACCTGTACCTGCCAGGGAACCGGGGATGGGGGACCCATAAAAAAATGGGTGTACAGGGACCCATGATTTCCTTTTCCTGGCCCTGAGTTGGACAGTAGGTCTTTCCACACATAGAGAGGGTAAGCATTACGTTTAGTTAAAGCTAGACAGGCTAGGATTTACGTTTTGCTGCAAATCAAAATGCAGCAGCGGCTATTTGTGCCAAACATCCCGGACTGGTGTGCTGTGAATTGATCGCTATGTGAAAACCCTACCACTACAGTATATATATAATATTAATATATATATAATATATATATTATGTAGATACATGTGTGTGATGTGAGGGATCACATTAAAACATTTTTTGCAAGACTCCAAGTGCTGCTGCCTCAAATGTTGTTGCGTACAGTGGTCCTTATTCAGAGCCGGACACTCTGAAAGAGCGCTCGCTCTGAATCAGGGTGTGTTTTTTTTTTCATTTTTGGAGCGGCCTCCTGGCTGCTCGCATAGCTGTGGGTGACCACCCACAGCTATAGCGAGCAGCCATGATGATGGGGCTTGCGACGAGACCCTTGTGGTAGGGTCTCGTGGCCGCAAGCCCTGGAGTGCTTTTGGCTCTATCAGAGCCAAAAGCACTCCCACTGACATCACTCGTGATCTCAGTGGGGCCGCCCCCAAATGGCAAGCGTTCCCTCGGGAACGCCTCCGTTTGGGCAGCCACCCCCCCCCGGCCCGCCCACCAAAGGGGGCGAGCTGTCACTCAACATCGACAGCTCGCCTCCTTTGGTACGAGACCCGGAGCGACGGATTGCACGTCGCTAGCTAGGTCTCGCGCATGCGCACGACGGAGCCGGCTCCATCGTGCGTTACCAACGCCGGCATGTATGTGAAGACAGGCAGAATCCATCGCATCCCGCCCTAAAGAAGGCACACAACCAGACTAATTCACATTCGACTGGTGCGGGGTCCATATGTATAGTAATAATGCACACTCACCCCCTCCTTTCAGCCTGACGAAAACTGCCTGCGAGCGGCTGAAACAGACTGTTGGGCCTCTGCAATTGTCTGTATTATGTAACCTTTATATGGGATTAAACCCATTTTTTTGTGTGGTGGAGTGCAAGTCCAGGAATCTTCTCTGGAAGGAGGGGAGGGGGTGAGTGTGCATTATATATATATATATATATATATACTTCCATGTGCAGGGCCGCACTTACCTAGGGCCTGATTCAGACTTGGGAATAGAGTGAGATATCTCTCTCAACTGATCATCGTGGTGAAACCATGCTGCACTGCAGGGGGGGCAGATTTAAAATGTGCAGAGAGATTTAGATTTGGGAGCAGTGTTTCCAAACTGACATCTAAATTGTAGAGTAATAATAAAGCTGTGCAGTATTTGTCGGCTACATGCAAAAGCAGCCAGTATTTACCCCACATGTAAAAAAAGTATGTATTTTTACACCCCTTGCATTGCAATATGGTTTGTTCAGGATCACAGTTGAGAGAGATATCTCACTCTATTCCCAAGTCTGAATCAGGCCCTTAATCCATTAATTTGCCATACATATTTCATAGGAAAAGAGAGCACTCACCATGCTTAATGCCTAATAATTGGGATGTATGTAGGGAAATAACTTTCCATATTCATATTACTGTTATTGTCATCAATTTGCGAGGCATCACAGTGCTGAAAAAAAGGCTTACAGTACATAATACAGGTACATACATAGCTTTGTAGTGGAATGGGCTAAGTGTTTTTTCCAAAAGGCTCAGTGAGCTACTGTAAATAGACTCCAGTGAGCGCACAAAAAAGGGGGCATGGCCTCGTGGGGAAGGGGGTGTGGTCTTGCAGCACGCCCCCATTTCCACCACTCTGGGAGCAAGTCCAGCACTCCTGGAGAACCTGGGCTGCCCCTAGATACTCTCCCTCCACTGTCGGCTTCTCCTCAGTGACTGGGGGCTCCTGGTCGCTGAGGGGAAGCCAGATTGGAGGAGGATGCTGTAGTCCAATCTGGAGATGAGAAACTGGACAAGAGTCTTGGTTGCATCTGAGGTAAGAAAAGGGCATATTCTGGCAATATTTCTTGCAGACTTATTTAAAATCTTTCTAATTCTTTCTAATTTTCCAATTCTTGAACCACGCCCACCACTTTGCACCTACAACCCCCCCCCTCCCCTCCCCACCCGCCCCTTTGCCTTCCACATCTTTCAATCTTCTCTTACTGCTCTTTAATTCATTCCTCCAAAACTAAAACTACTCCGCAGGACATTTCCTCTCTTAGTGCCTGATACAGAAGTGAATGCTGTTGAGTCCGGTCTAGCGTCTGTTGGAGTCGCGGCTGCGATGATACGCAATTGTTAGTTTCAGCCTTCACCTTGTGTACTGTCATGTGCCTGAATGAGCACGCCCACTTTCAATGCCTGCGCACGCTGTAACACCGCAGGTGGTTCTTGGCATAAAACCATCGGAGCACCATCCCGTGCTCTATCGTCACTTGTACCTGCCGTATGGCTGGTGCAGTTTCTCTGTCTGAATATGGCCACTGTGGAAACAGCCATGCATCTGGGAACAAAGGCGCTGTCACTGACACGCCCATCACATGAGACATTTTTTGCAACCACTTCAGGTCACCGCCCATCGTTTTGCCCCTCAGTTTCTGATACCATCGGTGAATATTTTGTGCATGTGTGTGCACCTCTGAATCAGGCCCTTAATTTTCCTCCATCTTTGAATGCTTGCAAACCCACCTTTTCCTCCTTCTCCTCTACCACTGGTGATGAAGTCCATTCCATACTCTCATCTTCCTCACGCTCCACCTACTCCCCCATTCTCTGCTCCCTCCTCTGCTCCCTTTCGCTTGTTGCTTGCACATACCTCACCCCTCCCATTAACCTGTCTTTACTGGATCTGTCTCCTCCTCCTTCCAACACACCTTTGTCTCCACCATTCTGAAAAAAAATCTCACTCTGCATCATGAATCCCTCACCAACTACCACCCCATCTCTCTTATCCCCTCTGTCTCCAAACTCTAGGAACGACTTGTCTACCAAGGCTTGTCCACTTTCTTCTCCAATCACTCTCTCATTGACCTCTTCAATTTTGGTTTTGCTCCTTTCTTTCTGCAGAACTTGCCTTCATCAAAGTTAAAAGAGACCTTTCCATCGCTGAAGCTAAGGGTCACTTTTCCATTCTCACACTTAATCTAAGGGGTATATTTACTAAAATGAGAGTTTTTAGAAGAGATGTTGCCCATAGCAACCAATCAGATTCTAGCTATTAGCTTCTAGAAGGTTTAAATGGTAGTTAGAATCTGATTGGTTGCTATGGGCAACAGCTACACTTCTAAAAACTCTCACTTTAGTAAATATACCCCTAAGTCTCCTCACCTGCCCTCTCCTTCTCCACCCTCACCCACATCTCCAGCTGTCTCTCCTCCATCTATTCCTAAATATCAACAGAGCTTTCTTAAACTCAACATGTCAAATTTGAGTTTATTGTCTCCCCTCCTCCCTGTCACCTAATTCTTTCAGTTGCTCACACTGTCCTCCCTCCTGCCCCTCAAGTCTGTTGCCTGGGTTTCATCATTGCTATATCCCACCTAGACTACTGCACTCGGCTACTCTCTGGTCTACCTTTCTCCCATCTCTCTATACTTAATGCAGCTGCTCATCCTTTCTTCCTGTCTCAGCGCTCTGATTCAACCTCTCATCTCATTCAACTCCTTCACTGGCTACCTTATCCCTTCAGAATCTAGTTTAAACTTCCCCCGACTCACTTTCAAAGCCTTGAAGGCTGATTATTCCTGTATCAAAGACTTCTCACGTGATGCTTCATTTCTCTGGAACTTACTCCCTCATCATATTAGACTATCTACCAGCCGGCATTCTTTCAAAGGTCATCCTAAAAAAACACCTGTTCATTCAAACAAACCAGCTCTCATGGGCAAGGCCCTCCACCCTCTTGGTCCTGTGAGAAGCAGAGAGAGTATTCAAGTGTGATGTCGCATTGGGAGACTGAACAAATGGTGGTAGTACTGACGGTGATGGGGATTTGAGAGGTGTTAACGCCCGGAGCTGGGAAGATGGTGTAGTCTGTGCTGGAGACATTTATCTTTGGTAGCATTGGGACATATATGTGGGGAGACAGCAACATAGTAGAGAAATGGTGAGGTCAGCGGAGGCTATAATACTCCCCTAGAGGTTAGGAAGAGGGAAAGCTGGCCGCTATAGTAGGAAGAAGCCGAGGACTCAATGTTTTTCACTAGGGGAAAGCAATTGAACTATACAGTACCTCCTAACAGTCCCTATTTTCAAGTTGACTTATTTGGTACGCATGGATAACGGAAGTCAGCGTGGGTCCATACAAGGATTCGGGGACCAATAAAAATTCAGCAACCTATTGAGCTGATCTCTTTAGTTTCGTTCCAAATTAGTGCTTATTGTGCTTTGTTAGAGAGATAGGGGGAGATATATCTAGTTTTGGAGAGCGATAAAGGCCCAGATTTATCAGCAAGTGATATTCTTGTTATCACTCATGACTCATCTTAAAAGGTGCTCCGACCAATCAGCTCCTAACTCTCATTTTTCAAACACAGGGCCCGATTTAAACCCGCTCGCGAGCGCACAGCGCTCGCAAGTGGGTCGATGGTCCCCCACTGCACATGCGCAAGCCCCAGCGAGCGACGGCAGCTCCGTCACTCCTGGGCTCGCTACAAGACGGGGCAGCTGTTAATATTGATTGACAGCTCGCCTCGTTTGGAGGCGGGGAGGGGGGGTGGCTGTGCAAACGGAGGAGTTCCCAAAGGAACGCCTGCCATTTGGAGGCGGCCCTACTGACATCACCAGTGATGAGCTTCCGGCTCTATTAGAGCCGAAAGCTCACTGAGGCTTGCGGCAGACAAGACCCTACCACTAGGGTCTCGTCGCAAAGCCCGATGGTCGAGACCAACGCGACCATCACCTGGCCACTCGCAAAAGCTGTGGGTGGTCACCCACCGCTTAGCGAGCGGCCAGGAGGCCGGCTCCAGTAAAATAAACAAAAAACGCCCTGATTCAGAGCGAGCGCTCTGAAAGAGTGTCTGGCTCTGAATCAGGGCCACAGCCTGTAACATAGCAGTTAGGAGCTGATTGGTTATTACTTTATCCCTCTCTACATTATCTCTCTCCAAGCTTGGGTAAATCTCCCTCAAAATTTCCAACTGGGCAGAGCAATTCAAAGACATGTAATGCCACTGTCACTTCTTATGTACTCTTTGTTCTTGCCACAGTTTGCCAAACATCGCCTATTATTATTATTATTATTATTACCAGTTATTTATATAGCGCACACATTTTCCGCAGCGCTTTACAGAGAATATTTGGCCATTCACATCAGTCCCTGCCCAGTGGAGCTTACACTCTATATTCCCTATCACACACACACACACACATACATACTACGGGTAATTTTTGTTAGGAGCCAATTAACCTACTAGTATATTTTTGGAGTGTGGGAGGAAACCGGAGTACCCGGAGGAAACCCACGCAAGCACAGGGAGAATATATAAACTCCACACAGTTAGGGCCGTAGTGGGTATCGAACCAACGACCTCAGTACTGTGAGGCAGTAACGCTAAGCATTACACCGTCTGTGCTGCCCACCTATGCACAGGGTACCTCCAATGAAAGCACTGGCGCCTTTCAAATGTAAGTCTTCTTCCTAAGAACGGCTTCATCACTCTCATTAATGTATTCCCTGTGTTAGTGGGGGAAAGTGCTACACTTGTTACCCTTTTCATTCAAATCGTCATAATTGTGCAGTATGAAATATTAAATACATTGCTACAATGGCCTGGGGATCGGTGGGTTTTGGGTGCCTATGTGAAAACATCTGCATAGTTACATATGTATATATATATATATGGGTGTCACCTTCTGTCTTTGTTTGTGTTCCCCCACAGCCCCCACCAGCCTCCTGGTGACGCAGGGCTGTCTCTGCAGTGCAGAATGAGTCATTGTAAGTCCGAGGAGAGTTTAATCATGGAGAGAAGGGGAGACAACAGGAATGTGTGGCTGTTTGTGTGCTCAAAGCGTGCGAGTGTACTGTGGCTGAGCATGGACTACAAGTGTGAGCGTGCTCTAACCGCTGCTCCCACTCACACTCCGAGCCCTAGCTGCCTGCGCCTTGCGTCATCGCCTTTAATATGCAACAAGTAGAAAGCAGGCTTTAACATTCACGAACCCAGACTAGGGCAATTCAGCCATTCTCCAATTGTCCCCCAAAATATAAACTGTACACGGTGAAAATTAAAAATCAGTCAGCCCCAGTAGTCCTCACATGGGGAGATGTACTAAGATCCGGAAAATGATAAAGTGCAGAGTGATAAACTACCAGCCACTCAGCTCCTAACTGCCATGTTACAGGCTGTGTTTGAAAAATGACAGTTAGGAGCGGATTGGTTGGCAGTTTATCACTTTCTAGAGCTTAGTACCTCTGCCCCATTGTCCTAGTTTGCTCGGTCATTACCGGTGGTGGTGCACACGGTCAACCTGAAATTCTGAGATCAGACCCAAACTCAACCACAAGATGAATTTACCGGATAAACAATAAACTGAAAGGAGGTTTTTGTTTTGGTGAAAATAATGATCTTTAAAAGTTCTTTTTTTTAGAAACATGTAATTGAAGGACGTTTAAAAGATCTTTCGAGGCGCACGATGTGAAAATCATTCGTTTTGCTTTGTGGATGCACCAAAATGCTATAGCAACACATCTTAGAGAAGGTTAATAAATAACACAAGACCTAGAAAGTAATGGACTCGGAAGGTTGAATGGTGTACGGTGTCACCTAATAAAGATGAAATAATCTTTGTGATCTTCCTTCGTACACAAATGCTTAACTAAAGTAATATTGAATAACACATTAAAAAAAAAATATAGGGATTGCTGTTGTCCCAAGTGTTTAATTTAGTTCTTTAATTGAGATATAAACAAACCAATCTAGATGGATCTCTATGGACATTTTTATGATTACATTTAGGATATCATGATAATTTTATTTTATTTTAAATACTTAAAAAAATTTGGATAAACTCATTAAGACAACAAATTCACACCTGAAGAATAAACTAAAGGGATAAATTTACTAAGAATCGAGTCTGGTTGAGTTTGCTTTTTATTTAACTCGATTAGCTTCACTTACACTCGGGTGATTTGAGGCTCCTGAAACTCTCAAATTTACCAAGAAGAGAGTTTAGCTGAGAGTGAGATGGCCGATGGTGAAGCAGAACGAGATATCTTCCCCGAACAGCACGTTTTGCAGGAGATTACTCATCCGAGATTACAGTGTCTTCTCTCTGCAAAACTCTCCCGAGCAGGCAACCTGCACATATCAGTGAGATATGTGAAGGCTGCTTGTGTTTTATGCTGTTAAAAAACGGGTTATATGTTACAAAAAGAAATTACATGGGGTCCCCCCCCTAAAGCTTTATCAGCCCCAGACTTGCCAGCCAGTCCTGGTTCCTAAACTTATGGGGGAAAAAATGAGTAGGGTTCCACCATAATTTAGGTACGAGCACCGGGTTGCAGGGCCAGTCCTGGTTTTAATTATAGGGGGGAAAAAATTGTGTAGGGGTTCCCCTATAATTAAAACCCAGCATCGGACCCAAAACATCCGGGCTTTAATGCCACAGCCCGGAGACCCTATTACCGGGGCTCCGTGGCCAAAGCATTATCAGCCCAAGTCGCTCAGACCAAGCTGGGGATCTCAGGGGAAGTGGGGACCCCCCAAAAAGGGGTCCCCCCCTGAAACCCCAGGCTTGGTCCGAAGCCCGGAGCTCTTTCCCGCACCCTTGGGCTGTGGGTACGAGGGTAATAAAGTGATAAATATAAGTAAACTATTGTATTTTACAGTGGGACTACAGGTGCCAGCATGCCTGCCCTTTGGCACTTATGGAACTACAAGTGCCAGCAGGCGGCCAGCACCCGTACCCCCGCTGTAAAATAAATAGTTAAATAAAGACACCACACACACCTTGCCCAGTAAAACTTTATTCCATACACCCACCCACTCACACATACTTACCTGCTTCCAGATGTTTCTGTCCCCTTATCCAAGTAGAAGTTCCACGCGGGTCCCAGCCAATGAGTGGCCGCTACATGTAAAGCGGCCGCTGATTGGCTCGCGGCCTGTGAGAAATTACATCTGACTTCGGTCATCTGTCATTTCGCGACGTGTAAGTATATGCAACAGCATATACTTACACCTGACCGCCCTGGTCCGGGTAAGTCGTTTTATTGTTTTAACAAGACCCTGGATACTAGGGAGAGCAGAGAGCAGTGCCAGGATCTAGGTGAGTATAGACTCTTTTTTCAGCTCCTGCCGTGAATACTACCTGGATAAGGGGACAGAAACATCTGGAAGCAGGTATGTGTGAGTGGGTGGGTGTATGGATTATAGTTTTACTTGGCAAGGTGTGTGTGTGTGGTGTCTTTATTTAACTATTTATTTTGCTGTGGGGGTACGGGTGCCGGCCGTCTGCTGGCACTTGTAGTTCCACAAGTGCCAAAGGGCAGGCATGCTAGCACCTGTAGTCTCACTGTAAAATACAATAGTTTACTTATATTTATCACTGTATTACCCCTGTATTCACAGCCCAGGTTTGCGGGGAAGAGCCCCGGGCTTCAGAACATGCCTGGGGTTAAGGGTGAGGGGGGACCCTTTTTTGGGGGGTCCCCACCTCCCCTGAGATCTCCAGCTTGGCCTGACTGGCTCTGGCTGATAATGCTTTGGCCCCGGAGCCCAGGTGAAAGGGTCTCCGGACTGTGGCATTACAGCCCGGCCATTTTGGGTCTGGGGCTGTTTTAAATATAGGGGGGACCCTACGCAATTTTTTCCCCCTATATTTAAATCCAGGACTGGCCCTGCAGCCTGGTGTCGGTTTCTAAATTATGGTGGAACCCTACACATTTTGTTCCCCATAATTTTAGAAAATAGGACAGGCTGGCAAGCCTGGGGCTGGTTAGGCTTTTGGGGGGACCCTATGTCATTTTTTTTTAGATATTTAAATTTATTTTCTATATTTACAGGCAGAAATATACATGGATCACAGCAATCTGTGTATGTTTCTGCCAAACTCACAGTTCACAATCAGGTGTATTTTTTTCACGAGTTTTTACAGGAGAGTTTTCCCATCTCATGAGAGTTTAGAAACTCTCTGCTTGGTAAATTCCTGAATCCTATCTTCACCAGTGAAAAGGTTCTCGAGTTTTGCCGATGATGAATTAAAGAGAGTTTGCTAACTCTCCAGTATTTTCCTGTAGCAGAGGAGATCTCTCTCCCGAGTTTGACATTAGACATTTGCGAGTGGAAAAAAATGCCCAAACTCTCCAGAGATTGCTAACTCTCCCAAACTCGATTCTTAGTAAATTTACCCACTAGTCTTGCCACAGATATATAAAAACACACAGGGGTAAATTTACTAAGAATCGAGTCTGGCAGAGTTTGCTTTTTTTCAACTCGATTAGCTTCACCTAAACTCGGGTGATTTGAAGCTCCTGAGACTCTCAAATTTACCAAGAAGAGAGTTTAGCTGAGAGTGAGATGGCCGATGGTGAAGCAGAATGAGATTTCTCTGCCGAGTAGCAGGGTTTGCAGGAGATGACTCACCCAAGATTACAGTGTCTTCTCTCTGCAAAACTCTCCCGAGCAAGCAGCCTGCACATATCAGTGAGATATGTGTAAGCTGCTTGTGTTGTACGTGTAAAAAAACGGGTTAAAAGTTTAAAAAAAAAATGACATAGGGCCCCCTCCTAAAGCTTAACCAGCCGCAGGCTTGCCAGCCTGTCCTGGTTTCTAAGATTATGGGGAACAAAATGTATAGGGTTCCACCGTAATTTAGAAACCAACACCAGACTGCAGGGACAGTCCTGATTTTAAATATAGGGGAAAAAAAATTGCATAGGGTCCCCCTATATTTAAAACCAGCACCATATCCAAAATGGCCAGGCTGCAATACGACAGCCCGGAGACCCTTTCACCGGGGCTACGGGGCCAAAGCATTATCAGCCCAAGCCGGTCAGGCCAAGCCGGGGATCTCAGGGGAGGTGGGGACCCCCCAAAAAAGGGGTCGCCCTCTCCCTTAACCCCAGGCTTGGTCTGAAGTCCGGAGCTCTTCCCCGCAACCCTGGAGCATTGGGCACGGGGGTAATAAAGTGGGGAAATATAATTAAACTATTGTATTTTACAGTGGAACTACAGGTTACAGCATGCTGCCCTTTGGCACTTGTGGAACTACAAGTGCCAGCAGATGGGCGGCACCTGTACCCCCACTGTAAAATGAATAGTTAAATAAAGACAAAACACACACACACTGTGCCAAGTATAACTTTATTACAGACACATACTTACATATACCAGATTGCATACTCACCTATATCCTGACGCTGGTCTCCGCTGCATCCCCGGGACTTGGCAAAACGAAAAAACGACTTACCCGACCAGACGGACCCAGGATCTGTATGTGTGTTGCCACACATACAGATCCCTCACGAATGCCAGCTGACGGGACTGCACGGGGTTTACATGTCCTGCCAGACAATCAGCGGCCGCGCTAACTGTAGAGCGGCCGCTGATTGGCTCCGGCTACTGACAGTTCCCATGTGGGAACACACATACAGATCACGGGTCCGTCTGGTTGGGTAAGTCGTTTTTTTGTTTTGCCAAGTCCCGGGGATGCTGCGGAGACCAGCGCCAAGCTATAGGTGAGTAAGCAATCTGGTATAGATAAGTATGTGTGAATGGGTAGGTGTGTGTAATAAAGTTTTACTAATCACGGTGTGTGTTTTGTCTTTATTTAACTATTTAGTTTACAGTGGGGGTACAGGTGCCGCCCGTCTTCTGGCACTTGTAGTTCCACAAGTGTCAAAGGGCCGGCATGCTGGCACCTGTAGTCCCACTGTAAAATACAATAGTTTACTTAAATTTCCCCTTTTTATTACCCCCATACCCAACACTCCAGGGGTGTGGGGAAGAGCCCCGGGCTTCAGACCAAGCCTGGGGTTAAGGGAGAGGCGGGACCCTTTTTTGGGGGTCCCCACCTCCCCTGAGATCCACGGCTGGGCCTGACTGGCTTGGGCTGATAATGCTTTGGCCCCGGAGCCCAGGTGTAAGGGTCTCCGGGCTGTGGCATTACAGCCCAGCCGTTTTGGGTCTGGTGCTGGTTTTAAATATAGGGGGGACCCTACACAGTTTCCCCCCCCCCTATATTTAAAATCAGGACTGGCCCTACAGCCTGGTGTTGGTTTCTAAATTACGGTGGAAACGTACACATTTTGTTCCCCATAATTTTAGAAACCAGGACAGGCTGGCAAGCCTGGGGCTGGTTAGGCTTTTGGGGGGGGACCCTATGTCATTTTTTTTCAGATATTTAAATTTATTTTCTATATTTACAGGCAGAAACATACATGAATCACAGCGATCTTGGTATGTTTCTGCCAAACTCTTAGATCACAGGCAGGTGTATTTTTTTCACGAGTTTTTACAGGAGAGTTTTCCCATCTCATTTAGGGATCTATTTATTAACATTATTTGTACTAAAATAAAGTGAAAAAGGGTGTTTTCACACCCTTTTCACATTATTTTAGTATCCCCTATAGTTATTACAGGGCAATTGGAGTAGAATTCATAAAATTCGACGCCAACTCCTAAGTATCACTTATTTTTAGTAAGCAGATCACATTTCCCATAATTGTAATGGGAAATGTGATCCGACCAAAGTTACTAAAAATAAATTGTAAAAAAATACCAGGGAAAGCCCTGTGATAATAACGCCTATCCAGGTTACCGGACTCCTTCTCTGCTCTAAAAGGCAGAGCAGAGCCGGGAGCCGGCGCCAGTTATCAGCTGTGTGGTCTAAACAGACTGCAAGCTGATACACTGCAAAAAAAAAAAAAAATGGTCAAAAAAAAATATTTACTTACCTGACTCCAGGGACCGGTGGTCAGGGCTCCGGTGATGACTCCCCTCCGGTCAGCTGGTCTCCCATAGTGCACTGCTGCCCGGTCATCAGGTGATAGGGTCCCAGTGCAGTATGGGATATCAGCTGACGGAGGCATGGAAGACATCACTGGAGCACCAATAACTGCAGGTAAGTGCTATTAAGGGAGAGGGGGTCGCCGGGAGGTCTGCGATCGTGGGGCTTAGTGTCGGGGGCAGGGCTTAGCGCAGGGGGGGGGCAGCGGTGGCCGGTCAGCTCATGCACAGGGCACTAGTCATGGTATTTTTTTGTGAAAATATCATGACTAGAGTGTGGAGGGGATTCGCAGGGACAGAGCTTTCTCTCAAGCTTTGTCCCTGCAAGGGATTTGTAGTAAATCCCTGTGATATTGCCTGAATTCGCAATGCGAATTCAGGCAATATCACACTACAATCTGCATTACAAATGCGGATTGTAGTAAATAGAGCCCTTAAAGTTTAGAAACTCTCTGCTTGGTTCCTAAATTCCAGAATCCTATCTTCACCAGTGAAAAGGTTCTCGAGTTTTGCCAGTGGTGAATTGAAGAGAGTTTGCTAACTCTCCAGTATTTTCCCGTAGCAAAGGAGATCTCTCTCTGAAGTTTAACATTAGTAAATTTGAGAGTGGGAAAAAATGCCAAAACTCTCCAGAGATTGCTAACTCTCCCAAACTCTCAGCTTAGTAAATTTACCCCACAGAATCAGCACTCACCCTTCCAGAGAAATGGACCCAGGTCCAGCAACCACCAGCAATAGTTACATGTTCCAAACAACGGAGGCACTCCAGGACTTATAGTAATGAGAAAATAACTGCACAGCTTTGCAACGTTTCGGATTAACTAATAAACCGTCATCAGGCATGATATATATATATATATATATATATATTATTTTTTTTCCATAGAACACGTGTACACACTCCTATCATCACAGGAAATATTGGGTGCATAGTTCAATACATACTGTATAGTCACACTTCTCTGTTTTCACAGAAGAAAAACCAGCACTCCAGATTTAAGCAAAAACTCACTTTGTATTAAGTACTGAGCAGCATGAATGGAATCGGTATGTAATACAGCCGATCGCAGGGCCGGCAGTTCGAATCCTGGTAGCGTCAGGCCAACAGAGGAACAGATCCTGGCAGCCCAACAGCGATGGAAATCCCGATCGTCCCCAGGTAAGTACTAACTAACCTAAACTACCCCCCTAACCCTCCCTTAGGGGTGCCTAACCCTAACCTCCCCCTCAAGTGCCTAACCCTAATCCCCCCTCTAAGTGCCTAAACCTAACCCCCCCTTCCCCGCTGCCTAAACCTAACCTCTGGGGGGGTGCCTAACCCTAACCCTCCCCCTAGCCTAACCCTCACCTCCCTGGGGGGGGTGCCTAAGCCTAAGTCCCCCCGGGAGCCCTAAAACTAACCCTCACCCCCCCGCGGCTGTCCGCTCACGGTGCCCAGCATCCTTTCGACCGGGATGCCGGGCTCCGGTCTCCCGGCGTCGGTAAAATGAGCGGTGTCTACATCTAGACTCCGGTCATTTCACCCTCGCCGGGATATGACAGTCGGGAAGCCGGCTGTCATTACAGTGTCAACCGGCTTCCCGATTGCATCCCGCAAGAATAGGTTTCAGAGTGCTCACCGGAGTTCTTTACTTTCTATCCTTTTACTGATATCTCTATACCCCAACTCTAGTGAGCACCACCGCGACCTCGACAACTTACTATTGGTAGTGTGACAATAAAGGAACAGCGGTTCTTCTATCCATACATATCTTATTATTATAAAATTGTCCATATTGCTATTCGGCCAGTGCGACGATCTCTCCCTTTTCCCCTTTCCCTCACTACATGCATAATAAAGTAGCAGCTTATACTTAACAGACTCCACTCGAAATGCGAATAAACAGCAAGGTTCCATCATAGAAAAAGGCAGCTGCAATGTTTTCATACATCTTCTCCGCCGTGGAATAAACGTGCTGTTATCAAATGGAGTCAGTATACCACAGCCCGACAGCTGTTTCGGTGCTTACTCATCACGGGCCCCTGACGGATTGCTGGCGTCGGGATTCTGAGGGACATATGCATTTAGCTGTGGGGTTTATTGACTTTTTGCATCTCTGCTCGTAAAATGCAGCCAGTATTTTACTAGAAATCTATGGGTTACCACGCGTTACCCTGGGGTTTACCGCGCTGGGAAAATGCAGAATACTGTTAATGAATAGCTCCAGGCTTGATACAGAAAGCTTTCCCCATGCGGTAAACCCTGCGCCTAAAATGCCCCTACATATGCTTTCACTAGGAGTGTTATGAACCCTGCCTATACATTGTTATAACAGCATTGAAACCTATGGCGGCTGCACAAACAGATGAAAATGGGAGAAAACTAAATATAGAGAAACGATAGTGTAGTGTAGAGAATTTGATACACTTTAAAAATACGCTTTTCAAAGAATTTTCCATCCCACACATCAGTTATTGTCCCACAGGATCTTACTGTCTAAGGGGCTGAATCTGACCTCTGTGCATTTGTTTAAATTGCACAGTGCATGCATCGACCGTCCATGTGCACAGTGTCGCAGTTCCGATTGGGAGGTGGCTTTGCGGATGCCCGGAGGTGGTCCAACTTATGGAAGTGTCGCTGAAGAGGTTACAAACTCAGATGCACAATCGTTCACATTTAGGGATGCTGTACATCCTGTTTTTTCCGGGATCATATCGGCCTTCTGCCCCGGCGTCCCATTGACTGCCTTCTAGATGCATAAATGTCCCGGTTACCAGACTGGCAACCGCAGGATGAAAGCCGGAAGCCGACTGAACTCAGAGGGGCCAGGGGCAGGGTGGAAGAAAAGCCTGTTGTGTGTGACGTGGTTGTGGAGTGCCTGGAGGTTGTCCCTGGCGGACGGCTGCACATTATAACGTCAACAGCGGCCGGCAGTCTATGTCTTCCTACCTGCTGCACCTCGGCTTTTGGCATTGGTCTGGATCACTCCATCACAGACTAGTTGCCACTGTGACCATCCCCAGAGACTATAGAGAGAGAGATAAAGAGCATAGATAGGTAGAGAGCATAGATAGACAGAGAGCATAGATAGGTAGAGAGCATAGATAGACAGAGAGCATACATAGGTAGAGAGCATAGATAGACAGAGAGCATAGATAGGTAGAGAGCATAGATAGACAGGGAGCATAAATAGAGAGCATAGACAGGTAGAGAGCATAGGTAGACGGAGAGCATAGATAGGTAGAGAGCATAGATAGAGAACATACACAGGTAGAGAGCATAGGTAGACAGAGAGCATAGATAGGTAGAGAGCATAGATAGACAGAGAGCATAGATAGAGAACATACACAGGTAGAAAGCATAGATAGAGAGCATAGACAGGTAGAGAGCATAGGTAGACGGAGAGCATAGATAGGTAGAGAGCATAGATAGACAGAGAGCATAGATAGAGAACATACACAGCTAGAGAGCATAGGTAGATGGAGAGCATAGACAGGTAGAGAGCACAGACAGGTATAGAGCATAGATAGAGCATAGACAGTAAGAGATAATAGATAGACAGAGAGCATAAGTAGACATGGGTCATAGATAGACAGAAAGCATATACAGTATAGAGAGCATAGATAGTTAGAGAACATAACAGATAGGGAGCATAGATAGGTAGATAGCATAGATAGAGAGCATAGATAGACAGAGAGCATAGATAGATAGAGAGCATAGATAGACAGAGAACATAGATAGAGAGCAAAGATAGACAGCATAGATAGACAAAGAGCATAGATAGTTAGAGAACATAGACAGATAGGAAGAATAGATAACACATAGGGCATAGATAGACAGAGAGCATAGATAAGTAGAGAGTATAGATAGACAGAAAGCATATATAGGTAGATAGCATAGATAGTTAGAGAACATAATAGACAGGGAGCATAGATAGGTATATACTATAGATAGAGAGCATAGATAGATAGAGACCATAGACAGGTATAGAGCATAGATAGACATAGTGCATAAATAGACAGAGAGCATATATATGTAGAGAGCATAGATAGTTAGAGAATATAGACAGACAGGTAGCATAGATAGGTAGATAGCATAGATTAGAGAGCATAGATAGAGAGCATAGATAGACACAAAGCAAATATAGGTAGAGAGCATAGATAGACAGAGAGCATAGATAGGTAGAGAGCATAGATAGACAGAGAACATAGATAGACAGAGAACATAGATAGATAGAGAGCATAGATAGAGAGCAAAGATAGACAGAAAGCAAAGATAGACAGAGAGCATAGATAGGTAGAGAGCATATATAGAGAGCATAGATAAAGAGCATAGATAGACAGAGAACATAGATAGAGAACATACACAGGTAGAAAGCATAGAGAGCATAGACAGGAAGAGAGCATAGGTAGGTGGAGAGCATAGATAGGTAGAGAGCATAGATAGGTAGAGAGCATAGATAGACAGAGAGCATAGATAGAGAACATATACAGGTAGAGAGCATAGGTAGATGGAGAGCATAGATAGGTAGAGAGCATAGACAGGTATAGAGCGTAGATAGAGCATAGATAGGTAGAGATCATAGATAGACAGAGAGCATAGGTAGACATGGGTCATAGATAGACAGAAAGCATATACAGTATAGGTAGAGAGCATAGATAGTTAGAGAACATAACAGATAGGGAGCATAGATAGAGAGCATAGATAGACAGAGAGCATAGATAGATAGAGAGCATAGATAGACAGAGAACATAGATAGAGAGCAAAGATAGACAGCATAGATAGATAAAGAGCACAGATAGACAGAGAGCACAGATAGTTAGAGAACATAGATAGATAGGAAGAATAGATAAGACATAGGGCATAGATAGACAGAAAGCATAGATAAGTAGAGACAGACAGAAAGCATATATAGGTAGAGAGCATAGATAGTTAGAGAACATAATAGACAGGGAGCATAGATAGGTAGATAGTATAGAGAGCATAGATAGATAGAGAACATAGACAGGTATAGAGCATAGATAGACATAGTGCATAGATAGACAGAGAGCATATATATGTAGAGAGCATAGATAGTTAGAGAACATAGACAGACAGGGAGCATAGACAGGTAGATAGCATAGATTAGAGAGCATAGATAGATAGAGAGCACAGATAGACACAAAGCAAATATAGGTAGAGAGCATAGATAGACAGAGAGCATAGATAGACAGAGAACATAGATAGAGAGCAAAGATAGACAACATAGATAGATAAAGAGCACAGATAGACAGAGAGCACAGATAGTTAGAGAACATAGATAGATAGGAAGAATAGATAAGACATAGGGCATAGATAGACAGAAAGCACAGATAAGTAGAGACAGACAGAAAGCATATATAGGTAGAGAGCATAGATAGTTAGAGAACATAATAGACAGGGAGCATAGATAGGTAGATAGTATAGAGAGCATAGATAGATAGAGACCATAGACAGGTATAGAGCATAGATTGACATAGTGCATAGATAAACAGAGAGCATATATATGTAGAGAGCATAGATAGTTAGAGAACATAGACAGACAGGGAGCATAGACAGGTAGATAGCATAGATTAGAGAGCATAGATAGATAGAGAGCACAGATAGACACAAAGCAAATATAGGTAGAGAGCATAGATAGACAGAGAGCATAGATAGACAGAGAACATAGATAGACAGAGACCATAGATAGAGAGCATAGATAGAGAGCAAAGATAGACAGAAAGCATAGATAGACAGAGAGCATAGATAGGTAGAGAACATATATATAGAGAGCATAGATAGACAAAGAGCATAGATAGACAGAGAGCATAGATAGGTAGAGAGCATAGATAGATAGAGTACATAGACAGATAGGGAGAATAGATAAGACATAGGGCATAGAGAGACAGAGAGCATAGATAAGTAGAGAGTATAGATAGACAGAAAGCATATATAGGTAAAGAGCATAGATAGTTAGAGAAGATAGACAGACAGGGAGCATAGATAGAGAGCATAGATAGGTAGATAGAATAGATAGAGACCATAGATAGACAGAGAACATACATAGACAGAGAGCATAGCTAGACAGAGAGCATAGATAGGTAGAGAGCATAGATAGACAGAAAGCATATATAGTTAGAGCATAGATAGAGAGCATAGATATGTTGACAGCATAGATAGGTAGATAGCATAGATAGACAGAGAGCATAGATAAAGAGCATAGATAGGTAAAAGCATAGAAAGCATACATAGGTAGAGAGAATAGACAGGTAGAGAGCATAGATAGACAGAGACCATAGACAGGAATAGAGCATAGATAGACAGAGAGCATACTGTAGATAGGTAGAGCAAAGATAGACATAGTGCATAGATAGACAGAGATATACATATATATGTAGAGAGCATAGATAGTTAGAGAACATAGACAGACAGGGAGCATAGATAGGTAGATAGCATAGATTAGAGAGCATAGATAGAGAGCATAGATAGACAGAAAACAAATATAGGTAGAGAGCATAGATATTTAGAGAACATAGACAGACAGGGAGCATAGATAGGTAGATAGCATAGATAGATAGATAGAGAGCATAGATAGACAGAGAACATACATAGACAGAGAGCATAGATACTTAGAAAAGATAGACAGACAGGGAGCATAGATAGAGAGCATACATAGACAGAGAGCATAGATAAAGAGCATAGAGAGAATATATAGGTAGAGAGCATAGACAGAGAACATACATAGACAGGGAGCATAGATAGACAGAGAGCACAGATAGGTAGAGAGCATAGATAGTTAGAGAACACAGACAGACAGGAAGCATAGATAGGTAGATAGCATAGATAGAGAGCATACATAGAGAGCATAGATAGACAGAGAGCATAGATGGACAGAGAGCATAGATAAAGAGCATATATAAAGAGAATATATAGGTAGAGAGCACAGATAGTTAGAGAACAGACAGAAATGGAGCATAGATAGAGAGCATAGATAGGTAGAGAGCATAGTTAGACAGACAGAGAGCAAAGATAGGTAGAGAACATAGCTAGTTAGTGAACATAGACAGATAGGGAGCATAGATAGGGAACATTGATAGAGATCATAGATAGGTAGAGAGCATATATAGATAGAGAGCATAGATAGGTCAAGAGCATAGATAGTTAGAGAACATAGACAGATAGGGAGCATAGATAGGGAGCATAGATACAGAGCATAGGTAGGTAGAGAGCATAGATAGGTAGAGAGCATAGATAGAGAGAGAGCATAGATAGGTAGAGCGCATAGATAGTTAGAGAACATAGTCAGATAGTGAGCATAGATAGGTAGAGAGCATAGACAGAGAGCAAAGATAGGTAGAGAGCATAGATAAAGAGAGAGCATAGATAGGTAGAGAGCATAGATAGTTAGAGAACATAGACAGATAGGGAGCATAGATAGACAGCATAGATAGGTAGAGAGCATAGATAGAGAGCACAGATAGGTAGAGAGCATAGATAGAGAGCATAGATAGACAAAAATCAAATATAGGTAGACACCATAGATAGTTAGAGAACATAGACAGGGAGCATAGATAGAGACCATAGATAGGAAGAGAGCATATATAGATAAAGAGCATAGATAGGTAGAGAGCATATATAGACAGAGAGCATATACAGATAGAGAGCATAGACAGGGAGCATAGATAGTTAGAGAACATAGATAGGGAGCATAGATAGGTAGATAGCATAGATAGAGAGCATAGATAGACAGAGAGCATAGATAGAGAGCAAAGATAGACAGCATAGATAGATAAAGAGCATAGATAGACAGAGAGCACAGATAGTTAGAGAACATAGACAGATAGGAAGAATAGATAAGACATAGGGCATAGATAGACAGAGAGCATAGATAAGTAGAGAGTATAGATAGACAGAAAGCATATATAGGTAGAGAGCATAGATAGTTAGAGAACATAATAGACAGGGAGCATAGATAGGTAGATAGTATAGAGAGCATAGATAGATAGAGACCATAGACAGGTATAGAGCATAGATAGACATAGTGCATAGATAGACAGAGAGCATATATATGTAGAGAGCATAGATAGTTAGAGAACATAGACAGACAGGGAGCATAGACAGGTATATAGCATAGATTAGAGAGCATAGATAGATAGAGAGCATAGATAGACACAAAGCAAATATAGGTAGAGAGCATAGATAGACAGAGAGCATAGATAGGTAGAGAGCATAAATAGACAGAGAACATAGATAGACAGAGACCATAGATAGATAGAGAGCATAGATAGAGAGCAAAGATAGACAGAAAGCATAGATAGACAGAGAGCATAGATAGGTAGAGAGCATAGATAGGTAGAGAGCATATAGAGAGAGCATAGATAGACAAAGAGCATAGATAGACAGAGAGCATAGATAGGTAGAGAGCATAGATAGATAGAGTACATAGACAGATAGGGAGAATAGATAAGACATAGGGCATAGATAGACAGAGAGCATAGATAACTAGAGAGCATAAATAGACAGAAAGCATATATAGGTAAAGACTATAGATAGTTAGAGAAGATAGACAGACAGGGAGCATAGATAGAGAGCATAGATAGGTAGATAGAATAGATAGAGACCATAGATAGACAGAGAACATACATAGACAGAGAGCATAGCTAGACAGAGAGCATAGATAGGTAGAGAGCATAGATAGACAGAAAGCATATATAGTTAGAGCATAGATAGAGAGCATAGATATGTTGACAGCATAGATAGGTAGATAGCATAGATAGACAGAGAGCATAGATAAAGAGCATAGATAGGTAAAAGCATAGAAAGCATACATAGGTAGCGAGAATAGACAGGTAGAGAGCATAGATAGACAGAGACCATAGACAGGAATAGAGCATAGATAGACAGAGAGCATACTGTAGATAGGTAGAGAGCAAAGATAGACATAGTGGATAGATAGACAGAGAGCATATATATGTAGAGAGCATAGAAAGTTAGAGAACATAGACAGACAGGGAGCATAGATAGGTAGATAGCATAGATTAGAGAGCATAGATAGAGAGCATAGATAGACAGAAAACAAATATAGGTAGAGAGCATAGATAGTTAGAGAACATAGACAGACAGGGAGCATAGATAGGTAGATAGCATAGATAGAGAGCATAGATAGATAGATAGAGAGCATAGATAGACAGAGAACATACATAGACAGAAAGCATAGATACTTAGAAATCATAGACAGGCAGGGAGCATAGATAGAGAGCATACATAGACAGGGAGCATACATAGAGAGCATAGATAAAGAGCATAGATAGAGAGAATATATAGGTAGAGAGCATAGATAGACAGAGAAAATACATAGACAGGGAGCATAGATAGACAGAGAGCACAGATAGATAGAAAGCATAGACAGATAAGAGCATAGATAGACAGAGAGCACAGATAAGTAGAGAGCATAGATAGTTAGAGAACACAGACAGACAGGGAGCATAGATAGGTAGAGAGCATAGATAGAGAGCATAGATAGGTAGAGAGCATAGATAGACAGAGAGCAAAGATAGGTAGAGAACATAGCTAGTTAGTGAACATAGACAGATAGGGAGCATAGATAGAGAGCATAGATAGAGATCATAGATAGGTAGAGAGCATATATAGATAGAGAGCATAGATAGGTCAAGAGCATAGATAGTTAGAGAACATAGACAGATAGGGAGCATAGATAGACAGAAAGCATAGACAGACAGAGAGCACAGATAGGTAGAGAGCATAGATAGTTAGAGAACACAGACAGACAGGGAGCATAGACAGAGACCATAGATAGGTAGATAGCATAGATAGAGAGGATACATAGAGAGCATAGATAGACAGAGAGCATAGATGGACAGAGAGCATAGATAAAGAGCATATATAAAGAGAATATATAGGTAGAGAGCACAGATAGTTAGAGAACATAGACAGAAATGGAGCATAGATAGAGAGCATAGATAGGTAGAGAGCATAGACAGACAGAGAGCAAAGATAGGTAGAGAACATAGCTAGTTAGTGAACATAGACAGATAGGGAGCATAGATAGAGATCATAGATAGGTAGAGAGCATATATAGATAGAGAGCATAGATAGGTCAAGACCATAGATATTTAGAGAACATAGACAGATAGGGAGCATAGATAGGGGGCATAGATTCAGAGCATAGGTAGGTAGAGAGCATAGATAGGTAGAGAGCATAGATAGAGAGAGCATAGATAGGTAGAGCACATAGATAGTTAGAGAACATAGACAGATAGGGAGCATAGATAGGTAGAGAGCGTAGATAGAGAGCAAAGATAGGTAGAGAGCATAGATAAAGAGAGAGCATAGATAGTTAGAGAACATAGACAGATAGGGAGCATAGATAGACAGCATAGATAGGTAGAGAGCATAGATAGAGAGCATAGATAGGTAGAGAGCATAGATAGAGAGCATAGATAGACAAAAAGCAAATATAGGTAGAGACCATAGATAGTTAGAGAACATAGACAGGGAGCATAGATAGAGAGCATAGATAGGAAGAGAGCATATATAGATAAAGAGCATAGATAGGTAGAGAACATATATAGACAGAGAGCATATATAGATAGAGAGCATAGACAGGGAGCATAGATAGAGAGTATATATAGATAGAGAGCATAGATAGGAAGAGAGCATATATAGATAGAGAGCATATATAGATAGAGAGCATATATAGATAGAGAGCATAGATAGGTAGAGAGTAGAGAGCATATACAGACAGAAAGCACATAGAGAGCATAAATATAGAGCATAGATAGATAGAGAGCATAGATAGAGAGCATAGATAGAGCATAGATAACGAGCATATATAGAGAGCATAGATAACGAGCATATACAGAGAGCATAGATAACGAGCATATATAGAGAGCATAGATAACGAGCATAGATAGGTAGAGAGTATAGACAGTGGAAGAGCATAGATAGACAGAGATCATAGGGCCTGATTCACTACGGATCGCAGCTGCGATTATGCACACAGTTCAACTGCGATAGTATGCTAATCCATTGCGATCGCTATGCCATTGCAGCACTACATAAGGACGCCCACTTTACCTTACACACATTTATAATGTTTAGCAACACTGCGATACCATCGGTACATCCGAGTACCATCGCAAACTCACGCACACTTGCACAAGGTCTGACCTTACTCAGGAATTGCTAACTTCCACGCACGCTATGAGGCCTCAGGCTGCGTACGGCATCACAGTGACTAATTTATGTACGCCTCTGTAACAGCATTCAAACGCACTGGCATACCTGCGTTTCGCCGACCACCCCGCCCGTCACCACCCACAAACGCCACTCCCTGTCAATCACTCTGCTATGGGTCTGCGTAGTCACTGCGTTCGCAGTCCCGATCGCAGTGGCCAGTTCACACACTGAGATGGATACGCATGCGCAGAAGCAGAACGCAACAATCGGCTGATTGCGTGCATAATCGCAGTGGCGATCAGGCCCAGAGAGCATAGATAAAGAGAAAGACATAGGCCCTGATTCAGAGCCGCTCGCTCTGAATCAGGGCCCACCTCCATTAAAATGGAGCGTCCTCCTGGACGCTCGTATAGCTGTGGGTTACCACCCACAGCATATACGAGCGTGCAGGATGATAGTCGCGATGGTCTTGACCATCGCCACTGCGAGCAGAAGCCTGCGGTTGAGTTTCTCAACCGCAAGGCCAGGAGTGATTTTGGCTCTATCAGAGCCAAAATCACTCCCACTGACATCACTAGTGATGTCAGTGGGGCCGGCTTCTGATGGTAGGCGTTCCCTTGGGAACGCCTACGTCTGGCAGGCATGCCCCCGGCACG
Source organism: Taudactylus pleione (assembly GCA_031769625.1). Classification (NCBI taxonomy): domain Eukaryota; kingdom Metazoa; phylum Chordata; class Amphibia; order Anura; family Myobatrachidae; genus Taudactylus; species Taudactylus pleione. The sequence continues at coordinate 9,934,559 of JAUIMM010000391.1, forward strand.
CCCACCAAAGGGGGCGTGTTGTCAAACAACATCGACAGCACGCCCTTTTTGATCAGACACTACGAGCGAAGGAAAGTCCTTCGCTCGTCGCGTCTCGCGCATGCGCACGACGGAGCTCCCTCCGTCATGCGCATGCGCAGTGCAGACCATCGACCCACTTGCGAGCGGACAGCCGCTCGCGAGTGGGTCTGAATCAGGGCCAGAGCGCCTTATTCAGCATGGATAGCTATTGCAACTGCATACGCAGATTGGCCGATTGTTGCATACTGCTCAGGTGTATGCAGCTCACTGCGCTGCAATCACACTGCAATTACGGACGCAGCCAGGAATCCATGGCAGAGTGAGCGACAGTCTGTTAGCGTTTAGGGGTGGTGAGGGGGAAGTGGCTGCAGAAACGCCGGCGTGCCTGTCCGTTTGAACGCTGTTGCATGGGCGTGCATAAATTAGTGCTCACTGCGTGCGGCGAGACTTGCAATTTCTGAGACAGGTCAGACCTGCTGTAATTGTGCGTGACGGGCCGAAGTTCCACGATGTATACGCAGGACTGCGAGGTGTTACGGATGTGAGAAGGCAGTAGTGGGCGTCTCTCTGCTGGCTGAGCGGTGACAGATCGCGGTAGCAATTGTGCACGCAGTTCTGCTGCGAAAGTATGCTAATATTGCAATCGCAAAGTGCTCTCACTGACAACATGTAGACGCCCACTTCCCCTCTCGCTCATCCGTAATACCTTGCAATCCATAACATCGTTAACATAGGAATACAACGGAGCCCCTCACACAATAACGGCAGGTCAGACCTCACCTATAAATTGCTAACTTTCCTGCACGCAGTGAGAGCTCAGGCATGCGTCTGCCATCATAGTGACTAATTTATGCACGCCCCTGCAACGGCATTCAAACGCACTGGCACGCCTGCGCTTCTCTGACCAACCCCCCATACGGTGCTTTCTGTCAATCACTCTACGATGGGTCTGCGTAATCACTGCGATGGCAGTCCCGATCGCAGTGGGGCATTCGCACACTCTCACTGCGATGCATACGCATGCGCGGTACGCAACAATCGGCCGCCTGCGTACGCTTTAGCAGTTGCAATCCTTGCTGAATCAGGCCCTATGAGTGAAGTCTGTTTTTGCCTCCTGCAAAAGACTCCATATAGCAAATATAAAATACACTATTATCCTGCAATAATAGGGATAAAACAATGATTTTGTTTGTATTTCAACTTGGTGTAGGGTCTTTTGAATCCAAAGACTGTGGGTCTGATTCAGAGCCAGACACTATTTGCGCTCGATCGTTCAGAAAAAGGGGCCGGCTATTTAAATTGACCGTTCGCTCTTTGCGGTCTGTTGACGCCTCTATGTCTGAACGAGCGAACGAAAAATGCGGTCGTTATTTTGTAAAAAATGCCCCCTGGCCGCTCGCATCATACGTCATCTCCGCTATTTATTAGATTAATCGAGTACATTGAACGGCGTATGAACTGCTCGCTATTCTTGTGGTTGCATTTTTTCCTACCGCAATCATGCGAGCAGTTCTGGCTTAAAGACACCCAACTGACGTGGTCGATGACGCTGCTTTGTTAATTATGCACACCCTTAAAACGCCCGTTTTGACCGTTTGGCACGCCTGCGTTCGAATCTCCACTCCCCGTTTTCAAGCACCTTCCCCTGTTACCACCCACAAACGCCTCATCCTGTCACTCATATTAGCAGGCGTTCGCTATTTTGCGAGCACACGAATTTCGACCGCACTGACTGGTTCGGCAATGCGTATTACAACCCATATGCATGCGCAGATGTGCGAACATCGCTCGGAACGAACGAGCAGCCGCTTACGAGCGGCTCTGAATGAGGTCCTGTATCCCATAATTTAGATTAAATACTATTTTGAGTTTAAGCTCATATTTCTAATTAATAATTATGTAAGAATGTCACCACCGAAGAGACAAAGGGCCTGATTCAGACCCGTTCGCAAGCGGCCACTCGCTCGGAGCGAGCGATGTTTTTCAATCTGCGCATGCGTACGCTTCGTATTGCACGTGCGCGAACTGGAACGAGCGATAGGGAAACTCTCACTCGCCAAGCATAGTCAGCCCACCTGAATGAGTGACAGGAGAGGCCGTTTGTGGGTGCTAACAGGGAAACTGGAAACGGGGTAGAAGAGGTGCGAACGCAGGCGTGCCTGAGAAAGTCAACGCCGTTTCAGAGGCGTGCATAATTAACAGCCAGCGTCATAGGACACGTCACTTGCTTGAAATCTACACTGATGTGCTCGTAGTGCTTGCGGAAAGCGCTGCGATCGCATCTGATTGGTGCTCGATGTACCAATGGTTTCTTGCACTTCCTGGAGATGACGTACGCAAGTGGGCATATTAAGACAGGCTGGTGGGCATCTACAAACAAAAAGTGATCACTCGCCAATACATAGTGGGAGCGCTTATGACTTTCCCTGCGAGCGGCTGCCTTGACGTCACTTAGCCGAATTTCCATACGCTGGGAGCGAACGATCACATCTAACAAACGGGTCTGAATCAGGTCCAATGTCAGGTAACTGTTAATTACATAATGATCTTCCCTTTATGAAGAAATGTAAAGAGAGTGACAATGAAACTGTGTTATGCTCAATGGGCCTCATTCACCACGGTTCGCAACTGCAACGGCATACGCAGATCGGCCTATACTCAGTGCGGCGTCAGCCAGTATTGTGATTGCACTGCAATCACGTACGTAGATTCAGAGCCATCGCAGTGTGAGTGACAGGACATCAGCGTTTGGGGGGGGGGGGGTAGCGGGGGAGTGGTCAGAGAAACGCGGTCTGAATGTCCATTTGAACGCCGTCTCCTGGGCGTGCATAAATTAGCCACTGTGATGACATGCATTAGCATATTTTGGCAGCAGGACTGCGTGCGTAATCGCAGCTAATAGCGATCCGTAATGAATCAGGTAGGTCTTACATTATGCCCAAATTAAATCAAAGAAACACAAACATGCAGCTCAGGCTTCTGTAACTCCTGGGAAGGTGACAATTTTTTTTTTATACCTGTCAAAGCGAATAACGAGTCTCCTATTCCCAAAACCAAAAAGAAAGTGAAGGAACATCCTTATCTACAAACGTGAGTTTTTAAAAATATTTCTTAATTTGTTCAGTGGACACATTTTTTTTAAATGAGAATGCATACAGGGCCTGATTCAGACCCGGTCGCAAGCGCTGAGCGCTCGCAACCGGGTCGATGGTGGCCCAGAGCCGGCTCCGTCGTGTGCATGCGCGAGACCCGGCTAGCGACGGGAAATCCGTCGCTGCGGGTCTCGTACCAAAGGGGGCGTGCTGTCGATGTTGAGTGACAGCACGCCCCCTTTGGTGGGCGGGCTGGGGGGAGTGGCTGCCCAAACTGAGGCGTTTCCATGTGAACGCCTCCATTTGGGGCCGGCTCCACTGACATCACGAGCGATGTCAGTGGGAGAGATTTCGGCTCTGTTAGAGCTGAAATCTCTCTGGGGCTTGCGGCAACGAGACCCTACCACAAGGGTCTCATCGCAAGCCCGAAGGTCGTGATGATCTTGACCATTGCGACCATCTTCCTGGCCGCTCGCTATAGCTGTGGGTGGTCACCCACAGCTATGTGAGCGGCCAGGAGGCCGTTCTAAAAAACAAAAAGACCGGCCCTGATTCGGAGCAAGCGCTCTGTCAGAGCGTCCAGCTCTGAATCAGGGCCATAGTCAGGATAAATTGTGAATCTTAAATGCACTTTAAATATCCATACATGACCAAATTCTATGTACAGTCTGTATTTTGCCTTCACAGTAATATAATTCCCATATTATTATTATTATTATTATTATCCTTTATTTATATGGCGCCACAAGGGTTCCGCAGCGCCTTACATAGTACATAAACATAGTACACAAACATAGTACATAAACATAGTGCACAAACATAGTACATAGACATAGTACATAGACATAGTACACAAACAGTTGAGCAGAACAAGAAAACAGTGTCATACAGTTTAAGACACTACAAGACAAGTACATGGTATATAAACACTGCTGCAACAGAAGCAGGATGGCAAAAGTCACGGGTTAGGTGCTTTTGAGTATAGAGCAGATAATATTATGGGGTTTATGTAATAGGGTGTGGTGTGTGATCTCTGCACCGGTGTGTACCCCGCAAATGTGTCCTGGTTTTTTATTTTTTAAATATAGAAACCCTTTTCACATTGGAGGCATGAGAATCTGACTGTACCAAGCAATGGTCAGACCAAGCATTATTTGAACATCTGTAGAAGGGATAGCCATCGACCATCAACGATTCATAATCATCGATGGTTTATGGCCGATGTTGCATGCTTTACCATCGATGGGGGATAACCAGATGGTTCCGTCCATCGATGGCACAGCATAACTGTTTTTTTCTTTTTTCTTTACAAGGTGACGGGACACAGAGCATAGCTCTGCCCCTGACACCCAAAAAGCCCCACCCCCAGGTTCTGATTAGCCCACGGGCCAGTCAGTCAAAGAACAGGGATGACCATCGGTTGGTGGAATCATCGATGGTCATTCATTGAATAGTTGGTAACCATCGATGGTCACTAGCTATATCACCATCGATGGTATCCCTGATCTGTAGATGTTGTAATACCGCCTGGTGCGTCTTTATACACCACCATCGGTCTCACCAATGAAACTTTCACCTATGGCAGGTGCCACCAGTATCAGCGACAGCCCCATAACATGAACCATGCCGTGCATCTGCTTGCCCACCTCCCTGTCATCGCCCAGGAATGACCAATACATTTTCAAAACATTTCTGAGCCTGTGAGCCTCAATCGCAACTGTGACTCATGCAACTTCGACGCATGCGCAGAAGAAAAAGATATCGTCCGACTTAATAAATAAATGCAGCTTCGCATTTCAGATACTCTACTCCACTAGATTACTTACTATCTGCCCTGTCTGGTGTTCTTATCTGTAATGTGTTTCTGTTGCGGAACTTCGATTTTTAGCTTTTTTTACCCCCCAAAGTGAAACCGCACCCCCAGACGTATTCCGGCCGCATCTGATCCAGGTACGTGGAGGGTGAGGGAGACGCAGCTACAGACTTGCGAATGTCTAGGTTGCAGGAATGAGATTTATTTATTTTTTTACGCATTTTGCTACTGAGTTTGCTTACGACTCAGAATAAGGCTTAAAGCATTTAAATAAAAGTGCCCTACATTATGCCAGGTGATTTGGAGTCCTCCAAAGGTGGGGACATGGGAGTGGCCAACAGCTGCAGCCAACAAAAGCGACTCCAGTCTGCAGCTGACATAAGGTCTAGTATTAACACACCCTCTGAATGGAAGTCACAGCCATCGAACTGCCAGATTCCAGCCCAGAGGCAGCCAGGGGACTGTTTGGTCGGAGAGGAGAACCAGGACCCAGGTCAAAGTCTCTGAAGGTATTTTTGTGCAGGAGAACATAAGATTAGATCTCCTACCTAGGCTTCCAGATACCAGGAAGTGAAACGTGGTTGAAACACTTCCCTCTGGCAATTCCCCTCCTGTATACAATGGATCCAAGTGTAAAACCCCTCCAGGTAGGAGATACATCAATTCTTAGAGAGCCATAAAGTGGAGCCCTTAGCAACCAACCAGCCTCTAGCTGTCATTTATCCAGCACAATCTATAAAATGACAGAAGGTCACTGGTTGCAAGGGCAACTTCTCCACTTAATCTCTCTCTAATGTTTGATACATCTCCCCCATGGGCTGGATTACCTGCTGCAGTAATGTGTGCCTGCCCTGAATAAAAAGGGGCTCATCAAGCTGAGAAATGTGCATCGTGTGGACTTCTAAGAACACCTGTACAGGGGCGGTACAAAGTACAGCGGCCTTTCCAGGGGCTCGGGAGTTCAGTGGGGGCGTAACCACTCCACCTCCAATGCCGTGAACACCTTTTACTGCGACACACACCATAGGAACTTATGCCACAATGGGGTGTGGCCATCACCCCAAACATCTACTTGCTTCTGCTTGTATCCTGTGCCTAAAAGATAAGCGCCAAGCACTACTCCGTTCTCCGGCTGTCCTGAGATTGAGCCCTGTGTCAGGGAGCTCCGCCTTTGCTCTTTACCAAAGTAAAAATGGCCAAATAGTAAGCGGTCAGTGGGGAATTAGCTGCCACCATCCAGGAGGTACTGCAGCAGTGTGACCACACACATGTCCAGAAGTAGAAGTTCCAGGTGCCAGTACATGACCTCGGGTCACTCAGGAACAGTGACCTCTGTGCTAGGTGGCCGAGTAAGCCTATCACTGGTTCTAATTACAAGGATGGTGGCTAACATCTCAAATAGATGTATACTGTACAGGCAACGTCGGCTTAGCAGTCACTTTATTTAAAGATTCAGCAACTGTATCACTTTCTCTCCATCACAATGAAACTAAGAGCAGAGGAGAGAAAGGTTCTTTCTGCTGGAGGGAGAGATGTCTGGCATAACGAATACTCTGTATTCACAGACCCTCATTATCTAGGTGTGTTTTTGTCTTCGCAGTTGCATTTTTATCACGGAGCTCCAACACAGAAATGTTTTGAAGGTTTTTTTTGACACGTTTTATTATTTAGATAACGTCGCATCTTTGGAGTCAGCCTCTTAGCTGCTCTTATCGCATTTTTGGAAGCACAGCTTGTAGCTCTTTACACAACTCTCAAGGTGAAAACTTCACAGTGAAATGTACCTATGATTATTACTATTACTCCCCAGCATTTATATATTCGCTGCTGTGTCGTGCCTTAACTGGGTTAATACAATTTCAGGTTCCCTTTGTTATTCGCCTTTGTTCTTTTTTATTCAGTTTTGTTATTAGTAGATCTTTTGCATATTTATTTGTGTATTATAATAAAGCTCCTATTCTTCAGCCAGGTGGTAGGAACTTGGTGTGACCTACTTTTACTACAATTTGGATGGATCAAGCCGTTTGGGCTCAGGCTAGTCAGCACAGTGGGCGGGTGACCACACGAGTTTTAAAGCATGTCCGAAGGTGATGGATCTAATCTGCACGCAAATCGGCGTGTTGCCAGCTTAAGTCTACTGAAGACAAGTGCTGCTAAGAGACTCTTGGAGTGTAACGATTTGCACTGGGAACAGGCTTATGGCTAACAGAGGAGAACGCCAGGAAAAAGAATAAAAACAAACAATCTTGGTCTCATCTTACATTTGTCGTGAAGTCATTTTTTTTTAAATGTAACTGTTTCGTCTCCTTCCCTTAAACTGCAACAGAGATAAAAAAACACCCCCAATATTCTACCTATATTGTCAACCATAATCACTTCCGATTGGTCAGTGCTGACTGCGCTGCTTCGTCACTCCATAACTCTATCACTGACAAGACTGCATAATAAGGATTTAAACCCATCATACTGTCATTTAATATGCTAAACTAAAATTAAAGAGCCATCAACTGACCATTAGAAAGCACCACCATAGCGAATGACCTGACTCAAAGGGCCTGGAGAACCTACCACAATTCTGCCCTTGGGATCCAGAACTTGCGGCCGATTTCCCTGTGACACCAGGCCCCCCTACCTGTGAAGGGGGTAACAAACATTTACTACAGATAATCCGCTACCTTGCTGTGACTACAGAACATATTAATTTCTCCAGACTAATACAATGGGAGGGAGTTTGGCAATGTTGGTCAGTCACACCTAACTAAGCGTCCTCACTTTGCTTAATCACATAAAACCCTACTAGATTTACCTGGAACCCCACCTTATTTAACTTAAAAAATCCCTCTAATCTCAATTCAAAACTGTCCTTTATATCTACCTAACGTCCTACCACCTGCTCACTCATTGCTCCAGGCATGTCCTCCTTCCACCTGTCTTCCCTTCTTCCATGGAGATCAACAGTGATTCATGGAGATCTACACCTTTTGATAAATATTTGGTTCTTTCCTACTTAATATGTAGAACTTTGAAATGTCCGTACCCACCCGAGCCCCTCATCATTTGGTAGGCCAGTTTTGAGTATGAGTGAAGACCACCGATGGACAGTGACTTGGGGAATAGTGTGAGTCTGGCAATCAAAAAGAATACATGTTACTATTATCATGTGGTTGACTTGTCGTTGTGACTCGGGGCCACCACATGACAAAACAAGAGGAGCTAGAACATTGTGCTAGCTCCTTAAGTTTAGAGCATTCATCATCACTGGATGAAGGTCTCTGTCGGGGATGGTTTGGTGACAATTTTGTGAATGTGGTTGAATTGAGAGAAGTGAGACTGGAAAAGAGGATCGGTGACATAGGGTTAAGAGTTAGGCTGAGAGTAAATAAAAACAAACAATAGAAGAGAAAATAAGAGTGATATAGTGACAGTCAGCAAAGTTGACTAAAGGACCATGGGCTCTATTAATCGTGGAGTCTGAGCAGATATAATTCCGAAAATCAGCTATCTCCCCAAAGCGCTTCACTGCTATTTTCAGACATACAAATCAGACATGCACACAAAAACCCCGTCGCCCGTCGGAAGGAGTCGGCCAGGGATGTAGGGATCCAAAACGATTCCTCTTTGCAACCCGGGATTCCTTTCTGTAGATGGCGAATGCTCCCGCAGTCAAGCTGCAAAAATATTGTATTTTCGGAGCTTGATGAATTCTGATCCCAAACTGGTGTATGGGGACAGTGGACAATTTTGGGAGAGAAAGGTAAGCAGGAGATATCTGTGATACTAGTATTAGGGACAGCTGGCCATTCCGGGAGAGAAAGGTAAGCAGGAGATATCTGTGATATTAGTGTATGGGGACAGCAGGCCATTCCGCGAGAGAAAGGTAATCAGGAGATATCTGTGATACTAGTGTATGGGGACAGCGGGCCATTCCGCCAGAGGAAGGTAAGCAGGAGATATCTGTGATACTAGTGTATGGGTACAGCAGGCCATTCCGGGAAAGGAAGGTAAGCAGGAGATATCTGTGATACTAGTGTATGGGGACAGTGGGCCATTCCGGGAGAAAAAGGTAAGCAGGAGATATCTGTGATACTAGTGTATGGGGACAGCTGGCCATTCTGGGAGAGGAAGGTAAGCAGGAGATATCTGAGATACTAGTGTATGGGGACAGCGGGCCATTCTGGGAGAAGAAGGTAAGCAAGAGATATCTGTGATACTAGTGTATGGGGACAGCAGGCATTCCGGGAGAGGAAGGTAAGTAGGAGATATCTGTGATACTAGTGTATGGGGACAGCGGGCCATTCCGGGAGAGGAAGGTAAGCAGGAGATATCTGTGATACTAGTGTATGGGGACAGCAGGCCATTCCAGGAGAGAAAGGTAAGCAGGAGATATCTGTGATACTAGTGTATGGGGACAGCGGGCCATTCCGGGAGAGGAAGGTAAGCAGGAGATATCTGTGATACTAGTGTATGGGGACAGCGGGCCATTCCGGGAGAGGAAGGTAAGCAGGAGATATCTGTGATACTAGTGTATAGGGACAGCGGGCCATTCCGGGAGAGGAAGGTAAGCAGGAGATATCTGTGATACTAGTGAATGGGGACAGCTGGCCATTCCGGAAGAGGAAGGTAAGCAGGAGATATCTGTGGTACTAGTGTATGGGGATAGCGGGCCATTCCGGGAAAGGAAGGTAAGCAGGAAAAATCTGTGATACTAGTGTATGGGGACAGCGGGCCTTTCCGGGAGAGAAAGGTAAGCAGGAGATATCTGTGATACTAGTGTATGGGGACAGCGGGCCATTCCGGGAGAGGAAGGTAAGTAGGAAATATCTGTGATACTAGTGTATGGGGGACAGCTGGCCATTCCGGGAGAAGAAGGTAAGCAGTAGATATCTGTGATACCAGTGTATGGGGACAGCTGGCCATTCCGGGAGAGAAAGATAAGCAGGAGATATCTGATACTAGTGTATGGGGACAGTGGGCCATTCCAAGAGAGTTTGGTAAGCAGGAGATATCTGTGATACTAGTGTATGAGGACAGCTGGCCATTCCAGGAGTGAAAGGTAAGCAGGAGATATCTGTGATACTAGTGTATGGGGACAGTTGGCCATTCTGGGAGAGGAAGGTAAGCAGGAGATATCTGTGATACTAGTGTATGGGGACAGTGGGCCATTCCGGGAGAAGAAGGTAAGCAAGAGATATCTGTGATACTAGTGTATGGGGACAGCAGTCCATTCCGGGAGAGGAAGGTAAGTAGGAGATATCTGTGATACTAGTGTATGGGGACAGCAGGCCATTCCGGGAGAAGAAGGTAAGCAAGAGATATCTGTGATACTAGTGTATGGGGACAGCTGGCCATTCCGGGAGAGGAAGGTAAGCAGGAGATATCTGTGATATTAGTGTATGGGGATAGCTGGCAATTCCGGGAGAAGAAGGTAAGCAAGAGATATCTGTGATTCTAGTGTATGGGGACAGCAGCCATTCCAGGAGAGAAATGTAAGCAGGAGATATCTGTGATACTAGTGTATGGGGACAGTGGGCCATTCCAGGAGAAAAAATGTAAGCAGGAGATATCTGTGATACTAGTGTATGGGGACAGCGGGCCATTCCGGGAGAGAAAGGTAAGCAGGAGATATCCGTGATACTAGTGTATGTGGATAGCTGGCCATTCCGGGAGAGAAAGGTAAGTAGGAAATATCTGTGATACTAGTGTATGGGGACAGCTGGCCATTCCGGGAGAGGAAGGTAAGCAGGAGATATCTGTGATACTAGTGTATGGGGACAGCGGGCCATTCCAGGAAAGGAAGGTAAGCAGGAGATATCTGTGATACTAGTGTATGGGGACAGCGGGCCTTTCCGGGAGAGAAAGGTAAGCAGGAGATATCTGTGATACTAATGTATGGGGACAGCTGGCCATTCCGGGAGAGGAAGGTAAGCAGGAAATATCAGTGATACTAGTGTATAGGGACAGCGGGCCATTCCGGGAGAGAAAGGTAAGTAGGAAATATCTGTGATACTAGTGTAATGGGACAGCAGGCCATTCCGGGAGAGAAAGGTACTTAGGAGATATCTGTGATACTAGTGTATGGGGACAGCGGGCCATTCCGGGAGAGAAAGGTAAGCAGGAGATATCTGTGATATTAGTGTATGGGGACAGCAGGCCATTCCGGGAGAGAAAGGTAATCAGGAGATATCTGTGATACTAGTGTATGGGGACAGCGGGCCATTCCGCCAGAGGAAGGTAAGCAGGAGATATCTGTGATACTAGTGTATGGGTACAGCAGGCCATTCCGGGAAAGGAAGGTAAGCAGGAGATATCTGTGATACTAGTGTATGGGGACAGTGGGCCATTCCGGGAGAAAAAGGTAAGCAGGAGATATCTGTGATACTAGTGTATGGGGACAGCTGGCCATTCCGGGAGAGGAAGGTAAGCAGGAAATATCAGTGATACTAGTGTATGGGGACAGCGGGCCATTCTGGGAGAGAAAGGTAAGCAGGAGATATCTGTGATACTAGTGTATGGGGACAGCGGGCCAATACCGGGAGAGAAAGGTAAGCAGGAGATATCTGTGATACTAGTGTATGGGGACAGCGGGCCATTCCGGGAGAGGAAGGTAAGCAGGAGATATCTGATACTAGTGTATGGGGACAGTGGGCCATTCCGAGAGAGTTTGGTAAGCAGGAGATATCTTTGATACAAGTGTATAGGGACAGCGGGCCCTTCCGGGAGAGGAAGGTAAGCAGGAGATATCTGTGATACTAGTGAATGGGGACAGCTGGCCATTCCGGGAGAGGAAGGTAAGCAGGAGATATCTGTGATACTAGTGTATGGGGACAGCGGGCCATTCCGGGAAAGGAAGGTAAGCAGGAGATATCTGTGATACTAGTGTATGGGGGACAGCGGGCCTTTCCAGGAGAGAAAGGTAATCAGGACATATCTGTGATACTAGTGTATGGGGATAGCTAGCCATTCCTGGAGAAGAAGATAAGCAAGAGATATCTGTGATACTAGTGTAAGGGGACAGCAGCCATTCCGGGAGAGAAATGTAAGCAGGAGATATCTGTGATACTAGTGTATGGGGACAGTGGGCCATTCCAGGAGAGAAATGTAAGCAGGAGATATCTGTGATACTAGTGTATGGGGACAGCGGGCCATTCCGGGAGAGAAAGGTAAGCAGGAGATATCCGTGATACTAGTGTATGTGGATAGCTGGCCATTCCGGGAGAGAAAGGTAAGTAGGAAATATCTGTGATACTAGTGTATGGGGACAGCTGGCCATTCCGGGAGAGGAAGGTAAGCAGGAGATATCTGTGATACTAGTGTATGGGGACAGCGGGCCATTCCAGGAAAGGAAGATAAGCAGGAGATATCTGTCATACTAGTGTATGGGGACAGCGGGCCTTTCCGGGAGAGAAAGGTAAGCAGGAGATATCTGTGATACTAGTGTATGGGGATAGCTGGCCATTCCAGGAGAAGAAGGTAAGCAAGAGATATCTGTGATACTAGTGTATGGGGACAGCAGCCATTCCGGGAGAGAAATGTAAGCAGGAGATATCTGTGATACTAGTGTATGGGGACAGTGGGCCATTCCAGGAGAGAAATGTAAGCAGGAGATATCTGTGATACTAGTGTATGGGGACAGCGGGCCATTCCGGGAGAGAAAGGTAAGCAGGAGATATCCGTGATACTAGTGTATGTGGATAGCTGGCCATTCCGGGAGAGAAAGGTAAGTAGGAAATATCTGTGATACTAGTGTATGGGGATAGCTGGCCATTCCGGGAGAGGAAGGTAAGCAGTAGATATCTGTGATACCAGTGTATGGGGGACAGCTGGCCATTTCGGGAGAGAAAGATAAGCAAGAGATATCTGTGATACTCGTGTATGGGGACAGCGGGCCATTCCGGGAGAGAAAGGTAAGCAGGAGATATCTGATACTAGTGTATGGGGACAGTGGGCCATTCCAAGAGAGTTTGGTAAGCAGGAGATATCTTTGATACTAGTGTATGAGGACAGCGGGCCATTCCGGGAGAGAAAGGTAAGCAGGAGATATCTATGATACTAGTGTATGGGGACAGCGGGCCATTCCAGGAGAGAAAGGTAAGCAGGAGATATCTGTGATACTAGTGTATGAGGACAGCGGGCCATTCCGGGAGAGGAAGGTAAGCAGGAGATATCTGTGATACTAGTGTATGGTGACAGCGGGCCATTCTGGGAGAGGAAGGTTAGCAGGAAATATCAGTGATACTAGTGTATAGGTACAGTGGGCCATTTCGGGAGAAGAAGGTAAGCAGGAGATATCTGTGATACTAGTGTATGGGGACAGTGGGCCATTCCGAGAGAGTTTGGTAAGCAGGAGATATCTGTGATACTAGTGTATAGGGACAGCGGGCCATTCCGGGAGAGGAAGGTAAGCAGGAGACATCTGTGATACTAGTGCATAGGGACAGCGGTCCATTCCGGGAGAGGAAGGTAAGCAGGAGATATCAGTTATACTAGTGTATGGGGACAGCTGGCCATTTCGGGAGAGGAAGGTAAGCAGGAGATATCTGTGATACTAGTGTATGGGGACAGCGGGCCATTCCGGGAGAGAAAGGTAAGCAGGAGATATCTGTGATACTAGTGTATGGGGATAGCTGGCCATTCCGGGAGAGAAAGGTAAGCAGGAGATATCTGTGATACTAGTGTATGGGGACAGATGGCCATTCGGGGAGAGGAAGGTAAGCAGGAGATAATATGAGATATGGTAAGAACTTGCCTTTGTTATCTCTATTTCTACAAAGTCCATAGGGGTCCACAGGATGCCTTGGGGTATAGGTGATGACGTCAGGCATCGGGCACCATAGAGTTAAGTTTTCAGCCTCCCAGGATGCACTAGGGTCCCCCTCCTATACCCCGCCCCCGAGCAAAGGCATCTCAGTTACGTACCAAGCCATAGGCCGAAGGAGAAGGAAGTGAGAGAAAAAAAATCTGGACACACACAAGAATCACATTCTCACCAGAGGGAGACGGAAAAACCAGTGACCAGAGTAAAGCCCATCTGCAGCACAGGTGCGACAGGGTGGGAATTCTGTGGAACCCTATGGACTTCGTAGAAATAGAGATAACAAAGGTAAGTTCTTACCATATCTCATATTTTCTACATCAGGTTCCATAGGGTATCCACAGGATACCATGGGGATGTCCGAAAGCAGTATCCTTCAAGGGTGGGGATGCTCCTGTGCTGAAAGGAGAATCCGCCGCCCGAAGGAAGCATCCTGAGAGGCAAAGGTGTCAAATGCATAATACCTCACAAAGGTATGGATAGAGGACCACGTTGCAGCCTTGCAGATCTGATCTGCAGAGGCACCACGTCGAGCTGCCCACAAAGGACCCATAGACCTAGTGGAATGAGCCCTCACAGAGGATGGAACCGGAGGGCCTTCATTAAGATAAGCTTCTGAAATGGCCATACGAATCCAACCTGGCAAAGTTTGCTTTGAAGCAGGCCAACCCTTTTTACGGAAGGACAAACAAGGCGTCCGACTTCCTAAACGAAGAAGTGCGGTCAACATAAATCCCTAAGGCCCGCACAACGTCCAGAGCGGCCTCACCCACTGAAAGATCAGGTGCGTTAAAAGCCGGCACAATGATGTCCTCGTTGATGTGGAAACTTGAAACAACTTTGGGAAGGAATCCAGGACGAGTGCGCAGCACCGCCCTGTTCCTATGAAAAATCAGAAAAGGGGGTCTACAGGAGAGAGCCCCTAAGTCAGAAACACGTCTGGCCGAAGCAATGGCCAGAAGGAATATTGTTTTAGCTGTCAGCCATTTAAGGTCCACTGAACCCAGTGGTTCAAACGGCGGTCCCTGGAGAGCCCTCAGGACCACAGCTAAATCCAAAGGCGCCACCTGTGGAACAAAAGGTGGCTGAATTCGAAGAACACCTTGCATAAAGGTGCGCACATCAGGGATTGCAGCAATCCTACGATGGAACCAGACTGAAAGAGCAGACACTTGTACCTTCAGAGAAGCAAGGCGAAGCCCATGGTCTAGTCCCGCCTGTAGGAAAGCTAACACTCTAGACAGACAGAACTCCCGAGGGGCGTAACCTCTCAGTCGACACCATTGGAAGAACGTATGCCACAAACGATGGTATATCCTTGCAGAAGATGGTTTCCGAGCTCTTAGCATAGTTTGTACTACAGAGCTGGAAAACCCCCTGGACCTTAACATGGCCGTCTCAACAGCCACGCCGTCAAAGACAGCCGAGAAAGGTCCGGGTGAAGACAAGGACCCTGTGACAGTAGGTTCGGTCGTAGCGGCAAACGCAGAGGAATGTCCACGGACAGACTCTGAAGGTCTGAGAACCAGTGCCGCCTGGGCCACGCGGGAGCTATCAACAGGAGCGTCCCTCATTCCTGTTTGAATTTCCGGATTACCCGTGGAAGAAGGGAAAAGAGATAAGCAAACCGGAACGTCCACTGGACGGACAGAGCATCCACCAGAGACGCCTTTTCGTCTCTTGTTCGAGACCCGTACACCGGCAACTTGTTGTTGTGCCGTGACGCCATGAGGTCTATCTATGGAAGACCCCACCTGTCCACCAGAAGTTGAAAGGCGTCCTGGTGCAGAGACCACTCCCCCGGATGAACGTCCTGGCGAATGAGAAAGTCCACCTCCCAGTTGAGGACTCCCGGAATGAATACTGCTGATATGGCCAGGAGATTGCGCTCTGCCCAGACCAGGGTGCGGGACACCTCTACGAGTGCCGCCCGACTTCGGGTTCCTCCTTGCCGATTTATGTAGGCCACGGTGGTGGCGTTGTCCGACTGGACCTGCATGGGGTGACCTTGGAGAACCCGATGTGCCTGCTGGAGAGCCTTGAAAACCGTGCGGAGTTCCAAGATGTTTATTGGAAGCTCCTGTTCTGCCTGAGTCCACCTGCCCTGAAACAAGTGTGGACCCGTTACCGCTTCCCAGCCCCGAAGACTGGCGTCCGTTGTTAACAGGACCCAGTTCGCCACCCAAAACGGATGACCCTGGTTGAGATGGGTCGTCTGCAACCACCAGGCTAGGGACAGGCGAACCTCCGGAGTGAGCACCATCATCTGGGACTTTAGACTCTGAGGCAGTCCATTCCATTTGGACAGGATCAATTGCTGCAGAGGTCTGGAGTGAAACTGGGCATATTCCACCATGTCGAATACTGACACCATGGAGCCCAGTAACCTCATCGCCGAGTGCAGAGACACTCGGCGAATCTGCAGACAACTGCGTACCTTCAACTGTAAGGCAGAGATCTTTTCCCCCGTCACAAAGATCCTCTGCTGACTGATAAGGCTCCGAGGTGCAGAATCCCCTGAGATGGGATCAGGGTGGACTTTTGCCAGTTTATTAACCAGCCGTGACGTTGCAGAACTGCAATCGTCAGGTCCAAGTGGCGTAGAAGGAGCTCTGGAAATCCTGTTACCAACAGAAGATCATCTAGGCACGGCAACAAGCGAACTCCCTGCAGCCGCAGATAAGCGTCCATGACCGCCATGACCTTGGTGAACACTCGTGGTGCTGTCGCCAGGCCAAAAGGTAACGCCCAAAACTGGAAGTGATCATTCGGATTGCAAACCTGAGGAACTGTTGATGGCGTAAAATAATAGGGACATGCAGGTAAGCGTCCTGTATGTCCAATGACACCATGTAATCCCCAGGTTCCAGCGCCAGAATGATGGATCGTAGGGTCTCCATCCAAAAACGCGGCACCCGCAAGGACTTGTTGAGGGCCTTGAGGTTGAGAATCGGACGTTACGACCCACTGGGTTTTCTGCACCAAAAATAGATTGGAATAGAAACCCTGGCCCCTCTGGGAGAATGGAACAGGCACTATAACTGCAGCCTGGAGCATAGTGTGCAAAACCTTCCGCAGTTCCACGGCTTTGTTCCGGTCTAATGGAAGGCCCGTGGTGAAGAATCGGGATGGAGGCCTGTGCCGAAAGGAGAGGGCATACCCGTGAGAAACCACCTCGTGAACCCAAATGTCTGTCGCGGTTATCGACCAACACTGGGCGAACTGCAGCAGGCGGCCTCCCACTTTGGGTTCCCCCAAAGGGAGGCCCGGACTGTCAGGCCGCAGGCTTGTCATCTGACTTAGGAGCCGGACGTCTGGTACTCCAGGCCTGTTTCCGGGGCTTGGCCAATTTTTTGGGGCCAGCCTGTCGGAGAAAAGACTGTGCTTTAGGCCTACCCTGGGCCCTGTAAGGCCGAAAGGACGACGTACCTGAACTGGAAGGGACCGCGGCAGACGGGAGACATGCAGATTTGGCTGCCGCCAGCGTGGCTACAATTTTGTCCAAGCCCATTTTGGAATCAGCGTCCACCTTCCAAGATCGCAACCATCAGGTGTGACGAGCAGCTACAGCTGCCGAAGAAATCCGAGAAGTTAGGGTACTGATATCCAAGGCCACTTCATTGATGTAAGTGGCCGAATCCCGGAGATTGCCTACCAACTCGGCCTGTTCAGCCGAACAGTCGGAATCGAAAAAGACGCCTCCAAACTATCGGCCCAGCGCTCCATAGCTCTGGCTACCCAACATATGGCCATAGCCGGTCTGGATGCCCCCCCGCGAGGGAATAAATGGACTTTAGGCAGATCTCCACCTTACGGTCTGTAGCATCCTTCAAGGAGGACATGGAGGGCATGGGCAATGTGGCACTTCGGACTAGGCGTGTCACATGAGAATCCACCTGTGGAGGGGATTCCCACTTAGAAAAATAATAGCCTGCAAACGTGTAAGCCACTGCTAAGCGTCTTTGAGGCTGATACCGTTTACCAGGGTGTTTCCACGCCTCCTCTAATTGGTCTACTAACTGACCCGAAAGAGGAAACACTGTGGTGTCACCCTTAATATCCTTAAAAAAGGCATATTTGGATTTGGGCACCGGAGGATCGTCATCCTCAATAACTAAAGCCGTGCGGACTGCCCGAATAAGGCCAGGAATATAAACCTTAGACTTAGCGTCCGACTCTTTAGTACGGAGAGGTTCTTTGTCAGATAGATCCAGAATCTCCCCATCATCGGACGTCACGTCGTCATCCTCATAAGGAGCGGACAGAGACGCCACCGGCCGCTTATGTGGCCGCAACACAGACTCCCCTTGTAACATGTCCGACAAATGCTGTACAGAACTTGTCAGTGAATTAACCCACGCAGGCTCCTGAGAGACCTGGGGAGCGGAAATAGGGAGACTGTGGGGTACCATCAGTTGTCTCGGGAAACCCTGCATGGGTGACGACACCACTGACTGCTGGGACATTCCCATCTGGGAAAACGCAGGAGGCGGAGCTAACTGGCCCACTATGTTGTAAGCGCTTTGGCGAAACAAGCCCAGGGCGGTTCCTATACCGGACCCGTGACAGTAATTGGCCGCGCCAATAAATAACACTGCCCCTCCGTGTTACCCTCCCCCTCCGCTATTGGTACTTTGCACGTAGTACACAGAAGCTGGAGAGGAAATTCACTCTCAGACATGATGGTAAGTATGTGACCCCTCTCACTGATACTCGTTAGTATAGTGGGAGAACCACCCTGCAATCACCGCACCGCAAGGGCTTTAGCAGAAGAAGAGCAGGGACAGTGAAATGGCTGACAGTAGAAAGTGAAAGTACAGACAGCAGCGCTAGCAGAAGTCACATACAATGCAAAGAAATAAATCCCTGCACTATCAGCTCTGATCCTCAACTACACAGAGCCTGGTAGGACACAGAGCTGCATACACAGACCTGACCACAGCGGAGGAGAGGTATGCGGGGGGACCCAGACCGCGATGCCACCGATCAGCAGCTTCCACCATGCTTTTGCAAAGATGGCTACCGAGGAGCAGAGAGGAGGCCGGCCTGGGGGAGGACCGCTGCCACAGGGCCAATTGGCAGCGCAGAGAGGGCTGTGTGCAGCGGGGGAGGCGCCGGCTGTGTACAGGGAAGGCGCGCTCCCTCCCCTGGCATGAAAGTAACCCCTGGGACGCCGCAGCGCTACCGCTCAGGTGTGGTCCACTGTCCCAGGGGATTAGTGGAAGCGCATGTTGTTACCTGGCTCCACGCTGCAGCCAGTCCCCAGGGAGCCCCCTGCCTGGGGACTCTGGACCATGTGTTCAACAGGGACCCACCGCGGGACCCCCGCTGTTTACTTGCTGCCCCCTTGAATCCGGCCATGGTCCAAAACATCTGGGGTCACCGCTAGCTGTGACCCCAGATGCTTACCAGCGTCCCCGGATCAGTACCGGCGTTCTGGTACCGGCGGGGGTGTAGGGAAGACAGCATGGACGTCAGTAGTGACTGTCCATGCTGTACTTCCAGATGGGCAGCCACAGCTGTCGCGAAGAAAACTTCGGGGGCTATCCTTAGCCCCCCTCTAAACAGGTGCTCCGACTCCGAGCCGGGCACCAATGAAACTGAGATGCCTTGGCTCGGGGGCGGGGTAAAGGAGGGGGACCCTAGTGCATCCTGGGAGGCTGAAAACAACTCTATGGTGCCCGATGACTGACGTCATCACCTATACCCCAAGGTGTCCTGTGGATAACCAATGGACCCTGATGTAGAAATCTGTGATACTAGTGTATGGGGAAAGCGGGCCATTCCAAGAGAGAAATGTAAGCAGGAGATATCTGTGATACTAGTATATGGGGACAGTGGCCATTCCGTAAGAGAAAGGTAAGTAGGAGATATCTGTGATACTAGGGTATGGGGACAGCGGGCCATTCCGGGAGAGTAAGGTAAGCAGGAGATATTTGTGATACTAGTGTATGGGGACAGCAGGCCATTCCGGGAGTGAAAGGTAAGCAGGAGATATCTGTGATACTAGTGTATGGGGACAGCGGGCCATTCCAAGAGAGAAATGTAAGCAGGAGATATCTGTGTTACTAGTGTATGGGGACAGTGGGCCATTCCGTAAGAGAAAGGTAAGCAGGAGATATCTGTGATACTAGTGTATGGGGACAGCGAGCCATTCCAAGAGAGAAATGTAAGCAGGAGATATCTGTGTTACTAGTGTATGGGGACAGTGGGCCATTCCGTAAGAGAAAGGTAAGCAGGAGATATCTGCGATACTAGTGTGTGGGGACAGCGGGCCATTCCAGGAGAGAAATGTAAGCAGGAGATATCTGTGATACTAGTGTATGGGGACAGTGGGCCTTTCCGGGAGATAAAGGTAAGCAGGAGATATCTGTAATACTAGTGTATGGGAACAGTGGGCCATTCCGTAAGAGAAAGGTAAGCAGGAGATATCTGTGATACTAGTGTATGGGGACAGTGGGCCATTCCGGGAGAGTAAGGTAAGCAGGAGATATCTGTGATACTAGTGTATGGGGACAGAGGGCCATTCCGGGAGAGAAAGGTAAGCAGGAGATATCTGTGATACTAGTGTATGGGGACAGAGGGCCATTCCGGGAGAGGAAGATAAGCAGGAGATATCTGTGATACTAGTGTATGGGGGCAGCGGGCCATTCTGGGAGAGTAAGGTAAGCAGGAGATATCTGTTATACTAGTGTATGGGGACAGCGGGCCACTCCGGGAGAGAAAGGTAAGCAGGAGATATCTCTGATACTAGTGTATGGGGACAGAGGGCCATTTCGGGAGAGAAAGGTAAGCAGGAGGGAATTGGTATGAAATACCGCGGCCGGCGGTTCGATTCCCGGCAGCGGCAGCCCGACATCAGCAGAGGTCCCGGCAGCGGAAGCCCGACAGCGCTGGAAATCCCGATCGTGGATAGGTAAGTATTGTCTAACCTAACCCCCTAACCCTCCTTAGGGGTGCCTAACCCTAACCTCCCCCCCAAGTGCCTAACCCTAATCCCCCCTCTAAGTGCCTAACCCTAACCACCCCCTTCCCCGCTGCCTAAACCTAAGTCCCCCGGGGGGTGCCTAACCCCAAGTCCCCCCCCGGGGTGCCTAACCCTAACCCTCCCTCCCCCTAGCCTAACCCTAACCCTCCCGGAGGGGTACCTAACCCTAAGTCCCCCCCGGGAGTCCTAAACCTAACCCCCCCCGCGCGGCTGTCCGCTCGCAGCGTCCGGCATCACTACGATCGGGATGCCGGGCGCCGGTCTCCCGGCATCGGGGAAATGCCCGGCGTCTACATTTAGACGCCCGGCATTTCACCCTTGCCGGGATATGACAGTCGGGAAGCCGGGTGACGGTATTTAGGCAGTCGGCTTCCCGATTGCATACCAGCAGGAGATATCTGTTATCTCTCCTGCTTTATATTCTTGATGAAAACTTAAAAGCAGGTGAAAATTTTCATTTTCACCTGCTTTTGTACAAACTAAGTGATGATGAATAGGCCCCCACTGAAGGTGGAACAAGTACAGTGAAGAAAAAGAAAATTAGGACAATATACTGCAGTCTTTATAACTTGTGGATTTCTACTCAATTTTGACATTTGTATACTGTTATTTAAAGATAATTCTTCTAAGCTCAGGAAGTAATATAGCAAATGTCTCTTAGAATTAATCTAGTGATTTAGTGTTGCCCTAGCTACGAGGGAAATTGGATGCCAGCTAATTAATAGGAACAGCAATACAAAATATGCATGTTTTACCATATATCTCTAACTTTCAGCACTACTGACAGCATGGAACAGTTCATGATGAACCTATCCACGGACCACGGACGTCAACTAATTTGGGACATAAAAATTCTGCTAGCAATGTACTGAATTCTACATTTGTAACTGTCACATTTGTAAACACATCCCTCAAAGAACAAATTACAGCACGTCTCTGTCAATGCATCAAATATTAACACATTTGAATCAACCCCATCTTCGAACATTGCCTTTAGGAGTCATCATTTGTACTTAACCATAGCAACCAATCAGACACTAGATTTCACTGCCCACCTTGCACTACAAGGTTCATTTCATTTGTGGTTCATTTCATATCTTGCACTTAAATGCAGTGTTAGTGAATGCTCTCTACTCTGGGGGTGAGTACCATGCCAGGTTGAAGAGCGTATCTTGTGTGAATTCGCATGGAGCATGCTCGGAATGCAAATGAACACGCACCTACTGGGGGCGGGAAGGAGTGTTCTCATGTAGACATGCTTGTACATGGAAACAACATAAAATTTGCTACAGGAAAAGAGGAACTTTGTCTCAAATATACCACAGCCCGGTTATTAGCCCAAGGCAAATAAAAGAACTTCTAAGTATTGGGATAATCAGGTACCCAACTCGCTCTGAGTTGCGACTGTGGATACTTTCCCTCCCAGAGCAGCTGTCCCCGTGATCCCTGACAACGCTACAGACGTAGCGGCGTTACTAACTCATGCCGACCTGGTCAACTGCGCATGTGTGACCAGCGTTCACCAGTTTGAGCTGGCACTGGTCTTTCCTTTATATTCCTCTATCATGGCATACATCTCAACATTGTTAAACATGCTCCCTGGGGCCAGGAGTGTGCAACACCTTTTTCCTCCCTCCCGTGTTAAACATCCCCTGACCTGTAGGAGCACGCACTCCCCTCTCCCCGCTCATGGCAACTTATCCTAACCACCTCCCTCCTCGCAGCAACATACCTCCCCTCCTCGCTGCTTCACCCCCAAGTAGTAATACATTTCCTTATGTTCCACTGTAGCTGCCCCAGGAGACTGTGCTGATTAATTTGACATGTGACACTTGTATATCTGTAGAATGGATCCGAGAATGTAAACGGAGCTTGGCGTGGAAAAAATCTGCGTCCGCTGCATCGTAGCCCTCCGGATGGCGATGGAGAGACTCAGTCGCACACAGATATACAAATTGTGTCACATATCAAATTCGTATTGGCATTGCAACTTAGATGCATTTTCGGCACAAAAAGACTGCAAGCGAGACGCCCGGCGTTAGCAGAGGCTCATGCGACCAGTCGCGCCACGAGGGGCTGTTTGACACGACCGCAGTGAGGACACAATCTGTAGATGTATTTTTAAGTGTTCTGCAGGGTTTTATTTCTGCTTTGGATATGAGCCAAAATGCCCCCCCCCCGGGATAAAGTAACCCTACCCCAGTATGTACTGATGCCCACAAATGATTTAGAGGGAATTATCTTGGAAATAATCATCATCATTTTCTTTTCAGGCTCCATCACTTGCAGTTACACAGACGGGGACGCTACCAAAACCTGAGATAGATCATGTAAAGGCTTTCTTCCCTTAAATGATTCGATGCCGTTATAGGATTCGGGAAAACTGTTCTTTTTTCTTTTTTTCACTCAAATGTAAAGAATTGTGTCATTAAACAGTGAAGTACAGTAGGTGTATATTTATTTTACACCCATCCATGCATTTATTAACAGCGGCTTTGTGGATTCTGGGTATTGGCAGGGGAGTAATTATACATAAGTGATGTTTAAAGAACATCTTAAAACCCTTCTTCTCTGTTCTCCGGAGGAGTCTCGAGCACCTCTGATGCAAATTTCCCCTTGATACATACGGTTGGTGCACACGGAGTGTGAAGTTAGCTTATCACAGACAAGAAATATTCACTGCGCAGCGTCTGTTTCCCACAGATACTGAACATAATTTCACAGCGCGCTGCACCAATTGCGTAAGGACGACACGATTCACCTTCTCATTACACGCTTGTTACCCCAGCGTTATACAATGCTAATTGTCTGACACTCACGCGGACACTGCGCTAGGTGCACAGACGGAGAGCACACAACCAGTGTCACTGCACAAAAACCAAATCCATGCACCTGTACACATGTCTCATGACAGATCAGTATACACCTACAGTATATGACCTGGCACCTGTACTGCTCAGGTACACAGAAACCCCCAAAGTTTCATAACCAATGCCGACAGATTTGTTGCCCACGAATTCTGCAGGAAATACAAGGTAGCTTATTCTGACTAACCCGGCAATACACAAATTGCAAGGGCACACAGACATACATGTAACGCAGACGTGTAATGAAACACCACCTCCCACACACACAAACTGCGGTACACACCCACACGCTGTGCGGCAACACTGCCGCATTGCGACAAGCAATGATGCACACATACGAGTCACAACTAGCCCACTCCACTATTGCTACGAGAGACACAGGTAACAGATAAACGAGAGAAGTAAATGAGCTGTTCTCAACAAAACCCCAAAAGGGTTTTAAATTGTGCAATGATCTGCAAGACACTCACAGGAAATATGGTGAAGGAGTAATGCTCTGCCAGACCATCACAGGTAATATAGGGCAGTTATCAGATTCACAAACCAACCGTAAGTGAATTAAGTATCATTAGGCATGATCCTAGCTGTGCATTGCCTAGGTATAGGAGAGTTGTGTTATTTGAGGGGTTAAATAGTCTGAGGGCAGTATGACATGAGACATGTTACGTGGGCAATGCTTTGCACTATTTAGGATAAAACAATTTGACAAACAAATATATATTCAGAACCATGGACTGAAACAATAGTATATTCATGTTTGCTTGTGAAGGGTTAAGGAGTAACAGTCTGCAGCCTTCTGGTAGATCTGATAAGTTGTTGCTGTTATGTTTCCAATAAAACTGTAAAAATGTGAAAACATTTTGGGAATATACATACCGTATATGATGTGTGGCAGTGATCTGGTTAAAACCGAACACTTACGAATAAAAGACACGGCAGGAGAGGGGATCAAAATGGAGCAATGCTCTGTGGATTTCCATCAAGGAAACATTAATAAAGCAATGCTCTGCAGTCATCCGGAACAATGAAGATCAATGATGTGCGGCGGCCAAGGTCGTGTGATGATGAAGGAGAAAAAAAATCTGTTCTTATTACTGAGGGGCTGCAAGGCGACACATTTTAGATAGCAAGTAATAGTCTGCAGGGAGGGATAGGAGACATGTAAAAGACACCTTATCTGTCTGCAAACCGATGGGATAAAGAAGGGTTAAGAAAACACTAGTTTTCAAAATGTTTAACTGCGGTGTGATGGCCAGCAGATTGATATCTAAAGTAGGAGGTGATGCTCTGCAGATGCAAAAAAAGGAAATATATGCAATGCTCTGCACGCCTGTAGGGAACACTATTATAAGGAAACATGGTCTGCAGAGGTTAGGGTGGAAGGATCCTAGTGTAATGATGCTCTGTGAGTGTTTGCAGAGAAAGGCAATAAGCAAACCATGATCTGAAGATATCAGGAAGCAAAAAGGTGACAATGCTCTGCAGAGGTTAGTATATAAAGGTTACCAAAGGAATGATGCACTGCTCTGGCATTAATGGAGGGTTACTAGGGTAATTAGTCTTATCAGATATTGAGATTTGAAAAGAGCAAAATGAATCATGCTTTGTAGACACGAGCAAAGAAAGACTCTAAGGGAATGATACTCTGCAGACCTCAGAATGGACTGTTATTAACAGATGACGCTCTGCAAAGCTGAAAATAACAGAGGTACAAGGACAAAAAGGCTCTGCAGACTTTAGAGCTATAAGGCACTGAAGGAATGTGGGTCTGCAGAAGTATACATGAAAGGTAATGGAGTGATTGATGCTCTGCAGAGGTTAGGCAGGAATAATGCTCTGCAAAAATCTCAACATGGAAAACTACTAATCCTTAGTGTCAGAAGCCACATCTGCTACATACTGCAGCATGCAGGCAGCAGCACAAGAGATAGCCACCTACAGCTCCCCGTCAGGGGAATTTCTCTATCAGGAAGACACGGTGATTCCAGGAATGTTCTAACGTTTCCTGGGGAAAAATAAAGACTGAATGATGAAATGATTTGATGAAAAGAGGGCTAAAAACACAGCCGAGGTGTCAAGGAGCTCTGAGCTGTGACAATGACAAGGGGCACATGGCACCTCCCGTCAGCTGTGTGGAGCAGGACTTAGAATAGCTCTACAGGTGTTCTGCAGGGCAGGGAATACGTGAGGCTCCTCATGTATCAGGTCAGGGCAGTGACTGCACTGAGTGACACCCTCACACCTGGGCTAAGTAATGTCATCATTAGTAAAACTGAAAAACTTACCAAAACTCTGAGACTCTGGAACTGGAGGTGGGAGCACAGGGCTAGAATCAGACACAGTATGAGAAGAGGGATGAGAAGAGGGATGTAGGAGAGAAAGGAGATGTGAGAGGGGAACAGGCACCAGCAACCTAGACCAGACTCAGGCAGACAAGGTACAGAAAGTTCTACACATGGCATAAATGAAAACAGTGGGGGGGGGGGGGGAGGGGGGGCAGATATAGGGGTGAAAGAAGAGATGTTCTGGGGAAAACAGAAGGATGAGACAGAGATAAGGACTGAGGCAATGGACAGGCAAAGACTGCTAGGGAGATAGAGGAAACTGAGAGGAAGAGTGAGAGAGGTGAGGCGATAAGATAAGGTGATGTAGTTGCACAGGGCATAGAGGGGAATCTGCAGTCTGTAGAGATGAAATATGTGACTCATCCAGATGAGACTCAACAGGGGAGGAGAGAGTCTTAGATGGAGGGAGAGGATGAAAGACAGTGAGTGCAGAGTTAGATGCAGGGTGGCTAAAGGAGAAACAGACTGCTCAATGAGACATACTCAATCCCACTCTATATACATCAACACATGTGCTGCTTTGTGCATACAGTGTAACCCTCCCCCCCCCCCCCACACCCACCTCCCACCAACTACCCCTCCGGCTGAGCAGGTATGTGTCCTTGCCCTCATCTCTCACCCCTTATTCTATCTGTCACTTCCAGGCCTGCTTCACCACTGGAGACAGACGTAATCTTGACGTCACTGGCCGGCTCTCTTCCCCTCATCTGCAAATGACAATGAGAAAGGGAGAGAGGGAGGAGGGAGGAGGGGAGAGATTAGTGATTCATACTCCTGCTCCCTAAATGTGTATATATATGTGTCTGTGTGATTATATGTTTCTCTATGTCAGTCATTATGTGTGTACTCATCCATATCTATCTATCTATCTATCTATCTATCTATCTATCTATCTATCTATCTATCTATCTATCTATCTCATATCTATTTATCATCTATCTATCTATCTATCCATTCATCCATCTATCTATCTCATATCTTATCTATCTCTTATCTATCTATCCATCTATCTATCTCATATCTATCTATCCATCTATCTCATATCTATCTATCTATTTATCTATCTCATATCTATATATCTATCTATCTCATATCTATCTATCTTTCTCATATCTATCTATCCATCTATCTCATATCTATATATCTATCTCATATCTATCTATCATCTATCTCATATATATGTATCTCATAACTCTATCTATCTATCTATCTATCTATCTATCTATCTATCTATCATCTATCTATCTATCTATCTATCTATCTATCTATCTCATATACAGTATATTTCATACCCCCCTCTCTCTTTCTCTCGCTCTCTCATATTTATATATTTCATAAATATCATTCTACATCTCATATCTATTTCCCTCTCTCTCTCTTTCTCTCTCCCTCCATCCATCCCTTACTCTCTCTATATTTCTATATGCATCCACAAATATTCTTTATCCAGCAAACTAGATGGAGATGGGGAAAATAAACTATGGAGAAAAAAAAATCCAGAAAGAGACCAAAGGGTTACGAATGAAAGAAAAATACAATCCAGGCAGAGATGACAGACAGGCAGGGAGAGAAGGAGAGGGGAAAGGGTGGCTAGACAGAGCGGGGAGAGCGAAGGCACAGTATGGGGTGAGGCTGCAGAGCTATTAGTGTGTATGAAGGAAGGGGGGGTGAAAAGATTCAGGGTGCAGCACCCAGAGAAAGAACAGCAGCAGGACGAGGCGATTAGACAGTAACATAGGGAAATATAACTCATCTGCATTTATATGCACTCATGTAAAGATGTCAGTGCAGAGGTATGACCGCAGGTCTTGCATAGATATGCCATGTAAGTACAGCGTTCCATGCCCATCTCACATATGTGTCTGGATCCCCAGCAGCCAATCAGCAGCTTCCTGCAGTCTGGAGTAAATCTGGAAGGTTCATTCATGATTTTTTTTCCCCTCTCTCTCTCTCTCTCTCTCTCTCCCTCTCCTCATTGAGTCATTCATGCTTTCCCCTCTCATTTACCCCTCCCCCCTCCCATTCACACAACAGTACCCACAGCTCCGGGCATGCGCAGTCAGGCTCCGGCAGGGCAGAGGAATCTTATGAATGAACATTGACGTCAGATATGGGGGGCGGGGCCATGGGAAGGGGGAGCCTGGGGTGGGGGTCACGTGACAAGCGGGCTTTGGGTATTTAAAGCGGCCGCCGCTGTCCCTGGTGCTGAAACTGCACTGAGGAGACGCTCTGCAGCCTGGAGACAGACTCACAACACAGAGAGAGAGAGAGAGAAAGGGAGAGACTACACTGAGACTACTGAGAACAAGTGAGACATGCCTTCATACCCCATGCATATGTGTCTTTGTTACATGTCACCGTTTGTTTTACCTTGTCAGGCAAAACAAAAGCAAACAAACAAAAAAACAAAGTGTATTCCTTATCATGATGGTTACATGTTGGTTGTAGTGTGTTGTATGAGTCTGTGTGTGTGCATGGCATGTGCATTGGATCCCTTAGGGCATTCAATCTAATTAAAGATTTATGTAGGTGTGCATTTATTAGTGCAAAACTATGATGGTCACAGTTAAAGTAAGTGACTGACCTGAAGAGCTTGCAGTCTTAATACAGCTAGAGAGAGAGAGAGATGGTGGGGTGGGGTGGGGGATGCTCATCATTAATTCCATCCCTCGGAATGATCATGGTGTAATGCTAAAAGAAGATATAGATTCATATGCCCTGTGGACATTTTTTGTTCACTCTTCACATACATATTTTTTTATACTGTATGTTTTGGGTGTGTGGTTGTCAGGAATCAGGATGCCTCTGCATGATGAAATGTATACAGTAAGCTGTACACAGGAATAGCTCTGTTGTGTAGGGGAGCAATGTAATGTACAGTATAGGTCCATGCTATAGATATCCATTAGATTCACTTAATAAATATATAATGAGTTTCACATTACAAACCCTTTCACCCGGTAACTTGCGGGAAGAGAGAGTTGCAGTAGACTTTACATGCCAAAATATAAAAAACAAAACAAAAAATAATAACAAAAGACTAATTTTATTTTAAGTTAGACAATTATGCTAATTTTGTTGTCATTTCAAAAGAAAGCGGTCTGGGAGCTGTTACTGGACAATGGCAGGAAATGGGGCAGGTTTCCGGCACCAGACAGTGATTTAATATTCAGCCGCTGTCAGCTTCAAATCAGATTGCCATTTGTTTTCTATAGAGGTGACGTGGGTACTGTAATCAAAACAGAGAGGGTTTTAATGCAACTAATGAATGAGCGAAGGGAGGGGGAGTATAGTGACGCATGAACTGACATCTCATCACCTCTCACCTCCCCTGCTCCTGACATAAACAGACATTTACAGCTTCTGGAGCATAGGCACTAGCTGTGATGGCATGACCACATCAGAAACAGCGTGTCTGTCCCACCTGTTGTTCACATGAACAAACTCTCCTGCCATTCTTTACTTAGTTCATTTGAACAATAGTTATTATATTGTTGACAAATGCAATGATAATATTTTCTGTCTGCGATTGTATACGTTACTGTGCAAGATAAAGCCCATGTAGCTACAGATTCATACAGGATGAGGTGCCATATATAAAAATAATGTAATAAAATTTAATGTAATATAATACAGGTTATTAAAGGGAAAAT
Source organism: Taudactylus pleione (assembly GCA_031769625.1). NCBI lineage: Eukaryota > Metazoa > Chordata > Amphibia > Anura > Myobatrachidae > Taudactylus > Taudactylus pleione. The sequence continues at coordinate 9,964,150 of JAUIMM010000391.1, forward strand.
GTAATGACAGAGGTGTACATAGTATTGGGGAGACAAAAAATAGACATACCATGTAAGATTATAGAGAGGTCGATGTCACCCAGTGAGAACACAGTTATAGACTAGCAAGACGTAGAGAACACGCAGAACAACATAACATCAGTTTAATAATTCTGGAAAGTAGATAATAGTTAACATAAACAAAAACATTCTATAGAGATTGACTTAGAGATAGATATGGAGCAGGACTAGTCATAGAGCAGGAGATAGAGGAGGTAGTTACAGATGTAGAACAGGTGATAGAGGACAAAGGGCTAGTCATAGAGCAGGAGACAGAGGAGGTAGTTACAGATGTAGAACAGTCGACAGAGAATATAGGGATAGTCATAGAGCAGGAGATAGAGGAGGTAGGCATAGCTATAGAACAGGTGACAGAGAATATAGGACTAGTCATAGAGCAGGAGATAAAGGAGGTAGGGATAGATATAGAACAGGTGACAGAGAATATAGGACTAGTCATAGAGCAGTAGATAGAGGAGGTAGAGATAGATATAGAACAGGTGACAGAGAATATAGGGCTAGTCATAGAGCAGGAGATAGAGGAGGTAGAGATAGATATAGAACAGGTGACAGAGAATATAGGGCTAGTCATAGAGCAGGAGATGGAGGAGGTAGAGATAGATATAGAACAGGTGACAGAGAATATAGGGCTAGTCAAAGAGGAGGTAGGGATAGATGTAGAACAGGTGATAGAGTACATGGAGTCAGTCATAGTGCAGGAGATAGAGGAGGTAGGGACAGATGTAGAACAGGTGACAGAGGATATGGAGTTAGCCATAGAGCAGTAGGTAGAGGAGGTAGGGACATATGTAGAACAGGTGATAGATAATATAGGGCTAGTCATAGAGCAGGAGATAGAGGAGGTAGGGATAGATGTAGCACATGTGATAGAGGACATAGGACTAGTCATAGAGCAGAAGATAGAGGACACAGGGACATATATAGAACAGGTGATAGAGGACATGGAGTTAGTTATAATGCAGGAGATGGAGGATGTAGGGACATATGTAGTAGATGTGATAACATGGAGCAGGACTAGTCATAGAGCAGGATATAGAGTATGTAGGGACAGATGTAGAACAGGTGATAGAGAATATTGGGCTAATCATAGAGCAGAGAATTGAGGATGTAGGGACAGATGTAGAACTGGTGATAGAGGACACATGACTAGTCATAAGGCAGGAGGTAAAGGACGTAGGTACAGATGTAGAACAGATGATAGAGAATGTAGGGCTAGTCATGGAGGAGGAGATATAGGAGAGGATGTAGGGACAGATGTAAGACAGGTGATAGAAGACATAGTGCTAATTATAGAGCAGGAAATCTAGGATATAGGGACAGATGTAGAACATGTGAAAGAGGATACAAGACTAGTCATAGAGCAAAATGCAAAGGACGTAGGTACAGATGTAGAACAGGTGATAGAGAATATAGGGCTAGTCACAGAACAGGAGATACACTAGAGGATGCAGGGACAGATGTAGAACAGGTGATAGAAGACATAGTGCTAATCATAGAGCAGAAGATAGAGTATGTAGGGACAGATGTAGGACAGGTGATAGAGGACACAGGGCTAGACATATAGCAGAAGATAGAGGATGTAGGAACAGATGTAGGACAGGTGATAGAGGACACGGGACTAGTCATAGAGCAGGAGATAGAGGATTTACGGACAGATGTAGGACAGGTGATAGAGGACACAGGGCTAGTCATAGAGCAGACGATAGAGGATGTAGGGACAGATGTAAAACAGGTGATAGAGAATATTGGGCTAATCATAGAGCAGAGAATTGAGGATGTAGGGAGAGATATAGAACAGGTGATAGAGGACACGGTGTTTGTCATAGAGCAGGAGACAGAGGCCATAGAGATAGATGCAAAACAGCTGATAGAGACCACAGGACTAATCATATAGCAGGAGATAGAGGATGTAGGGACAGATGTAGAACATCGGATAGAGACCACAGGACTAGTCATAAAGCAGGAGGATGTAGGGACAGATGTAGAACATTGGATAGAGACCACAGGACTAGTCATAAAGCAGGAGATAAAGATGTAGGGACATATGTAGAACAGGTGATAAGAGGTCATGGAGCAGGACTAGTCATAGAGCAGGTGATAGAGGATGTAGGGACAGATGTAGAACAGGTGATAGAGGATATGTAGTTAGTCATAGAGGATGTAGGGACAGATGTAGAAGATGTGATAGAGGACATGGTGTAGGACTAGTCATAGAGCAGGATAGAGAGGATGTAGGGTTAGATGTAGAAAATGTGATAGAGGACACAGGACTAGTCATAGAGCAGGAGATAGAAGATTTAGGGACAGATGTAGAACAGGTGATAGAGGACACATGACTAGTCATAAGGCAGGAGGTAAAGGACGTAGGTACAGATGTAGAACAGATGATAGAGAATGTAGGGCTAGTCATGGAGGAGGAGATATAGGAGAGGATGTAGGGACAGATGTAAGACAGGTGATAGGAGACATAGTGCTAATTATAGAGCAGGAAATCTAGGATATAGGGACAGATGTAGAACATGTGAAAGAGGATACAAGACTAGTCCTAGAGCAAAATGCAAAGGACGTAGGTACAGATGTAGAGAATATAGGGCTAGTCACAGAACAGGAGATACACTAGAGGATGTAGGGACAGATGTAGAACAGGTGATAGAAGACATAGTGCTAATCATAGAGCAGAAGATAGAGTATGTAGGGACAGATGTAGGACAGGTGATAGAGGACACAGGGCTAGTCATATAGCAGAAGATAGAGGATGTAGGAACAGATGTAGGACAGGTGATAGAGGACACGGGACTAGTCATAGAGCAGGAGATAGAGGATTTACGGACAGATGTAGGACAGGTGATAGAGGACACAGGGCTAGTCATAGAGCAGACGATAGAGGATGTAGGGACAGATGTAAAACAGGTGATAGAGAATATAGGGCTACTCATAGAGCAGAAGATAGAGGATGTAGGGACAGATGTTGGTCAGGTGATAGAGGACACAGGGCTAGTCATAGAGCAGAAGATAGAGGATGTAGGGACAGATGTAAAACAGGTGATAGAGAATAGAGGGATACTCATAGAGCAGAAGATAGAGGATGAACGGACAGATGTAGAACAGGTAGTAGAGGACATGTTGCTTGTCATAGAGCAGGAGACAGAGGACATAGAGACAAATGTAGAACAGCTGATAGAGACCACAGGACTAGTCATATTGCAGGATATAGAAGGATGTAGGGACATATGTAGTAGATGTGATAGAGGACATGGAGCAGGACTAGTCATAGAGCAGGATATAGAGTGTGTAGGGACAGATGTAGAACAGGTGATAGAGAATATTGGGCTAATCATAGAGCAGAAAATTGAGGATGTAGGGAGAGATGTAGAACAGGTGATAGAGGACACGGTGCTTGTCATAGAGCAGGAGACAGAGGACATAGAGACAAATGTAGAACAGGACTAGTCATATTGCAGGATATAGAAGGCATGGGATAGGAGTAGAGCAGGTGATAGAGGACACGGGGCTAGTCATAGAACAGGAGACAGTTGAGATAGGGTTAGATGTAGAACAGGTGATAGAGGACACAGGGCTAGTCATTGAGCCGGAGACTGGTGACTTAGGGATAGATGTAGAATAGGTGATATTATTATTATTATTATTATTATTATTATTAATAATAATAATAAACTTTATTTATAGGATGCCACAAGTGGTATGCTGTACCGCATAGACGGCAAAACAATAAGACAGTAAAAAGTAAAACAGTACAGTACAATACAGTGGAGAAGTAACAATTAGCACACCAAATCTCCAAACCAAAACTGATGCAAGGGGTGCAATGGAAATATTCAGCGTAAGCTGAAACCTGTAGCTATCGCCATAGGTGCATAAAATGGGTCTAGGTGGTAGGAGTGGAGTTCAGGAACAGAGAGCCCAAGGAAGAGGTGTAGAGTGTAGCTGGTGTGCACGATAAGTAGGTAATGAGAACAGGAGGGTGTAGGGCCCTGCTCATGAAGCTTACATTTTAAAGGATCGAGGTGATAGAGGAGACATATGATAGAGAAGACAGGGATAGTCATAGAGCAGGAGGCAAAGGATGTAGGTACAGATGTAGAACAGGTGACAGAGAATATAGGGCAAGTCATAGAGCAAGAGATAGAGGATGTAGGGATAGATGTAGAACAGGTGATAGAGGACATGGGGTTAGTAATAGAGCTGGAGATAGAGGACGTAGGAATAGATGCAGAACAGATGATAGAGGACATGGGACTAGTCATAGAGCAGGAAATAGATAACATAGGAAAGAATGTACAACAGGTGATAGAGGACATGGAGCTGGTCATAGAGCAGGAGACAGAGGACGTAGGAACCCAGACCTAATCATAGAGCAGGAGATACAGGAAGTAGGGACAGATGTAGAACATGTGATAGAGGACACAGGACTAATCATAGAGCAGGGGATAGATAATGTAGGGATAGATGTAGAACAGCATGTGATATGGGACATGGAGCTAGTCATAGAGCAGGAGACATAGAACCCAGAGATGCTGTAGATATAGAGAACACCATGATTAGTATATAACAGGAGATAAAGAACACGGAGCTGGAAGTGGAGCACAGAAGGACTGATTGTTAGCTGGTCATAGTAAATATTTAGAGCAGAAAGGGAATAGATGGATGGAGAAATGTGAGGCCAGACAGGATACAATCAGCCATATGGAGTACTAGCTGATGTACCCGGTTTCACCAGGGTAGACCTTAGTTATTTACTATTTCCATTTTCATCTCACCACTTCAGTAACACATTAATCCTTCACCTCTATAGTAATGCATCCCCTCCCTCACCTGTGTAGTAACACATTCCACTCCCTCAGCTCTGTAGTAACACATTATTCTCTCTCACCTCTGTTGTAACACATTTCCCTCCCTCTTCCGTGTAGAAATACAGTCCCTCCCTCAACTCTGGAATAACACATTCCCTTCCCTCATCTCTGTAGCAAAACATTACCCCTGCTAATCCCTCTAGTAACACGTTCCCCTCCCTTGCCCCAAGGTAACACATATGACATTCCCCTCCCTCACCTATGTAGTAACAAATTCCCTTTGCTCACCTCTATAGTAACACATTCCCCTCCCTCATGTATTAACACATTTCCCTCTAACCTATATAGTGACACGTCCCCCTCTGACTGCTGTTGTAACACATTTTCCTCTCTCACCCCTGTAGTAACACATTCCCTTCTCTCACTATTCAAATAGAGGAGCCGCACCAACTGCCACTGAATTTGGCAGCACTTTGGATGACAGTTGGTGTTTGAATTCTGAACTGTGCTGCAGCCACGATGAGACAGTCAGTCAGGACATTGCACAGGGGGAGGAAACATTTTAGCCTTTTCATCCTCTCAGGAGTTGAATTTCAAAAAATACATTCTTAGTGGGCACCTACATCATGGAAGGAATATACCTCCCGATTTTCATGTTTCTAGGTCCACGGCTTTAGGCTGGGCGTTGATGAGTCAGTGAGTTAATCAGTCATTGAGCCAGTACATTTGATTTCCTATATGTAGTTAGCTAACTGATGTACCTGGTTTCACCTGGGTAGACCTTAGATATTTACTGTTTCCATTCTCACCACTCCAGTAACACATTATTCTTTCACCTCTATAGTAATGCATCCCATCCCTCATTGCTATAGTAAGACATTACTAAACACATTCCACTCCCCTCACCTATGTAGTAATACATTATTTATGCTCACCTCTGTAGTAACACATTTCTCTCCCCTTCCCCCATGTTACAACACATTCGATATTCCCCTACTCCACCTGTGTATAAATACAATCCCTCCCTCACACCTGTAGTAACACATTACCCTCAATCACATCTGTAGTAACTTATTCCCCTCCCTTACTTCTGGAATGACACATTACCTTGGCTCACCCCTGTAGTAACACATTGTCCATATTGTAACACATTCCCTTCCCTCACCCCATAGTAGCACATTTGACAATCCCCTCTCTTATCAGTGTAGTAACACATTCCCCCTTCCTCATGTGTGTAGTAACACATTCCCCCCTCCCATACCTGTGTAGTAGAACATTCCCCTCCCATACCTGTGTAGTAACACATTCCCTTCAATCACCTCTATAGTAACACACTCCCTTCCCCTCGCCTCTATAGTAACACATTCCCCTCCCTCATCTGTGTAGTAACACATTTCCCTTCCATACCTCTGTAGTAACACATACCTCTCCCTTACCTCTATAGTAAAACATTCCTCTCTCTCAGTGATGTTTGTAACACATTTTCCCTCTCTCACCTCTGTAGTAACACATTCCCCCTCCCTCACTATTCATATAGGGGAGCCACACCAACTGCCAGTGATGTGTGGCAGCACTTGGGGATGACAGTTGGTGTTTGAATATTGAACTGTGCTACAGCCCTGATGATACAGTCAGGCAGGACATTGCACAGGGGGAGGAAACATTTTAGCCCTTTTCACCCTTTACACCCCCTTAGGACTTGCATTTCGAAAAAAGTCCCTTCTTAGTGGGCACTTACATCAATGAAGGAATATTCTCCCAGATTTTCATGTTTCAAGGTCCAGGGGTTTGGGTTGGGCATTGATCAGTCAGTCAGTGAGTCAGTCAGCCAGGACATTTGATTTTATATAAATAGTGGGTAAGAAGTGAGAGATGATAGTATAAAGATACAGCATGTAGAGAGAGAGAGAGACATGGATATCTTATTGAAGTATTATTAAAGAATAACAGGTTAAACCTGTTAGTGAGACAGTTAATACTTAAACATCCGCTAATAGGTAATTGACGAAGCTCCCTTCTCCATACAGATAGAGAATGCAGCAGGGCATCCCCATTGAGAGTAGTAGGGGGAATCCTTCCTTCTATGAGGTGGGTGAGGGGTGGGGGAGCAACCTCCCACACACACACATACTGATCCCTCTGCAGTGCCTGATGCAGCATCCTTGTGTATATGGGGGATGGGGAGGGAAACGGTGACAATATCTTCATCTGGGGTTCCTATAGAAACAGCATTTTTGCAGATAAAATGTCTTCTGAGGAAGAAGAGAAGTCCCATGTGTGCCTATGTACACAGAGGAATGCCAGGCCTGTCTACGAACATGTATACAGGCGCATGTAGGGAAGGGTGGATGAGTTAAGAGGATTGAAAGGAAGGGAGGGGGGTGAGAGATTCAGGGAATCCCAGATTGTCAGACAATGCTCTGTACGTGACACTGATCCAGAGACAGCGGCTTGCGGCTGCTCCCTGACTGGGAATAAGCAGCTCACATGATGTATCTCAAACAGGGTTTCCCCCCAAAACAATAGGGGGCGAGGAATATGGGAGAATAGATTTTTATTTATCCTAGGTGAGGCATGATTATCAACGTAAGGGAACAATACTTATAGAGAATAGCACGGAGTATGTACTGAGGTCGTCAGGTTCCAGTGTAACGGAATGGGAAGGCATTGGAGATCCTTCGGTTATTATATTAGCAAAGAGTATGAGCCAAATGGCAAGAGTCCAATCATTTCCCTTAACACCGCAGTGTGCATGAGTATGTGAGAGACAAACCGGACACATTACAGTGGTGCCAATTACACAGAACCATTAGGAACAGGGTTCTGTGAGAGATCATTAGCAGAACCAGCTGCAGATACACTAAAATATACAGAGATTACCGCATTTCACCATGTCATGTATTATAATATGTATGTGTTGAGGAGCAGTTAGAGTAGAACAAGGCTCCACAGATCTTAGAGAGGTTAGTAACATGGTATTCTATAAAAGCAAACATACATTCACTTGCAAGCATGTCCCACACAGGAGTAATGCAAAAGGGTGCTGAGGGGTAGACGTGCAGGATGGTAGAAGGGAGATGAATCCAGGTAAACAGGATGACATGTAATGAGAATAGAAGGTGGGGATTTGGGAAAGACCTGCAAGACTGAGGGGAGTCCTAGTTCTCAACAGAGATGAATGAGTCGATTTGCACAGACCTGCAGTATTCTTGAAGGGAGGGGGTGAGATGTAGGAGAGCCCTGCAGAATCCTGTAAGGGGAGGAGGAGACACCTGCATGATTCTATAAAGGGGGGGTTTGGGAAAGACCTAAAGGATTTTCCCACAGTGGGACTTCCTCTCTCTCCTTTCTCTCTTTTCACTCCCCCCGCACTCTCTCCCGCGCAGACACAATCTGTCTTCCTCCATCTTCCCCCATCTGTACAGCTATAACAAATAACAGTGCCCCACTCCCTCTCATGCATCACCAATGCTTCTCATTTCCAGGCAGAGGTTGTTTTCAACAGTAAGCAAAAGAATCGTGTTTTTCTGTGATGACTTCAGAAACCAATAAATGCTTTGTCTTTTTTTTCTCTCTTCTTCTGCCCTCCATTTTCATAATCACTGCTTACTCCCTGATCCATTTATTTTGCTTGTTTTTAAACTAAATAAATCCTTATTTACTATCCCCCATTTTCACATTTATGTATTTATTACTTTGTCTTCCCTCTCCCACCACTCATTCCCTTTTACAATTTACTTTGTCCCAATTCCCACTCCTCTCTCGCTTTGTTCACACAGAAATGTTCCACGCTGCCCCCTTCCTTCTCATCTTGTCCCTCACCCTAGTACACTCCCCATTTTTCCATGCTATTCCTGTTAGTGAGGAACAGAGACACCAGACCATCCACCGAACAACACACAACGATCCTGTACATTCCTCTCAAGTAGAGGGACACCAAGAAGCTCCACCACTTGCACGAAGCCAGCATGATCAGAGTGAAGTCACTCAAGAAAGAGCAATGCCCGAGGTCCATTCTCCATCCAGCTCTGATGATGGTGATGAACTTTTTAAAGATATTAGCCCCAAAGCCCTAGCTGCTGTGCTCCTACAGGCACTGAATGCAGAGGATGGAGAGAAGTCTCCTTCCACTTTAGCAGAACCAACATTGCCTGAAAGTCAAGAACCAATTAAAGAGCAGGTGGACAAAGAAGATGATGATGGATTGATAGAAAGAGTGAGAAGCAGAACACAAAGCTCTGACAAAGAGGAAGAATTGAGAGAGGACAAGAAGGATGATGAGGGAGGAGACATGGAGAGTGTGAAATCACTGCTTAAGGAACTGGAGAACTTTGAACCTCCCCCTAAAAGAGAGCCAGATGTTCCTCATGATAGCAGCTCAGAAAGTGATGATCTGCAAGAGATAAGAGAACTCCTTGGTTTTGGGGAACAGACAGAAGAAGAGAAGAGAAGCCCACTTAATCCTGTACCACATACACCCCGAAGGTGGGAGGAAGAGGAAGAAGGGGACAAACTTGCCAATGTAGCTCAAGATCTTCTTCTTCAGTACTTAATGGGTGGAGGGGAAAATGAAGAGGAAAATGAAGAGGAAGAGGAGAAAGATAAGGAAAATGACCAAGATTACACAGGAGATGACTTTGCAGTTGGCCAGCGGCCTCTTTTTGAGGATGAAGAAGAGGGAAACACCCAGGATAAGAGATCAGCAGAGGATGATATAGATGAGGTGGATCCACAGACAATTGATAAGCTGATTGAGCTTTCAAGTCGCTTACATCTTCCTGCTGATGATGTGGTAGATATAATTAATGATGTGGAAAAGAGGAAGAGGAGAAAGATGAAGAAGAAGAAGGCAAGAGACGATCTTCCAGGAAGAAAAGAAAGAACCAGGACACCCTCACAGTCATGGTTTGATTATCCTAAATCTGCCTACTATCCCAGAAGGAGACTTGAGCAAGAGCCTACCTGGAATAATGTACCAGAGTCAAGATGGAAAAAGGTGTTATCACCAACCTGGAATAAAAACAAGATGTCAGGGGACACTTGGAATAAAGTTCCAGGGTCCAACTGGAACAAAGTGCCAGGGTCCAACTGGAACAAAGTGTCAGGATCCAACTGGAATAAGGTTTCAGAACCAAGCTGGAATAAGGTTCAGAACCAAGCTGGAATAAGGTGTCAGGACCAAGCTGGAATAAGGTGTCAGAACCAAGCTGGAATAAGGTGTCAGAACCTAGCTGGAATAAGGTGTTAGAACCTAGCTGGAATAAGGTGTCAGGCTCAAACTGGAATAAGGTGTCACAACCAAGCTGGAATAAAGTGTCACAACCAAGCTGGGAATAAGGTGTCAGAGCCAAGCTGGAATGACGTGTCTCAACCAAGCTGGAATGATGTGTCAGAATCAAGTTGGAATAAAGTGTCAGAGCCAAGCTGGAATAAGGTGTCAAAACCAAACTGGAATAAGGTGTCAGAACCAAACTGGAATAAGGTGTCAGAACCAAGCTGGATTAAGAAGTCAGATCAAACCTGGAACAAGGTTTCTGAACCAAGCTGGAATAGACTGCCAGACACAACCTGGAATAAGGTGCAGGAACCTACCTGGAACAAAATGTCACGATCAAACTGGAATAAATATCTGGAGCCAGTCCAGCGCAGATATCGTGCACGTCCAGTTCCCTTTCACCAACTATGTCAGGCCTAGAGCTTTCCAGAGCCCTCCCCGATATTACTATAAGCCTCCTGTCCCACAAATGGATGACTACTATGATGAAGACCAGGATAAGCAGGAGGAAATGGAGAACTATATTGAAAGGATCCTGCTGACCCATCCTGAGGTCTTCCAGTGATACAATCCCATTCATAATCCCATTCAAAAACAATTTAACAACTTGACCCAGTAAGAGAATCCAGTCCAGTTCCATTTAGCATAACTCAATTGAGAAACTCAATGGACAAACACCTCATTTGCCTCAACTAATCCCAACTCAGTTGATTCCCATTTTATCCAACTAAAGTGAATTCTACGCACAATGGGTATTTAAAGATATAGCAAGCTCTACATTTGAGTGCCTACTAGTGTTAGTGTGATAACTAAATCAAAATATCATCTTTACTGTCCAATATTACCTTAGTGTACTACTTTGCTTGAAGATGATCCTACAATCCAGTTTAATTGTCTAATGCTCAACAATTTAGTTTACAAAACAGTGATTCTATTAGAGGTAGTCCTGAAAACTGGAGATATGGTAGTATTCAGCTAAACTTTAGTATTTAGAAATCTACACTACATTGGACAATTTCAACACCCCAACCCCATGTCAAACCGAGGATCTCCCCAGCCTAAATAACACATATTTAGGATACTGTACTTCGTACTCTGCGAAGATGAACAATTGCAACTAAATAGGTTTCATTTTCTTGGTGTTCAGTGAAATTTCCAAGATTATGAAATACTGTACCTTTAACCCTTAAAATGGATTACAGGAGCATCAGATGAGAAGTGTTAAAAGATTGTCATCTAGAGACAGTAGGGGCAGCCATTTTGTAGGCTGAACAAATACTCCTTGAGAATGTATTCTTTTGATTCAGTAGGATCTAGCAAGGGTGTTGAAAGTGATATAAAGTACTGTGGCCAAAGCATAACTTGGGGGGGGGGCAGACCTGCCATAGAAGTCCTTCTAAGTCCCCAACTTGGTGGGGACAAGCTTCTGAAATGACCAGATATGGCCCAAACTTCCAACGTGCCATAGTCATGCCCCTACACATGGCAACACCTTCTTTGTCTCACCTTTCTTATAGTGACCCTGGAAACTATTGACATCACTGGGGCATTAGACACATTGTAAATCATGTCCCTCAGTGCATACTTGCCTATCCTCCTGGAACAGCCGGGAGACTCCTGAAAATCGTGTGGTGCTCCTGACCGTCTGGAAGAGCGGGCAAGTCTCCTGGACACATCACCCACCCTCACAAACCCCCCTCCCCCCTCTGCCAATTTACTAAGCAAACGTGGGCGACGGGAGGGAGAGGGGTAACGCTGCCAAAATCACAGGCTTTACCATGACTGTGATCTTGGCACAGAATAGCGGGAGCGGGGCCATTATAATTAGATCGAGCCGCACCGTACACCTATACTGCTTCCACCCCCCCTGCTGTGGCGACCTGTCAGCCAGAAAGTCGCCAAGAACGTCTCAGTGATGCCTCCAGTTCCTATTCAATTATTGGTTATAGGTTACTGAATATTGGTACTGCCCACAAAATGGCTGCCTCCGGGTTCACCAGACAACAACCATTACACCTAAAAAGCTTAGTTTTTAAGCTGAGGGTTAAATATACATTATACTATAAGAATTGCGAGGTATTGTAATGTACCTCTATCAGTTGTGAGCACAATATTTGTAGTCCCATTTCCCCACACCACAGAAAAAAGAGCAAAAAATAAAATTAAACAGAGTTTAAGTATATGGGCTAGATCGCCCCCTCAGTTCCTGCCTGAGTTCACCCTCTTCTCCTGGACTAACTAGTTGCATGTCCCCCTCCCCCACCCTCCTATCCTCTCCATCCAGTGTCTTGGCTGCTGTAGCCTGTTCTGTGATGCTGTTGGTGTTTCCTTGCTAATAAACGAGCTTTCTCTCTGCTCCTGTTTGTACATATCATATGAATACTTTTGCTAAGGAAATAAAGCTGACTATTTTATTATGAGTTACGTTTGTTATTTGGCCCATGCAGAGGTTCTGGGGCCTGTGAGCACAAGGAAAAATAAAAAACAACAGCAACAAAAATATAAAATGAGAGTGAGTGGTATGGCAATTTCACATTATGTAACATAGAGAAGTCATACGAGTCTGTCCATCACCCTGCAGAGCGGCACAGTGACACAGACAGAAGGGAGCTATGAGCCTGTCCCTCCCCCTGCAGGGTGACACAGTGCCACAGACAGAAGGGAGCTATGAGCCTGTCCCTCCTCCTGCAGGGTGACACAGACAGAAGGGAGCTATGAGCCTGTCCCTCCCCCTGCAGGGTGACATAGTGACACAGACAGAAGGGAGCTATGAGTCTGTCCCTCCCCCTGCAGGGTGACACAGAGACACAGACAGAAGGGAGCTATGAGCTTGTCCCTCCCCCTGCAGGGTGACACAGAGACACAGACAGAAGGGAGCTATGAGCCTGTCCCCCCCCCCTGCAGGGTGACACAGTGACACAGACAGAAGGGAGCTATGAGTCTGTCCCTCCCCCTGCAGGGTGACACAGTGACACAGACAGAAGGGAGCTATGAGCCTGTCCCTCCCCCAGCAGGGTGACACAGTGACACAGACAGAAGGGAGCTATGAGCCTGTCCCTCCTCCTGCAGGGTGACACAGACAGAAGAAGGCTTTGAATCTGTGTCTTTGTAATAGAAGCTGATGCCACAAGTTATTTGCATTGGCTTTGGTGCCCCTTATACTGCATGTTGTATCTGCAGCGTTAGTAAAATTGTATTATAGACTACTGCTAAATGTAAGTTTAGCATTCAAGCACTGTTGAAGCAAGAGCCAGGAACTGTAGCTGTTGACTAAGCCAGGCCAAAGGGGGTTTTCAGGCAACTGAATCCACCAGCCCTGCATTTGTATATGCCCCTGCTGGGTGACACAGAGAGAAGGGAGCTATGAGCCTGTCCCTTCCCTTGCAGGGTGACACAGTGACACAGACAGAAGGGAGCTATGAGTCTGTCCCTTCCCCTGCAGGGTGACACAGTAACACAGACGGAGCCTGTCCCTCCTCCCCCTGCAGGGTGACACAGTGATACAGACGGAAGAGAGCTATGAGCCTGTCCCTCCCCCTGCAGGGTGACACAGTGACAGAGAGAAGAGAGCTATGAGTATGTCCCTCCCCCTACAGGGTAACAGTGACACAGACAGAAGGGAGCTATGACTCGAGTCTGTCCCTCCCCCTGCAGGGTAACACAGTGACACAGACAGAAGGGAGCTATGACTCGAGTCTGTCCCTCCCCCTGCAGGGTAAGACAGTGACACAGACAGAAGGGAGCTATGACTCGAGTCTGTCCCTCCCCCTGCAGGGTAACACAGTGACACAGACAGAAGGGAGCTATGACTCGAGTCTATCCCTCCCCCTGCAGGGTGACACAGACAGAAGGGAGCTATGAGCCTGTCCCTCCTCCTGCAGGATGACACAGACAGAAGAAGGCTTTGAATCTGCGTCTTTGTAATAGAAGCTGATGCCACAAGTTATTTGCATTGGCTTCGGTGCCCCATATACTGCATGTTGTATCTGCAGCGTTAGTAAAATTGTATTATAGACTACTGCTAAATGTAAGTTTAGCATTCAAGCACTGTTGAAGCAAGAGCCAGGAACTGTAGCTGTTGACTAAGCCAGGCCAAAGGGGGTTTTCAGGCAACTGGAACCACCAGCCCTGCATTTGTATATGCCCCTGCTGGGTGACACAGAGAGAAGGGAGCTATGAGCCTGTCCCTTCCCTTGCAGGGTGACACAATGACACAGACAGAAGGGAGCTATGAGTCTGTCCCTTCCCCTGCAGGGTGACACAGTAACACAGATGGAGCCTGTCCCTCCCCCTGCAGGGTGACACAGTGATACAGACGGAAGAGAGCTATGAGCCTGTCCCTCCCCCTGCAGGGTGACACAGTGACAGAGAGAAGAGAGCTATGAGTATGTCCCTCCCCCTACAGGGTAACAGTGACACAGACAGAAGGGAGCTATGACTCGAGTCTGTCCCTCCCCCTGCAGGGTAACACAGTGACACAGACAGAAGGGAGCTATGACTCGAGTCTGTCCCTCCCCCTGCAGGGTAACACAGTGACACAGACAGAAGGGAGCTATGACTCGAGTCTATCCCTCCCCCTGCAGGGTGACACAGACAGAAGGGAGCTATGAGTCTGTCCCTCCCCCTGCAGGGTAACACAGTGACACAGACAGAAGGGAGCTATGAGCCTGTCCCTCCCCCTGCAGGGTGACACAGAGAGAAGGGAGCTATGAGCCTGTCCCTCCCGCTGCAGGGTGACACAGTGACACAGACAGAAGGGAGCTATGAGCCTGTCCCTCCCACTGCAGGGTGACACAGACAGAAGGGAGCTATGAGCCTGTCCCTCCCCCTGCAGGGTAACACAGTGGCACAGACAGAAGAGAGCTATGAGCCTGTCCCTCCTCCTGCTGGGTGACACAGACAGAAGGGAGCTATGAGTCTGTCCCTCCCCCTGCAGGGTAACACAGTGACACAGACAGAAGGGAGCTATGAGCCTGTCCCTCCCCCTGCAGGGTGACACAGAGAGAAGGGAGCTATGAGTCTGTCCCTCCCGCTGCAGGGTGACACAGTGACACAGACAGAAGGGAGCTATGAGCCTGTCCCTCCCACTGCAGGGTGACAGAGACAGAAGGGAGCTATGAGCCTGTCCCTCCCCCTGCAGGGTAACACAGTGGCACAGACAGAAGAGAGCTATGAGCCTGTCCCTCCTCCTGCTGGTTGACACAGTGACACAGGCAGAAGGGAGCTATGAGTCTGTCCCTCCCGCTGCAGGGTGACACAGTTACACAGACAGAAGGGAGCTATGAGCCTGTCCCTCCCCCTGTAGGGTGACACAGTGACACAGATAGAGGGGAGCTATGAGTCTTTCCCTCCCCCTGCAGGGTGACACAGTGACACAGACAGAAGGGAGCTATGAGCCTGTCCCTCCCCCTGCAGGGTGACACAGTGACACAGACAGAAGGGAGATATGAGCCTGTCCCTCCCCCTGCATGGTGACACAGTGAAATAGGGGTCTATTTACTAAGACTTGGTTGGCCATAAAGTGAACAGAGATAAAGTACCAGCCAATGAGCTCCTAACTGTCATGTCATTGGCTGTGTTTGAAAAATGACAGGAGCTGTGAGTTGGTACTTTATCTCCATTTACTTTATCTCCATCCAAGGCTAAGTAAATAGACCCCATAGGTGGAAGGGAGCTATGAGCTTGTCCCTCCCCCTGCAGGGTGACACAGTGATGCAGACAGAAGGGAGCTATGAGTCTGTCCCTCCCCCTGCAGGGTGAAACAGTGACACAAACAGAAGGGAGCTGTGAGCCTGTCCCTCCCCCTGCAGGGTGACACAAACAGAAGGGAGCTATGAGCCTGTCCCTCCCCCTGCAGGGTGACACAGTGACACAGACAGAAGGGAGCTATGAGTCTGTCCCTTCCCCTGCAGGGTGACACAGTGACACAGACAGAAGGGAGCTATGAGCCTGCCCCTGCAGGGTGATGCAGTGACATAGAAGGGAGCTATGAGGCTGTCCCTCCCCCTGCAGGGTGACACAGTGATACAGACAGAAGGGAGCGATGAGCCTGACCCTCCCCCTGCAGGGTGACATAGTGACACAGACAGAAGGGAGCTAGGAGTTTGTCCCTCCCCCTGCAAGGTGACACAGTGACACAGACAGAAGGGAGCTATGAGCCTGTCCTTCCCCCTGCAGGGTGACACAGTGACACAAATAGAAGGGAGCTATGAGACTTTCCCTCCCCCTGCTGGGTGACACATGAGAAAATGGTTGTAGAAAACACTGGGGATGGTGAGGCCATAGGACCATATAAATGAAGAGATAAGATGCATTTACTTCACATTCTAAAATAAAAGAAAATGACTGAAGTGCACACAAAACACAAACAAGCCACACAGGGTCGCTTTCTCAGTGTTGGTGGTTATTGACCGTGTAACTCTCCCTCAATATACTGTAGTGTGACACTTAAGCTGCATAAACAAACAACGATTTTGTTACCAACGATTTTATGAACGATTATCTGTCGGATTATCTGTCAGATTTTTTAAAGTGTAAGGAACGATTTTTGTAACTTCCCTTAATGAAAATCATTCAGTTGGTCAGTCAGAATGAACTACAAACTACAAACGGGAAAGAGCATGAACGGTAATCGTTCATCATTATAACTCAGAAGCTGAACGTTTTTGTCAACGATTGAACGATAACAATGTCGTTATAGTTAAATCGTTAAAAAAATCGTTACATGTGTATGCACCTTGAATCATGATTTCCAACGGATTGGGTAGATTCAGAAAATCGGGTACATTGCAACAGAGAGGTGAAGACAACCCAACCCTAGACATAATAAAAATACAGTTTTAAATAAACTTCCTTTATTCAAGGAAACTATTCGTCTGGTAGCTTTGGTCAGTAAAGACACCTGAACAGTGTTCCACAATACAAGTATTCAATCAGTAAACATTTACACATGTCATTCACACCCACAAAAGTGGAACCAGGATTATGCTTAATTTGTAACAAGTTATAAACCTCCTGAAGGATTTTGTTACACATAATGGATTAACACGGTTCAGGTGTGGGTAGAACTCCCTGCCCTTTCCCTACCACAGCACGGTATATTTTATATCACATAAACAATGTCTATGTGAATTGCTAAAACAAAACTAGAATATTTTACCTAAAGAGATTCACATGTACTGGCCAGGTAACCATGTGTTGGTGCACATAGGTAGTCAGTTGTTCCCGGGTATTAGCAGTGGTTTTGTCACTGTTCCGTATCCGAGGCAATGCATTAGCACTGAATATTAGGAGTAGTAGTGATGACGTTGCGATGGTGAGCACTTGGTGCAAACCCGGGTTTGTAAAACTTGTCTGTAGATGGTGTAGCTTTATTATTCTATAAGGATTGAAGTTCTAGTGCTTAGACTAATTCCTTAGTAGATCCCTTCCGCTATACCTGGATTGGTTACATTGTATATGACTAAACTTGTTTTTTAAAGTGTCTCTTTCTCTTGTACCTTTGCTATACGCACAGTTCTATTTTACTCATAATAACCTCCGATCACAATCGTAACTTCCAGACATCTCCTCTATGTCGCTGTCTGGCTAAAGATATTGGTACAGACTCTGGCACATGCTCCTGCTCCATCATTGTCCCAGTGCTACCTCACTGCTGCAGGTCTCAGCGTGGCTACACAGCGCAGCTGATGTGCCTCCTCACTGATAGGAATGACTAGGGCTGGCCATCGACCACCGATGATTCATAATCATCAATGATTTGTGACCGATGTCAAATCCTTTTGTCATCGGTTTCCCTCCATCGATGTTTAAGCATAAACAATTTTTTTTTTACCAAGTGCCAGGTCACGGAGCATAGCTCCGCCCCTGGCACCCATGAAGAGCCCCAACTCCATGTTCTGATTGGCCCATGGGACAGGGATGATCATTGGTTGGTGAAACCATCGATGGTCATTCATTGAATAGTTTGGATACTTGCTCTTTTGCCTTCAATGGTTATATAATACCCAGCCAAGTATTGCAAAGGTTTATTGAGATAGTTCCACTCTTACCAGATCTGGATGATTCTTTTGGTTCTTCTTGGGATAGCAGAGAGGTAAGGAGGATCGTACAGGCATAATAATGGCTCAAATACAGAAACATACGGTGTATCCTTAATTATATTTTTATTTATTTAAATTCAATAGAAGTCAGAAAGAAAATTATATATTCAAGATCAATCACTTTTCCTTTAACATGCTGACAATCAATTACAATCAATAGCAACTGTTTCTAATGATACACACTCAGCACAAAAGATATGTTTATTAAACAGGAATATTTCTTTGCTGGTACTGTAAGGTGAAATGTTAGTAACAACATACAGTGCATGCTCAACAAGATAACAATCTCTAAGAAAATTCTATCACTATGTTAGCATCAGCAATACATAAATTGCAATACAGTTTTAATTTATATACATAGACCTTGTCCAGGCATCTTTATGTTGGTGCACATTTGAAGAAACCAATGTTGTCCTTTCTTTAGAACAGTGGGTCTCATTCAGATCCGGTCACAAGCGTTGAGCGCTCACAACCAGGTCGATGGTTAGGCCCTGCGCACGTGCAGCAGCCGCACTGTGCATGCGCTAGCCCCGGAGCGAGAGCTCGGCCCGTTTTGCAGGCGGGGTGGGGGGGTGGTTTCACAAACGGAGGTGTTCCTTAAGGAATGCCTGCCATTTTGTGGGCGGCCGTACTGACATCAGCAGTGATGTCAGTGGGGAGCTTTCTGCTCGATCAGAGCAGGAAGTTCCCTGGGGCTTGTGGCTGCCGAGACCCAACCTTAGGGTCTCGTCGCAAGCCCCGAAAGTCGCGATGGTGTTGACCATCGCGACCATCGCCCTGGTCAGTCGCTAAGCTGTAGCTGGTAGCCCACATCTTAGCTAGCGACCAGGAGGCCGCACTTAAAAATAGAAGCGGCCTCCCTCATTCAGAACGAGCGCTCGCTTTTTGCGAGTGCCTCTGAATGAGAGCCAGTGTGAGTAGAGAAAAGGTGTTTATAATAAGCTACTATGAAGTAATATCATGCCTGTGGAAACTAGGAGGAATTATACTGTAACTTGGACGGTGCAAGCCCGGGCCTGGAAATGTACTTATTCTCTTGAAGCTAATTTAGCATTAGTTGAAGGGTTTGTTTAATCTCTATAACTGCTGGAGTACTAGCGGGTTTTTAAATATATGATGTTTTCTACCTCTCATATGCAGTTGAATCACCTCAGAATTAACTTTAGTGTCATGGTACATGTGACATGGGAGGTTTTTACACTGACTTGATCGTAGTGCTTAAGAGAGGGTATGGTCAACCTTAAGGTCTACGACCAGCTCCGATGATTCCCGATGGTCTCGATTAATCCTTATATGCCCGGAGATGACGTTTAATGCGAATGAGAAGGGGGCGTATTTTTAGTCTTATGGCCGCATCCTCACCTCACTCGTCCAGCTAACGATCCCATCTTAACGACGCAACTTGCGAGCGCTTCATTTGCATATCCGGCCCCTTTTACCTTACGACCGAGCGGCCGTAACGAACGACTCTGAATGAGGTCCTGAGTCCTTTCCTGAGGTGTAAGCTAACTTGCACGCTGTGTAGCCTGTCACCAGTGATGTAGGCCAGCTGACAGATGGAATGCAGTGAAGTGGTGTCAGGCTGTGTTTGCACTGTGATTACAGAACCCTCCTAGTGTCTGCACTGGGTGTCCTGAGGAGGCTGCATATGACACTACCTTCCTCACCAGCTAGCCATTCTCCTGGGTGGATCCTGCCTGTGTGTCTGCCACCCACTGACTGTGAGGTAGGGACAAGAGTCTGCCTTACCACCAGCTTCAAGGGAAGATGTCTGCGACGATAAGCCTCCGGACCATCTGCTCTCATCGGATATTATGGAATGAAGGGTAGCATTGGTTCCTGTGATCTGCCTCTGTATCACCCCCTCTCCCTCTCTGGGGATAAGTCTGCTGCCCCTTACCAAAAACGCAGTGCTGACAGTCACTATTACTCTCCGGATTACGGTGGGTCACAGACGCAGGACCCCACTCTTAAGCTCCCTCAGGCCTCACTAACTGTCTGTTACCTCAGGAGAGGCCCTCTGTAACTGTCATAACTGCCCGTTACCTCAGGACTGGCCCTCTGTAACTGTCATAACTGCCCGTTACCTCAGGACTGGCCCTCTGTAACTGTCATAACTGCCCGTTACCTCAGGAGAAGCCCTCTGTAACTGTCATAACTGCCCGTTACCTCAGGAGAGGCCCTCTGTAACTGTCATAACTGCCCGTTACCTCAGGAGAGGCCCTCTGCAACTGTCATAACTGCCAGTTACCTCAGGATAGGCCCTCTGCAACTCTCATAACTGCCCGTTACCTCAGGAGAGGCCCTCTGTAACTGTCATAACTGCCCGTTACCTCAGGAGAGGCCCTCTGCAACTGTCATAACTGCCCGTTACCTCAGGATAGGCCCTCTGCAACTCTCATAACTGCCCGTTACCTCAGGAGAGGCCCTCTGTAACTGTCATAACTGCCCGTTACCTCAGGAGAGGCCCTCTGCAACTGTCATAACTGCCCGTTACCTCAGGAGAGGCCCTCTGTAACTGTCATAACTGCCCGTTACCTCAGGAGAGGCCCTCTGTAACTGTCATAACTGCCCGTTACCTCAGGAGAGGCCCTCTGTAACTGTCATAACTGTCCCCCCCAGCCTAATGCAGCTGGTTCAAGTACGAGTCATGTGACCTGTTGCTGACTCACCACATGCTAACTGCACTAGTACATACAGTATATTTTGTTTTTATAGGGGTTTTAAATACACTAGTGATACCCACCATTGCCTTAAACACAGTGTTTTGGTGGGTATCACAGTTACACCACCGAGGGCCATCCCTAGGAATGACAACAGCTCTCTGTGTCTCACCCCGCCCCTCTTTCTCTGACAGGACAAATCACACTGAGCTGTATCACTCCTCCCCTCCTTCTCTGACAGGGCAAATCACTGGAGTCATCCAATATAGTTTTACAATATATTTCCCATAGCTGTTATACAGAGACACGTGTCCCTTCTGAGCCCCAGTTCTCCCCTTGTGCCGGATCTATTAAGTGATGCCCCATTTTGAATGATGCCACGACTGAGGGAAACATTCACTGACAGTGGTAATAACGCAGCCTGGAGAGGAGCTACTGCTATAAGCTTCGGGGGGGGGGGGGGGCAGACTATAGCCGTCATTAGGCCCTGCCCCCTTTACAGGAAAGGCCGCGATTCGCGGGTCCGCGAGGAGGCGGCGGGGCTAAATGAGGCAAAAAATCTGCCCACTTCACTAGGAAGTGGGCAGGTTGCGGGAAATCTGCTTACTCTTTCGGGGATGCGGGGGGTTACCCGACTCCTGGGAGAGTAGGCATGTATGAGTTAAGTGGTTATTTTCAACTATGTTACACAGAGTGTTCGCACAAAAGTGCTGTTGTAATGGGGTCAGACTGAATCAGAATTGTGGCAGAAAAGTGATGGCCATAACTCGGAGCGGGTACAAGTGCAGGCAAAAATGGTCCATTCAGTGGGCGCATTATGGTAGACCAAAATACTAAAAACAATAAATGATCTTCCACAAAAGCGCCTCTCCAGCTACAGCCACTATCCTTTATACAATACAGCTCAACTCTTTTGTCACACAATACTATAAGAAACCCCAAATACTGTAAAAGAATGTGGTGGCGCTGCTTCTCCTGCTCAGGTTTCTGTTATTTCTGTAAAGCAACATCCACGTTGCAACCGAACCAGTGACAATTTATATCTGTATTAATTTATATATTAAGATATGGGATGCAGTCAGAAAGTCGACGGTCGAAATACCGATCGCCAGCTTCCCGACTGTCTAATCCCGGCAGGGTACTAATGACAGGCGTCAAAAGCCTGACGCCTGTCATTATGCCTACGCTGGGAGCCCGAACGAAGTTAAGCCGGGCAGTGGCGGGCATGGACAGTTACTGGGGGGAGGGTTAGGTTAGGGGCTCCTGGGGGAGACTTGGGGTTAGGCACCCCCCCAGGAGGGTTAGGGTTAGGCTAGGGGAACGGGGAGGTTAGGATTAGGCATCCCCGTGGGGAAGGTTAGGGTTAGGCACCACCCCGGGATTGTTAGGTTTAGGCACTGGGGGGGTTAGGGATAGCCACTAGGGGGGGGAGATTAGGGTTAGGCACCCCTAAGGGAGGGTTAGGGGGGGAGTAGGGGTAGTTTCTTTATACTTACCTTTTTAGCTGTCGGGATCTTCACTGCTGCCGGTCTTCCGGCATCGGGATTTGAACATAGGTCCAGTGGTATTTCATACCGATTATATAAATATATATATATAGGAGTGGTAGTTCCTGGATGGCACCACGTATATTACCCTGAATTGTTTCTTGCAGTGTGAGTGTCTTTTGGTGAAAATAAAAGTTCCAACACTAAAATCCTTCTGATAAAAGGAGGCAGCCATTCTTTCCGTGTATCTGAATGGCCGTCAGACGGAATGTGATCTAGAAAGTGGGGTGGAAAGGGCATGCGCCAAATAGTGTATTAAATTTAGTGTGTCTGTGCTCAAATGGTATTGTGCGTACCAGAAATAAGTTCTTTAATGCTTATCTGAGGGGTCTTGTCAGCCGGATGTGGTTATAGCTGTATCCGGATATCTGGTGCCACACAGGGGACCTTCCATAAAAAAGGCTCATAGCGGAGCCAGATAGGAGAGACAGAATATAGTATAGTAATTCTAGTACACAATACGTGGCTAATAATTATTGTGCATACCAATTAGAGTCTTGTATAGGAATATCAAGGTAGGTTCTTTGCTCGTCTGTACTCCTCTATTCCTCTCACCCCAAAGTATTCCATGTTTTTAGATGGTGGTCTTTTAAATCAAAGAAAGACCCATTATCAGTGGTGTATTTTAAAACAGGGGTCTTTATTAAAGGGGAATATACAATGGATACATATGGACAAAATTAATAAGACATATGAAGAGAAAAAAATGCTTATCTGCAAAGGTAGTAGCCAAAGTCCATATAAAGTCAGGTACATAAATATTGGGACATTGTCAGAATTTTCATATTTTGGCCTCTATTCACCACCACAATGGCTTTGAAATGAAACAAACAAGATGTGCTTTAACTGCAGACTTTCAGATTTAATTTGAGGGTAATTACATCCAAATCAGGTGAACGGTGTAAAAATTACAACGGTTTCTATATGTGCCTCCCACTTTTTAAGGGGTCAAAAGTAATGGGACTATCAACTCAAAAGATATTTCATGGACAGGTGTGGGCTATTCCCACGTTATTTCATTATCAATTAAGCAGGTAAAAGGTCTGGAGTTGATTCTAGGTGTGACATTTGCATTTGGAATCAGTTGCTGTCAACTCTCAATATGAGATCCAAAGAGCTGTCACTATCAGTGAAGCAAGCCATCATTAGGCTGAGAAATCAAAACAAACCAGTCAGAGAGATAGCAAAAACATTAGGTGTGGCCAAATCAACTGTTTGGAACATTCTTAAAAAGAAAGAACGCATCGGTGAGCTCAGCAACACCAAAAGACCCGGAAGACCATGGAAAACAACTGTGGTGGATGACAGAAGAATTATTTCCCTGGTGAAGAAAAACCCCTTCACAACAGTTGGCCAAATCAAGAACACTCTCCAGGAGGTAGGTGTATATGTGTCAAAGTCAACAATCAAAAGAAGACTTCACAAGAGTGAATATAGAGGGTTCACCACAAGATGTAAACCATTGGTGAGCCACAAAAACAGGAAGACCAGATTAGAGTTTGCCAAACAACATCTAAAAAAGCCATTACAGTTCTGGAACAACATCCTATGGACAGATGAGACAAAGATCAATTTGTACCAGAGTGATGGGAAGAGAAGAGTATGGAGAAGGAAAGGAACTGCTCATGATCCAAAACATACCACCTCATCAGTGAAGCATGGTGGTGGTAGTGTCATGGCGTGGGCATGTATGGCTGCCAATGGCACTGGTTCCCTTGTATTTATTGATGATGTGACTGCTGACAAAAGCAGCAGAATGAATTTTGAAGTGTTTCGGGCAATATTATATGCTCATATTCAGTCAAATGCTTCAAAACTGATTGGACGGCGCTTCACAGTGCAGATGGACAATGACCCGAAGCATACTGCAAAAGCAACCAAAGAGTTTTTTAAGGATAAAAAGTGGAATGTTATGCAATGGCCAAGTCAATCCCCTGACCTGAATCCGATTGACCATGCATTTCACTTGATGAAGACAAAACTGAAGGGAAAATGCCCCAAGAAAAAGCAGGAACTGAAGACATTTGCAGTAGAGGCCTGGCAGAGCATCACCAGGGATGAAACCCAGCGTCTGGTGATGTCTATGCGTTCCAGACTTCAGGCTGTAATTGCCTGCAAAGGATTTGCAACAAAGTATTCAAAAGTGAAAGTTAGATTTAGGATTATTTAGATTGTCCCATTACTTTTGGCCCCTTAAAAAGTGGGAGGCACATACAGAAACCGTTGTAATTCCTACACCGTTCACCTGATTTGGATGTAATTACCCTCAGTTAAAGCACATCTTGTTTGTTTCATTTCAAAGCCATTGTGGTGGTGAATAGGGGCCAACATATGGAAATTCTGTCAATGTCCCAATATTTATGCATCTGACTGTATGTGAGATAGGGTTGTAGTCAGGAAGTGGAAATGCAGACCGCCGGCTTCCCGACTGTGAAATCCCGGCATGGGACTCATGATAGGCATTTAAATACCAAAGCCTATCATCAGCCCCACGCCAAAATCCCGACATACTGAATGTTGGCAAGCCGGGCATCGGGGACCCGTTAGCCGCGGGGGGGTTTAGGGACTCCCAGGGGGGACATAGGGTCAGACACCCCCCGGGAGGGTTAGGATTAGGCTAAGGGAGGGTTAGGTTTAGGTTAAGGGAGGGAGAGTTAGGTTTAGGTATCCCTAAGGGAGGGTTAAGATTAGGGGGGGGGGAGGGTTAGGATACTTACCAGGCAGCATTGGGATCTTCATCTGCCGTAATTCCAGCATCAGTGTTTCATTCGCCAGCCTTAGGTCCCGCGGTATGTCATACCGATTCCGTGAGATAGACTAATAGAAATCATCTCTACAAAATACGCCCACTTGCCACATTGGGATCACCCCTTTATTCATTTACATGTTTCTGTTTTTTTTTTCTAAAATACTGCTTGGTCTGGCTACATTATGACAATAAAAGGACATCAACATTTAAGCTCCAACAACCGCCAGCTTTGAGGGGGGGGGGGGTAACTTTCCCTTGCTTTAGAGATTATGGGCCTGATTCAGCACGGATCGCAATGCTGCGTTCGGTCGCACCCAGTCGATGTTTGCCTTCTGTGCATGCGTATGCATCACAGTGTGTGTGCGGCGAACCGGCCATTGCGATCGGGAAGCGATCGCATGGAGCACGCAGTCCCATCACACAGTGATTGACAGTAAGGGGTAAATTTACTAGAGTGAGAGTTTTTAGAAGTGAGTTTTAAAAGTGATGTTGCCCATAGCAACCAATCAGATTCTAGCTATTATCTTCTAGGAGGTGCTAGTTAAATTTTAAGTAGAATCTGATTGGTTGCTATTGGCAACATCACTTTTAAAACTCACTTCTAAAAACTCTCACTTTAGTAAATTTACCCGTAAGTGTCCATCTGGGGGTTGAGGGGGGGGGGGGGTCGAAGGAACGCATGTTTGCCTGTCCATTTCATCGCCATTACAGGGGCGTGCATAATTAAGCCCCGGCGACGCCATATGCAGCCAGAGGTCTACATGGCGACAGGAAGCTTTGCGGGTTATGAGTCAGGTCAAGCTCAACCACAACTCTGCGTATGGGTCCAATGTCACTCGATGTTACCGATGTTTTCGCTGAATGGCAGATTCATGTCATGGGAAGTGGGTGGCTTTATACAGTGGTGGGCGTCTTGGTATAGTGCTGCGGTTGCTGTGCGATTGCATTCATTAGCATATTTCTGCAGCAAGTGGGTGTGTGCGAATGCAGCCTTGCATTCTATGCTAAATCAGGCGCTATGCCCTCACGGCTAATTATAAATATGCATTGAACTGTACGGATTGATATTTATACTGATTACACTATAGACCAGACTTTTATCCCAGTTATTAATCTCATTAGCCTCCTTCGCACCCGCCCCCTACAGACCATCCCCTCCACCTCCAAAGTAATTTATTAATCTGCACTCCTTGGGAGGCTTGGCATTCGCTTTGTTTTATCAGAGATTAACTTTGTTAAAGTCCCATTTTTTCCCCTTAACTGGTAACCCAGATTTTCAGGGTGAGCACTCCTGTAGGGTGGTTACTAATTGGTACCTTAAGTGTCTACGCTATGGGCCTGAATCAGACCCTCTCGCAAGCGGCCGCTGGCTCGTACGCGGCCGATGTTATGCAATCGCGCATGCGTATGCATTGTCGTGTGCGTGCGTGAACTAGTCCGAGTGATCAGGAAGCGCTCGCTTTCCCAGCAAACACAGCCCAGTGGAATGAGTGACAGGAGAGGCCGTTTGTGGGTGGTAACAGGGGCAGGGCAGTAGTAACGGGGGAGTGGAGTTGCGGACGCAGGCGTGCCAGAGTGTTTCAATGCCGTTTCAGAGGCATGCATAATTAACAGGCAGCATCATAGTACTCGTCACCTGGTTGAATTATAGACTGAGGTGCTCGCAGTGCTTGCAGTAGGGTACAGTCAACTGCAAGCGCTGCGGTCAGATCCGATGGAACCCGATGTACCGATGGTTGTATATACTTCCTGGAGATAATATACGCAAGTGGGTGGCTAAAGACAGGCTGGTGGGTGTCTATAAACACAAAGTGATTGTTCACCAAGACATAGTGGGCGTGCTTACGCCTTGCTGTGCGATCGCCTGCCTTGACGTCACTTAGATGAATTTCCATACGTCTGTTTCATGACTATGGAGGAGATGTATCAAACCTTATAAAGAGGAGTGGTGATTGGCTGCAAGGCGAACAATGCGGGTGGGTGCAGGGAAGCAGAGGGGCCGAAAGGTCCCTCTGCAATTGGCAGCTGCTGTAAGGCTATCTTTTGGCAAACACCCAGTAGGGATTTCTGACTGGTGGCATTGTTTGTGACCATGGGTTATATGTACTAAGCAGTGATAAATGACAGAGTGAAAGGTGATAAGTCAGTGATAAGGTGCCAGCCAATCAGCTCCCAACTGTCATCTCACAGGCTGTGTTTGAAAGCTTACAGTTGGGAGCTGATTGGTTGGCACTTATCACAGACTTATCACTTTTCACTCTGTCACTTATCACTGCTTAGTACATAGACCCCCCATGTCAGGGAACGCACAGCCAGGCGTGGCGGCAAATTATGCGACCACGCTAGGCAAGTGGTTAACAGCTACTGTATGTTTACCCATAGCTGTCAACCACCCCAATTTAACCGGGATAGTCCCGTTTGTCGGGCACTATCCTGGCGTCCCAGTGTAGAGAGGCAATGGGAGCATGCCCAGTAGCTCCCAGAGCACTCGGCATGCCCCCAGAGTGATAAAAACGGGGATGTAACTTGCACGTATGACATGCGATGCCTCACCCCTTACCATAAGGCCATGCCCCCTTTTAGGCTCATTTGGTATTCGCAAAGGTCCTAATTCACATTACCGAAAGTTGGGAGGTATGTATACCTAGAAAAACAAAAAAGAGAAAGATAGAGTTATTTAATTCGGTGCACTCTATATGCTCTTATGTTCCACAGAATATTCTGATATTTATTATCTGTTAAAATGATTAATCTTTATTGTTTATATTTATTAAAATATTATTTATTAGGGACACCGATACGGCAAAATATCAATAAAAAATATAAAGATTCTCAAAGAAGAGATCAAATAAAATAAATGTGAATGATATCAAAGAATAAAGTGAATTAAAGAAGTTTTCCAAGTACCGCTGTCTAATTATTGGATAAATATTAAGTAGCAAAATCTCTCTTAAATTATATTATATGCCCCAGACCTATAACTTTATTTGTTTGTATGTGTGATCTCTTTAGCAGATATGTTTCACACCATTGATATCATTTATTCAACTTAGGTTTAATCACTGGGAAATAATATGTATTTCTGTTATTCAAATGTGTTCTTCCTATGTCGTGAAGGGCTTCCAATGTGACAGAAATTGTAACAAATTACTTCTAGTAGCAGTTAGTCTGTATCAGTATCTCTATACTCCTATACTGCTACCAGACAGACTCAATATTTATTCAGTCTTTATTCAGTCTGTCATTATTTCTGTAACATCTTTTGTTCTAGTAGGTATGTATACCTCCAAAAGGTCATCATCTCCGGTGCTGGCTATAGTGTATATAAATGTAACTGCATAAACACCTGAAACGTGTATAAATATAAAATACCCTGTATGATCAGGACTTTGTACCTCATTCAGAGTCGGTCGAAGCGGCCGCAGGCCACCGATGTTTGCTATACTGCGCATGCGTAAAGTTCGCAATGTGCGTGCGCAAACTAGCCGCTACGATCAGAAATTTCTCTCTCCTTGAACACAGCCAGGTCTGTAGTTTGAGTGACAGATTGAGGCGTTTGTGGGTGGTAACAGGGGAAGGTGCTTGAAAATGGGGGAGTGGAGATCCGAACGCAGGCGTGCCTAATTATGCGGATGGCGTTTTATGGGAGTGCATATGGTTTATGGGAGTGCATAATTAGCAAAGTAGTGTCATGGCACATGTGACTTGGGAGGTTTTTACACTGACATGATCGTAGAGCTTAAGAGAGGGTATGGTCAACCTTAAGCTCTACGACCAGTTCTGATGGTTCCCGATGGTCTCGATTAATCCTTATATGCCCGGAGATGACGTGTAATGCGTACGAGAAAGGGGCGTATTTTTTTGTCTTCCGGCCGCTTCCTCCCCTTGGTCGGCCAGCTACCGATCCGAACTTAGGGACGCAACTTGCGAGGGAATCATTTGCATATCTGGCATCTTTTCCCGTACGACTGTGCGGCCGCTTCGACCGACTCTGAATGAGGTCCTTTGTCTGCCCAATGACAAGGAGACAGCAACCCCGGGCATTCCTCTGAGCACCGTCTGATGTTCCCAGACATGTTTCCTGGATAAGTTATGGATACAGAAGTTGCCCTGGAAATGCTGGGAAGGTAGATCCCAGAAGCAGCAGTGTGCCCGGTGCTCAGAGCGGCTCACCCCCCAACCAGCAGATGGGAAATCAGCAGCAGCAGTGGGGGCAGCCCTGGGGACTCATGTTCAGAGGTAGGGAAGGACGGTGCACATGAGTGGGGGCTGGGTGGATTGGATGTGGCCCCAGCATGGGTCCATAAACATCCAGATGGAAGAGGAAGATTGGGGGGCACAGATTCTGAGCAGCTGGTGCTGGGAAACAAACAGGAAGAAAAGACACAATAACAGCGATGAGCTACGGGTGGTCCCGCAGGCTCGGAGCACTGGAGCCAGGAGATCTCTCGAGCCACCCTCGTCTCCCCACACAACTGATTACATTGACACATTCACACTCCTCCAGCTAACCAGAGCCCGCGCCCCACACTGGCCATGCTAGGCAAGTCACATTACAGCCAATCGCTGCACTGCTGACTCGACGTAGTGTCATGACGTCGCTAGACACAATTGTCTAGTCCACAGGTTCTCAAACTTGGGGCCTGATCCAGACCCACTCGCAAGCGCTATGTGCTCGCAAAGGGGGTCGTTGGCCGGTCAGTGCGCACACGCGCGAGCCACAGAGCGAGCGAGAAATCACTTGCTCCGGGGCTCACTACAAACGGGGTGGCTGTCGATGTTGATTGACAGCTCGCCCCGTTTTGTAGGTGGGGTGGGAGGGGGGGTGGCTGGACAAACGGAGGCATTCCTGAAGGAACACCTGCCGTTTGTGGGCAGCCCCACTGACATCAGCAGAGATGGTCGCGACCATCAAGACCATCACCTGGCCACTCGCAAAAGCTGTGGGTGGTCATCCACAGCTTAGCGAGTGGCCAGGGGGCCCCCTTTTTTTTTTTTTAAAGCGGCTGTCCTGATTCAGAGTGAGCGCTCGCTTTTTGCGAGCGGCTCTGAATCAGGCCCCTGGTCCTCAAGACCCCAAACAGTGCATGTTTTCCATGTCTCATCACAGAATAACAAGTTGAATAATTAGCTCCACCTGTGAATCTTTTAAAATGTGTCAGTGAGTAATGAACACACCTGTGCACCTGCTGGGTGACCTGGAAAACGTGACCTGTGTGGGGTCCAGAGGACCGAGTTTGAGAACCTCTGGTCTAGTCAATTGCCACCCTCCCCTTGTCGTTCTCAGGGGAAGCCTTTCATCTGGGCTACCCGGCAATACAGCCAGCCAAAGAGGCGGCGGGATGGGAGGGGCCACCTGGTAGAGAGGGGTGGGCTGGAGACAGAGCAATAGCTGCCTGGCTGCTATCACTTGTAACGTGGGGCCAAGAGGCTCCGCCTCCCCATGCACACTTGCACAAGCACTGACCTTACTCAGAAATTGCTAACAACCACGCATGCTTTGAGACCTCAGACTGCGTATGGCATAGCAGTGGCTAATTTATGCGTTTCTCCAACCCCCCCGTGACCACCCACAAAAGGCACTTCCTGTCAATCACTCTGCGATGGGTCTGCGTAGTCTCTGCGATCGCAGTCCCCATCACAGCGGCCAGGTCGTGCACGCGCACTGCAATGGGCACGCATGCGCAGTGCGAACTAATCGGCCGATTGCATGTGTATTCGCAGTTGCGTACGGTACTGAATCAGTCCCGATGACTCATTTATTACAATGAAATATAGTTAACAAGGCTGTTGGCTTTGAAATGTCAGATAAATACAAATACTTAAAAATGTGAATCAATCAAAAATAAAATATACAATAATAAAAAACAAAATTCTTGCTACCTGGGAGGAGCAGCCATTATTGTATCTTTAAATGTGAGCGATGTTGTGCATCACATGCGGAGAAATACACATGTATATAATATAAAGATAATTCCACTATACTGTTAATGCTCATCTCTACATATTTTGTAAAATAAATAAATAAAATAGTGAATGACTCAATAAACATTAGAAGCCGTCCTGGGACACGGTGCCTTATACGGTGATGACAAACTGTGCCCGATCGCACACATCGCTCTTCCGCAACGTCGCCCTACTGTGCCGCCGCTGTTATTATCTGCAATAAAAGTTCACCATTCCTATTTATTAAATAACAAAGTGTGTATGTTAATTAATAATTGATGGAAGCCGCATTGAGTAAAGTCTTCCTAATGGGGATCTGTGTCATTTATTGTTCTTGATGGTGTTTAATATAATGTGCGCATAACTGTTACAGCCGGCAAGTACACTTGCCATTGGGATGCAGTCATAATGTCAACATTTAAAATGTTGTCACAGCAATGTTATTATGCCGACCTTTGTTGAAAGGTCGACATTGAGCATGTCAACATCTGCAGAATGTCAGCATGTACAGTCGATATGAGACATGTCAACATTATGCAGGGACGGGAGAGTTAGGGTTTAGATGCGGCAGTAAGGGTTAGAGATAGGGTATGGAAGGAGAGGGGTAGAGCTAGACAACAGGAGGGGAGGTTAGGTTTAGGCTACAGGAGGGAGGGTTAGGCTATAGGAGGGGAGGTTAGGTTTAGGCTAGAGGAGGGGAGGGTTAGGCTACAGGAGGGAAGGTTAGGTTTAGGCACTAGAGGAGGGGAGGGTTAGGCTACAGGAGGGAAGGTTAGGTTTAGGCACTAGAGGAAGGGTTAGGGTGAGGCTACAGGAGGGAAGGTTAGGATTAGGCACAAGAGGGAGCATTAGGATACAGGAGGGGCAGTTAGATTTAGGCACTAGAGGGAAGGTTAGACTACAAGAGGGGAGGTTAGGGTTAGGCATTGGAGGGTTAGAGTTTGGCACTAGAGGGAGGGTTAGCGTGTGGCTGCGGCAGTAACAGTTAGGCTATGGGAGGAGAGGGTTATGGTTAGAATACGGGAGGGAGAGTTGGGAATTAGAAGAGGTATTAGGGTTAGGCTAGAGGAGGAGATTTTTAGGTTAGGCACTAGAGGGAGGACTAGCATTAGGTTACAGGAGGGGAGGTTAGGCACTAGAGGAAGGCGTAGGGTTTGGCTGCAGCAGTAGGGCTTAGACTATAAGAGGGATGGTTAAGCACTAGAGGAAGGGATAGGGTTAGGCTACAGGAGGGGAGGTTAAGGTTTGGGACTAGAGGGAGGGTTAGGGTGAGGCTACAGGAGGGAAGGTTAGGATTAGGCACTGGGGGAACTAGGGTTAGGATATGGGAGGGGAGGTTAGAGTTAGGCACTAGGGACAAGGTTAAGTTACGGATTAACAAAACTCACCAATGGACGCACCACAGGATGATCCAGAAGTCACCGCCAGTGGACCACCAGACCAAGAAGACCGCTGGAGCACCAGACTGACCATAACAGGTAAGTCACTGCTAGACAACATGAATGTTTTGTCGCCATACTAATCATTTCAACATTTCATCAGTGTTGACGTGATGAATGTTGACGTGGTGAATATCGACAAAGTATCCTGCGCCTCTTGCCATTGTGCTAAAACAATTTGCAGACAGGTTAATGCAGAATATGCATTACCTTCCTTCATGACTCTTTCCTTCCTCCCTGTCAGGGCTGTTTCTGGACAAAATAATATGAGATATGGTAAGAACTTACCTTTGTTATCTCTATTTCTACGAAGTCCATAGGGTTCCACAGGATACCTTGGAGTATAGGTGATGACGTCAGGCATCGGGCACCATAGAGTTAAGTTTTCAGTCCTCGGATGCACTAGGGTCCCCCTCCTATACCCCGCCCCCGAGCCAAGGCATCTCAGTTAGTTACCAAGCCATAGGCCGAAGGAGGAGAAGGAAGAGAGAGAAGAAAGATCTGGACACACACAAGAATCACATTCTCACCAGAGGGAGACGGAAAAACCGGTGACCAGAGTAAAGCCCATCTGCAGCACAGGTGCGACAGGGCGGGAGTCCTGTGGAACCCTATGGACTTCGTAGAAATAGAGATAACAAAGGTAAGTTCTTACCATATCTCATATTTTCTACTATAGGGTATCCAAAGGATACCTTGGGGATGTCCCAAAGCAGTATCCTTTAAGGGTGGGGACGCTCCTGTGCTGAAAGGAGAATCCGCCGCCTGAAGGAAGCATCCTGAGAGGCGAAGGTGTCAACCCTTTTTACAGAAGCCATAGAGAACAAACAAGGCGTCCGACTTCCTAAACAAAGAAGTGCGGTCAACATAAGTCCTTAAGGCCCGCACAACATCCAAAGTGGTCTCACCCACTGAAAGGTCAGGTGAGTTAAAGGCCGGAACAACTATTTCCTCGTTAACATGAAACTGGGAAACAACTTTGGGCAGAAACTCAGGACGAGTGCGTAGCACTGCCCTGTTGCCATGAAAAATCAAGAAAGGGGGTCTACAAGAAAGAGCCCCTAAATCAGAAACACGTCTGGCCGAAGCTATGGCCAGAAGGAAAATGGCTGTTAGCCATTTAAGATCCACTGAGCCCAGTGGTTCAAACGGCGGTCCCTGGAGAGCCCTCAGGACCACAGCCAAATCCCAAGGCGCCACAGGTGGCACAAAGGGTGGCTGAATGCGTAGAACACCTTGCATAAAGGTGCGCACATCCGGGATCCTACGATGAAACCAGACAGACAGGGCCGAAACCTGCACCTTCAAAGAAGCAAGGCGAAGCCCATGGTCTAGTCCCGCTTGCAGGAAGGCGAGAATCCGAGACAGACGAAACTCCCGCGGTGCATAACCTCTCGGCCGACACCACTGGAAGAACGTATGCCACATGCGATGGTATATTCTCGCGGAAGACGGCTTCCGAGCTCGGAGCATGGTACGCACTACAGAGCTGGAAAACCCCCTGGACCTTAACATGGCCGTCTCAACAGCCACGCCGTCAAAGACAGCCGAGTCAGGTCCGGATGAAGACAAGGACCCTGTGACAGAAGGTCTGGACGTAGCGGCAACCGCAGAGGACTGTCCATGGACAGACCCTGAAGGTCTGAGAACCAGTGCCGTCTGGGCCATGCGGGAGCTATCAACAGGAGCGTCCCTCCTTCCTGTTTGAACTTCCGGATTACCCGTGGAAGAAGGGAAACCGGCGGAAAGAGATAAGCAAGCCGGAACGTCCACCGGATGGACAGAGCATCCACCAGAGAAGCCTCTTCGTCTCTTGTGCGAGACCCGTACACCGGCAACTTGTTGTTGTGCCGGGACGCCATGAGGTCGATCTCTGGAAGACCCCACCTGTCCACCAGCAGTTGAAAAACGTCCGGGTGCAGGGACCATTCTCCCGGATGAACGTCCTGGTGACTGAGAAAGTCCGCCTCCCAGTTTAGCACTCCCGGGATGAAGACAGCTGATATGGCCGGAAGATTGTGCTCTGCCCATACCAGGATCCGAGACACCTCCACGAGAGCCGCCCGACTTCGGGTTCCTCCTTGCCGGTTTATGTAGGCCACGGTGGTAGCGTTGTCCGACTGGACCTGCACTGGGTGACCTTGGAGAACCAGACGTGCCTGCTGGAGAGCATTGAACACCGCTCGGAGTTCCAAGATGCCCTGGAACAAGTGTGGACCCGAAACTGCTCCCCAGCCCCGAAGACTGGCGTCCGTCGTCAACAGGACCCAATTCGCCACCCAGAACGGACGACCCTTGTTGAGATGGGTCATCTGTAACCACCAGGCAAGGGACAGGCGAACCTTCGGAGTGAGCACTATCGTCTGGGATTTTAGAGACTGAGGCAGTCCATTCCACTTGGACAGGATCAGGTGCTGCAGAGGTCTGGAGTGAAACTGGGCATATTCCATCATGTCGAATACCGACACCATGGAGCCCAGTAACCTCATCGCCGAGTGTAGAGACACCCGGTGGCTCTGCAGACAATTGCGCACCCTCGACTGTGAGGCAGAGATCTTTTCCCCCGTCACAAAGATCCTTTGCTATCCCGATTTCAATAAGGCTCCGAGGTGCAGAATCCGCTGAGACGGGACCAGGGTGGACTTCTGCCAGTTTATTAACCAGCCGTGCCGTTGCAGTAGCGCAATGGTCAGGTCCAAGTGGCGCAGAAGGAGCTCCGGAGATTCTGCCACTAATAGAAGGTCGTCCAAGTACGGCAACATGCGGACCCCCTGCAGCCGCAGGGAAGCCGCCATGACCGCCATCACCTTGGTGAAAACACGTGGTGCTGTCGCCAGGCCAAAAGGTAACGCCCGGAACTGGAAGTGGTCGCTGCGGATTGCAAACCTGAGGAACTGCTGATGGCGCAAAAGAATAGGGACGTGCAGGTAAGCGTCCTGTATGTCCAATGACACCATGTAGTCCCCAAGTTCCAGCGCCAGAATGATGGACCGTAGGGTCTCCATCCGAAACTTCGGTACCCGCAAAGATTTGTTGAGAGCTTTGAGGTTGAGAATCGGACGAAACGACCCATTGGGTTTCTGCACCAAAAAGAGATTGGAATAGAAACCCTGGCCCCTTTGGGAGAATGGAACAGGCACTATAACTCCAGCCTGGAGCATAGTGTGCAAAACCTTCCGCAGCTCCGTGGCTTTGTTCCGGTCTGATGGTAGACCCGTGGTGAAGAATCGAGCTGGGGGTCTGTGCCGGAAGGAGAGGGCATACCCGTGTGAGACCACCTCGAGAACCCAAGTGTCTGTCGTGGTGACCGACCAACACCGGGCGAACTGCAGCAGGCGGCCTCCCACTTTGGGATCCCCCAAAGGGAGGCCGGGACCGTCAGGCCGCAGGCTTGTCATCTGGCTTAGGGACCGGACATCTGGTACTCCAGGCCTGCTTCCGGGGCTTGGCCGATTTTTTGGGGCCAGCCTGACGGGGAAAAGACTGTGCTTTAGGCCTACCCTGGGCCCTGTAAGCCGAAAGGACGATGTACCTGAACCAGAAGGAACAGCAGCTGATGGGAGACATGCTGATTTAGCTGCCGCCAGCGTGGCTATAATCTTGTCCAGGTCCGGACCGAAGAGAACCTCTCCGTTAAAAGGCAATGCCTCCAAACCCTTTTTGGAATCAGCATCCGCCTGCCAGGATCGCAACCACAAAGTGCAACGAGCAGCCACCGCTGCTGAAGAAATTCGAGACGCCAGGGTACTAATATCTAAGGCCGCTTCGTTGATATAAGTGGCCGAATCCCGGAGATTGCCTATCAACTCCGCCTGCTCAGCCGAACAGTCGGGATCGAAGGACGCCTCCAACGTATCAGCCCAGCGCTCCATAGCTCTGGCAACCCAGCAAATGGCCATAGCTGGCCGTGCTGCCCCCCTGCAAGGGAATAGATGGACTTCAGGCAGATCTCTACCTTGCGGTCCGTAGCATCCTTAAGGGAGGACATGGATGGCATGGGTAACGTGGCACTACGGATAAGGCGTGTCACATGAGAATCCACCTGTGGAGGTGATTCCCACTTAGCAAAATAATTGTCCGCAAACAGATACGCCACTGCTAAACGCCTTTGAGGCTGAAATCGTTTGCCTGGCTGTTTCCACGCTTCCTCTAGGTGGTCAACTAATTGTCCCGAAAGAGGAAACACTGTGGCATCTCCTTTAACCTCTTTGAAAAAGGCATATTTGGACTTACCGTATATACTCGAGTATAAGTCGACCCGAATATAAGCCGAGGTACCTAATTTTACCACAAAAAACTGGGAAAACTTATTGACTCGAGCATAAGCCTAGGGTGGGAAATGCAGCAGCTACTGGTAGTAATCCCCCCTCTGGTACTGTCCCCAGTAGTAGTCCCCCTCTGGTAGTGCCCCCAGTAGTAATATCCCCCCCTGGTAGTGCCCCCTGTAGTAATATCCCCCCCTGGTAGTGCCCCCAGTAGTAATACCCCCCCTGGTAGTGCCCCAGTAGCAATATCCCCCCCTGGTAGTGCCCCCAGTATTAATCCCCCCCCTGGTAGTGCCCCCAGTAGTAATATCCCCCCCTGGTAGTGCCCCCAGTAGTAATATCCCCCCCTGGTAGTGCCCCCAGTAGTAATACCCCCCCTGGTAGTGCCCCAGTAGCAATATCCCCCCCTGGTAGTGCCCCCAGTATTAATCCCCCCCCTGGTAGTGCCCCCAGTAGCAATATCCCCCCCCTGGTAGTGCCCCCAGTATTAACCCCCCCTGGTAGTGCCCCCAGTAGCAACATCCCCCCTGGTAGTGCCCCCAGTATTCCCCCCCTCCCTGGTAGTGCCCCCAGTAGCAACATCCCCCCCTGGTAGTTCCCCCATTATTAATCCCCCCCCTCTGGTAGTGCCCCCAGTAGCGATATCCCCCCCTGGTAGTACCCCACGCTAGTAGCCCCCCCAGTAGAAAGAAATGTAAAAAAAAAAAAACACCTGTAACTCCGTTCCTGGTCCCGACGCTGCTACAGACTCCTCCGCCGCTTTGCATAATGGGAGAGACGTCGTCATGATGACGTCTCTCCCATTACCCACTGCGGGACCCGGAAGATGGCTCCCGCAGTGGGAGCAGCAGTAGCCGCTGAGAGTCTGATAGACTCTCAGCGGCTGCTGATTACACCAAACACACAGCTGCCTGCTCCGGCGGCTGTGTGTTTAGCAGTGTGTAGCGCTGACCGAACTCCGTCTGGTCAGCGCTACACACGCGGTGCAGGCTGTGTCACAGTGACATTCTGCACCGCGGCCCGCATAGTACGCTAATCAGCAGCGTACCATGCGAGCATGACTCGAGTATAGGCCGAGGGGGTGATTTTTCAGCACAAAAAATGTGCTGAAAAACTCGGCTTATACTCGAGTATATACGGTAGATACTGGAGGTTCCTCATCCTCAATAACTAAAGCAGTCCGGACTGCACGAATAAGGCCAGGTATATACACCTTAGACTTAGTGTCCGACTCTTTAGGACGGGGAGGTTCCTGGTCAGAAAGATCCAGAATCTCCCCATCATCGGACGTCCCATCGTCATCCTCATAAGGAGCGGACTGAGACGCCACCGGCCGCATCACAGACTCCCCCTGCAACACGTCTGACAACTGCTGTACAGAGCTTGTTAACAAATTAACCCACGCGGGCTCATGAGAGACCTGAGGAGGGGAAATAGGGAGACCGTGGGGTACCATTAATTGTCTCGGGAAACCCTGCATGGGTGACGACACCACTGACTGCTGGGACAATCGGCTGCGGAGCTAACTGGCCCACGAGGGTTGTAAGCGTCTTGGCGAAACAAGCCCAGGGCGGCTCCTGTACTGGTGCTGTGACCGTAATAGGTCGCGCCAATAAATAACACGGACGGCATAGCCC
This sequence comes from Taudactylus pleione, assembly GCA_031769625.1. Taxonomy (NCBI): domain Eukaryota; kingdom Metazoa; phylum Chordata; class Amphibia; order Anura; family Myobatrachidae; genus Taudactylus; species Taudactylus pleione. The sequence goes on from JAUIMM010000391.1 coordinate 10,002,644, forward strand.
TTCCGCGCTACCCTCCCCCTCCGCTATAGGTGCCTTGCACGTAGCACACCGAAGCTGTACAGGGAAATCACTCTCAGACATAATGGTAAATATGTGACCCCTCTCAACAATACTTGTTCGTATAGTGAGACCACCCTGCAGCACCGCACCACGAGGGCTTTAGCAGAAAGACAGGGACAGTAATAAGGCTGACAGTGATAGAAGTAAAGTACAGGCAGCAGCGCTAGCACAGTCACATACAATGCAAAGAAAAATCAATTCCTGCACTATCAGCGCTGATTCTCTACTACCCAGACACAGAGTCTGGTAGGACACAGCGCTGCATACACAGACCTGTACCAAATCGGAGGAGAGGTATGCGGGGGGACCCAGACCACGATGCCTCTGATTCCAGGCTTCCAGCAGTGTTCACCTTGCGGTTGTGAAGATGGCCGCCGAGGAGCTTAGAGGAGGCTGGCCTGGGGGAGGAGCGCTGCCACAGGGCCAGTCGGCGTGTGCAGAGAGGGCTGTGTGCAGCGGGGGAGGCGCCGGCTGTGAGACAGGGAAGGCGCGCTCCCCTGGCATGCATTTAACCCCCGGGATGCCGCAGCGCTACCGCGCTGCTGCGGTCCACTGTCCCAGGGGGGTAGTGGAAGCGCAGGTTATATACCTGGCTCCACGCTGCAGCCTGTCCCCAGGGAGCCCCCTGCCTGGGGACTCTGGACCATGTAACAGCGGGGACCCACCGCGGGACCCCGCTGCTTACCTTGCTGCCCCCCTTGATTCCGGCCATGGTCCTGAACATCTGGGGTCACCGCTAGCTGTGACACCAGATGCCTACCAGCATCCCCGGATCAGTACCGGCGTTCTCGTACCGGCGGGGGTGTAGGGAAGACAGCATGGATGTCAGGACTGACTGTCCATGCTGTACTTCCAGATGTGCAGCCACAGCTGCTTGAAGAAAACTTCAGGGGCTCTTCTTAGCCCCCACTCCAACAGGTGCATCCGACTCCGGCCGGGCACCAAACTAAACTGGGATGCCTTGGCTCGGGGGCGGGGTATAGGAGGGGGACCCTAGTGCATCCTGGGAGGACTGAAAACTTAACTCTATGGTGCCCGAAGCCTGACGTCATCACCTATACCCCAAGGTATCCTGTGGATACCCTATGGACCCTGAAGTAGAAATATACAGTATGTGTACACATTGAATGCCTTCCAAGTGTCCCGATTTGTGGTTTTGGTAAGTGGTGGGGTTTGCAGGGAAGTTGTAGAGGTTTCACCAGAAAGTGGGCATGGATGGGAAATTAAAAAGAGGGCATGATTGTGGGAATTGTTGTGAGGAGCAGTCTGAAAAGAGCAGTGAAAAGGGAGGATTATATATGGAGGAGAGGAATAGTAAGAGAAGTTAGAAGCAGTTATAAAGGAGAGGAACCATCTGTGGAGAGGAGTGGCAAGGGAAGGGAGGAGCTATTATGAAGGAGAGGAACCATCTGAGGAGAGGAGCGGTTAGAGAAAATAGGAGCAGTTATGAAGGAGAGGAGCCATCTGAGGAGAGGAGTGGTAAGAGAAGGGAGGATCAGTTAAGAGGGAGAGGAACAATCTCAGGAGAGGAGTGGTAAGAGAAGGGAGCAGGAGTAATGAAGGAGAGGAACCATCTGAGGATAGGAACATTAAGGGAGGAGAAGTTATGAAGGAGAGGAACCATCTGAGGTGAGAAACAGTAAGAGAAGGCAGAAGCAGTTATGCAGGAGATGAACCATCTTGGGAGAGGAGTGGTAATAGAAGGGAGCAGCAGTTATGAAGGAGAGAAACCATCTGAGGAGAGGTGTGGTAAGAGAAGGGAGCAGCAGTTATGAAGGAGAGGAACAATCTGAGGAGAGGAGTGGCAAGAGAAGGGAGGAGCTATTATGAAGGAGAGAAACCATCTGAGGAGAGGAGTGGTAAGAGAAAATAGGAGCAGTTATGAAGGAGAGGAGCCATCTCAGGAGTGGAGTGGTTAGAGAAGGGAGCAGCAGTTATGAAGGAGAGGAACCATCTGAGGAGATGAGCATTAAGGGAGAAGTTATGAAGGAAAGGAACCATCTGCGGTGAGGAACAGTAAGAGATGGTAGAAGCAGTTATGATGGAGAGGAACCATCTTGGGAGAGGAGTGGTAATAGAAGGGAGCAGCAGTTATGAAGGAGAAAAACCATCAGAAAGGTGTGGTAAGAGAATAGAGCAGCAGTTATGAAGGATAGGAACCATCTGAGGAGAGGAGCAGTTTTGAAGGAGAGAAATCATCTGAGGAGAGGAACAGTAAGAGAAGGTAGAATCAATTATGAAGGAGAGGAACCATCTGGGGAGAGGAGTGGTAATAGAAGGGAGCAGCAGTTATGAAGGAGAGAAACCATCTGAGAAGAGGCGTGGTAAGAGAAGGGAGGAACAGTTATCGGGCATAGGATACAGACTGTATAGAGGAGCATCAAATAGAATGAAGCCTAGTAAGTGAAGGGGAGAAGCAGTCTGAAGATAGAAGTGGTACTGGAATGGAGTGTGATACCCCACTAAAGCATTTCAGGTGTAATAAATAATTGTGAAAGAATGCACTCATGATAAAAAGGGGCTCATATGGATATGACTTATGAGAGTTGCCCCATACTAACAATTTTAGTATCCCAAGCTCCTTTGAAACCATTGCGCAAGCACTTCAGCAGCTGCAGAAGACCCACATGGACAGTTGGGAGCCACATGCACTGAGCGGCAGTTGAACTCTCTTTCCCAGGTACCTGGAGGAGAGAGGACATTTAGCTGCAGGCAATCAGATAGGAGAATCATTGTGCAACTCTGGGACCGGGACCATCAACATGGTACACTCCAGTGCAGCTGAACAAGGTGATTGAAGGGGCCAGCATTCAAGGAGACCATGCCCAAATCAACTAGAGCTAAGCGGCCAGTGGAGAAAGGGGTGGATCTCCAGTTCCTTTCAGCACTGGAAACTTCCTGGCAGAGTTGAATCAGGGATCCCAGGTGTGTGGATATTCACAGGAGTGGTGAGCCTAATTAACCCCTGCACACACTGTCATTACTGACACTGCCAGCCCCGCTTTCCTAGCTCTTCCCCTGTGACATTAACTAACAGTTCAGCTGATAGCAGCAGACAGTGGCAGCATCAGCATTAGAGAGGGAGAGATTGGGATATATACAACTCAGGAGAGGTTGGATGCTATTCTCATCCAGTTTCCAGAGCCACTTAACAATAGTAAATAGTCCAGGCTGGGGTGTTCCCAGCAAAGAATAGTCAATGAAAGAGATTGTATGAACGTGCAAAGCCCCGAGAACTATATCTGGCTATAATTGACTCTTTGCCCAGCCTATTACTTCAAATATGGATTGTCACTTCTCTTAGTAGGCTGGAACTAGTGACATTTGTAGCTGTTTGAGGAAAGAAACCAGCCATGTGCGCCACTGAGCTCACAGTTTGGGTTTAACCATTGAGACATTTTGTTAAGTGTAAAGATAATCAGTTATACTGCAGTATAAAACAAATCCAAAAGTTATTTAGCTCACTGAGCTATTAGAATGGCATTTAGATGATGTATGTTTGATTATAGGGAGTTGGGTAAATTGTAAATTGTGTTACATGTAACTTGATGGAGTAGCAATATATAATTGTGTTGAATTGTAAAGTGTACTTGCATGTGTATTTAACCACTTTGTCAAAGGTGTTGACTAGCAGGATGCCCACTGCTCCATTCCTGCAAAATAAAATTGTACACTTTCCAACCAAGGTTGCATTTCTTATCTGAGACTGCAGTCCATTTCAATGATCAAGTATTGACAAGGGTGCTTGCCTCTCTGAAAATAAAGTTACTAACCTGTGAGGTGTCTGAATGTAAAGTGGGCTCATGGGTGGGTCTTTACAGGAGGAACAGTTAGTGAGGAGAGGAATAGTAAAAGAAGGGATGAGCAGTTAGAGGAGTCAGTAAGAAGGCAAGCAGTTAGTAAGTAGATAAGTGGTAAGAGAAGGAAGGAGCAGTTAGTGAGATGAACAGCATTAGGAGCATGAAGAGAGCACTTGTAAGAGAAGTGGAGCAGTCTGAGGAGTGGTAAGGGAATGAAGGAGCAGTTAGTGAGGAAAGGAGCAGTTAGTGGAGATAAGTGGTAAGAGAAGGGAAGAGTAGTTAGTGAGGAAAGGAGCCATCTAAGGAGAGCAGTGGTAATAGAAGGGAGGAGCAGTTATGGAGGAGAACAGCAGTCTGAGGAGAGGATGGTAAGAGAAGATATGGAGGAGAGCCGCAGTCTGAGGAGAGGAGTGGTAAGAGAAGGAAAGAGCAGTTATTGAGGAGAAAAGCAGTTGGAGGAGAAGAGTGGTAAGAGAAGGGAAGAGCAGTTAGTGAGGATAGAAGCAGTCGGAGGAGAGCAGTGGTAAGAGAAGGGAAGAGCAGTTAGTGAGGAGAGCAGCAGTTGGAGGAGAAGAGTTATAAGAGAAGGGAAGAGCAGAAAGTGAGAAGAATAGTTGGAGGAGAGGAGCAGTAAGAGAAAAAGGAGCAGTTATGGAGGAGAGCAACAGTCTGAGGACAGGGGTGGTAAGAGAAGGGAAGAATTCTCAGTGAGGAAAGAAGTAATCTAAAAAGAGTAGTGGAAATAAAAGGGAGGAGCAGTTAGTGAGAGCAGAAGTCTGAGGAGAGGAGTGGTAAGAGAAGGGAAGAGCAGTTAGTGAGGAGAGCAGCAATTGAATGAGAGAAGTAGTAAGAGAAGAGCAGATAGTGAGGAGAGCAGCAGTTGTAGGAGAGTGGTAAGAGAAGGGAAGAGCAGTTAGTGAGGAGAGGAGTGGTAAGAGAAGGGAAGAGCAGTTAGTGAGGAGATCAGCAGTTGGAGAAGAGAGGTGGTAAGAGAAGGAAAGAGCAGTTAATGAGGAGAAAAGCAGTTGGAGGAGAAGAGTGGTAAGAGAAGGGAAGAGCAGTTAGTGAGGATAGAAGCAGTCGGAGGAGAGCAGTGGTAAGAGAAGGGAAGAGCAGTTAGTGAGGAGAGCAGCAGTTGGAGGAGAAGAGTTATAAGAGAAGGGAAGAGCAGAAAGTGAGAAGAATAGTTGGAGGAGAGGAGCAGTAAGAGAAAAAGGAGCAGTTATGGAGGAGAGCAACAGTCTGAGGACAGGGGTGGTAAGAGAAGGGAAGAATTCTCAGTGAGGAAAGAAGTAATCTAAAAAGAGTAGTGGAAATAAAAGGGAGGAGCAGTTAGTGAGAGCAGAAGTCTGAGGAGAGGAGTGGTAAGAGAAGGGAAGAGCAGTTAGTGAGGAGAGCAGCAATTGAATGAGAGAAGTAGTAAGAGAAGAGCAGATAGTGAGGAGAGCAGCAGTTGTAGGAGAGTGGTAAGAGAAGGGAAGAGCAGTTAGTGAGGAGAGGAGTGGTAAGAGAAGGGAAGAGCAGTTAGTGAGGAGATCAGCAGTTGGAGAAGAGAAGTGGTAAGAGAAGGGAAGAGCAGTTAGTGAGGAGATCAGCAGTTGGAGAAGAGAAGTGGTAAGAGAAGGGAAGAGCAGTTAGTGAGGAAAGCAGCAGTTGGAGAGAAGTGGTAAGAGAAAGGAAGAGCAAATAGTGAGAGCAGCAGTTGGAGAGAAGTGGTAAGAGAAGGGAAGAGAAGATAGTGAGGAGAGCAGCAGTTGGAGGAGAGAAGTGGTAAGAGAAGGGAAGAGCAGTTAGTGAGGAGATCAGCAGTTGGAAAAGAGAAGTGGTAAGAGAAGGGAAGAGCAGTTAGTGAGGAAAGCAGCAGTTGGAGAGAAGTGGTAAGAGAAAGGAAGAGCAAATAGTGAGAGCAGCAGTTGGAGAGAAGTGGTAAGAGAAGGGAAGAGAAGATAGTGAGGAGAGCAGCAGTTGGAGGAGAGAAGTGGTAAGAGAAGGGAAGAGCAGTTAGTGAGAACAGCAGTTGTAGGAGAGAAGTAGTAAGAGAAGGGAAGAGAAGATAGTGAGGAGAGCTGCAGCTGGAGGAGAGGAGTGTTAAGAGAAGTGAAGAGCAAGTAGTGAGAGCAGCAGTTGGAGGAGAGGAGTGGTAAGAGAAGGGAAGAGTAGTTAGTGAGGAGAGCAGCAGTTGGATGAGAGGGGTGGGAAGAGAAGGGAAGAGTAGTTAGCGAGGAGAGCAACAGTTTGAGGAGAGGAGTGGTAAGTGAAGAGAAGAGCAGTTAGTGAGGAGAGCAGCAGTTGGAGGAGAGGAGTGGTAAGAGAAGGGAAGAGCAGTTAGTGAGGAGAGCAGCAGTTGGAGGAGAGGAGTGGTAAGAAGGGAAGAGCAGTTAGTGAGGAGAGTAGCAGTTGGAGGAGAGGAGTGGTAAGAGAAGGGAAGAGCGATTAGTGAGGAGAGCAACAGTTGGAGGAGAGGAGTGGTAAGAAAAGAGAAGAGCAGTTAGTGAGGAGAGCAGCAGTCGGAGGAGAGAAGTGGTAAGAAGGGAAGAGCAGATAGTGAGGAGAGCTGCAGTTGGAGGAGAGGAGTGTTAAGTGAATTGAAGAGCAGTTAGTGAGGAGAGCAGCAGTTGGAGAGAAGTGATAAGAGAAGGGAAGATCAAATAGTAAGGATAGCAGCAGTTGGAGGAGAGAAGTGGTAAGAGAAGGAAAGAGCAGATAGCGAGGAGAGGAGTGGTAAAAGAAGAGAATAGCAGTAAGTGAGGGAAGCAGCAGTTGGAGAGACATGGTGAGAGAAGGGAAGAGCAAATAGTGAGGAGTGCAGCAATTGGAGGAGAGAAGTAGTAAGAGAAGGGAGGAGTAGATAGTGAGGAGAACATCAGTTGGAGGAGAGAAGTGGTAAGAGAAGGGAAGATCAGATAGTCATCCAGTGAAATGCCCAGAACAGGCTCCCCAGATCAAAAATCTGGCCAGCATCCTCTGAGTCAAAGTTCTGCCCCAGCGTACACCAACAGGAGGTCCGACCAGGACCTCAAGCCCCCTCTTCTTGGAACCAATGTTATCACTCTGTGAAGTTTTCACCCAAATCCATCCAGTGGAGGGCTCAAAACAGGCTCCCCTGTTACTGCCCAGCGTACACCAAAGGGAGGTCCGACTGGGACCTCAAACTGCTAGTATGTCTTCTGGTATTCAATGTTACCACTCTGTGAAGTTTTCATCCAAATTATGTGATATCATCCAAATCCATCCAGTGGAAGGCCCAGAACAGGCTCCCTGGGTCAAAGTTTGCCCAGCATACTCCACCATGAGGTCTAACCGGGACCCCAACCACTCCATTAGGCATCCCAGACCACTTGCCACCCCTCTGTGAAGTTTTCATCCAAATCCAAAGGCCCAGAACAGGCGCCCTGGGACAAAGTTCTGGCCAGCGTCCTCAGAGCCAAAGCTCTGCCCCAGCGTACACCAACAGGAGGTCCGACCAGGACCTCAAGCCCCTAGTATGTCTTCTTTCATCCAATGTTATCACTCTGTGAAGTTTTCGTCCAAATTATGTGATGTCATCCAAATTGATCCAGTGGAAGACCCAGACATGTTCCCTGGGTCAAAGTTCTGCCCGGCACGCTCTGTCATGAGGTCCGACTTGACCCCCAACCACTCTATTAGGAATCCCAGACCAATTACCACCCCTCTTTGAAGTTTTCATCCAAATCCATCCAGTGTAAGGCCCAGAACAGAGGGCCTGATTCAGACCCGGTTGCAAGCGCTGAGCGCTCGCAACCGGGTCGATGGTGGCCCAGTGCACATGCGCACGATGGAGCCGGCTCCGTCGTGCGCATGCGCGAGACCCGGATAGCGACGGGCACTCCGTCGCTCCGGGTCTCGTACCAAAGGGGGCATGCTGTCGTTGTTGAGTGACAGCACGCCCCCCTTTGGTGGGCGGGCCGGGGGAGTGGCTGCCCAAATGGAGGCATTCCCATGTGAACCTCTCCATCTGGGGCCGGCCCCACTGACATCACGAGTGATGTCAGTGGGAGAGATTTCGGCTCTGTTTGAGCCGAAATCTCTCTGTGGCTTGCGGCAACGAGACTCTACCACAAGGGTCTCATCACAAGCCCGATGGTCGCGGTGGTCTTGACCATTGCGACCATCTTCCTGGCCGCTCACTATAGCTGTGGGTGGTCACCCACAGCTATGCGAGCGGCCAGGAGGCCGTTAAAAAAAAAAATAGCCCGGCCCTGATTCAGAGCGAGCGCTCTGTCAGAGCGTCCGGCTCTGAATCAGGCCCAGACTCCCTAAGAGATCCGACCGGAACCCTAACCCCCCCCTAAAACCTGGCCAGGATCCAGCTGGACCAGCTTGCGTTGGTTAAATCCCAATCGGTGCAGGGGTGTCTGAATGCATAACCGGACAGACAATTAAACAGACCAAAAAAATGATTATAGTAATTACATAAGAGAATGAATAGATTTTTCTTTCCAGTGTTATAATAGTGTGAATGTAATGTGAGTACTAATTGATGCAGTGTAAGAAGACTATTAATCATACAAACTGATTTCCTTTCCGCTCACCCATTTTTTTTTACCAGCCGGCCTTCTTTTCTTTCAAACTGTCCCCTTTTTGAGCCTCCAAAATAATTTTGCTTTAGCTCCTAAAATCTACATTAAACATTTACCTGTTCCATCGCCTTACCCTGCATTGCAAAATGTGTGCCATAACCACAAGGGGTTAAAAAAAAACAAAAAACCAGGGTGTGAAGTAACAACTGTGAAGACGCTCCCTGTGCGGTGGCTTTCAGCTTTTCCATGTTCTACGATATCTTTACCTCATCTGAACTGCCCGTATCAGCATGAACATATATTTAATCATTTATGAATATATTTTTTTTTTATGGCGGCGTATGCTATAAATAGGTCTAGAGTTTTTTTCCTGCTGGTATAATCATGAGGCCAGGACTAGTATTCATTTATTTCATAACACAGCTTTCTTCAAAAGGGCCGTTCATGTGGTGAGTTGATATATGTGGCATGTTAACTGCCATGAAAGTGTAATACGTGTCCCCCCAATATAGGGCTAAATCTCCCGACACAGAGCCCCAGGCTGTTTTTTTAGAGCAGATTGGTGCCACATGTCAAATTTAGTTATCACAGAACAGCAATATGGAGACAGATAAGGATTTTGACACATGAAGGAGGCGGCACGGCGATGCAACACAGCCTGTGGCAATAACTAATCTCATTACCTTTTGTGCCTGCTCTAGCTCTACCCTGACTCCTGTATCCCGCATCAGAGGAGGCGGAGGGTGGCGACGATAAGATTGGCAGACACATTGTGGGAGGTGGAAGGTGGTGATGTGGAATAAGTGCTGCCAGGGCAGTACCTTCTACAGGGCATTGTGACTGGCATATTGCATCCTCCTCTAGTCACCACTGATGTCATGCACGCTGCTGGGCAGAAATACTGGCATATGACTCTATACAGGGCATTACGACTGGGATATCACATCCTGCTCGGCAATGATTCTCTTACATTCCATTCCACTGAGAATTACTGTTAATACGGGCAGCACTGTGGCACAGTGGTTAGTATCACTGCCTCACGGAACTAAAATCATGAGTTCAAATCCTGGTGCTAGCCATATATATGTGGAGTTTGTATGTCATCTTCTGCTTTTCTTCCACGCTACAACATACTGGTAGTTTAATTGGCTTGTGACACAATTAACACTAGCACGTGGGTGTGTGTGCTTGTGTGTTATGGTGGGTACACACCTGACAGATATATCTGCAGATGATGGTCATTCATACACACTGAACAGCCATCATCTGCTTGTGCCCCCCGGATCTCAGCAGTTGGGGGGTGGGACCCGGTGGCCGCTGCCGCTGTGTGTGTACGGGTGGTCTGCAGACCGCCCCTACACACTTGCCGATGGACAGATATGTCTGCAAAGATATCTCTCCATCGACTGTGCAGCACAGCCAATGCGATATGTCTGTGAACGGCGCCGTACACAGACATATCGTGGGTACACGCTTGCCGACGGGCAGCAGATATATTGGCCGATCAATTGATCGGCCAATATATCTGTCACTGTGTACCCAGCTTAAGGGAATTTAGGTTGTAAGCTGCAAAGAGGGGTAGGTATTGTTATGAATGGGAAATAGGGCCTCATTCAGAAGCGGTCGTAGGATGCAAGCGGTCGTTCTGAAACGGCCGCCTCCATGACGGTCGTTAGGCTGTGGGTTACCACCCACAGCTCTAATGACCGACAAGGGTGATGGTCGCGATGGTCAAGACCATCGTGACCATCGGGGCTTACGACGAGACCCTAAGGTAGGGTCTCATCAACCTTAAGCCCCAGGTGATGTCAGTGTGGTCGCCCCCAAACGGCAAGCGTTCCTACTGGAACGCCTCCGTTTGGCCAGGCACGCCCCCGGCCCGCCCAGAAAACGGGGTGAGCTGTCACTCAACATCGACAGCTCGCCCCGTCTACGACGAGACCCCTAACGACGGATCACCCGTCGTTAGCCGGGTCTCGCGCACGATGGAGCCGGCTCCGTCATGCGCATGCGCTGTGGGGCAACATCGAGTCGGTCGTGAGGCCGACTCTGAATGAGCTCCATAGTCTCTGTACATTGGTGGCGTTATGTAAGTAAATGATAGTTTATATCCTAGTGGTCAGTTTTACTAATATATTACACTCTACTAGGCTTTATCTCATATATATTAGAGTCTTCTAGACCTCGCCAGTTACATTTATTATCTATCAGAAATTTCCACTGGTGTATTAACACTTGCTGAGTGCAGTTATGATGTACCGTATATGACTTCCGTCTAGCAACATTGCATCTTGTAATACTGGTCTTCACAGTTCACCGTAGGCTGGGAATGCGTCTGCCTAGTAACAAAGTGTCCCTGAAAATGATGATTATATACTGTACAAAGCTACGAGCTGTGGAGACGGTGACATCACCCTCAGCAACCAATTTATATTACCTGAACAGCAATGCAGCAGTGGAGGATTGCAGCCAAGCTAAACAGCCTGTTAAAGTAAATGTGGAAGGGTGGCGCGGTGCTGTGATGGATCCCTTCCTTGTACTTGATCCATACAACCAAACTGGCACCCAATGGTAAGGTTCTCCCTCTCCCTCACACCGGAACTCTCGGGTCACAGCTGGAGCTACGTTCGGCTTATTTTAGAATGCAAAGCACCTCTGGTTCTATTACATTGGAGGAGGAGGAGGAGGAGGCACACTATTATTATTACTATCATGTATTTATATGGCGCCACAAGTGTTCCGCAGCAACTTACAAAGTACATAAACAAATAAGTGACCAGCAACATACAGTACAATACAATACAATGCAGGACAAGGACATGGATAATATATATTGCTACATTAGCGACCATAACACCCAAATTAGCAACAGAGCATAAGCAACCAAGTGTTAGGTGCCCAAGTGGGGAGGAAGAAGTAGATGTAAGTAAAGTAAAGAGAAGCACAAGAGGGTAGAGGGCCCTGCTCGTAAGAGCTTACATTCTAAAGGGGGGGACAGACAAACAGGGGTGACACCAATGGCGTAGACAGGCAGGAAGGAGCATGTAGCAGCGGGATAGGATGAGAGCTGGAAGGTTTTGATGAAGTAGTGGGTCTTGAGAGCTCGTTTGAAGAATTGTAGAGAGGTGGAGAGTCTGATTGAGAGAGGGAGAGAGTTCCAAAGGTGGGGAGCAGCACGGGCAAAATCTTGGCGTGCATTTGTTGAACAAAGAGGCCGGATAGTAGATTGAAGGGAGATGAGGTCAGAGATGTAAATGGGAGAGGAATGGATGAGGGCTTTGTAAGAGAGTGTGAGAACCTTGATTTGGGATTTGAATGGGAAGAGGAGCCAGTGGAGGGCTTGTAGAGAGGGGAGGCAGACGTAGAGTGTTTGGAGAGGAAGATGAGCCGAGCAGCAGCATTGAAGGCAGACTGGAGAGGAGAGAGATGGGAGTTGGGGAGGCCAGATAGGAGGAGGTTACAGTAGTCCAATTTGGAGATGACCAGTGAGTGTATGAGGGTTTTAGTAGCATCCTGGGTTAGAAACGGTCTGATCTTGGGATATTTTTGAGATGGAAATGACTGGGCTGCGAGAGGTTTTGGATATGTGGTTTGAAGGAGAGGGAACACTTTGGAGTTAAAGGAGATAGTTGTGCCATAAATTGATAAAGATATAGTGGGAAGTGAACTTATGTGGGAGGGTAGGAAGATGATCAGCTCAGTCTTAGACATATTACGTTTAAGAAATCGCTGGGACATCCAGGAAGAGATAACAGAGAGACAGTTGGAGATACGAGTGAGAAGAGAGGTGGAGAGGTCAGGGAAGGAAAGGTAGATCTGAGTATCATCAGCATAGAATTGATATTGTAGGCCAAAAGAGCTGATGAGTTCACCGAGAGATGAGGTATAGAGGAAGAATAGGAGATGTCTAAGAACAGAACCTTGGGGAACACCTACTGTAAGAGGCTGTTAGGGGGGGAAGAGGAGTTATGAGAGGAGACAGAGAAGGATTGGTCAGAGAGGTCGGAGGACATCCAGGAGAAAGCAGTGAAGGATTTACAGGAGGAGTGGGTGATCCACAGTGTTGAAAGTAGCAGAATGAGTAGAGAGTAGTGGCCCTTGGATTTGGCAGCAAGGAGGTCATTGCTGACAGTTTCAGTGGAGCAGAGAGAATGGAAGCCAGACTGAAAAGGGTCAAGGACGGAGTGGGAGGAAAGAAATGAAGTTATTGAAATATGACTGTTTAGAGAGGTAAAGGGCAGCACTGTAGGTTGAGAGCATACATTTGAAATGGAGAAAATCTGCCCTGATCGTCTCCACTGTCGCTCGACGGTTCTTAAACACTTTTGCAGGTATCTGGTGCATTTGGAATGCCAGGGTTGAGGTTTGGATTTGCGAGGGTGAGTAGTGATCGCCGGAGCAACAGAGTCAAGAGCAGACGTAAAGGAAGGCATTGTATAGGGAAGCAGCTTGTTCAGCGCAGGAGAGAGAGAGGATAGGGGAGAGAAGTGAGTCAAGTAGGGAAGAAAAATAAACAGTGTTGATAGCCTCAATGTTACGCTTAGTGATGGTGGCCTTAGGAGGTAGAGGAGGGGAAGGAGAGAGGGATAGGTTAAAAGAGAGAAGGTGATGGTCAGAGAGGGGGAATGGGGAATTGGAGTAATCAGAAATATCACAACGGTGAGTGAAGACCAGATTAGGCGAATGCCCATTCACGTGGGAGGGTGAGGAGGACCATTGGGAGAGACCAAGTGAAGATGTGATGGCAAGGAGTTTGAAGGCAGAGGATTCTGTGGGGATACCAATTGAATATTGAAGTCACCTAGGATAATGGAGGGAAGGTCTGAGGAGAGAAAGTGGGGGAGCCAGGAACCAAAGTTGTCAAGGAACTTGGAGGGAGGCCCAGGGGCACATTCAATGACAGCTGCTCGAAGGTGTACTGGTTGGAAGAGGCGAATAGCATGAACCTCAAATGTAGGGAATCTAAGGGATGGTTCAGAGTGTAGGAGATGGTAGGAGTAACCTGGGGATAGAGAGACCCCAACACCACCGCCATGGTGACCCCTGGGCCAAGGGGTGTGAGAGAAAGTGAGGCCCCCAGAGGAGAGAGCTGCAGGGGAAGTAGTGTCAGAGGGTGAAATCCACTATATACAACATCTATATTATAACCGGCTATGGCATGTCTGGAGAGCAACATGCACAGTAGGGGACAGTGAGAAGGGAGTCGGGTATACTAACGCCTGTGTCGAAGCTGGATTAGTGGCTGAGACGGAATCAGCGTAGAAATTGGCGTGCGTGACGCCATCTTGCGAATGGCAGCTAGACTCCATTTTGAAACAAGAATCTGCAAGACGCCATTTTGCGACCAGCGCCATTTTAAGTTACAACTCACGAGCTAAGTACAGATGGCAATGTTTTTGATAATCTACCAAAAAAAACTAGAAAAACAGCCCCTGAGAAAAGTAAATAGAATAGACAATGCACCAGAATACTGTGAGTGTTTTACGTACAAATTGGGAATCCCTGTATGTAGGCAAGTATAGTTGTGGCAATTGTAATATAACCCAGGCATTGATCTACACAATTGAATTTGTCTGAATCCTAAACAGGTTTTAGTCCCACACCCAGACAGAATGGCCCCCGCTTCACAGCTGGGGGTAACACATTTGCATTACAGTTTGAAACTGTAAATAATGAATGAGATATGTGTGTGTGTATATATATATATATATATATATATATATATGTGTATGGAATCTCATGCATGAACACCGCACATTACGCAGTTAAGCTGCTAACATGGCGCTCAGTAGCGAATGCACAATAGCCTGCATGTGAACGCTGTTTATTAGCTGCATGCGTGCACATCTGCCCCAAATCAGATAAACCTAACTAGCGTCTTTACATCAAACCCCACATACTCACACATTACATATTCACATACAAGGTTCCATAAGCTTTAAGGTATAAGATTCAAGTATGCACATTTACTATAATTGCTATGAAATAAAGATTATTTTGTAACTAAGGTTTTATACGTGATAAGTAAGCCATGTTTGGTATTGTACTGATGCGTACTCTCTCAACAGTATTCCGGTAAGATCGCTGTAGAGATCGCAACAGGCATTCTCAACTTATGGACCGCAGAGACTTCAAGCAACAAATTGTACATTATATGATCAACTGATAGGATTTGCATGAGGCGGGAAACCAGAGATCACCAGTTGTTAGAGGCTGGACTGTGTCTATTTGAACCAACCTGTTAGATGCCTTGTAACATATGCCCTCTCCTTTAGGACCAATGGTACTAGCAACAAACTTCTCTATAGTGTGGTCTATTTCTGGGGAGTATAAATATGTGTGCTCTGACCCTGGGTTTCGAGTCTTCGTGCTGAATGTTGATTGACGAGGGGTTTCTTGCTGATGCCTACATCTGGTCCAGAGCGCTGCGTATGTATAACTGTACTTGGGTCTGTATAATTCCTTTGCGCTAAATTGTACACAGATCATAGCGTGTAACTGACTGTACTTTTACTTGAATAATACTTTGTGCTTTGGAACCACAGGTTCTAGGTCTGGAGTCTTGATTTACTGTATAACTGCGTATGCAAAATAGCGTCATCCTTAGAGGTTTATAGGCAGGATATCAGAAGGTATAGGCAGGGGTGTATAGAGGTTAGAATCCAGAATCCTTACCTGTGCTGCAGGGCCCATCCGATTTGTCTGTGAGCGACATAGTTCACAGACATATGCGCTGTACACACCCGGCTATACACTATAGATATACTGTATTCCATTGAACGGGCGATAGATCTATCAGTGTGTACCCAGCTTTACAGTGTTACCCTCCCCAATTGTCTGTCCAGCCACGGACCACAGAGTGAAGCAGAGAGAGGCCTTTCCACCCGGCAGCCAATATACTTGTTTATTTCAAATTAAATTAATATAATTAAAATGATAAGTTGTTTACGAATGTTTTGATAAATATTTCACATGTATGGACTATTGTGTTTGGGGGCTCTGCACTTGTACGAATTGAGGTACCTGCTCATATATGAATTTGCGGTAGTGTTGAGGCACTTGTGCCTCATGCCTCAGTGTTGTGACTAGCGCCTATTGCATTGATAGATTTTTTTATTTTGGTTCCTCCCATGAAATGTCTCCACCACCTTCACCTGTGACAATTTAGACCCAATTTAAAAGGATATGCCAGTGTTACACAAAGGATGGTGTCAATGATGACAAAGAGAGGTCTGGATAAAATAAGGTCACACAGTGTATCTCCTAGGGGCAAATTTATGAAGGATCAGGTTATTCCACCCAATACTTATAATTTCTTATCGCGTCAATAAGAAATAACGTACCGCTGGCATGTTGGACGCCAACAAGGGGGGGACTCCCCGCACTCGGAGTGACAGAGGGGGGCCGGGTTACAGCAGGGTAGCAGCAGCCAAGTAGAAACAGCATCAGCGGCATTTAAAATATGGCACCAGCCGTGAGCCAATCAGAGCTCGCGGAATGGCAGCCAATCAAGCTGTTATTGTCTCGCGGCTGGCACTCTATTCGACATTCCGCCCGAGCTGTTTCTACTTGGCTGCCAGGTGCAATCCGTACCGCGGCCACCCCGCCCCCCTCTCTTGTAGCCCGGTGACTGTAGCCGGGCCGAAGAAGCTGCCTGTCTATAGTCTGCGGGTTTAGCCAGTGGGACAGGAAGCCAGTAAGCACTGGCTCCATAATTGCCTACCTTTGGCTTCCCCTCCCCGGGAGAAGCCTTGGTAGGAGAAGCAGGTGGCCTGCGACGGGGGTGGGGCCTGACAGTTTGCATAATAAAGCCCCACCCCCTACACAGGGACCCACGGAAATTCTCTCCATTCTGCCGACTTCACTAAGGGTGCGGGGGGTTACCGGAAAAATCGGGAGCCTACCGCGAAAACCGGGAGTGTAGACTGGCTCATACTTGCACATTTTGATTTTTTTTTTATATAGGCCTGGAGCGCACTCCATGTGCTCTGGAGCGCACTCCATGTTTTCTTGTTTTGTATGCTTTGGTGGGTGGATATAAATACATGGGCCGTGTAGGGTGTGTGAGTGTTTGTCGTCCTGATGTATGTACTTGCATAGGAGTTATTATGGATCGGAAGTCTTGAGAAAGGTCCATTACTTTGACAGAAAAGTGGATGCTACAGTACGCTGCGACCTAATATGGTCCTTTGGTAAAATAAAATTCTAATGCATTAAATAACAAGTCTGGTCACAGCCAGTGATTCACCTCAATTCCAGATGGCAGCCCTGATTGCAGGGGCGGGGTAGCGCCAACAGGGATCTCCGGTATTTGCCGCAGTCCCTGTACATACATTTAGGGGATATGTAATCTTTGCGGTTACACCCCGAGTCCGGCATCATCAGCAGCCAATTAGCAAGTATAATCAGTATGTCTTTGGAGTGTGTGGGAGGAAACACGAGGAGGACATACAAACTCCACACAGATAGTCATCCCCTTGGTTGTAATCAAACCCATGTCCCCAAGTGCTGTCAGACAGCAATGCTAACCACTATACCACCATGTAGCCAAAAAACTGATGAACCAAAGCTGTGCTGCCATGGTGTGGAAATATTCTGGGCCCAGGGGTCCCCCAACCTGCCCGTCATGTTAGAATGTAATGCCCACTCTGTTATCCTCCTGCTGTCGGTTTCACCATCTAGCTTTTCATTGGCAAATACATCTTGAATGCCTGCGGGCATACTGTACATTCCTGGGATGCAGTCAGGAAGCCGACGGTCGCAATGTCGACTGCCGGCTTCCTCACTGTCAAATCCCGGCATGGTACTAATGAAAGGCGTCGAAATCCCGACGCCTGTCAGACCTACGCAGGGAGCCCGACGCTCGGCATGCTGAATGAAGGTAAGTCAGGTGCCAGGCGCGGACAGAGACACTGATACTTATCAGAAAATGCATGTAGCCATAGGGATCATTGTGCCTTATACCCAGTACAGGGAAATGATACTAATAATCCCATTTGAATGTATATATCTATTTTTTTTTTTTATAGAACAGCTTCATAATGGGGGTAAGGTGCCATCAGGGAGATTGTTAGACTCTTCAGGGAGACAGGGAGATTGTTGCTATTTCATGGAGTCTCCCTGACAATCAGGGAGAGTTGGCAAATATAACTTACGCTTGGATGAATGATGAAGTGAACAGAGATAAAGCACAAACCAACCAGCTCCTAACTGTCATTTTTCAAACACAGCTTGTGACATGGCAGTGAGGAGCTGATTGGCTGGTACTTTATTGCCGTTCACTTTATCCCCATCCAAGGCTTAGTAAATAGACCGCTAACCATGTTAAATGGCACAATCTACTTTGGGAAACGTATATGAGATCTCGTGCCCTCGTGCGGGATGAGCCGTCTCACGCCAACATTAAACAACTATTACCGGTATTAGAGAGAGCTTATACAGTAATACCAGAGCAATAACAGTCAAGCACCTAAAACTGTACAGTGCTGAGGACTTCTTCCCGACAAAGGCTGCTGCCGTCTGATACAAGGATGTGGCTTTAACACAACATATCCAGGAATCAAGAGATGAAAAGGCCGGATTATCCTGCCCCTCCGGCTGGAGCGAGGACAATCCATTGTTCAGTCTTTTTGCTCCTGCTATGACTTAGTACATTTGCTGTATGCTTCCGTGCACAAATCACTAATACTGCCTGCAGCTCTGACTCATGATTTCAGTAAAAAATATCTGTCTTCCTAAGCATAAGGCCGTCTCATGTGATATTTTATTACATTATTTGAAAAAAATAAAATAAAAATAAAACATTGCACCTGACTACTAAAGCGTACCTGTCACATATTGCAGCCGTACAGCGTCCGTGTCTGTGACTGTTGTCTTTTGCCGGTACTGCTTCTGCGACTATGGCCCGTATTCAATTAGAAGCAAAAAAGCCGCGAAAAAGTATCGCTGATAGCCACTTTTCGCCAAGCAGAACCATAACTCCGTATTCAATTCCATCCGCTTTCCGTGTACGCGAAAACGCAATGCGATGCAATATGCAAAAAAAAATTGCCTCTGAATAGGTGGAGAAAAAAAGTGGAAAATCGCTATTTTGAGGTGCAAAGGTGGGGAAACCACTCAGCACCCTTGGGAAAGCTCCCCAAAGGATAACTACGTTAAAAAAAAAAAAAAAAGTGAGAAACACCCCAAAAAAGCACTTTGAAAAAGAGGGTGAAAAAGTGCAAAGTGGGGGTATAAACATAAAAAGTAGCGAAATAGACTTTTGGGGGGTCTGCAAGTATGCGGGAGTTGTTTTTTTCAATGCAGGTGCGTTTTTTACGTTTCTTATAACTTCACTTTAGCAACTTTTAAATATGCTTGCACCCATTTTCATGTACCCCAAATTAGACAGGAATACTTATTTTCTCAAAAAAATACTGCTTTATACCATTCTTCACCACTTGTGCAAAGACGCTAATTAGAGGCATTTGTGCGAACTTTAGTACCCCAAACTATTTTAGTAGTGCTAATCGGGGACTACTTTATTGATCCCCAATGTTTCTGCATCTTTTTGGGGTGTTCAGGCTGATTTCCCCGATTCTGACACCACTTTCCGCCTTGTCTGACATGGCGTGTCGTTTTTGCGTCTTTTGGAATTGAATAGGGCAAATAGCGGGGACGCGCATGATTAGTTTCCGGGGCCAAAAGATGCGATGTAGGCGAAAAGTCCGGCAGGCGAAACTTTATTGCGGGTGCGAAACTAATTGAATACGGCCCTATATCCAAATGCCACTACAAGCCCTTCCCTGGTGCACAACATACTTGGTTTCGTTCTGGCTATCCCCTCCGCTTCTCATTCACCTCTGAATGAGCCCCTTAGTGTGTGCTCAACCCAAATGCAGCCTTTCCGTTCACTAAGAAGCAGTGACATCACTGAGGAACGCCAATGTTTGCAGAATTCAGAGATTTGTTTTGTTTTGGGCTTGAGTACGCGCCAAGTGCGATTACAGACGGCGGTCGCAGTGAGGATCTGCCTGCAGAGTGATTGACAGTCAGTGTTTGTGAGAGGTAATGGGGGGGTGGTGAGTAAAATGAAGGCGTGTCGCAACCGTTTCCGGGACGTGTCTCTGCCTGCGAATGCACCTTCATATGATACGCAGTCAAAATGTCTCCGGTGGCTTACAGATATTCTGAGCGACCATAGGGTAAGCTTGGATCTGAATCAGGCTAAAAATTAGGAATTTTATCTCAGTACTCAAAATGACGGTCCTTACGCTGGGACAACAAATGATAATGTGGCATAAGAAATATGTCATTTGTGCCTTGTGTTGCATTCTTTTCACTTAGACATTCAATGAAACCTCCAAAGTAAACAGGGGTGA
Source organism: Taudactylus pleione (assembly GCA_031769625.1). Lineage (NCBI taxonomy): Eukaryota > Metazoa > Chordata > Amphibia > Anura > Myobatrachidae > Taudactylus > Taudactylus pleione. The sequence goes on from JAUIMM010000391.1 coordinate 10,022,405, forward strand.
CCCATCTTTTGTAAACAAATGTATATTTAATTCTGCAAATCACATAAAAATATACCTTCCATAATCCTGTTCTGGCCATGCCCCTCCACAATGAGGAAAGGTTGTGCCACGTAGTAAGTGCGTTCGCGTCATGTTGTAGCACACTTGCCAACTTTAAGAAGATGCAGCAGATTGGGGGTCCACTACAGGCACTGTGCTAGTTTCTGGCGCTACGTAGTTGGTGACTACAGGCACTGTGCTAGTTTCTGGCGCTACGTAGTTGGTGACTACAGGCACTGAGCTAGTTTCTGGCGCTACGTAGTTGGTGACTACAGGCACTGTGCTAGCTTCTGGCTCTGGGTAGTTGGTGACTACAGGCACTGTGCTAGTTCCTGGCTCTGGGTAGTTGGGGACTACAGGCACTGTGCTAGTTTCTGGCTCTGGGTAGTTGGGGACTACAGTCACTGTGCTAGTTTCTGGCTCTGGGTAGTTGGGGACTACAGGCACTGTGCTAGTTCCTGGCTCTGGGTATTTGGGGACTACAGGCACTGAGCTAGTTTCTGGCTCTGGGTAGTTGGGGACTACAGGCACTGTGCTAGTTTCTGGTTCTGGGTAGTTGGGGACTACAGGCACTGTGCTAGTTTCTGGCTCTGGGTAGTTGGGGACTACAGGCACTGTGCTAGTTTCTGGCTCTGGGTAGTTGGGTCTACAGGCACTGTGCTAGTTTCTGGCTCTGGGTAGTTGGGGACTACAGGCACTGTGCTAGTTTCTGGCTCTGGGTAGTTGGGGACTACAGGCACTGTGCTAGTTTCTGGCTCTGGGTAGTTGGGGACTACAGGCACTGTGCTAGTTTCTGGCTCTGGGTAGTTGGTGACTACAGGCACTGTGCTAGCTTCTGGCTCTGGGTAGTTGGTGACTACAGGCACTGTGCTAGTTCCTGGCTCTGGGTAGTTGGTGACTACAGGCACTGTGCTAGTTCCTGGCTCTGGGTAGTTGGTGACTACAGGCTAGTTCCTGGCTCTAGGTAGTTGGGGATTACAGGCACTGTGCTAGTTTCTGGCTCTGGGTAGTTGGGGACTACAGGCACTGTGCTAGTTTCTGGCTCTGGGTAGTTGGGGACTACAGGCACTGTGCTAGTTCCTGGCTCTGGGTAGTTGGGGACTACAGGCACTGTGCTAGTTTCTGGCTCTGGGTAGTTGGGGACTACAGGCACTGTGCTAGTTTCTGGCTCTGGGTAGTTGGGGACTACAGGCACTGTGCTAGTTTCTGGCTCTGGGTACTTGGTGATTACAGGCACTGCTAGTTTCTGGCTCTGGGTAGTTGGTGACTACAGGCACTGTGCTAGTTTCTGGCTCTGGGTAGTTGGGGACTACAGGCACTGTGCTAGTTTCTGGCTCTGGGTAGTTGGGGACTACAGGCACTGTGCTAGTTTCTGGCTCTGGGTAGTTGGGGACTACAGGCACTGTGCTAGTTTCTGGTTCTGGGTAGTTGGGGACTACAGGTACTGTGCTAGTTTCTGGCTATGGGTAGTTGGGGACTACAGGCACTGTGCTAGTTTCTGGCTCTGGGTAGTTGGGGACTACAGGCACTGTGCTAGTTTCTGGCTCTGGGTAGTTGGTGACTACAGGCACTGTGCTAGTTTCTGGCTCTGGGTATTTGGGGACTACAGGCACTGTGCTAGTTTCTGGCTCTGGGTATTTGGGGACTACAGGCACTGTGCTAGTTTCTGGCTCTGGGTAGTTGGTGACTACAGGCACTGTGCTAGATCTGGGTAATTGGGGACTACAGGTACTGCACTAGTTCATGGCTCTGGGCAGTTGATGATTACATGCACTGTGCTAGTTCCTTGATCTGGGTGGTTGGTGACGACAGGCACTGTGCAAGTTATTTGATCTGGGTGGTTGGTGACTACAGGCACTGTGTTAGTTCCTTGATCTGGGTGGTTGGCATCTACAGGCACTGTTGTAGTTACTGAATCTGGGCAGTTGTTGATTACAGGCACTGTGCTAGTTCCTTCATCTGTGTTGTTGGAGACGACAGGCACTGTGCTAGATCTTTGATCTAGATGGTTGGTGACTACAGGCGCTGTTAGTTCATTGATCTGAGTTGTTGCTGCTCTAGTTACTGAATCTGGGCAGTTGATTACAGGTACTGTGCTAGTTCTGGGTAATGGAGGACTACAGGTACTGCGCTAGTTTATGGCTCTGTGCAGTTGATTACAGGCACTATGCTAGTTCCTGGCTCTGAGCAGTTGATGTTTACAGGCACTGTGCTTGTACCTTGAGCTAGGTGGTTGGTGACTACAGGCACTGTGCTAGTTCCTTGATCTGGGTGGTTGGCGACTACAGGCACTGTGTTAGTTCCTTGATCTGGGTGGTTGGCATCTACAGGCACTGTTGTAGTTACTGAATCTGGGCAGTTGTTGATTACAGGCACTGTGCTAGTTCCTTGATCTGTGTTGTTGGAGACGACAGGCACTGTGCTAGTTCCTTGATCTGGGTGGTTGGCGACTACAGACACTATTCTAGTTACTGAATTTGGGCAGGTGATGATTACAGACACTGTACTAATTCCTGACTCTAGGCAGTTGTTGAGTTCAGGCACTGTGCTAGTCCTGGGTAATTGGTGATTTTAGGTACTGGAATAGTTCATGGCACTGGGCAATTGATTGCAGGCACTGTGCTAGTTCCTGGATGAGCAGTTAATGATTACAGGCACTGTGCTAGTTCCTGGCTCTGAGCAGTTTATTACAGGCACTGTGCTGGTTCCTGGCCAAGCAGTTAATGATTGCAGGCACTGTGCTAGTTCCTGGCTGAGCAGTTGATTACAGGTACGGTGCTAGTTCCTGGCTGAGCAGTTGATTACAGGCACTGTGCTAGTTCCTGGCTCTGAGCAGTTGATGATTGCAGGCACTGTGCTAGTTCCTGGCTGAGCAGTTAATGATTGCGGGCACTGTGCTAGTTCCTGGCTGAGCAGTTGATGATTACAGGCACTGTGCTAGTTCCTTGATCTGGGAGGTTGGTGACTACAAGCACTGTTCTAGTTACTGAATATGGGCAGTTGATGCTAGTTCTGGGTAGGTGGTGATTGTTAGGATGGTGCCAATTCCTAGCTTTAGGCAGTTGCTTACAGGCACTGTGCTAGTTCCTGGCTATGGGTAGTTGGTAAGAACAGGCACTGTGCTAGTTCCTGGCTTTGGGCAGTTGATTAGAGACACTGGGATGTTTTCTGGGTATTTGAAAGTTACTAGCACTGTGCTAGTTCTTGGCTATGGGTAGTTGGTGATCGCTGACACTGTGCTGGCTATTTGGAAAGTACAGACACTGTGGCAGTTCCAGGGCTCTGGGTATATGGTGATAACAGGTGCCATACTAGTATTTTCCTGCAGATAATCAAACTTCTGTATTATTTTAATCTGAACAGATATTTCCATCCTTCTGATGATTTTGCAAACTATTTAACTTTGCCAGAGACAGTTCTGACAAACGCTGTCCTCAAGATTCCCTGACAGGCGTATTAGCATATTATTCTGGATATGCGACCAGCCCCTCTCAGTAACTTCTGACAGAACAGGAGCTTCATATTAGGCTTCAAGCTTGCAGAGGCAATGCACTCCGCTTTAATGATCTCTAACCATTTTCTATTCCCTTTGTATGTGTCACTGTCAAATATGTATATTAAGGAGTGAATCCCATAGATATGCGAGGCGTAGAACTTGGCCTAGTTCCAGCGATGGTGCCTGGGCATCTTAAAACAGCTTCCAACGTTTCACCTTGCTTTATCTTTCCCATTGTTCTTTGAGGTCTTTTGTTAATCGTAATGAGGAATGATGACTCTCTCACTATACATCTGTGATTTGGGCATATTTAAGTGCTGGCTTTACATTTGTACGCAGTTTCTAAACTATATTCAGAACTATCAGTCCCTGCCTAGACCTTCAGAATAACACTTTGAAGGGAGCTGTCTACTACAAATGCTGCATTAATCACACTTTGCTTTACACTTTCAGATATAGGGCAATGTCCTCCAATAACTACATTAAGCACATTCCAAGACTCACTTCACTCTGTTTATTGATTCTGAAGCCATGTGTGCAGGACCTTTCATTCCTTTCCAAGATGTTTAAATCTTGCACGTAACCAAAGAGGACCTGTCTGAGAGGTAGAGGGTGCTCTGTAAACGGCCATTAAACTCTCAGGACTGCCGTAATGTGAAAGGACATCTATTCCCATGTTTAACTTTTAGTTAGACCAGTGATTCTCAAACTCGGTCCCCAGGAATCCACACAGGTCACGTTTTCCAGGTCACCCAGCAGGAGCACAGGTGTAGTCATTACTCACTGACACATTTTAAAAGATCCACAGGTGGAGCTAATTATTTCACTTGTGATTCTGTGAGGAGACCTGGAAAACATGCACTGTTTGGGGTCCCGAGGACAGAGTTTCCGAACCTGTGAGTTAGACCATTCAATTATAATGGCAGTTTAGCAGTTCTCTATTAGACGGGAGTCCGAATTGGAAATCTCCCATGAATCCAGCTGGGGCCTGCCTTGCAGGAGTGAGGCCCCGGTGACATCACAAGACTGACCTTTAAAAGATGTGGAAACAGCTAAATGCTTTTGCATTCAACACTGAGTACTGTGCTCGCAAGGTGGGGGAGGGGTCAGGAACGTACGTCATGCCCACTGCCAGCACGGACACAGCCGCCGTCTTTATAAATGACATTTATCACGCAGCATAGACGCAGAGCAAAATAAAAGTTCATTTTCCCAACTGCGCAACTCCAATGCTTTGCTTTCCAGTTACAGATGGGAGAAATAATTTGGCTGTATAAGTTTTGTATAGAGGTTTCCTGCGGCATTTCCATAGGAGCCTCAGATATCGGCCACAGCGCTTATACTAACTGGTCAGAGGCCGACCACATGCTCCCATTCGCCTCCTCACGCCATGACACTTCCCCTGCGCGGTCACAGCCTCCCACATCATGTGCAAAGCAATATCCTGAAATAATCTGTGCGGCTGTAATCATTCCTATTCTCTGATGCCTGCAAAACGGAGGACAACCAGGGGGATGTGGTATATTTTTATTGACATGATAATCCAACATAGTCGTATTGTCAACATTGACAATTATGAAATGTCGACCTGATTAGAATGTCAACAAAACGTCCCTGGTGGTCTAGTGGTGAGTTACCTGGTGCGGCGGTGACATCAGGATGACTTGCTGAGGGATCCTGCATTGCTTCCGGCAGTATGACTACCCCTAACCCTCCGCTGCCGGCCCACGCAGAGTGTGAGGATTTCAAATGCCGACAAGTTCAATGTTGACATAGCTATCAACATAACAACTACATTCCCCATACAGGATGTGCAGAGTTGAACTTTAAATATTGCAAGGTGTTCTAGCTTAAACTCATTCTGTTAAACTTGGACTATATATCATAACCCTTTAAATATATAGATTTATATTGAGAATAATTTGTTCTTCTAGGGCCTACTTATCCCCCTGGGCTGAGTACTTCCCTCTCCTCCCAAGTTAAGATAATCTTCCTTAGCTGCAATCCCTGTGATTAGATGGGGGTATTATTGTGTTTTAACCATGTATTTTTGGTCCATTGTGCAAGTGTTAAATGTTTACAGATGGTGTTATGGACATTTGTCTGTGGGCATTGCTAGTGCTTGTGTCACCCAAATCAGGAAAACAAGGACACTGGCGAGGTGTAGGGGTGAGCAATTTGCAGGGTGGCGTAAACCTGGTATTTTTGAGTCGTGCACCCCAATTATAAAAGAGGGCACATTTCACCTACTTTTACCCTAGCTGCCAGGAAGCACCAGAAACGCCAAGGCCAAACTACGGGCAATATCAGCCGGCTGTCCCAGTGCCGATACCTTCCACCTCAACCCGCCCCCTTTTCCCCTAAAATGAGTTCTTTGAGCAATGTGTACAGCTATTCGCGATGAACCTTCTTTGGATGCATCTAGATTGTTGAGGAGACTGTCTATTCATGGTTTAATTTTTATCATACCCTTGAATAAATAAATTAAAAAAGAGAAATCACCTTTCTAAAAAAACAACCATGAGGCTATTTAAGCTTTAGGCCATTTTTGGAATCACCCATGTACACCATTTACTTATGGTCAATTTTGTGCCAATCATAACCTTTACGATATTTCAGCAGCGGTTTACGAGCCCGATTCATAGTTGTACGCAAATAGCCGAGCCGCTACGTCTTTAAAACACAGTGGCTGTGCTGAAATATGCAAATGGCGCAAAAGGAGTCTTGCGTAATAAGACGCCTACTGCCGGCATTTGCAATCCGCTGCTAGGTCCGAGAACGCAACATTGGGACTTCGTGAACATTGGAGATCTAAGTAACCCTCAGGTTAAGGCCCCCATACATCAGCAGCAAATTGTCGCAATTCCCCCGCTCCCCTGATACCGGTAACATGTTTCATTTCCCTGATTTGCCAATCACAGCCAAAATACGGTCGTGCTCAGCAAAGCGGGCACTTTTAATATGATGAATTTCACAGATTCAACCAGGGTTCGGATGATGATCATTTGCTGGCTAATCGCCTTTTCCGACCAGCATGTCGTCAATTCCAATCAGATCAGGGGAAACGGGCGCCTGTTGTATGGGGCCCTTTACTGAGGTTGCCCGGTGAACTCACGTTGACGGGGGCCAGTGAATCCGTGCGTGAAACCGCAGCCACTTCGGCATGCTCCCATTTTCTTTAACGCTGCCCATCGCCACCTTCAAACGCCAGCAGCACGTCAATCACGCTGCAGCCTTTGGGGGTACTGCGTGCGACATCACAGAAACTGGAGCCCATTGACAGATCAGAAAAAAAAAAAATCGTCCAACCACAAAAATCTCGTTCCAACGTACAACTATGAATCAGCCCCTACGAGCGTTGCTCTCCTTTTGGAAGTGAAGTTTCCCACAAACAAATCATTAAACAAAATAAGAACGTTAAACTTTTGCATTTGCACATAAGCATACCATACGGAGCCTACTTTAGCTGTAGGGAACCGTGGGTTAAGCGAGTCCTCCGTCTGAATAACTGTAGGGCAGTGAATAGGCTGTAAGCATATTGCTGGTTATCATACAGCATATTTTATTCACTCCATTCCTCGCTACCTCTGAAATTATCCAAATGAGTCACCAATAAACAAACCACATCCTCAACGTCGTGATTTCTGTTACAGATTTTTTTTCTTTTCTTTGCTTAAAGAGACATAGGCCTGATTCGGAGATGGACGCAATGTCGGATACGCCCATAAGCCCCACTGCCCGTGCACTGCGATTACGCAGGCACAGAGGAATCCATCGCAAAGTGCGTGACAGGCTGCAAGCGTTTGAGGGGGGGTGGTCAGAAAAATGCACAAGAGCGCCTGACTGCCTCAACGCCGTTTCATAAGCGTGCATAAATGATCCCTTTGCGAACGCCTACGCAGCTCTGCGTGCCGAGGCTGCGGCTGGTCAGACCTGCTGCAAAGGAAAGATGGCCGCTCGATGTTCGTTGTTGTCAGATATTTACGCGGGTAAGCGACATCGTATGCATGCGAGGAGACGGCAGCGGGCGTCTTTGTGCCGGCCGTGCTTCGGCAGGCATTCGCGTATTTTCGCAGATGTGAGAAATTGCAGCTGCGATGGCATTACTAGTATTAGTTTTTCCTGTCAGGGATTTGGAAGCGCTGTCTCTGCAGCTCGGCTGGGTCTCTACAGGAACCTTGCACCGCCCGTTAGCTCCCCCCCCAGGGATCCCTTGTGATCTAGTCACACAAGGGAGTCTGCTCACATTATCCGCCTGTCACTTTGTGAAGAATGCATGATGCAGGGAGTGTGACAGAAACAATATATATTACCCGTAGCATAATACAGAGTGACAAGCCGAGGAACAGGAGGAAAAACCAACTTCAGCTCGGAAAGACGTTCATTCTGTAATAACGCATCGCTGTAAACGCCTTCACTGTAATATTATATTCTATGTAAATTCCCCTTTAAAAATGAACTTTCCAGCCAACGACCGTGAAAGTGGCCATCAATGTATTAGGAGAGAGCGCCAACGCTGATGATCTGTGGTGGAGACAGGCTAGAGAGACAGATCAGGACTATACTTAGGAGAGGGTAACACAGCTTCCGTAAAATGTTACACAAAGCAACGACCGGCCTTCATGTAAGCCAATCATACAGCGCGTCATTTCTTGCAGGAAACAGAAGGGAGCTACAAAATGGCCTCCATTTCATTCAGCGGAGTGACAGGAACGTGTCAAGTCTCGGGACGCAGGGATACAAACACAACGCGGTTGCTATAGAGCGACAACTGCAAAACGCTGCGGTCGGCTGCTTTGCGGCAAGGACGTGGTGCGGTTACTGACCAGCCAGTCCTGCACGGGGGGGGTAGGAAAACCCTGTAGGGCGACCTGGACTTAAAAAGTATTTATACTATTATAGTGTACTCGCCGTCTACAGTCCATCATTTTGTGGTTTAAGGCTTAACCATTAGTCACGAAAGAAAGCAGCCAATCAAAAATACTCCTCCAGTGACATCACTGAGTGTGCAAAATGGCTGCTTCCACCATTACCTCAGTAAGGGTACATATTTTACAGGTGACAGGTGTACCACAGACAGATCATGCTACTCAAACCTCCGCCCTACTCACATACATGTTATTCTACCGTATGGCCATAGCGAGAGCTGTACACAAACGTGACGGTGCTTTAATAATCCCCAGACGTACGCCCATAGCATTATTACACGGCACAATGTATGGTAAGGTGTACTGACAGAAACCAGCGCTGAGGTAATGTAGCAGCACTCATGTTTATTCCAGAACTTTGTGCAGGGAGGGGGGGGGGGGGGGGGGGGGTATGGGGGAAAAGGCCCTTGTATCAGCCGCTGACGGGAGACGTGATCCACGGTGACAGTGACGATTCTCAGACCACCCTACCTCAGGAGGAAGCAGAGTCTGGGTGTGGGGGGGGTGTCAGATAGAGACTGCAGGAACATACAGACAAGTGCCCATCACCGGGTGTGCAAATCAGGCAGGGGGGGGAAAGGATGCGTGCGATGGCCAATAGCCTATGCCACCGAATGTTTACAAAACATGATTACGTAGTAAAATTATCTCCACAGAAGTATATCTAAGACACACGTATTAGTGTACAAGCCCATAGGTGCAATTGGTCCCTTTTTTCCTCTTTTTTTACACTTTTGCTTTCAAACGGTCAGGTACGGAGAGATGAACACCAGCGCCTACAGCCACAGCGGCGACACACGTGTGGGGACGTACCTACAGGCAGCGGTCAGTGCGTGTGCTGGTTATGTAGACCAGGGATTACAGGGGTGGGGGGGATATTGCTGTAGTTGGGGGGCTGTGAGTCATGTCAAAGTGATTGGAGTGGGAGAGAGAGGGTGAGGGGTGTGTGGGGGGGGGGGTCTCTGTACATCAAGCCAGTCCCATCTCTTCTAGAACGCTGCGCGGTGACTCATCCTCCTGCAGAGAGAGAGAGAGAGCGAGGTGGTCAGACATTAGAGAGACGCACACTGCGGCACTGCCCCCCTATTTCTTATTATCCCTCTCCCCCCCCCCTTATTCAGATTCCCCTCACAGCCCGGTGTACTTCACCCTTCACCGACTCCTAATAGACTGGTAAGTGACCCCCTCACCTTAGTGCATGACGCCGGTGATAGTCTATTCTGTATGCACGCGCGGTAGGACGTCATCTCTGTGACTAAAACGTAATAGGCTAATTTACCCCATGGGGCATCTGTATTATGTGCTCTGCTGTATCTCAGCTCCGGGCTTCCAAAATACCTCCCTTTAAAAAGGTATTTACTAAATCATCCCATCACCTCTAACTCTGGGACCCCCCCCCCCCCCCTCCTTTATCTTCAAATCACTAATCACCCTCCAGACCCAGTCTCCACTCCGCTGCAAATTCGCCCTGATCGCTTTTTTTTATCACGAAAGAAAAAAAAAGAAAAATAAATGTTGGCACCTATTACCCAAATCCTTGCCGTCAGCCAACACCCCCTCCTGACTCTCTCACACACACACCTGCTTCATTTCAAGCCACCTGCAACCAACAATCAGCTTTTACAGCCTAATTCCTCTCCCTCTCCCTCTGTGCCCCCTAATCATTAATAACTTCTCACTTCTCCATCCATCGTTGGCGGCCACTTATCACTGCCTATACATCTCCATTATTGCCCTAATTTGCCATCACGCTGCTGTACACCCCCCTCCCTCCCCCTCAGGTTTGTCGGATCATTACTGCTGTACGCTGCTTTCGCATGCGACACCCATTCATCATCTTATTCAGCCACTTTCTCCATATCGCGGAGCCCTTTTGCCTTCAGCGGCACGCGCCCGATTCCACCGCACACGTAGCCCCCCCCCCCCGGTGCTGATGCATCGCCCCCACATCCTCCAAATCCACCCCCCTTTACTAGCACAGGTCGTAATCTCCCCAACACACACTCTTTATCTCCCTCCCTCCCACTATCTCCAGTGTGGAAATTTCTTGCTATTAAAGTGAGTGGGTGGGAGTCAGTGAGCTGTGACAGGACCAGAGATGTATGATTCATCCACTGCAGAGAAAGGGTGGGGGGGGGGGGGGGTGAGGATTGGAGAGAGAGGGGGGGGGGAATGAGAGCCAGGAAGACACAAAAGGAAAAACTAAAAACAGCTGAGAGCGAGACAAATGGAGACAAGGAACGTGCACACAGAGGGGGGGTGTGCGGGGGGAGGCACGAGGGCTGCGGTACCTCCTGTAACATGTCTGATTGCTCTATCGCCTTCAGGACGCTCTTCTTCGAGGTGTCCTGGATTTCGCCTCCCATCAGGAACTCGTCAAGGATGAAATACGCCTTCTCAAAGTTAAATATTATGTCCAGCTCGCACACCTGTACAAAGAGAAGGGAGGGGGGGGGGAGGAGGGGGGCAGGTAAAGGACTTTATTAATATTCGTAATGAATTAAGATTCCACATGAGGCAAGGGGGACAGAGGACATCTCTACGGAGACTGCTGGCGAGGTGCGACAAGTTATCGAGCCTGTAAGATGGTGGGGGCCGTTCTAGGGAAGGTCTGACCGAAAAAAAAGAGACACAGGGCGAGATGTACTAAGCCTTGGAAAGTGGAGATAAAGTACCAGCCAACAGCTCCTGTCAGTTTACAGGCGGTGTTTGGAGAAAAAAAAAAAAAAAAGACACTTAGGAGCTGATTGGTTGGTACTTTATCACTCGCCAAGGCTTAGCACACCTCGCAGGCAGGTAAGCCGAAACAGATGGAACGGTGCAAGTTAGTGGGACAAAGACAGACAGCGGAGGAAGACGGAACACAGGCAGATTGCACACACGGAGAAGTCTACGGAGCAAAGGGAGTGATCGGGGGGGATGACCAAAGCCACCGTATGCTTCTGACAATAAGAGAATCACACACACACATACAGAGACTACACGAGCAGCTGCTGGGCGACTAGAGCTACAGACAGATGAATGAATCAGAGAAGCAATATGCTCCGATAGATGGGGAGACAACGCTGCAGGCAGAGGAGCAAGCCAGACACACCACGAAGGCACGCGTCAGCTAAACTTCAGGCAGGCAGCAAAGGGGGGCTTCTGTGAGTGAGCAAAACGCAGATGAAAGCTGAAAGTACAAGCCGGCAGCAGATAACAGGGCGAGCGGAGATACAGGCAGGGGGGTGAGTCAGACATGGAAGACAGTCAGACGAAATCAAGGGCGAGTGAAGCGAGGGAACCCGGGGCACAGCGGTGAGAGCCGCAGGCAGAAGTGAGATGTATCTATAGCGTGATGGGTAACAGACAGGAGATGGGGGCAAGTAAGAGGACAAAAAGGTGAAACGAACAGACCGAACAAAGCTGGGCAGTAGCGCCGACACTCTGACGCGAATGAGCCGTCGCAGAGAAGACGTTGCGTAGCAGCGAACAGATTCAGCTCGCCAGATAAATTAGCATTAGTACGGTGGGAGGGACGCGGCCGCAGAGAATGAAAGCCGCACGTGAAAAACTACTTAAAGGATTATTCACAGCCTGTGATCTCCGTTAGACCCAATTAGCAGATCATGGGGCTAATACCTAATAGACGGAGACTGTTAAAGCAAACAGGGGCTGCTAAACTCGCAACCGTGTAACCCCCCCGTCCTGCACCCAGCTGCCCTCCAGCACACGCAGTGCCGCGCGGATAAATACTTACGCTGCCAAAATATTTGTCCAGCAGTTCCACGTATCGGTGGATTAGCTCCAGGGTCAGTAGCTCATTATCATGATCTTCCACGGCACAGCAGAAGTACAGGCTGGCGTATCTAGGAGGGAGAAGCCGGAGTTACAGGAGATACAGTGGAAGCGGGAGAGAAAGGGTCACCATATACAAATATACTCTATATATGTTATGCCTGATCCATAAGGTGGGCTTGGGCGTACTGGGCTGGTGTGTGAGAATCAAACGTTACCCATTGCATCATTACGCTCAGCGCAGGTGAAACATGTTGTTATCTCTGTATAAGTTTTGGGGATGTGTCAGTCTTCCTTTTACCGGCCGTTTCCAGGTCCTCTGACCCGTTGGCACCCACAGCCCCCCGCTGCTATGCCACCCTAACACGCACTAGGGTCCCCTTTTTAGTCTAGCCAGTTAACCTACCAGTCCGATTTTGAAGTTGTGAAAGGAAACAACCACACAAAACATGGGGAGAACATGAAAACTCCACACAGATAGGATTTTTTGTTGGGAATCGAACTCAGGACCCCAGTACTCTGAGGGTCCGATTCAGCAAGGAAGGCAGCCGCTAATACGCGCGCCATCGGCCGGTTGTTGCTTTCTGCACATACTTATGCAATCGCGGTGCGCAAACTAGCAATTGCAAACGGGACTGCGAGACTACGCAGACCCCCTCGCAGAGCGATTGACGGGAAGCACCATTGGTGGGTGGTGACGGAGGGGAACGCAGGCGTGTCAGTGCGTTCGCACGCTGCTGCAGGGGCGTGCATAAAGGGATGTAGTCAGGAAGCCGACGGGTCTAAATCCCGACCGTCGGCTTCCCGACTGTCTAATCCCGGCAAGGTGCTAATGACAGGCTTCGAAATCCAGACGCCTGTCATTAGACCTACGACGGCAACGGCGCCCGGCATACCGTACGGAGGTAAGCTGGGGGTGAGGAAGGGGTAGGGTTAGGTTTTAGGGCTCCCTGGGGGACTTAAGGTTAGGCACCACCCCTGGGAGGGTTAGGTTTAGGCTAGGGGAAGGAGGTTAGGGTTAGGCACCCCTAAAGGAGGGTTAGGGTAGGGAATTAGGTTAGCGGTACTTAATTAGCGATCGGGATCTTCACCCCTGCCAGGCTTCCTGCATAAATTATCCCTGCGATGCCCTAGTGTGAGGCCTCATAGTGTGCATGGCTGCTAGCAATCTCCGAGTGAGGTCAGGGCTTGTGCAAGTGTGCGTGAGGCTGCGATGGTACTCGTTTGTACCGATGGTTTCGCTATTCCTGCTAGCGTTACGGACGTGCGTACGGTAGAGTGGGCGTCCTTCTGTGGTGCTGAATTTGCACTGCGGTCGCAGTGGTTGGCTTGCTATCGCAGTTGAACTACGCGTGTACGCAGGATTGTGATCCATAGTGAATTAGGCCCCGAGGCAGCGAAGTTAAGCACCGCGTCACCTGTAATATCGACAAGAATGCTTCGGGTGGCCATAAGGGATTTATGCGACAAATTATACGGCAACCCAGCATCCGCACATGAGAAGAGGGCACCTGGTGACCCTAATAAGTTCTCTCTCAGGACGCAGGCAGCAGTTATTACACTGCTGCCTCACTGGCTGGGGACACCAACTGTTATAGAGGCTTCTACAAGAGTGAGGGGGGGGGGGGGGATGCAATGCTACCAAGGTCTTCTAGATACTACAGATGTGTCCTTACCCGTCTTTGCTGCAGTCGTGCCAAGCAGCCCCCTCTGCGTGCCTGGGCACATTAGACTCTGCTAACGCCATGTGTCTTTTTTTTGCCGAAAATGCGTCTAAGTCATGACTAGAACGCACCATGAGACTGACGGCAAAATGTAAAAGAAAACAAAAACGCAAAAAAGACGCCCAACGCTAGCGGAGTTGCACGGGACCAGGAGGGCCTCACTCACACCAGGCATATCACCCTGCGTGGTGCATTGAGGCCAGATGAGCAAGGACACATCTCTGGATGATTTTTGCAAAATTTCAACCCCAAATAAATAAAAAATAAAATAGATTTGCCCAATTAATTCATAAGAAAATTAAAATTTGACAATTTCAGGGACATTGGTCTACAAAAATATTTGCTACTTAAGTGGTTGATACTGTTACTGTACTGCGTCTTCAAACACAAGGTTTATTCCCCCAGAAACTCAGAGACAATAATGTTATCCCCACCTTGCGGGTCTCACAATGCATCTTCTGACCCGAGTGAGCTTTATTTTAAACCCCTGGCTGTACTGTGGGCCTGATTCAGAGCCGCTCGTAAGCGGCCGCTAGTTCGCTCCGAGCGATGTTCGCACATCTGCGCATGCGTATGGGTTGTAATGCGCATGCGCCAACCAGTTAGTGCGGTCGGAAATCGTGTGCTCGCACGTGTGCTCGTTTGTGGGTGGTAACAGGGGAAGGTGCTTAAAAACTGGGTGTGGAGATCAGAACGCAGGCGTGCCTAACGGTCAAAACGGGCGTTTAATGGGTGTGCATAATTAACAAAGCAGCGTCATCGACCACGTCACTTGGTTGTCTCTTAGCCTGAACTGCTCGCATGATTGCGGTAGGAAAATGCTACCACAAGAATAGCGAGCAGTTCATACGCCGTTAATCTAATAAATAGCGGAGATGACGTATGATGTGAGCGGCCAAGAGCGCGTCTTTACAAAATAGCGAGCACATGTTTAGTTCGCTCAGACAGAGGCGTCAACAGACCGCAAAGAGCGAGCGCTCAATTTAAATAGCCAGCCCCTTTTTCTGAACGAGCGTCCGCAAATAGCGTCCGGCTCTGAATCAGGCCCTGTGTGCGTCCTATTCATCTAAATGAGGAGAATACAGTGAGAGGACCTGACAACACAACTGACCATAAAAAGCTCACCCCGGGGCAAGAGAAGGACTCCAGATTCTGCTCACCCCGGGGCAAGAGAAGGACTCCAGATTCTGCTCACCCCGGGGCAAGAGAAGGACTCCAGATTCTGCTCACCCCGGGGCAAGAGAAGGACTCCAGATTCTGCTCACCCCGGGGCAAGAGAAGGACTCCAGATTCTGCTGTTTAGATGCACTGCAGTTGTACAGTTAAAAATACTACTACATATGACAAAATGAGTTCCCAACAGTTTATCCACTTATATTATTGTCTACATAAATTTATATTATCAGAGGTAATTATATATTATGGTGGAGCATCGCTGTGGGTGGTGCACTATGTCGACCCTGGAGGAGATCAAACGGGTTCCAGTCAATAGATCTACATCAAAAAAGGTCAACAGTGTTGGCTAACCTTGACACTCCAGCTGTTATGGAACTACATAACCCAGCATGCACTGCTACAGTTTTGCTATTAGGGCATGCTAAAACTGTGGCAGGGCATGCTGGGATATATAGTTCCACAACAGCTGGAGTGTCAAGGTTAGCCAACACTGGTCTAGACAGACACAAGATAGACAGTCAAGAGATAGACAGGGACAAATGGTCGACATGGATGACATCGAAATGGTTTACACAAAAATGGTGGACACTTGTTTTTTTTTAGGGTTAGGCACTTACCGGAGGGTTAGGCTCTAGGAGGGACTGTTAGGCTAAGATACTTACCATAACATTTAAGTTTAGGCACTAAGAGGGATGGTTAGGCACTTACCGTAAGGTTAGATTCTAGGAAAGATCGTTAGGGTTAGGCACTAGGTGGGACGGCTATGGTTAGGCCCTGGGAGGGACAGTTAGGGTTAGGTACTTGCCCCGACGGTATGGTTAGGCACTAAGAGGAAAATTAGGCACTTACTAGAGGGTTAGGGCTAGGCACTAGGAAGGATGTTCAGGGTTAGACACATACCCCGATGGTTAGGCACTAGGATGGACGTTTAGGGTTAGGCACATACCCCGATGGTTAGGCACTAGGAAGGATGTTCAGGGTTAGACACATACCCCGATGGTTAGGCAAAAGGACGGACGGATCGGGTTAGGCACTAGGATGGACGTTTAGGGTTAGGCACATACCCCGATGGTTAGGCACTAGGATGGACGTTTAGGGTTAGGCACATACCCCGATGGTTAGGCACTAGGACGGACGGTTCGGGTTAGGCACTAGAAGGGATGGTTAGGATAAGACACCAAGGGTAGGGTTAGGGTGAAGATTATGTTTAGAAAAAAAAACAAAACAAACATGTCGATCATTTTTGTATCGACCTTTTCACCCCGTCAACCTTTTGTACCTGTCTATCTTCAGCAATGGAGACCTTATGTGTGTCAACCTACTGACTGTCTACCATGTGGGGTCTATCTAGACATTTGTCTAGACTTTTTAAATGTAGATTTTTCATACCAAACCAGATCATACAGTCTACAATGTGTAGTAGTGACACATGCAAGTAAATTATTTCCACATGACACAACTAAGGCTCACACCACCTTTAGTGCACGTGTCAGTAATTACATATACACCAGGACCCCTGCCTAATGATTGTACATGGGGGTACATAGTTACCCAACTACCTGGAAACTTGGGAGCAGTCCTTTAAGTAGGTGCAATAACTTTAAATTCTGGGTCAAATCAAACCAAACCCCCCCCTCCCCCCCCTCCCCGCCCCTTTAGTTTCTCATCTCATTACCTTCTGATTCAGGTAATAAACTAATTATCAGAGGGGGAACATTGGAGCGGCCTTCATTACACTTTTTGTATACTTTACATTTATTACATCAGTGTGATTTTGACCAAATTGCAGCGGGAAGGTGTAATACTGATATATGAGGCCTCTGCCCTCCGAGCAGGTGGAATATCAGGTCTGTATGTAAGCAGGGAAGTGGTGAGCTTCCACCTAGAACACAGTGAACGCTTTCTAAATACTCCCAAAAGCTCATTTTAATAATTCTGCCCCACAAAACAGACTCTAGATTTCCCACTGCCATGCAAATGGAGGGGGACGCTAAATTTTTAAGTGGCAATTGGCCATAAGGCAAAACTAGTCTTTATCTAGTAATTATTTGGTGCTTTAAATTTAGCAGCGAACACCCTGAAAACACTCCGGTCCCTCAAACTTGGAACCCTGAGGTCTTTCTCCAAAGTAGAACGGACAGGTACAAACCCAGCAGAATCTGGACGACGACACTAAAAGGGATATATACGACGTTGCAAAACTGTTCCTGCCATGCAAATGGCGTTTTGCGACTATGCTTCTTTACCCTTCATCACATTTCTCAGTTTATTTACTTGTAAAAGCCGCCGCTTCCCAGTACGTTTCACGCCCGAAACTTTAAAAAGGCAATGCTTTTTAAATCGCAAAACACGTGCTTAGTAAATAAGCCCCGTGGGCTCAGAGGTTGCAGTTTAGACTTATACACATTTTGGGGCTCATACAATGGCCATAACCCATGGGGTTGGTGACAAAGTGACAACAGGATTTTGATGGCCCATTTTTACTTCTTGGCATGAGGGCGGCCATCTTGCACCACAGACTGTGGTCCTGTGTATCCTTGGACGCAGAGAGGGTGACAAAGGGGGTTCAGCATCTGTTGATGTCCTTTCACTGACGTGTGTGAGTGGACCTCACCTTTTGTACACCACCTTAAGATCCTTCCACTCCAGGAAGCTGCACATCTTGGGTTTGCGGCTGAGCACCGTCTGCATTAGATCTCGCACCAGCTTCTTTTTGTCCCGCTCCGATGTGGCAACGTACCATTTCTGCAAGCGCAGCTTCCCCTGCCGGCTGAAGAGCAGCATAAATCGCATCTGTGGGGGGAGACATAGCAGAATATAAGATATAATGCATAAAACGCGAGAGGTGCTCCTCCTGCTGGTTACATGGAAGCACTGCGGCTAAGTTGTGATTTTATTCCTCATTGCAAAAGTACGTTAGGGCTGTCCAGCTGGGGGGCCAGTGCATACACCATGGTGTAACTATAGAGCCTATTGTATGAGGTCACAGCTTATGTAATCACATGTATATACTACAGACCTGCTAAAGAAAATACAACGAGTAACACTGGCGACCAATGTCCATATATAGATGAATTTCAGTTGTGAGTACAAATATTATATACCCAATGTAAACTGGAATAAGCACAGCACATCTACGCCTCATCTCAGAGAAAATGAGGTTGCAGGGAATTTCTATTCTAGTAAACTAATGGAGAGGGCGCTTGTATGAGAAGATAACCAAGGACAATTATATCCTAATTTCCATTACAATAATGAAATGGAGAAACAGAAGCCGGGGATCGGACATCTGAAGAACGAGGGACACTGCAGCTGTCACTGAGCTAAGCGTAGCTTTCATGTGCAATGACCGGTCTTCCCAGCAGTGATTGAGCCCTCGCACAATAACAGGAGAATCACCATTAACACTGGTCTTAGCTGCAGAACTCTCCTGTGAAACACAGATCAGCCTTTGCCTCTGGAGGCCATTTAATACAGTCATTCTGCACCACTGATGGGAGTCACACTAACTCTCTACAGAATATATTATATATATATATATATATATATATATATATATATACACACATATACATACATACATACACACACACACACACACACACACACACACACACACACACACACAGTATAAGATATGCAAAATAAAAAAAATGATGACTGCTGTCTGGAGTAGTTACAAAAAAACAACAACTTTGCTTGATAAAGACTTCCATTGACCAAAACGTTGCTAGTTTGCACAATAAACACACTCGGTTTATTTTAAGTGTAGCAGAATGTGGTCTTCTGTTTTTTTGCAGATTCTAAATAATCCAACGTCCCTGGCACCAGGACTAAGGGGCTGAGTTTCTTGAGCTGCTGATCGCAGATTCACGATGGTCGGGAATCTACGCATGTGCCAGACCCATACTGAACATGCGCAGTACGGGTCTATACACTTACCTTGACAAAGGGGCGTGGTGCCCCGAAATGTTGGTGATATGTGTTGGGTACACATTCAACAACTTTCTTAAATCTCCAAGTGCTGCTGATTTTTTTCCGGTCTACTACTTCATCACAGAAGGCACTGGAGTTCATTGTTGTATGTGTAGCAGAGTGCCAGTCCGGTGGAGTACTGCTACTACATCTATATATATATTTTTTTATTATGTGTGTGCAGAAACAGACCTTACTGTGTTACGTAAATCCAATCAGCTGAGATGAACTTGCGGGTGCGAGTCGTCGCGGTAACAGCCGCACTTTACGGCAGCTTGAACCCGCCCAAAAGTGCTTATAGCCACATAATCAGATTTAGTGGGGTGCCATGCCCTGCCAGATTTTAAAGGGGCAAAATGTGCCCTGCCCTATTAGCGGCACTCTGCTAAAATAGCCTGCCCTCTGCCTCCCCACCCGTGGGTCGCAGTGTCCTTCGGTTGACCAATCTCCGCCGGGTGAATAGATGCTGTGCGCATGGCGTCTATTCACTGTGACGGGAGAGGTTGCGGGATGAATTAGGGGTGTGTCACAAGGATACGCCCCCTCCCCGGGCATCCACGTCCCCTTTTGGGGAGCATGAAGAGACCCCCTTGCCCGCGGTCTAGCAGGAACACCATACACACACATATCCCTGGGCACTCTATTGGATACACTTGCTTGTGAGACTAGACAGACGCCACCTGGTTTTAAGAATCACGACTTCAGCAGTGCCATAAGAATGGCAAGATCGTAATTTTGCCATAAACACAAATCCCACCTTGATCAGGCTAGTTGGGGTGGTGTAATGGTGGGGCCAAATTTTTATTTTGGTACCTATTAGGCTCCGTAACACCAATTGGAATTAAGGCCCTCATTCAGAGCCGTACGCTCTGAGCAGACCGCACGCTCTGAATGAGGGCCGGCCTCCATGAAACGCTCACCACCCACAGGCTATACGAGCGTGCAGTTTGATGGCCGCGATGGTCTTGACCATCGCGACCATCGAAACTGCGAGCCGGAGCCTGCGGTTGAGGTTTTCAACCGCAAGCTCCGGAGTGATTTTGGGTCTATCAGAGCCAAAATCACTCCCACTGACATCACTAGTGATGTCAGTGGGCCGGCTTCTGACGGGAGGCGTTCCCGTCGGAACGCCCCCGTCAGGGAGGCACGCCCCCGGCACGCCTACCAAAGGGGGCGTGCTGTCAATCAACATCGACAGCACGCCCCCTTTGATCAGACACAACGAGCGAAGGACTTTCCTTCGCTCGTCGTGTCTGGCGCATGCGCACGACGGAGCTCCCTCCGTCGTGCGCATGCTCAGTCCAGAACATCGACCCACTTGCGAGCGGACAGCAGCTCGCGAGTGGGTCTGAATCAGGCCCTAAATGCCACAGCCTACCTACCTACCTATCATTGCAGGCCACAACTATCAGAGAAAAAAGCCTCTGCTTATTACCCTCAAATAAATTAAAACCATCTCTCATAAATGCCGTATATAATAATCATTATCTTATAAAATATTGAGTCACACATATTTGTTCCCGCTAGGCTGTTTTAGCGGGGCGCGGCGCCCTGCCCTCCTTCTGGAGGGCAAAAAGCACCCTGCCCTCCAGAAGGAGGGCAAAAAGCGCCCTGCCCTAACAGCCTGCGGGAGCCGTTCTCACCCGCGGGACGCAGTGTCCCGCGGGTGGACAAACATGCGGTGACCCGGTCACCGCCGGGGAATAGACGCCGGGCGCATGCCTTTTCGTAACCACGCCCCCTTTTCGGACGCGCGCGCACAACATTGCCCTCTCTAGCTCCGGCGCCCTGCCTGCCGCCGGAGCTAGAGGGAACACTATAACACATCATCAATATAAATTAAAACGATTCTAAAATGTACTGGGTATATACATCCGCTTACATTTTGGCAAACGCACTATGTGCATATGTTACTAGAGCTAAATAATTAATCAGAGTCCGTCATTGACTGTTCCAATGTAAATAATGCTGCAAATATGGATTGGTCAGTTTAAAGACCCTAAGTGGGCAATTCAATTGTTTTTTAAGGCGAGCTAATCAATAGACGCCCAATGTTTCAATGCAATTGTCTATGGGCGCCCATTAATTATCGCACCCAATTACAACGAGATTAGCCGCGTAAAACAGCTAAACCCATCTAAAGTCCTGGTTAAGGTGCCTAACCCTTCTGTTTGGGCGCCCAAAACCACAGACTTTTAGCACATTTTTTTCCCGCCTCCTCGGGATGACCACAGACGACTTGCTGATCCCAGTTGGGGGCATAAATTAATCCAGTTGACATTGTTATCCTATAGTTGGGTACACACTTTGATGACCCGGAAATCTCACGACGGAGCTACACGTACATATATGTATCTATATGTTGCGTCCGCACTGCAGGATTTACCGTACAAAGACATGATTAGCGTTCCCGCTAAGCTGTTTTTAGCGGAGCGCCGTGCCTAGCCCGATTTGAAAAGGGCAGAATGCGCCCCACTAAAACAGCACATCAGATGCAGTTAAAATTGCTGGTGCCCTCTGCCCTGCAACTAGACCTAAAGGGAACACTAATGATATATCGCAACGTGGCTAATGTAACCAAACCACGTAGTCCATTGCATCATCCCATCGGATGTGCAGCACATGAGACAGGGACGATGCAACCACACAATTTATCAGACGATGAATTGTGTATACACGCTACACAATGGTCATGCACATCGGTCGCAGGGAGCGTGATTGCGTGGCAAATCGTGTAGCGTGCGCCCAGCTTTAGGCTGTGCAGGCTTTGTGAAATATAGAGGCGGCAATGTACACCAGTACAGAACCTTTAGAAACAACAAGGATAGATATGTGGACGTGTGCGCTATTCAGCTGCTGGTAGGTGGTATCAAAAACGAAAGTGTCCCCACACCTTCACCAAGATATAACATGCACAACAAAGGTACTGAAACCTCCTTTCTAGCGCTGACAATACATTACAATTGCGGACTCCCTCTGGGGTTTCTCCCAGGTAAGTTCCCACAGGATATGTGAGGTTGTTTTCAGTATAAATCCCCGGGTTGATACCCAAAAATAAGGGGAAATGGTACATATAGTGAAGTACAATTTATTACATAGGAACAAACAGATATAAAATTAAGACATAAAATTAAACATAAAAAATATAAAAAAAAATGGCATCCAAAAGATAGAGAGAGAACAGAGTATCCCCAATTGGCTGAAAAGGCTGCAATTACCGGCTGGAGTCACCGCTCAGAGGCAGGCAGCACGTGATCCGGCAGAGGAGAGTAAAGCAGACAACCAGTGAGATATTCCGGACATCACACGGGGTTGTGTTTACTACGAACTCTGCAAAAGACATCCAGCCGGTAATTGCAGCCTTTTCAGCCAATTGGGGATACTCTGTTCTCTCTCTATCTTTTGGATGCCATTTTTTTTTAATATTTTTTATGTTTAATTTTATGTCTTAATTTTATATTTGTTTGTTCCTATGTAATAAATTGTACTTCAATATATGTACCATTTCCCCTTATTTTTGGGTATCAACCCGGGGATTTATACTGAAAACAACCTCACATTTCCTGTGGGGACTTACCTGGGAGAAACCCCAGAGGGAATCCGCAATTGTAATGTATTGTCAGCGCTAGAAAGGAGGTTTCAGTACAGAACCTTTGTCTTTTAATTCCTGCTGCATTTCTGCACACCAAGCGCTTATATCCAAGGTGGTTTAGCTGCTGAAGGCCCTTGGTGCGCAGAAATTAATGCTTTTTTACTTTACTATGCTTTCCTTGTGGAACATCATCCAAACTAAGGATCCCAAACGTGACCCATCCATATACATTGGGTTTATTCCATGCCATGTGGAGCACTATTGAAGATGGTGCCTACCGGCTGACTTTGCCCTTGCGGAGTAGGTGACAGTTGCACCCACCTCCACTTTTAGGGCCATAGTTTTGCTGCTTTTGTATATGGTCAATTACAATTTCCCCAAACGACTGAAATAAATGCCAACCTTCATGTAACATTTATATTATTCATGGCCCCCTCATCCACCCGACATGGAATGACCCCATTGGAACGTTTAATGATGGACTAAACTGTAAGCATACATATATTTTAAGAATAATTTTAATTTATATAGAAGGTATGTTATAAGTGTACCTCTATTTTACCAGATAAATATTATAATAAACATGTCTGAGATTTAGATTAATACCATTTGAGGGTATATAAGTGCAGGCTTTTGTCTGATACTCTTTGGAACAAATTGGATTATTCTCTAAAACCAGCAGCTCAAAAATACTCTGCATTATACTATATTTATCATTTCTTCACTCTTCACGATATTTAAACTTACATGGGCTGAAGTTTTTATTTTTGCGCCGAGGGTATTTTTTTATTTTCCCTTTATCGCCACCCATCTCCTAATGCAGGGGTTCCCAAACTCGGGGCCTGATTCAGTAAGGATGGCTGTTGGGTACGCAGCTGCGAATTCGTACTACCTCGCACTCCTGCGTACACATCGGTGCCACCGACGCCGTCACGCACAATTCCTGCAGGTCTGGACCAGCCGCAGAAACGGCAAGTCTCGGCGCTTGCAGCGAGTACTCAAGCTGCGAATGCAAGCGCAGTGGCTAATTTATGCCACGGCCAGGAAATGGCGTTCAAACAGACAGACGCGCCTGCTTTTTTACAGCCACTCCCCCATCATCACCCCCAAAAGTTCACAGCCTGTCACTCACTCTGTGATGGATTCCTCAGTGCGTCCGGTAGTTGCAGTGCGATCGCAGTGCACGGCAAGTGTTTACCAATCGATCGTTCTGCGTACGTAATTGCAATTGTGTACGCTGCTGAATCAGGCCCTCAGTCCTCAAGGCACCCTAACAGTCCAGGTTTTAAGGATATCCAGGCTTGTGCACAGAGAGTATAATTAAACTGACTGAGTTAATAAGTAAGGGCCTGATTTAGAGACGGACAGTGCTGCAAACGCAACTGTATTCTCTCACGGATCACAGTTGCTAAAATATCGATTCCAAAGCATACCCGAGCATAGGGACGCTTACTGCTGCCTTCTCATATCCGTACGACGTGCAACAGCACAGACATCGGTAACATTGACGCACAGCAGGCAGCATGTAAGCCAAGCCTTCCTTTATAACCACCCCCCTGCTACCACGCCCAATACACCGACTACCTGTCACTCACTTTGCGAGTGGGTCCTCGGGGCTTGCGTGATCACAACGCAATTGCTGCACGTGCACAATGCGGAATTCGCCCCTGCGCGTTAGCGAATAATGGCTTGATCTACTTAAAAATCTCCACTGTGTGTCTCTGAACCAGGTTCCCAGTCACTTGTGCTTAAGTATGGATATCCTTAAAACCTGGACTGTTAGACTGCCTTGAGGGCCGAGTTTTGGAACCACTGTACTAGTGGCTAAAGTCCATGTAATTTCAAGCTGTTTTCCACGAACATGACAATGAGTTCAGAATCACAGTCACCTGATCTCAGTGCAATAGGGCAATGCATCACCCCCCCCCCCCCCCCCCCCCCCCCAACACTTCAGGCTTTCCTGACCACCTTGCTGCTGGGCAGGCTTATTCATTACTGAGACATATTAAGAGATCCACAGGTGGTCCGGAAAACATGAATTGTTAGGGGTGCTGAGGAACCAGTTAGGAAATGAACACCAATACAAGGTACTGACAGTGTAATTACACATAGACCTCATCATTCAGTACAAGGCATCTATTAATACAGAAAATGAATGTGCAGCAAATGGACAAAATTTTTATTTTTCTTTCAAATTGGAACACGTGGCTAAATGGGGGACAGCGAGCATATTGGAAGCAGAGACCCCCACACAGATGTGGCTTGTGCATGGATATGGCATAGAACATATCCCAGCCTGCTCCTGTCACAACCCATGCAGTCCCTCTTTCCTGCCTGGGGGTGTCGGGTCTCTGGTCTGGTGCTTCCAGCGCACTCAGCTGATGCAACAAACTGCCGAGACACAGACCAGAGTGTGCTAGAAGCACCAGAGCAGAGAGCGACACATCAGGCAAGAAAGAGGAACTGCACGGTTGCGACAGGTGCAGGGTGCTAGAATGAACACTAGGGTCAAGTACAGAAATGATGGGCTGCCTATAATTATCGCCAGCATGGTTGCAAGTGGAGAGTACAGTAGATGGGACTGAGGGAGATTGCTGGGGCAGGGGCTTCAGTGACTCCGACAACTCAATGTGCTAATGTCTTCAAGCGCCAGGATCAGCATAGAACCACAGGAGAGAAGATAATCAGTACGGGGCAGGAGCAGATTCTCCAGGACAGCGATACATGAGCAAGGGGTAAGGCAGAACAGGGAGCAAATATGGATACTACAAATTCTTCTGCGGTTGGAGGGCGCCTGTTTCATCAAATGCGACGAGAGTTTTGCAGAGAAGAACAACACGGCCTAGATGTGCATCGCACCAAGCAATGCACATTTGTGAGTGGCACGGTTGCAAAGGGCTATGTCGTGGCCATTTACATCAATAGATCTGAGCCGAACACCTAAATGCTCTCTTATCACCCACATCACCCAGGTATCAGCTGAGAACCCCCCCCCCCTTCCTGCACACTAGCATATGTGGACCTGATAACCTGTGTTGCACTTTACTGATGCACTTCCTCTATACAAGTGGTTCCTCAAGTACTCCTCCCCCCTCCCCCCACACACCAGGTCATGTTTTCAGGATTTCTGTTTATGTAAACAGGTGGGATAATTGTTGACCCAGCAAAACACATCAACTCACCCTGTGTGTGATTAAAGAAACAAAGAAATCATGACCTGTTTGGGGGTACATTGAGGACTGGAGTAAGGATGACCATCGGTGGTACCATTGGTGGTTAACCTAGATGTTATGAAACTATCAACAGGGTAACCATCGATGATTTCACCCACTTATGGTCATCCCTGCTCTATTACTCACCGGGCCAATCGGAGGCGGGAGCGGGGATTCATGGGTCGCGTCACTAGAATCCTTGTCCCAACTCTGTACCATCCATGGCAGAGAGCCATTGGATCTCCACCATCGATAGCAAAACCATCTGCTATCAATGGCCATCACTAGACTGGAGCTAATGCAGCCCTGCTCTCTGTATCAACATCACTTTCAACCACTCTACTGCCCGTGTCCAGCGCGCTCACGGCCCGATTCAGAAATGGACGCAATGTTAGTTTTAATGCAGATTGAGAGACTGTTTGCCATTGCGCACGCGTGTCGGCAGCACTGCGCACGTGCAGTGATTGTTTTGCGCTTACAACCGTACAGAGAAACAGTTTGTAAAGTAAGTGGCAGGAAGTCACCATTTGGGAAAGGTGATGGAGGGGGGCTAGGGAAACGGCAGTCGAGTCTGACCTTTTAAAACATCGTTTCATGGGTCGTGCATAAATTCGCCATCGCGATCTCCTGTACGGCATGAGTGCCCCATGCCTGTCAGGAGAGCCGCTGTGTTTGCAGCTGGTCAGACGTGCCGCATTAAACTGCCACATGTAACCGATGCTGCAGCGCCGCCGGACGGATATGAGAAGGCAGCAGTGGGGCGTCCCTATGCCTGGCTGTGCTTTGGAAGACATTAGCATATTTTAGCAACTGCGATCCGTGACAGTATGCAGTTGCATTAGTGTAAATCTCTGAATCAGGCCCTCAGTAATGGGAATTTTGCTCCAATTCTGTGTGCAAAAGGGGTACAGAGGCCGGGGACTGCAGCATGTGCAGCTGCTAACTAACCTTACCACATCTGGTGACACGTTACCGACCCTCACATAAATATGGCATGGTGGGGAGAGCAACCAGGGGCTGAAGCACAGTTTGCAGAGGAGCACTAATTATATTGCTCTCAAGTGTTTGCAAACTCACCCACAGGATCTACAATAATTGGTGTGTGTGTGTGTGTGTGTGTGTATATATATATATATATATATATATATATACATACATACATACATATACACACACATACACATAGTAGGAGGAGGCAGTTCCCCACCCCACGGGTGATATCGAGTCCTCCTCCAGCACACCTGCCCGGACATATGCCACCTGTACACCCCATGCACAGCCAGGGTACCTCCGGCTTGTCCCCCTCCCCTGCCCAACCCCAGTCTCACCATCCTGCCGCCGGCTCTCAGGACCGCCTCTCCCCGCGCTTCCAGCCGATGTCAGGCCACGGTCCCCGGCCTCTCGTGGTTCTGTGTCCGGACCCGGTACCTCCCTCCCCCGGCCTCACCCCAGAAGGAGTGGAAGGGGGGGAGTGTGCGCCTGCGCAGCCGCAGCCCCGTTCCCCACCAGGTGAGTGAACTACGGGGGCCCGGGCGGCCCAAGCGCCGCCACCGTAGCCATGAGAACGCGGCCGGGAGAGGGCGCCGCCATTTTGTTGGTGGGAACAAACCTGGGCATTTACAGTTTGATCATGACTGATGAGCGGCATATCCCTAATACTAGGGTCGCCCACCTGAGTGTTGTTATTCCCAGTCACTCTGGGAGATGGCCATAATCCCTGACAAGTTTGGGAAATAGTATCCTGTCCCACCCCCCCCCCCCCTGAATACACACGGATGTACTGTAGACAGGGTCTCGACATTTTAATCCCCAATGCGTAAATGCAGCATACCTTTTCACTTTTTCAAGTGTGCAAGTGTAATACAAACCCGGTTTGTATAGATGTCTTGATGTGACTCTGACATCAGGGGTGAAGCTAGGTTTTCAGAGAAAATCACAGTGACCGCCATATAATGCAGAGAACATCACAGAGACCGCCATATAATGCAAAGAACATCATAGAGACCACCATATAATGCAGAGAACATCACAGTGACCGCCATATAATGCAGAGAACATCACAGAGACCATCATATAAAGCAGAGAACATCACAGAGACCGCCATATAATGCAGAGAACATCACAGAGGGCCTAATTCATTACCGATCGCAACTTCGATTACGCACGCAATCGGCTGCGTGAACCAGCCACTGCGATCAAGACTGCGATTGAAGGTGCAATACAGACCCATTGCAGTGATTCACAGGAAGTGTCGTTTGTGGGCGGTGATGGGGGGTGGTCAGCGAAACGCAGGCATGCCAGTGCGTTTGAACGCCATTGCAGGAGCGTGCATAAATTATCCATTGAGATGCCTTACGCAACCTGAGGTTTCATAGCGTGCGACGAGGTTAGCAATTCCTGAGTAAGGTCAGAGCTTGTGCAAGTGCGTGAGGCTGCGATGATGCTCGATAATACCAATGGTTTCGCTGTTTTGCTAAGGATTATCAGGGCCAGATTAAGGTCTGTGAGGGCCCCTGGGCAACAAATGTGGGGGCCCCTATCAATAAAAGTTGAATATATATATATATATAGGTCCAACACCCTAGAGAAAGGGCACATCTAGGCGCGCGCGCCCAAAAAGGAGGCGTGACCAATGAAAAGGGGGCGTGTCTTTAAGACACGCCCCCTTTCGTAACTCTTGGGGGCGTTCTGGGCTTCCCCCAAGCGCTGCTGTCAGTGTCAATGCATGCGCCCGGCATCCATTCACCTGCAGTTTTCCCCACCTGCGGGATACTGCGATGTTCGGGTGGGGACGGCACCTGCAGGCTGTTTCAGCGGGGCGCCGGAGGGCAGGGTGCTTTTTGCCTTTTAGAAATAGGGCAGGGCACGGCGCCCTGCTAAAACAGCCTAGTGGGGCTGCTATATTTATATATATATATATATATATATATATATATACATAATCTCCAAAAGAAATGAGGGTGCACTCACCAGACTTCATAGAAATATCAAAAAGATTTGTTTTATTTACGTCATCTTAAAAGTACAGCCATCCATCGACGTTTCGGTCCAGTCCTTGGACCTTTGTCAAGATGCAAGTACATACAACACTGAGCATATAAATACACACACTAATCACATAGTTAATGTAATTACCTTAATCAAACACCTCCCACTTAAAACACCTGCGTGGTGCCTGTTACATATGCAATCAACAACCAGAGAGGCAACAAATGGGCTTAGATGATAAATATAATGACACGCTAGATGATTCAGCGGCGTTTCCAGCTGCTATTGCTAGCGCTAGTTAGTACGACTCTAGGTGAGTCACATGCTCATGCACACTTCCTGGTTACAGCGTTACAGCGCTCAGGTAACCAGGATGTGTGCGTTCCACGAGTAGGAGGGAGCAGGGATTGAAACGCACGCGGGAGCTCCGTGTCTGACCAGATTATATAACAATTGGTGAGTTAGTTTTGGATGTCTATTTAATATGTGCCTTTTAATATGTGCCCATTATATTTATCATCTAAGCCCATTTGTTGCCTCTCTGGTCAGACTGGACCGAAACGTCGATGGATGGCTGTACTTTTAAGATGACGTAAATAAAACAAATCTTTTTGATATTTCTATGAAGTCTGGTGAGTGCACCCTCATTTCTTTTGGAGATTGTCTTTGACAAGGTATTTACCTTGTTTGGGTCAGCTACCCCAGCATTGGATTCATGTTAAACGAGAGTGTGGACATTTTGCGTTTTTTTTTCATATATATATATATATTGAATCAGCAGCACTCGATGCGGACTTCTTATTGAAAAAAGATACTGATGCACTTTGTCAAATATCAATGTTTCGGAATTTAATCCGTCATCAGGGTATAAAGAGAAATAACATGAGAAAGCACACTCACCTAAATAGCCCCCTACCAAGAGAATGATACCAAGCGCCGCTCTGACAGCTCTGACGTCACATCCGGGTAATCAGTGTCAGCGTCCACATGTCTGTGTGTCATCACAGAGGCGTGAGTCAGGACTCCGGGGCTGGCGGTTACCATGGTAACCATACACAATACTGTAAAACAAACAAGATAGAAAAATGAAAAAATAACAAAACAAACATACATGTACACATAGTCTACGCGTGTCATCCCCATTTAACCTCAATAGGCTCACATATAAAGGGCTGTAAGACAGTACCCGTAAACACAAATGTATATCACCCATATACTGTATATAAATATAGACAAGAAATGCCGAAGGCTAATATCAATCTATCCAAAAGTAAATCAAAGTGCCGATAAGTAAATATATAGAACTGCTATAAAGAGAAGAACAGGTCCAGTAATTAAAGGAAGACATTATAGGGTAGCTGGTCATTGAGACCCCTTTGGTCTCACAGTGTCCAATTTATGGATCCACTGCGCCTATAACTGTAAAAGTTTACGTCCTCAGTCTCCACCTCGTATTTCTTCCTGGACTTGGTCGATGATGATGTATTTCAGTGCAGATAGATCATGTTTAGCTGTAACAAAACGTTTCGTGACCGGTTGGTCAATTTCCTTGCCATGTAGTGCTGCTCGTATGGCTGATCTATGCTGACACATGCGTTCTTTGAAAGTCCGGTTGGTTTTCCCTATGTAGTATAACCCACAGGGGCATTTGATGAGAAACACTACATAGGTACTATTGCACGTAAGAGGATGTCGTATGTAATATTTGTATCCAGAATGTGGATGAGATAAATGTTCAGTAGCTATCATAAAGCTACCAGTTGTGCACCCCAGGCACTTGCAGCAACCTCCAGATTTTTGTTGAGAATTAGGGGCTATTCTTTTGGAGAAATCTATCCGAACCACCCAATCTCGTATGTTTCATCCTCTAGAGTGGCAGGACGTTGTCTTCATATATTTAAGGCTCTTTAAATCCTTATCTTGTTCGATTAGTGTCCACAAAGATTTTGAAAGTGTCCTGATGGATTTATCCACTGTAGAATATTTATGGACCCAATGTATACGATCATCAGATTGCTGTGGAGATTTGCAGGTCTTTTTTAGAGTATCTAGCCTGGGAATAGCATCAATTTTGGATTTAGCATATAGAGACATCTGTACTTAATAAGGGATTATCCAATGTTCCCACTAACAAGTTCAATGAACTTGAGTGGAAGATTGATATTACTCCCTTACACAGACAACTTAAGTTGCGAGACTACTTAAGTGATAAACAGCAAACTCCTAAAGTTGAGAATAGCAAATATGCTTCATTCAAAAATAAATCAAAATGTAATCCTATTTGTAACAATACTTCCATTTCCACTTATATCAAAGCAGTAGATGCACAAGTATGTGCTACAGCCAAAAATCCTGATAAGATCTTTTCAAATCTGACAAAAATTGAATGGAGAGCATTGAAACAAACTTAGGTCCTATCATGATGTCATGATTCTCCCTGCCGACAAAGGTGGGGGGATTGTGATCCTTGATTTACAGGATTATGGGGTCTATTTACTAAGCAGTGTTAGGAGACAGAGTGAAAAGTGATAAGGTGCCAGCCAATCAGCTCCCAACTGTCATGTTTCAAACACAGCCTGTGAGATGGCAGTTAGGAGCTGATTGGCTGGCACCTTATCACTTTTGACTCTGTCTCCTAACACTGCTTAGTAAATAGACCCCTATAAATCTGAAGTATACTCTCAATTGCTGAATTCTAAAGCATGTGATAAACTCCCAGGCAATCCAAACAAATATAAAAAAGAAATAGATGATATCCTTAATCAAGCGGTGATTGAAGGCGTGATTCCTGAAGAAACATCTGAATTTCTCAAAGTAGAGTTCCCACGGGAACCAATTATATATTGTCTACCAAAAATACACAAGTGTCTCAACAAACCTCCGGGCAGGTCCATCATATCTGCCAGGGACTCTATGCCAATATATTAACATTTCTGGATAATTTTATTCAGCCCTGTATCCAGGTAGAACCTACATATTTACAGGATACTACATCCTTATTGAAAAAGCTTATGGAATTGCGAGATATTCCACCAAACACCTGGCTCTGTTCCCTGGATATATCTAGCCTCTATACCAGCATTCCACATAGTGCAGGTATAGAGGCTACACAAAGACTTCTGGAGTCAAGTGATATATATGCTGGCCCACCTGTTGAATTTCTTGTGAAATTATTGAAATTGACCCTCACAAGAATTTTTTTCCTATTTAATGGAGAGTTTTTTCAACAGCGTACGGGGTGTGCGATGGGGTCCCACGTCGCACCCTCGTACGCTAATGCTTTTATGTTCATGATTGAACACAAGCTGTTTCTGTCCTCAGAAATGTCGTCTGACATATATTTCTACACGCGATATATTGATGATGTCCTATTGTTTTGGACCGGTACACAAGATTCTTTTATACAACATATGAAGAAGATCAATGCACTTGACTGTCCGATCAAATGTACTTTGGAAATGAGTTTGACCAATTCACACTGTTTGGATGTTGATATCAGCAATGTTAATGGTAAATTGGCTACGGGAATAAATACTAAATCCATTGACCGCAATACATTTCTTGCGGCTCAAAGCCATCATCCTCCGGCATTGAAAAGAGGTTTGCCCTTTTCACAGCAATTACCTGTAAAAAGATTAACAAGTCATCCTGAAAAGATGCAAAAGAACATGCAGTTGATGACGGATATATTTTTTAGTAGGGGATATTTTCCTCATGTTCTTGAGAATGCTAAATCCAAAGTTGATGCTATTCCCAGGCTAAAAAAAGACCTGCAAATCTCCACTGCAATCTGATGATCGTATACATTGGGTCCATAAATATTCTATAGCGGATAAATATTCTATAGCGGATAAATATTCTATAGTGGATAAATCCATCAGGACACTTTCAAAATCTTTGTGGCCAATAATTGAACAAGATAAGGATTTAAAGAGCTTTAAACATATGAAGACAATGGGGGTCATTCAGACCCACTCGCGAGCGGCAGTACGCTCGCAAGTGGGTCGATGTTCCCCACTGCGACTTTCCTTCGCTCGGAGTGTCTCACCAAAGGGGGTGTGCTGTCAATGGTGACTGACAGCACGCCCCCTTTGGTGGGCGTGCCGGGGGCGTGCCTGCCAGACGGAGGCGTTCCCATGGGAACGCCTACCGTCTGGGGCCGGCCCCACTGACATCAATAGTGATGTCAGTGGGAGTGATTTTGGCTCTGATAGAGCCAAAATCACTCCAGGGCTTGCGGTTGAGAAACCCGACCACAGGGTTTCACTCGCAAGTCCGATGGTCGCGATGGTCAAGACCATCGCGACCATCTTGTTGGATGCTCGTATATGCTGTGGGTGGTGACCCACAGCTATACGAGCGTCCAGGAGGACGCTCCATTTTAATGGAGGTAGGCCCTGATTCAGAGCGAGCTCTCTGGTCAGAGCGTCCGGCTCTGAATCAGGGCCAATGTCCTGCTACTCTAGAGGACGAAAACATACGAGATTGGGTGGTTTGGACAAATTTCTCCAAAAGAATACCCCCTAATAATCAACAAAAATATGGAGGTTGCTACAAGTGCCTGGGGTGCACAACTTGTAGCTTTGTGATAGCTACTGAACATTTATCTCATCCACATTCTGGATACAAGTATTACATACGACAATAGTACCTATGTAGTGTTTCTCATCAAATGCCCCTGTGGGCTATACTACATAGGGAAAACCATCCGGACTTTCAAAGAACGCATGTGTCAGCATAGATCAGCCATACGAGCAGCACTACATGGCAAGGAAATTGACCAACCGGTCGCGAAACGTTTTGTTACAGCTAAACATAATCTATCTGCACTGAAATACATCATCATCGACCAAGTCCAGGAAGAAATACGAGGTGGAGACTGAGGACGTAAACTTTTACAGTTATAGGCGCAGTGGATCCATAAATTGGACACTGTGAGACCAAAGGGGTCTCAATGACCAGCTACCCTATAATGTCTTCCTTTAATTACTGGACCTGTTCTTCTCTTTATTGCAGTTCTATATATATTTACTTATCAGCACTCTGATTTACTTTTGGATAGATTGATATTAGCCTTCGGCATTTCTTGTCTATATTTATATACAGTATATGGGTGATATACATTTGTGTTTACGGGTACTGTCTTACAGCCCCTTATATGTGAGCCTATTGAGGTGACATAGGGATGACACGCGTAGACTATGTGTACATGTATGTTTGTTTTATTATTTTTTCATTTTTCTATCTTGTTTGTTTTACAGTATTGTGTATGGTTACCATGGTAACCGCCAGCCCCAGAGTCCTGACTCACGCCTCTGTGATGACACACAGACATGTGGATGCTGACACTGCTTACCCGGATGTGACGTCAGACCGGAATTGGTGGGGGTCCTGCAGCTGTCGGAGCGGCGCTTGGTATCATTCTCTTGGTAGGGAGCTATTTAGGTGAGTGTACTTTCTCATGTTGTTTCTCTTTATGGGGTCAATTTACTAAGCAGTGTTAGGAGAAGTGAAAAGTGAAGAGTGAAAAGTAATAAGGTGCCAGCCAATCAGCTCCTAACTGCCATCTCACAGGCTGTGAGTGAAAAATGACAGTTGGAAGCTGACTGGCTGGCACCTTATCACTTTTCATTCTTCACTTTTAACTTCTCCTAACACTGCTTAGTAAATAGACCCCTATATCCTGATGACGGATTAAATTCCAAAACGTTGATATTTGACAAAGTGCATCAGTATCTTTTTTCATTAAGGAGTCCGCATCGAGTGCCGCTGATTCTATATATACATTGCCTTTATGAGATTGGCACCACGGCTGCTGTTTATATGTTATTTGGAGTGCTGGCTAGTTCATGCATGCTATATATATATATTAACCAAATAAAAAAGTCAAAAATCCACTGAACTCGCCACTTGCAGATTTGGGGTGCAACCTGCACTCGCCATACCCAGGACTGGGGTGCAAAGTGGCCTGTGACCACATTGCTTAAATTGATACAAAACAGAAAACTCAGCACTCACCATTGTTAAATCACTCACGATAATACATAAATAATGGGGGTTTGGTTCATGGATTGATCAATGCATTTAAGCCTGCAGCCCACATCACAGGCCACTTTGCACCCCAGTCCTAGGAGTGGCGAGTGCAGGTCTGCACCCCAAATCTGGGAGTGGTGAGTGCAGTGGATTTCTGACTTTGTTTATTTGGTTCATTTTTAATTAAGTCTTTGTGATCACAGCTTTCTCATGCACCCCTGTGCAAGTTCATTTATAATAACCTGTGTCAGCTGCCTTTTTGGTAGTATGATAGAAGCTATGTTTGGTGACTGTCTTGCCTTGAAAAGCCATAAGTGGCAGGTAAGCTTTAAACCAGTTAACATGTTTTCAATTTAAACTCTGTGATAGCAGCTACCAGGTTTCCATAAGTATGACGGATAGTGTAGGACCTGCAGAGAAATGGGGGTCTGGACTCAAGGAGAAGCAGGTAGAGCATTATGGAACTTATTCAGGACTAGGGGCTTTAATAAGGAAACATGGAAGGAATTGGGAATTTTTAGGTATGGGGGTAACTGTAAACGGTAGGCCACTGGATTAATGACTTCTGTTATGGTGAAGGGACCGATGAAGCGGGGTGCAAATTTCATAGACGGAACTCTTAGACTCGTAGACAACCAGACCTGGTTTCCTACTTGCATGCGTGGAACTATTCTACGCTTCTTATCGGCCTGGGTCTAATAACGAGAGGATGCCTTCAACAAATCACACCGTACTTGAGTCCAGATGGCAGCAAAATTCCGCACCGTGTCCTCCACGGACGGAACAACAAAAAAAAAAGGCAGGCTTCGGAATTCGGGAACACGAGGATGAAGGCCATAAACCACCTGAAATGGCGTTTGGTTAGTTGACGAGTGGTAGGAAGCATTGTGTGCAAACTCGGCCCATGGCAGCAAGGCAGTCCAATTGTCCTGGGAAGATGACATCAAAATTCTTAAGAAAGTCTCTAGATCTTGATTAACTCTCTCGGTGGAGCCGTTGCTTTGCGGATGGTAGGCCGTGGAAAAGTTTAACTTCACTTGAAGAACAGAACACAAAGCCCTCCAGAATTTTGCAGTAAACTGCACACCACGGTCAGAGACAATTTCAGCAGGAAGGCCATGTAGACTAAATATGTGTTGGACAAACAACTGTGCCAGGTCAGAGGCAGAAGGTAACTTCTTCAATGGTATATAGTGGACCATCTTAGAGAATCGGTCTATTACAACCCAGATAGTGTTGAAGCCTTGAGAGACTGGCAGGTCTGTGACGAAATCCATGGAGAGATGCGTCCATGGACGTGATGGAGTAGGTAGTGGAAGCAATTCCCCAGTTGGAGCTTGTCGTGATGATTTATGCTGGGCACAGGAGGAGCAGGAAGAGATGAACTCCATTATATCTGCCTTCATAAAAGGCCACCAATAGTGTCTTTTCAGGAACTCCAAGGTCTTCCGAGTGCCTGAGTGCCCTGCGAAGCGAGAGGAATGTGCCCAAGTGAGGAGCCGCTTCCTTAATTCCGGGGCCACAAATGATTTTCCCATAGGAGGCTGAAGCTGTAATGCGGCGAAGACT
Source organism: Taudactylus pleione (assembly GCA_031769625.1). NCBI lineage: Eukaryota > Metazoa > Chordata > Amphibia > Anura > Myobatrachidae > Taudactylus > Taudactylus pleione. Next base: position 10,058,914 of record JAUIMM010000391.1, read on the forward strand.
CTAGATTCCAATACAGGAGTATTGCTTTGTTTTTCAGATTGATCATCACAGAGGAGAGATCTTGATAGGGCATCAGCCTTCTGATTAAGTGCTCCAGACCGGAAGGTCAGGGTGAACTGAAACCTGGCAAAGAATATTGCCCAGTGGGCTAAACGAGGACTCACACATTGAAGGTTTTTGAGAAATAGGAGATTTCTATGGTCCGTAAATACAGTAAATGGAAACTTAGCACCTTCTAGTAAATATCTCCATTCCTTCATCGCCAACTTAACAGCTAGTAGCTCTTGTTCACCTATGGCGTAGTTCCTTTCGGCAGGTGAACATTTTTTAGAAAAGAACCCAAAAGGATGGACTCGGTTGTCCTCATAACGTTGAGACAAGACTGCTCCCACAGCTTCAGATGATGCGTCTACTTCCAACAAAAAAGGCCTGTCCAGATTTGGTTGTCGAAGAACTGGTGCTGTGATAAAGGCCTGTTTTAGATGAAAGGCAGACTCTGCCTCAGGTGACCATTGGGAAGGATTAGCACCTTTGCGGGTCAAGGCTGTAATGGGAGCCAGCAATGTAGAAAATCCCTTGATGAAGCGTCTATAATAATTGGCGAAGCCCAACAATCTCTGGATGGCTTTCAGTGTCTGAGGTCGGGTCCAATCCAGAATTGCTTGTACCTTCTAGGGGTCCATTTCCAAACTGGAGCCAGAAATAACATAGCCGAGAAAAGGTACACTGGGCACACCGAAGACGCACTTCTCCAGTTTGCAGTAAAGGTGATTTTCTCTCAAACGGGTCAAAACTTCTTTAACATGTTCCTGATGTTTAGCCACGGAGGGTGAAAAAATCAGTATGTCATCCAGATAGACAACAACCGAAACATATAACAGATCCCGGAAAATCTCATTAATGAAACTCTGAAAGACAGCAGGGGCGTTGCACAATCCAAAAGGCATTACTAAATATTCGAAATGTCCATCCCGGGTATTAAAAGCGGTCTTCCATTCATCGCCAACTCGGATACGAATGAGGTTGTAAGCCCCTCTCAGATCTAATTTAGAAAAAATGACAGAGCCCTTGACCCTATCAAACAACTCAGTGATCAGGGGAAGAGGGTATCGATTTTTTACAGTAATGTCATTAAGGCCTCGATAATCGATACATGGTCTTAGACCACCGTCCTTCTTGCCAATGAAGAAGAAACCAGCTCTGGCAGGTGAAGTAGAGGGGCGAATGAACCCCTTTGCCAGGTTGTCCCGGATGTACTCGGTCATGGCTTGAGTCTCAGGCAAGGACAGCGGATAGGTACGACCACGAGGTGGTGTCTTATCAGGTATCAATTCAATTGGACAGTCCCATTCCCTATGAGGAGGTAAGGTATTTGCTTGCTGTTCAGAGAACACGTCGGCGAACATCTGATATTCCTTGGGAATGGCGGAAGAAACTAATGGAACTGTCTTTCTTACAGCTCGAATTTTTGGAAGACAGGATTTCTGACAGTCCATACCCCATGATAGAATCTGCATAGAACTCCAATCAATCCTGGGATTATGTTGACGCAACCAGGGTAGACCAAGAACAATTTCTTGAGAGGCCTCTGATATCACCAGAAATTTTAAGGACTCAGAATGAAGTGCCCCAATACGGACCAATACTGGTTGAGTATCCTTGGTGACTATCCCGCTAGTTAGAGGGCGTCCGTCTATAGAGGTCAGAGAGATGGCATGGTTGAGAGGTGAACAGGGAATCTGAAATTTATCTATGAAACTAGACATTATAAAATTTCTGGCTGCTCCCGAGTCAAGAAGAGCAGTAGCAAAGACAGATTTGGGTTTAAGATCCAATGCTAGGGTAATCGTGAAATCTTTAAATTTTGGAGATGGGCTCATAACTCCTAACTTGATGTCTCCAGGGTCAGTTAGGATTTGGCATTTCCCGGTTTACGGGAGCAGGAGATCAGCAGGTGACCGGACTCTCCGCAGTACAGACAGAGGTTCTTTTGCATTCTTCTCTGACGTTCTTCTTTGGAGAGGTGTGTATGTTTCACCTGCATAGGCTCCTCTTCAATAGGGGAAGGAATGGGACGGGTAGGAATGGAGGGGGCAGATGACCTTTGCCGATCAGTTCTGTGTTTTTCAGATTAGTAGGAAGCTCTCGAGTGACTAGATCATCCTTTAGTCGGTCTGACAACCCATGCCAGAAGGCCGAGGTGAGGGCTCCCTCATTCCGTTTGAGCTCTGATGCTAAAATTTTAAATTGCACGGCATATTGACTGACAGGACGGACCCCTTGTCTCAGTGTCATGATGTTTGATGATGCTGATACAGTACGCCCAGGTTCATCGAAAATCCTCCTGAAAGATGACACAAAGCCTGCGTAATTATCCAGCAGCAGATCTGAGCGCTCCCAGAGTGGGGAAGCCCATTCTAAGGCCTGGCCGGATAACAGAGAGACTATATAGGCCACTTTAGTTCTTGCAGTTAGAAAGTTGTCAGACTGCAGGGTAAAATGTATGTCACACTGATTTAGGAATCCTCGGCAGAGTTTAGGGTTGCCGTCAAATTTACTTGGTAAAGGAAGATGTAAGCGGGGAGATGATCTGCCTCCTGTATTCCCAGACGCTGATGCGGATGTGGTTGCTGGTACTCCAGGGGTAGAAAAGGAAGTTTGTAAACTATCCTGTCGCTTGGACATCTCTTGCAGAAATTGAGCCATCTGATGCTGCATGTTTTCCAGATTTTCTAAACGACCAGAAATGCATCGGAACAAATCCACTCCTGACTCCTGATCTGTGGCCGGCTCCATGGGGCCAGTGCAAACTGTTATGTTCTGGGTTGTTTGTGGACCCGGGGTGGTAGCAGGAGCGATCACAGAAGCAGATTTGAATAAAAAACTAGGTTTTTTAATAAGTGCTTGAGTAGACATAAAATATGGCAGAAAATAAAGTCCAGGAATATATAAATGTGCACAAGAGTTCTGTGGTGGGAGTAATGGGTTAATGTCCAAGTAGAAACAAGTAGAGCTGTCCAGGTGTGCAGGTAGTGAGGCTGAAAATAATCAGCCAGGTATGCAGGTAGTGAAGCAGGAAAATAATAGCCAGGTATGCAGGTAGTGAACTAAGGCAATGTGCAGGATTTCAGCAGGCTCAGGCACTCAGGTATGGGCAAGGGTGATGGAGGAAGCGGGGTAGTCCAGCGGAAGCCAGTAGCTGACAGGCAGACTGGCAGACAGGCGAATTCACAGGAACAGGAAAGCACAGAGAACTCCCTCTCAGCTAGGCTGAGATACACGTTGCACTGGCAAAGAAGGAAGGCACTGACCCTTCCTAAATACCCCATGCCGTGCTGTTACTGGCCGGAGGGAACATGTGACTCACCAGGTTTGGCCAGCCGCATCACATGGCCAGAAGGCAAGATGGCGGTGCCCATGCCAAACGCAACGGAGACGCCGCCAGGCCTCACCAGCGCAGAGTGACAACAGGGCCGCACAACAACGCGCGCAGCCAAAGCCCCCTGCCAGACACCAGCTCCGCCACCAGACAGCCCGCGCCACAATGACCTCACAGGTAACACCCGCCTAGCGCCATGCTGAAATACCCTGGCCGTGACATTTTCTGTTTTCATATATATATACACACATATATACATATACATAGACACAGATAAACATATACATTGCTGCTTACCTCTCCTGGTTTCAGAGGCAGCAGCAGAAGTGTTGGAGCACCAGCGCGATTCGCAGGTCTTAATCGCGGGTCGCGGCTGGCGGCTCCATTAGAAGAAAAAAAAAAGTATTAATCAGGGAATGTGGCCGGAGACAGTGTGTGGGGGACCTGGGACGACCGCCTCTGTTATCCTGCCTATAATCCGGCCCAGAGGATTATGGATGTGTGTAAGGTAAAGTGGGCGTCCTTATGTTGTGCTGCGGCGGCATAGCGATTGCAATGGATTAGTATACTATAGCAGTGAGACTGCGTACATATGCATTTGCAATCTATAATGAATCAGGCCCAGGGACCGCCACATAATACAGAGAACATCACAGAGACCGCCACATAATACAGAGAACATCATAGAGACCGCCACATAATACAGAGAACATCACAGAGACCGCCACATAATACAGAGAACATCATAGAGACCACCACATAATACAGAGAACATCATAGAGACCACCACATAATACAGAGATCATCATAGAGACCGCCACATAATACAGAGAACATCAAAGAGACCGCCACATCATACAGAGAACATCATAGAGACCGCCACATAATATAGAGAACATCACAGAGACCGCCACATAATACAGAGAACATCACAGAGACCGCCACATAATGGTGAGAGTATCAGAGGCTGCCATACAGTATATAAAGGATCAGTGATCGCCTTTCAATATCATTCCTTCATCAATAATTAACCCTTCCTCAAAAAGTACAGTATAAACTACTTTGACATCACAGTAACAATCCCATTCAATGTACTTAATATATAATGAACCCCTCCACAATAATTAGATAATCCCAATTATTAATTCATACCTCACAACAATGCTAAATTTAGTATCGGAACCCCCGCACCTGAAAAGGGTGTGTGGCCTCGTGGCACCTCTCCATCCCTTTTCATCACTCCATGAGGTGCTAGGCTGCCCCCAGACTCTCCCTGCACAGTGAGGAGCTTCCGTGTGCATCATTTTCCCCAACTTCCCCCCACATCGGCCCGCGGGTGGGGCAGCGGGACAGTACCTGAATAGTGGGCGTGTACCACCAGAAGCAGAACAGTTGGGAGGTTTGTTAATTTGCCAGAACAGCCTCAATAATTACGTTTCTGTACATTGCCACACTAAGGGTCTGAGTCGCAAGCCAAGCGCACACAGCAGCATCTAATGGCGTTTTCCCACCTGTGGCTTTATTTAAATGCCACTATAAACTCCTGCCCTCGTGTACATCGGTGTGGCCTGTAATACTGATTGGTGCTTCCTTATAAGCCACTATCGGTCGCACCATCTAAACTGGCACCAGCCTTATGGTAGGCGCAGTTTCTCTGTCTGACCGCGGCCTCCTCTGCCTGCGGCTGTGCGCCTGTGAGCTCAGCCGCTCGTATTACCATGTCCACCACACTTCCATAACACGCCTACTAAGTGGACCATTTTTGCGTACACTACTAACCTACATTACCTGTTGTAGATCTCTTCTGTCCCACTCCTGTTTCAGCCCTGTGACCAAGAAGCAGAAACCATCACCAAGCTAGGGATGACTATTGACCATCAATGTTTTTGACACCATTAATGGTCTATGGGCCTGATTCAGAGCTGGACGCTATTTGCGCTAGCTCGTTCAGAAAAAAGGGGTGGCTATTCAAATGAACCGTTCGCTCTTTGCGGTCTGTTCACGCCTCTAGATCTGAACGAGCGAACCAAACATGCGGTCGTTTTTTGGAAAACTACGCCCCCTGGCCGCTCGCATCCTTCGTCATGTCCGCTATTTATTAGATTAATCGAGTACATCGGCCAGCATATGAACTGCTCGCTATTCTTGTGGTTGGTTTTTCCTACCGCATTCTTGCGAGCAGTTCTGACTATAAAATAACCCAGTGACGTGGTCAATGACGCTGCTGTATTAATTATGCACACCCATAAAACGCCCGTTTTGACCTTTAAGCATGCCTGCGTTCTGATTTCCACTCCCCGTTTTCAAGCACCTTCCCCTGTTACCACCCACATACGCCTCATTCTGTCACTGAAAATAACAGGCATTCGCTATTTAGCGAACAAACGATTTTCGGCTGCACTGACTGGTTCGCGCATGCGTATTACGATCCGTACGCATGCGCAGTTGTGCAAACATCGCTCGGAACGAATGAGCGGGCGCTTACGAGCGGCTCTGAATCAGGCCCCATGGCCGATGTCAAGTGTTTTTGCCGTGGAGGTTGCAGCACATATGTGGTGCTGGCCCGGTGGCGAAGTCTTTGCATATGCAGCACTCAGCCATCGATCGGCTAAACCATCGATGGTATTCTACCAGTGGTTTAGAACCATCAACCATTTATAGTAGAGCCATCAATGGTCGTCAGTACATCCTACTAAGGCTGCTGCAGTAAGTGAAGAAGAGGAGGAGGAGCCATGCAGAGATGCAGGGGCATTTTAAGAGAGGAGGGGGCCCGTGTGCAGACACACAGGACCTGATTCAGACCTGCTCGCTAAGTTGCATTTGCTGTGAGCGATTTTTGCCCATCTGCGCATGCGAATAATTCGCAGTGCGCGTGCGCAAGCCAGTCTTTGCGATCTGATTTTGGTGACTACTTTGAGTGACAGATAGCGTCGTTTGTGGGTCGTAGCAGGGGAAGGTGCTTGTTAACGGCGGAGTGGTGTTGCGAATGCAGGCGTGTCAGGCCGCCAAAACGCTGCTTAAAGTGCGTGCATAATTAGCAAAGTAGCGTCATTGTACACGTCACCTGCATGTATTTCAGCCCGCACTGATCGCTGTGCTTGCGGCGGGGGAAAGGCAACCTCAAGGGCTGCGAGCATCTCCGATGGCTCTCGATGTTACCAATTAATCCTTCAATTCCCGGAGATGACGTGTGTTGCGAGGGGGAAGGGGGCATCTTTATACACTAGCGAGCGCTCATTGCCATAACTCACTATGAGGGTGTCCGTATGCGATGCAGTGCGATCGCTTAGTTTAAATATCCGGCCCCTTTTTGACAGCAAGCGATCGCATCTTGCGAGCGGGTCTGAATGAGCTCCTCAGTGCGGGCTCCCTCCTCTCTCCGGCAACCTGCGGTGCAGTAGATCCTGGCTAAGGCTTAGTGCCAGAATCTACTGTGCATGTGCAGGTCTCTTGGAAAATGGCCCCCGCTATGTTTTCCCGGGGACAGCAGTGCTGTGCATGCGTGAATCACCGGTAAAATGGCCACCACACTACGGACAGGTAAGTAAAGGCTATGGGTGCAGGGTGTGCACCCATTATAGATACACCCCTGCAGAGACGGGGTTATGCAGCCTTTTCTGCAGAGCACGGCACAGGGCACCAAAAAGTCTAGTTACGGCTCTTTGCTGGTCATCAAGCTATGCCCACCTCTTCTCTCCTTTTCTCCACTTCACATATCCCAGAGGTGAGTTGTGTAATGTGGGCAAGCACGGTTTACAGTTTTTGTACAGGACTCGTAGAGATTTTTCAGCATTCCCACAAGCTCCAAAGAGCAGAGAGTAAGTGGGCGCCTTGAATTGTGCTTTGAGAATAAACATCTGTGCTTTCAAATGTTTATTAAACTATTGACTATTAGAGGAACACCAGCGCCACCTTGGGGCCGCTCATTGTCAATGCAGGCAAGTGAAACTTCTGAATTGGAAAGAATGACCTGAAAATCTACAGTATGTAAAATAATTTCAAGCTTGCATGAAAAGACGTCAGAAGCTGTCCAACCGGTATATAACGTCTTATAGGATTATGAGCTTGTATATTTAAGACGAAAGAGATAACAGACTAGTAAAAAGCCATGCTATAGTTGTCTTTATAAGGTAAACCTCTTTTTCTCTTATATACAGTTAAACCAATCATGGCTCACCAATTTATATGCAACTGCAAATTCCAGCATTCCGTGTCTCACTGGTGTTCATGACAGGGTGAGCTGTAAAGTTCTACATCACCGGATTTCAAAGCAAACTGCTATGTCCCATGTTGATTCAATACGGGATGTAGTTTTCCTGATAGGTAGTGCCGAAAGCGGTGGGAGCAGGTACTATTTACCTGGGCCCGCCCCTCCTCCCTTACCTGTCAGCAGCAGCAGTCTCCTCTTCTGGCTGTGTCTGTTGGGGGGGGGGGCAATCATACTGTTCTCTCCCCCCTTCCCTTCCTGGATCTGCCCCTGGGTGAGGTGCCACCCACGTGTAGCGCAGCAAATACCATTTTAAAATTTTCCTTATATTAGACCTCGCCCCCCCAAAAAAATACCCGGGCCCAGCACAGCACTCTACGGCCCTGTTTTCCGTTTATTAGGTCTTCAATGTGCTGCAGAGCTGAGAAGTGTGATTTTACTGGTGGTAATTGTGCGAGGCGGAGCTCAAAGTCCAGACAGGTAGGCGCAGCTTCTGCGTGCTAGTGCTTGCTGCCTGATAGTGCTGGTAACGAGACGTAATGTGCACACTCACGGCGCACACAGCAGCATGTCATTGTCATTCAACTAATGCATGCCGCCTTTCATGCCAGCTGATTACTTCCTCCCACTCCCGCCTCCAAAATTTTGCCCGCACTGCTCCCCACCTCTGGAACTCTCTCCCTCTCCCCATCAGACTCTCCATCTCTTTGCAATCCTTCAAACAGGCTCTCAAGACCCATTACTTCATCAAAGCCTTCCAGCTGTCATTCTAACTCCCTGCTACATGTTCCTTCCCCCCCATCTAGCCATCTGTGTCACACCTGTTTGTCTTCCCCACCCTTTTAGAATGTAAGCTCTTACGAGCAGGGCCCTCTACCCTCTTGTGCTTTTCCCTACTTTAGTTTCATCTACTTCTTACTCCCCACTAGGGCACCTAACACTTGGTTGCTTATACTCTGTTGCTTATCTGGGTGTTATGGTCACTAATGTAGCAATATGTATTATCCATGTCCTGGTCCTGTATTGTTCTGTAAGTCGCTTGTCTACAATTTGATTATGTACTATGTAAGGCGCTGCGGAACACTTGTGGCGCCATATAAATAAATGATGATAATAATAATAATAATTTCCTCGGGATTCACAGAGTGATTCTCACAATATCTGCAAGAGCGTCCCTGAAAACTAAAAAGGCAATAAAGATATAGGTCTGAATGGGAGGCAGAATATCAGCAGGTCAGCCCTGTCCCTGGTGCCGAATAGAGTGCAAGCTGCAGAGTTTGCCGTTCAGCTTTTGCGGTCGTCCATGGAGGGAAGTCTGACCTCAAATAGCACGCTGCAGGTGTTGCCCATGGCTGAGCAGATAAAGGGCAGAATGCACAGACTGCGCTCCCTTAGATTTCACTACAGCCCATACATGCCTACCCTCCCGGTTTTCGCGGGAGGCTCCCGATTTTTCGGGTAACCCCCCGCACCCCCGGAAGGGTAGGCATTTCTCCCGCATTCTGCCCACTTCCTAGTGAAGTGGGCAGAATTAGGAGAATACCCGCGGCAATCGCGGGTCTCCGTGAAGGGGGCGGGGCTTAAGCCGTGATTCTGCATGAATCACAGCATTTGGCCCCGCCCCCTATGTAAATTGTGCCCAATCGCGGCAATTTTACCACGAGGGGGCAGGGCTTAATGACGCGAATCGTCAAGCTCCACCCCCGTCGGCCCCCTGCTGCTTCTCTTACCCGGGCTTCTCCCGGGAAGAGAATATTAAAGGTAGGCAACCCTGCTACAGCCTTCATTGGAGACTGTAATAACATCTAAGAGGATGGATGGAATAAGCGTGATCAGTTTGGACTGATCATATTTATTAAATATAAAATGACTAAAGCTATAGTGTAGGCCAGGGATGGGGAACCTCAGGCCCGGGGGCCGTTTCCCGGAATGATTTGGTCTGGCCCTCGGAGCTCTTTACTGCTAGCCTAGAAGGGCACCCTGCAGGCAGAATCTATGCAGCAGTGCCACCTGGAGTGTCCTTAGGACGCTTCAGAAGGTCACACCGCTGCCCTTACTGCTCCCCGGAGCATCCTCAGTATACCCCAGGCATTGCTGTAATCACCAGTGATTGTTGCCCCACCCCTCTGTGACATCACATGGAGGGGGCGTGTCCTGCACCAGGCCCGCATATAATATTATATATATGAAAATGGCCCTCGGCAGAAAAAAGGTTCCCCACCCCTGGTGTAGGCTCTTCACCTTCAATCATTTTATAATTACTGAATATGATACATCGGGCCTGATCCAGTGATGTAGAATTCGCACGCAGACCTATTACAGCCCTGCCAATGGGCATCGATGGCAGCTATTAAATGGCAGTCAAAACTGAGGCTTAATAAATGCTCTCTTTTTCAGCACTAAACCACCGGCGATGCCCATGGTTTGTAATTCAAGCTCAAACCGACAATTAGTACATTTGCCTGCTAGAGTGAACACTTACGGGTATATTTACCGAAGTACGGGTTTATAGACGTGGAGTAATTACCCATAGCATCCAGTCAGATTCTAGCTATTATCTTCTAGAAGGTGCTAGATAAGCATAATCTGATTGGTTGCTATGGGCAACATCTCCACTACTATAAACCCGCACTTTAGTAAATATACAGTACCCCTAAGCAAGTGAGACTGTGTGTGTGTAAGTTTCGGAGGGACCCCATCTATGAATGTGTACAAATGCACACAATGTAAGTGTGTATGGCGGCCTATCTCTGGCTGTTAAGTGAACTCCACTGATTTGGAATACCAAATAATCTGCCCAGCAAGCTTACAATACATGAGAATGTTTTTTTTTTTACCCTTTATGCTTTAAATAGAAAGCTTTTCGCTTTTCTTCTCCCCTACATACGGCATGAACGCCTAATACCTAGTCATCAAAAGATGAAATTGTAGATTAGATGTAAATCGGTATGTATTACAGATGTATCCAGGGGCGTTGCTAGGCTCTATGTCCAAGGATCTAGCTCTTAAGTCTCTAGTGTATTCATAATTATTTAGTTGATTTAGTTGTTAAATAGCTGTATAATGATTCCAATACCAGAACAGCTTAAGCCATAGCTTCCCAAACGCGGTCCTCAAGGCTCCCCAATAGTTCAGGGTTTAGAGATCTCCATGGTTGAGCACAGCTGACTTAATAAGTACCTCAGTACCTTAATTAGTACCTCAGCTTGCGATAAAGCTCTGTCCCTGCGAATCCCGTCCACACACTTCTCCCTGTATTTTTCAGAAAAAATACAGGGAAAATTTCTCAAATGGACGGGATGTCATGGATACTGCAACCAACCTCCCCCCCCCTCGCGCCTCATCCCCCCCTACCCGCTCCAGTCAGCTGGTCTCCCGGCTTCTGCACTGTGACCCCGGTCAGCTGCTCTATATTCTGGGACCTGGAGACCAGCTGCCTGGAGCCACAGAGGACCCCATGACCCCGGTCAGTTGCTCTATGTGCAGGAGCCCGGAGACCAGCTGAACGGAGCCCCAGAGGACCTCACCGAAGCACCGATCACTGGTCCCTGTAACTATTTTTTTTTTTTGCAGTGAACAGCTTGTGGTCTATTTAGACGACACAGCTGACCACAGGGGGCCTGTCAGAATAGAGCAGGAGTCGGGGAACCGGGGGAAACCCTGGATAACGCCATTTTTTTTTTTCACATTTAGTTTTAGTAAATCTGGGCAGATCACATTTATGGGAAATGAGATCTGCTTACTACAAATATGTGATAATTAGGGTTTGGAGTAGAATTTTGGAAATTATACTCCAATTGCCCTTTAGTAAATTGATGTGATACTAGAATAGTGTTAATAAATAAGCCCCTTAGTTTTGACGTGACACGTAAAATTGTCCATGAGAAAAACAGTCTTCACTTAGGTCAACTCCTGCCACGTTACGTGTCTGTCCCTATGCTTTATTTATTGTCACGCCAAAGCAGACCCATACCGGGAATTGGAGTCGTTTGAAATGAAAGAACCATTTTTCACATACAGTAAATGAAACAGGAATGTTCCAAAAAAAAGGGTAAAACAAATATTTAGTGTCAGTAAACAGGGCTAACAGCAATTTTTCTGGAGAAACTGGATAATACATATCAATCTCTACCCAGTATAAATTAAAGTCCATCGTTGTGATGTATCGGTTTTGGCATCGTGAGCCAAGAAAGCTCTCGGACGTCTGTTTTTTTTCATGGACTTGCTTCACTAATATCATCACTGCTCTGCTCCCTTATGTCATACATTAATGTGTCATACACCTAAACCTTCCTCACCAAATGCTCTATAGAATAGTGACAACTGCATCAAAGTATGTCCAGTGCTTCTCGAGATTAGTCGGAACACAGACAGACGCCTACCAGGGACTTTATTTTATTGTATAGATAGATGAGGGAACGGGTTCCTCTTACATGGAAATTACTCAGTGCTAAACTACTGAAACTGCCAATATTTCACCATAATTGTGAGAGACATTTGACAGCCTGATCTAGGTCAGAGGCACTAAAACTATATTTTGTTCTGACCATACTTACCTACTCTCCCAATTCGGCCGGGAGCCTCCCGAAAATCGGGTGCCGCTCCCAGTCCCCCTAGAAAAGGTGTCAGTGTACATCTGTTCTAGGACCACAGGTGTCAGTGTACATGTGTTCAACTTCTAGGACCACAGCTGTCAGTGTACATCTGTTCTACTTCTTGGATCCCAGGTGTCAGTGTACATCTGTTCTACTTCTAGGATCCCAGGTGTCAGTGTAGATCTGTTCTACTTCTAGGATCCCAGGTGTCAGTGTACATCGGTTCTACTTCTAGGATCCCAGGTGTCAGTGTACATCTGTTTTACTTCTAGGATCCCAGGTGTCAGTGTACATCTGTTCTACTTCTAGGATCCCAGGTGTCAGTGTACATCGGTTCTTCTTCTAGGATCCCAGGTGTCAGTGTACATCGGTTCTACTTCTAGGATCCCAGGTGTCAGTGTACATCGGTTCTACTTCTAGGATCCCAGGTGTCAGTGTACATCTGTTCTACTTCTAGGATCCCAGGTGTCAGTGTACATCTGTTCTACTTCTAGGATCCCAGGTGTCAGTGTACATCTGTTCTACTTCTAGGATCCCAGGTGTCAGTGTACATCTGTTCTACTTCTAGGATCCCAGGTGTCACTGTACATCTGTTCTACTTCTAGGATCCCAGGTGTCAGTGTACATCAGTTCTACTTCTAGGATCCCAGGTGTCAGTGTACATCTGTTCTACTTCTAGGATCCCAGGTGTCAGTGTACATCAGTTCTAGGATCCCAGGTGTCAGTGTACATCTGTTCTAGGATCCCAGGTGTCAGTGTACATCTGTTCTACTTCTAGGATCCCAGGTGTCAGTGTACATCAGTTCTAGGATCCCAGGTGTCAGTGTACATCTGTTCTAGGATCCCAGGTGTCAGTGTACATCTGTTCTACTTCTAGGATCCCAGGTGTCAGTGTACATCTGTTCTACTCCTAGGATCCCAGGTGTCAGTGTACATCAGTTCTAGGATCCCAGGTGTCAGTGTACATCTGTTCTACTTCTAGGATCCCAGGTGTCAGTGTACATCTGTTCTACTTCTAGGATCCCAGGTGTCACTGTACATCTGTTCTACTTCTAGGATCCCAGGTGTCAGTGTACATCTGTTCTACTTCTAGGATCCCAGGTGTCAGTGTACATCGGTTCTACTTCTAGGACCACAGCTATCAGTGTACATCTGTTCTAGGGGCCTGATTCACTATGGATCGCTTTTCTGCTTATACGCACGCAACGCAGTTGCTAATATCAGCTGTGATTTGTAAATGTTTGCATTCGCATTGCAATCGCAGCCTGACATAAGGACGCCCACTTCCCCTTAGTCACATCCGTATACTTGGCCAACATAAAGAAACAAACGGTAACATCGGACAGTTAATGAAGCCCTGACCTTACTCGGGAGTTGCTTACTTCAGCGCATGCTATGAGGCCTCAGGCGGCATCGCATCTGGTATCGCAGTGGCTATTTTATGCACGCCCCTGCAACGACGTTGAAATGCACTGGCACGTCTGCGTTCTCCCGACCACCCCCCATCACCACCCACAAACGGCACTTCCTGTCAATCACTCTGCCATGGGTCTGCGTATACTCTGCGATCACTGTCCTGGTCGCAGTACGCAACAATCGACTGATTGCGTGCGAATAAGCAACTGTGTTCCTTGCTGAATCAAACCCTAGGACTCCAGGTGTCAGTGTATAACTGTTCTAGGACTCCAGGTGTCAGTGTACATCTTTTCTAGGAGCACAGCTGTCAGTGTACGTCTGTTCTAAGACTCCAGGTGTCAGTGTACATCTGTTCTAAGACTCCAGGTGTCAGTGTACGTCTGTTCTAGGACTCCAGGTGTCAGTGTACATCTGTTCTAGGACCCCAGCTGTCATAGTACAACAAGGACCACAAGTGTGAATGTTCAGTGGGTCTGTTACCAAGGTTAAGGGACTCAGCCTCCTTTCTGAGGGAATGTATATTGTACCTGCCTGTAGCTTTTATGATTTAGTTTACTCTTTAATATAATATTGTTTTTCGTTTTTTACTTATTTTTATTCCATATTTATATTTATATGATTTATGTAGTGTGATCTATTCATTTATTTTTATTTTATTTTTCCATTTTTGCTGTATGCATAAGTATCCCATTAAATGCAATCACTTGCACTGGTCTTTCCACGTTACTCTGTGAGCAACAAATGAGGAGGAGATTTAGGGAGAGGTGTATCAAACCTTAGAGAGAGATTAAGTGAAGAAATTTTGCATAGCACCCAATCAGCTTCTGCTGTCACTGTCACTTATCCCGCACTGTCAGTTATCCCACACTGTCACGTATCCTGCACTGTCATTTATCCCGCACTGTAATTTATCCCGTACTGTCATTTATCCCGCACTGTCACTTGTCCCGCACTGTCATTTATCCCGTACTGTCACTTATCCCGCACTGTCACTTATCCCGCACTGTCACTTATCCCATACTGTCATTTATCCCGTACTGTAATTTATCCCGTACTGTAATTTATCTCGAACTGTCACTTATCCCGCACTGTCACTTATCCCGCACTGTCACTTATCCTGCACTGTAATTTATCCCGCACTGTCACTTATCCCGCACTGTCACTTATCCCGCACTGTCACTTATCCCGCACTGTCACTTATCCCGCACTGTCACTTATCCCACACTGTCACTTTTCCTGCACTGTAATTTATCCCGTACTGTAATTTATCCCGCACTGTCACTTATACCGCACTGTCACTTATCCCGCACTGTAATTTATCCCGTACTGTAATTTATCCCGCACTGTCACTTATCCCACACTGTCACTTATCCCACACTGTCACTTATCCCGCACTGTCACTTATCCCGCACTGTAATTTATCCCATACTGTAATTTATCCCACACTGTTATTTATCCCGTACTGTCATTTATCCCGCACTGTCATTTATCCCGCACTGTCACTTATCCCGCACTGTCACTTATCCCGCACTGTCATTTATCCCGCACTGTCACTTATCCCACACTGTCACTTATCCTGCACTGTAATTTATCCCGTAATGTAATTTATCCCACACTGTTATTTATCCCGTACTGTCATTTATCCCGCACTGTCATTTATCCCGCACTGTCACTTATACCGCACTGTCACTTATCCCGTACTGTCATTTATCCCGTACTGTCATTTATCCCGTACTGTCACTTATCCCGTACTGTCACTTATCCCGTACTGTCATTTATCCCGTACTGTCACTTATCCCGCACTGTCATTTATCCCGCACTGTCACTTATCCTGCACTCTCATTTATCCCGCACTGTCACTTATCCTGCACTGTCACTTATCCCGTACTGTCTCTTATCCCGCATTGTCATTTATCCCGCACTGTCACTTATCCCGCACTGTCACTTATCCTGCACTGTCATTTATCCCGCACTGTCACTTATCCCGCACTGTCACTTATCCCGCACTGTTACTTATCCTGCACTGTCATTTATCCTGCACTGTCACTTATCCCGCACTGTCATTTATCCCGTACTGTCATTTATCCTGTACTGTCATTTATCCCGCACTGTCATGATCCCAGGGTGGCCCCTTAACAAGTGACACCAAGATGGGACAACGGCTCCTCACTTATGCATGCAATATGTAAGACATAGACAATTTAAAATATAAATAAATATATTTATTAAATACACCAGATATAAAGATTTTAAAAAAAACAACATATCCAGCTCTAGAACTCTTTATAGTATATTCTCTAATTGTCACAATAGTTTACACTACGCTCACACGCTCCATACTCTCTTGCATTGCTTGTTACACTGATGCTGCATTGTACTCATTCATACTACCCGTGAGTCTCCTTGTTCACCCCACCCCCAGTAGTCTTTTAAGCCTCTCCACCCCGTAGAACAAAAGGGCTTTGACTCAGGTGACTTCCGCCGGCTCTTGTCAAAGGTGGAGAAGGTGAGGTACTGAATGTTGGCACTAGATGGCGCTAGGTTCAGGGCTCCATAACTTGTCCCATAAACAGCAAGGCACCTAAAAGAAATAATTAGAAGTTATGAGTGTGTGACAGCTTTGTACACTACAAATTAAATATTGTGGTTGCTCCTTTAGCTGTAAAGTTAACTCTTTATTCATGTAGCTGTGTGGAAACCATATATGGCTTGTAAATATGTATTGATTTATTGCTGAAAGGGACTTGGTCATTATGGGGTCTATTTACTAAGCAGTGTTAGGAGACAGAGTGAAAAGTGATAAGGTACCAGCCAATCAGCTACTAACTGCCATCTCACAGGCTGTGTTTGAAAAATGACAGTTAGGAGATGACACACTTTTCACTCTGTCTCCTAACACTGCTTAGTAAATAGACCCCTTAATCTTAAAAGGTACCTGTCACCTAAGCACATTGGCAGCAGAAGTTCTGCAGACGAGAAACGAGTGACATCACTGAGGCATGAAGCGCCTTAAGGCATGATGTCACTAGTTCCTGGCAAACGGATTGGCTGCATTGATATGAAAATTAATTCAGCAGCCAAAATGGTTTAACCCACTATTTGCAGGTATCGGGCAAATATCATTGGGATAGGTCCATGCGTGTTATAAATGCATGCTAGTGCCTCAGTGTGCAGTGACTAGATCTTATATTAAAGAGCTCACCTGTCGGATTGTGCCTGATGAGGAACAAGAATGGACGATCCATGATGACCTCGAGAGGGGACATTCGGGCCAGGAAAATTGCAGCTGCAGGGACATTAAGGGATTGAGCACACATTTTTTCTAACCCTCACAGATTGCACAGATGCAGTAATAGTTATACCACGTTAGATCATTTTACTATATCTTAATACGTCCCCATCTAAGTAACACCTAGAAATACAATGCATGCAATGCTTTCAGGGCTGTCTTGGATAATCTCTATTTGACTGTTACCTTTTCCCTTACTCAAATTTAATCTGTCGGGTTTCCTGGTGCTATGCTATGTTATGCATTTCATATAACCCTATATTTTCTCAGCTTTCCCCTCAATTATTCTCATCTCTCTTATATCCACCATTTTTTTACTTCTGCTGTCCCAAACTGAGATGGGCTTCAGCTCCTGGAAGGGACGGTCTCTCACCTGTTGCAGCCGATGCTCTTGTTCCACTCTCTGTTACCTCGACCCTGATTTTCTGGAATGCTTCTGACACATACAGCGGCCTTTCATCTAAAAAACAAACAGATGGTTACATTGTGAGAATGAGACCAAGCCACCATCCAACCACATCCTTGAAGACGCCTACTGGTCTATTCTTCGCTTTACGTCTGAATACTCACAGGATAGCCGTCTAAAGTCGGCTCTCTCTTCCGAGAAAATGTCCGTGATGCCGAGATGCTCAAGTGGACTCTTCAGATTCACTTCACTCACCAGAGAGAACCTGGGGACACCAGGGAGATAATCATGTCAAAAGGAAAGTTACAAAAATTACATGGACATAAGTTTAATGGAATTGTGTCTTCGCGCCATGTGATGGCGTTCTCCTTACTTGGGCAACACAAGGAGGCGAGTTGATCGCTTCATGCTGGCTTTCCATTGTAGGATGAGCTTGGGTGTCAGGATGTCGGTGATGGCGGACAAGGGCACCCCTTTCTCGTATGGAGCTGCTATCAACATGCTGAGTTCCTCCCCTTCATACGGGAGCTCGATGACATCGTAAAACTCTCCCTCTGGGGTTTCAAACTCGCCTGAGGAAAGAATGACCATAATCATGATTATCCAGCAGTTAGTTGATTCTAATTAATCAGCAATGTTAATTGATTAGCATGCTGTTGCATTGTCCACGCCTCCTCGTATCCAATAAGTAGACACTTACTGTAGTTGTACTTGGCGGTGTTGGCCATCATTGGCGTTTGCACCTGAGACCCATCTGATCGGTAAAATGGCCTCCTGTGAGTGGCTTTCTCTGGGAACGGGATGGCCCACTTTCCATTAAAATGCACGGCGCTGAGTAGAACCAGTCGGGTGAGTGGTGGAATGGAGTTACTTCCCAACAAGTCCTGGATCATCCCTAGAAGATACGCAGAGAAGACACAAATCACAATGATGTGAAGGAGCAGAAGGAAGCAGAGAGAGAGTCATTTAGTTTTTAACCCTGCCAGACCTCAGATTGGCTCCTTTGCCCCCAAGCTTACCATCTGTTTGGTCCTCCACCCATTGGTTCAGGATGTCCCTGGCCTGCGATGGTTCGGTGAAGTTGACTTGGGTCACATGGCGCTGGAAGGTAGCGTGAAATCTTTGCAGGAAGCCCGGGGTTAAGCTAAGGCCCCGTTGCACAAACAGTCCATCTGCAACGTGTATAGAACTGGTGTCACCAGCGATGGCTTCTCTCAGTCTCCGGAGCATTGCAGACACCGTCCGCTCTGAGGGGACATGAGTACAATGATTATTGGAAGATTTACACCCAATTCCAACCAATGCAATCTAGAAATAGCGTCTGCCAGATGGATTAACGTCGCTGTATCTTTGGCTCCATCCATACTGAATAAACCTGCACGTGTGACAGAGGCATGTACAGTATGATATGATGACGATGGCGCTGTCTGCAATTTGTATAGGTAATCGCTTATTCCTTATCTTTGTAAGATAATGCGGCTTTTTATAAACCAGCTTCATAAATTCTGGTACGGCCCGAGATAAATTGCAGCACAGTACATTTACCATCCATAGGATGCTATGATGCAAACATGTTATTTTACAATATGGTCAGAAGTCATAAAATCTGGCGCGACAAAATAAACATAAAACAAAAATATATGAAAAATTGTTACTTGACTATTAAACGCAAAATAAAGAAAAGTATCTTAGAACTAAACAAAACCTCAAATAACATCAAACTCCCTCTTACCGGAATATCCATAATTCAGGCTCTTGCGCAGTTGTTCCAATGACCCTCCGGCCGCCCCCAACTGCAGAATGTTCAGAGCAGAGGATGCCCCATATGGCGAGAACCCCAAATTCTTTTCTTTGTGTTCCTGCAGGACCTCCTGGAACAAACGCACCCCAAAGCTGGCGTCTCTGCGGGCCACATGCTCGAGGGACATGGGGCGGATGGCTGCAGTGGTGCATGCCAACAGAACAAGTACCAACAGCCTGTGGACAGAAGGGCAGATGAGTTGGCACCCTATGAATGAGCTCCCGATGCGTAAGAGCATGCAGTAACATCATATAAATAGAACTATAGGGGGAACTGTATCAAGCAGTGGAGAGCGATGAAGTTGCTCAAGACAACCAATCAGCTTCTGTCATTTATCTAGCACGGTCTGCGCAATGATAGGTAGAAGCTGATTAGTTGCTTTGGGCAACTTCACTTTATCTCTCTCCAAGGGGTAAATTTACTAAGATGGGAGTTCTATTTAAAAGTGATGTTGCCCATAGCAACCAATCAGATTCTACTTCTCATTTATCTAGCACCTTCTAGAAGATAATACTTGGAATCTGATTGGTTGCTATGGGCAACATCACTTCTAAATAGAACTCCCATCTTAGTAAATTTACCCCCAAGGCTTTGATGCATCTATATTGCAGGGAGGCACAGTATGTCTCTCTATGCAGAGCTGGAACCTATATCCTAGTTCTGAGATCAGATCCGGATACTCACCTCATATTGCAGGTCATTTCTCTGTAATAGAATGTGGGTAATAGACTCCTGGGCAGTATAACTACAGTATACAATGCGCTCTCAGGCCAGTGTCTGCAGCTGCTGTGTGTTAGAGCCTGTCCCAGCCCTGAATTTATACACACTCAGCCTCCAGCCACCCCCGGGAGGTGTTTCCCAATAACATGAGGAAACCTCGTGTCCTGTCTACATTCCCAGATGTGAATAATAACAGCAGTCTCCTGTGTGTGTGTGTGTTCATACATCCATACTTAGGAATCTGTCAGTCAGTGTGACATCACTGGAATAAGTGTGTAGCACTAGCTAGACAGTTATTATATCCCCGTATACAATGTTATACCACTGTTTGTTTACTGGGCGATGTTGGGCAGGGTATAAGTAAACTCCATACTGTCCATTGTACAGAATAAAAATATGGTTCTCATGATAAAACTATAAAAAGCGTTAAAATTAATAAATAAATGAAACTGCCATAAGACTTCCAACTTTCACCTTTAATGTAATTAACACTGGGTCTCATTCAGAGGCGCTAGTTCGTTCCGAGCGATGTTCGCACATCTGCGCATGCGTATGGGTTGTAATGCGCATGCGCGAACCAGTCAGTGCGGCCAGAAATCGTGTGCTCGCAAAATAGCGAATGCCTGCTAATTTGAGTGACAGGATGAGGCGTTTGTGGGTGGTAACAGGGGAAGGTGCTTGAAAACGGGGAGTGGAGATCAGAACGCAGGCGTGCCAAAAGGTCAAAACGGGCATTTTAAGGGTGTGCATAATTAATAAAGCAGCGTCATCGACCACGTCACTTGGGTGTCTTTTAGCCTGAACTGCTCGCAAGATTGCGGTAGGAAAAACCAACCACAAGAATAGCGAGCAGTTCATTCGCCTTTCGATGTACTCGATTAATCTAATAAATAGCGGACATGACTTATGATGCGAGCGGCCAGGGGGCGTTTTTAACAAAAAAAGTCAGCGTGTTTTGTTCGCTTGTTCAGACCTAGAGGCGTCAACAGACCGCAAAGAGCGAACGGTTAATTTAAATAGCCACCCCCTTTTTCTGAATGAGCAAGCGCAAATAACATCCGGCTCTGAATGAGACCCACTGTACTTAACCTCTGACCTTACAGTATATTTCGCAAATTCATAAACTTTGCTAATACAGGTCCGAACTCTGCTTCTGCTATCACCAAGATTACCGCCTTCCTAGAGGTTAAGTTTAATGAGTGAATATGTAACTTTTTCACTTTGAGGGCTTGATTCAGCAGCGGACGCTAAAGCAATTGCAGCTGCGATTCCGGCGTGGATCGCAGTTGCTAAAATATGCTAATGACTTCCAAAGCACAGCCGAGCATAGGGACGCCCACCGCTGCCTTCTCGTATCCGTCCGACGAGCTGCAACAGCGTAAACATCGGTAACATGGATGCAGATCAGGCAGTCACGCAGCATATGCGCCAATTCTGACCTGCCTCAAACACACCGTCTCTCCTGACGCACAGAGGGCTCTCATCATGCTGCGAAGGAGATCACAATGGCTAATATACGCACGCCCATGAAACGTCATGTAAACGGTCAGACACGCCTGCATTTCCAGAGCCTCCCCCCTCATTACCTCCCCCAAATGCTGACTACTTGTCACTCAATTTGCGAATTTATCTTCTGTGCGAGCGCAATTGCAAAACAATTGCTGCGCATGCACAGTGTGGCTTAAACGCATGCACAATGGCAAACAATCGCTTGATCTGTGTAAAATCAGCATTGTGTACAGCCAGGGACGTAGCACCCAGGTGGGGGGCGAGCAGGGGAGGGCAGTTGCCCCCCCCATGATTTCTGTTGGGTGGACAAAGAGTGTGTTTTGCCCACCCCCCATGAACCTCTACACAAAAGCGAGTGGGGATGAATGAAATGAAAATGAGGATTAAGTGATAATAGCTTTATTTTAACTCACCAACTGTTGTCGTTTCTGTTTCCCAAAAATGAAGTTATCTTCGTGTTTGTTCTGCGTATAATTTCTTCTTGCAAACGTTTTTTTTTTTCTTTCTTAGAAGCCCCGCTCGTTGTGCTATGACAATTTGCAGTAAGCATAAGCCGGCACACGAGCCCGGGCGGCTGCACTTCCCATTGACTGTTCTTGTATGTTGTACCACAACGGAACAGAGAGAGCGAGTGATTGCGGCCTGTGGACGGTTTAAAACGTTAGCAGTCGTCTCATTGTCGCCAGATGGTAGCACATACCAGCTATTATAGCACATACCATAACCAGTCAGACAGTGACTACAGATTTAAAAATACTCCCAATCAAATGAGATTAGGCTGTCAACGAAATCAGAATAAAAACTAATAATAACTATGAAAAATGTAAATTTTTCAGATGAAAAATTGAATTTATCTTCCTAACAGCTATTGTACTAATTGGTAGTAAATATTAATAATATTTGATAATGTATAAATACATTTTTTACAGTAAAATAAACAATGAAACTGGGGTTGGCCAACGAAAATGACCGTAGGATTGGGAGTCTTTGTATATCTACAGTTCCTGTTACAACTGTCGTAAAAGGAGATAACAACCGTGAGAAAAAGGTGCCCCAGGCCCTATAGCAGTCCCTGGTCTTTTGCCTCCCATGAAAAAATTTAGGCCCTCATTCAGAGCCGTACGCTCTGAGCAGAGCGCACGCTCTGAATGAGGGCCGTCCTCCATAACTATGGAGCGTCCTCCTGGACGCTCGTATAGCTGTGGGTCACCACCCACAGCCTATACAAGCGTGCAGTTTGATGGCCGCGATGGTCTTGACCATCGCGACCATCGAAACTGCGAGCCGGAGCCTGCGGTTGAGGCCCGGAGTGAGGCCCGGAGTGATTTTGGCTCTATCAGCTAGTGATGTCAGTGGGCCGGCTTCTGACTGTAGGCGTTCCCTTAGGAACGCCCCCGTCAGGGAGGCACACGCCCCCGGCACGCCCACCAAAGGGGGCGTGCTGTCAATCAACATCGACAGCACGCCCCCTTTGATCAGACACAACGAGCGAAGGAAAGTCCTTCGCTCGTCGCGTCTGGCGCATGCGCACGACGGAGCTCCCTCCGTCGTGCGCATGCTCAGTGCAGAACATCGACCCACTTGCGAGCGGACAGCCGCTCGCGAGTGGGTCTGAATCAGGCCCTTAGTTTCTACGCCCCTGCGTACATCTCGCCCAGTTCACACATAAAAAAGCGAGTCTAGTAAACAAAAAATGTTGCAATCCAATTTCCATACGCGTTTTACTAACTTAATTGCAAAACCCGTCAATCTCAATGGAAAACAAGTGCGAGTGTTATTTCTGGTGAATTCTGCAAAGTCGCGCTGCTGGCAGGGGTAACTGGATTCTGCCAATCGCAACTCACATGCACAAATTATATACAGATGAAACTCACACACAACTCGCAGCTAATTGAATTCCCCCCTCATTGCAGAATGATGCTCAGATCTTAAGCGACACTAGCCAGCATCGGTAAGAGCCATCTCGCCAACTGTCACTCCAGTTAGTTGCCAAGGAGCTTATCCGCCATGCACACTGGGACTGGAATCCTGGACTCGGGCTTCCAGTTCCAGGTTCCATTAAAAAAACAAAAATCAAATAAACTGTAATTTGTAAAAAAAACAATAGAATAAAAAAACAGTAATAATAACAAAGAAAAATATATGCTTTACATTATTTATTAATAAAGTGTTTTTTTATCCTAGGGACCCCCCCACCCACATGCGGTTAACGTCATCCTTAGAATGCATTAGCAATCAGAGGACAGCAGGGGAAGCATCACAGAGTGCCCCAGTGAAGGCTACATCTTGTTACAGCCGGTGATTATCCTGATCCAATAAGGGGGCTTTGATAAATATGCAAAAGACCAAAATTCTGCCATTTTGACTCTTTGATAAATTGACCCCTGAGTCTGGTTTCTTTTAAACATTCTTCAGTATCATTCATAGATCATTTTGAAATAGTGCCCCCTGTGACTAAATCATTATGAATAATGGTATCATGGTAACGTGCCCTTATCCCCTACGGGGAAAGCACCATTTCATGGTCTGATACAATGATGAGTTATAAGAATGCAGTCTACTGATTGGCTAGAAGTGAATGACATCACTGGGATATTTTGTGGTGTTGATTTTCTAAAGAATTGTTAATAGCTATTAGCAAATATTTCTTTTTTTTTTACGCTGGGTTATCTTTTATGCACTATGCTCTCTCAGCACGTTCCGTAATGTTTGTTCTTACTGGACATTTTCATGCACCCCCTTGTGGGCCGTATTGTAATTTCCACAAGGTATAATTGTGGGACCCGAGCTACAGTTAAGGGATGCAGTCAGGAAGCCGACGGTCGGAATGCCGACCGGCGGTTTCCCGACTGTCTAATCCCGGAAGGGGTCTAATGACAGGCATCATTTTACCTACGGTGGGAGCCCGGCACCCGGTATACCGATCGAAGGTAAGCCGGGCGCGGACAGCCACGCGCGGGGGGTGGGGGGGGTAGGTTAGGGGCTCCCGGGGTGGGGACTTAGGGTAAGGTTTAGGCTAGGCTAAGGAGGGGTTAGGTTTAGGCACTTATTGGGGGGTTAGGGTTAGGCACCCCTAAGGGAGGATTAGAGTTAGGGAGGGGGGAGTTAGGTTAGTAATAGATAAAATACTTACTTGTCGGGATCTTCACTGCCGGTCTTCCGCCGTCGGGACATGTGTCCGGCAGTATTCCATACCGATCCCACAGTTAATTCTTGGAGCATTGAAGTGGCCTTTTACTGGCCAGGGACAGGATACACTAATGCATTTTTTGCCGTCAAACCACGTTTTCAGAGGTTTGGCCGCTCACCTCATATGCACCAGGGTGAGGAATGCGATACATTTCGGGGCTTGGATGCGGCGGGCAATGCCATCTTTAGTTAGCATTGCCCAAAAGATGCCTATTGGCTTCTATTCTCAATTCCCCCCTGGGAGGAATCCAATCAGATCCCTTCCAGAAGCCCCCCGCCCCCCCACGGCTCAATCGCAGTAGGACGCCAGAGGGACTTCTCTGCCATAAACCCTGAAGCCCCCCTCCCGCAAAGGACAGTTGTCCTTTACAATTTTATCCATGCATACCAACGTTATTTACGCCGGCATGCATATGATTACTGGCGGGATGCATGCAAAATGCGATGCTTGATACATCTCACCCCTGGTCTGTGTGCAGCAGGAATGTTACAGGTAGGCGGCCAAATGCAGCTTAGTAAGTCACTAGGAACCCTTGTCATCACTGAGGGCAAGGGTGGTGTGACCAGGCCGCCGCCGAAGGCACAAGTACAAGGGGGTGCCACCCACGGCTACTACTGAGGGTACCTGAAGGCACGCCATGTGCTCTAAGGATGCACCCAGGTCCGTAGCAGGACTTAACAGTGCCCTGTGGCGCGCCCCCACGCACGCCCTTTGCGAATGATATGAGGTCATGCACAAAGGGGGCAGGGCTGCCAGCATCTGGAAGTGCAACAGCGCTCAGGGGCGTCTTCCAAGATGCTCCAGGCAGCCATACACGAGGCAGAGTCCCTGCATGTAGTGTCCAATGGCCTCATGGCCGGTACTGCCGCAGTGATACTGGCTGTAGACAGGGCCAGATTAACAATGGGGCGGATGGAGCTACAGCTCCAGGCCTCCACATAAAAATAGGCCCATTGTCATGACAACATGATGTTGACTGGCCATCTGCTCTCCACACAGTCAGCCATAAATCATAAGTATAAAAATTGTATTTCTATTTACCTCGCAAAATTAAGCATTTTTTTCTTTTACATATTTAGGGAGACATTGGGTCTGAGAGTATAAGGGTGTACATGCCCACATGGCACTGGCCACACCCACACAGCACTGGTCACACCTCCTCTCTTCTCATAATAGGCCCTTGGTCATTTTCAGCTCCAGGCCCATGTGGCCCTCAATCCGGCCCTGGCTGTAGAGTGCCATTCCAGATTCCCTGCTAGCCTAACACAAGGGCTGTGGGGCAACAGTGGTGCCACCCACATAGCCCAGCAGCAGCACTGATTGCACGCCCCAGGATGCGCCCGGCTATCCTCAACATGCACCCAGCTGCCAGCTCCTGGCTCCCTATTCTTTGCAGCACACGTGACATCATGACCCCACATTCCTGGTAGTGAAAATGAGACGAAAACTGGACTTTATTTAAAGTCTGGCTCCACCTAATCATGTACTGTATTATCTCTACAACTACGTCTGTAAAAGTGACACCTGGGGCAGCACGGTGCTTGTAGTTGCTATGCCCTGAATACACTCCTGCACATAAATAAATTATTATTTACGTGCCCAGCACACCGCTCAGATACCTGGCATATGGCTTCTGCATTATTCAGAACCATCCATCATTTTTGCAATACGATTTACAAGAGGTGGGAAGAGGGGCCGGGAGAAAGAATAAAAGAGAAATTGAAAACTGCTGACGTATTAGGGATAATGGGTCCCGGAAGGAGCGCTGGAATTAGAGTAAATTCTTTGTGGGCGATGAAACAATGCAGAAAAACTGGGAAGAGGGTGGATGAGAAGGGGGGGGGGGGGGGTGTAAGGAAAACAGAAACAACAGGATCCAGGACAGGAAGTTGTCTGATGGATGCAAATTTGCAGCCATGGTTACCAGCTGTTTCTAAATTCCAGGGATAGTCCCAATATTTTCCTGGAAACGTATGGAAGTATCATACTGGAGATGTGGGGGCAGGAATAAAAGGGTGGTAATGTGGTAGATGTGACCTGGTGACCTCATTACTACTATCATCACGTGGTTAGCGCAGTGCATACGGTCATGCTTATTGCGTCTTTATGCCACTGATGACACAGGACACTACTTACTCACTCAGGACCTCATTTACGTACTTAACGACCAATGCAAGTAGTTATTTTTTTTTTTTAATTGCGACGTGTGTCTTTTGCTCTGGCGACTCGCTGCATTCTGCGCTGACGGCTCCCTGCACCGTAAGGGGGCCTGGAGGGACTTGGAGACAGCGTGTAGACACAGGACAAAGTACAGTATGCCATACTTACACTGCCGAAAGGTACGAGAGACTCACAATTTTTTGGATAGTCCCCCGGACCCCTGGAAGGGTGGGTGGATCTCCCGCATCCCGCCCACTTCCTGTTATACCGGGAATCGCAGGTCCGTAGGAAGGGGGAGGAGATAAAATGATGCAAATTGCCTTGTTTTAATGACATAGGGCCTAATGAGGTAGCGGTCGGCTGTAGCTCCTCTCACACGGAGAGGAGAGAAATAACGTTAGTAAATATGCAGTAAGTGTTAATGCCAATTGTGTACAAAAATGGCTACTCATTTGGAGGGACATAACTTGCAGGTACTGAAATCTTTTTCGCAAGTTGCAAGCTGCTGATGAAGACAGCACTGGGTCGCATCTGAATGCCTGAGCGCATCCAAGACATCCCCAAATATGTTCTAACTGCAACTGTGATCTATGGGCCTGATTCAGAGCCGTTCGCTATTTGTGGTCGTTCGTTCAAAAACAAAGGGTGGCTATTCAAATGATCCGTTCGCAAATTGCAGTCTGTTCCCACCTCTAAGTCTGAACGAGCGAGCAAAACATACGCTCGTTTATTTGATAAAAACGCCCCCTGGCCGCACGCACCATACGTCATGTCCGCTATTTATTAGATTAATCGAGTACATCGTACAGCGTATGAACTGCTCGCTATTCTTGTGGTTGGTGTTTTCAACCGCTATTTTGCGAGCAGTTCTGAGTTAAAAAAAACCAAGTGACGTGGTCAATGACGCTGCTGTATTAATTATGCACTCCCTTAAAACGCCCGTTTTGACCTTTAAGCACGCCTGCGTTCGGATCTCCACTCCCCGTTTTCAAGCACCTTCCCCTGTTACCACCCACATACGCCTCATTCTGTCACTCAAAATAGCAGGCCCTCGCTATATTGCGTACCAACGATTTTCGGCCGCACTGACTGGTTCGCGCATGCGTACTAAAAACCGTACGCATGCGCAGATGTGCGAACATCGCTCGGAACGAGCGTACTGCCGCTAGCGAGTGGCTCTGAATGAGGGCCTATGTGATTTAGGGGTCTAGTTACTAAGCAGTGTTAGGAGACAGAGTGAAAAGTGATAAGGTACCAGCCAATCAGCTTCCTACTGTCATTTTTCAAACACAGCCTGTGAGATGACAGTTGGGAGCTGATTGGCTGGTACCTTATCACTTTTCACTGTCTCCTAACACTGCTTAGTAACTAGACCCAGAGCCGTAACTAGATTTTTTGGTACCCTGCGCCAGAAAGAGCATTGGCGTCCTTCTCATTTTTCAAAGGGACATAATGCACCCAAAAAAGGGCCATGGTTTAATGGGGAAGGGCCAGGGAAGAGATAGGAGAGGCCAGATGATGCTGGGGATGAAATAAGAGGAAGCTACAAGCAAGAATGATAATAAACAGAAATATTACAGGCCCAAACAGCGCCCCCTGACCTGTGGTGCCCTGTGCGATGGCACCGGCCGCACTACCCTAGCTACGGCCCTGAATAGACCCCTTAATATCAGGATTGCGCTTAGAGGAAAATTGTGTCCAACTCTGAATCAATCTCTCAGTCACCACAGAGACCAGCGTGCTGGGTGACACGTCTTGTGTCATCAAGACATGTTCCTGCTCACGTCGCCTGTGTAGGAGAATTGCCTTCTTTTTTTTGGAGTTGGGAGGAGGTAGTTAATTGGCCGCCTAACCTGATGCCGGCTGTCAAAATCCTGGCGCTGGAGTACCGACCCGTGGCCAGAACACTGGCGCCGGAATCCCGACATCAGTTGAGATGCCGATGCCAGAATCCCGACAGCCGGCATCCCGAATTTGAGTATAGCGGAGAGGTTAGGGTTAGGATGCAGAAAAGGGGGGATAGGTTTAAGCACCACTGGGGGGGGTTAGGCACTAAGTGGGGAGGGTTAGGATTAGGCACTAAGGGCGGAGGGTTAGGATTATGCACTAACGGGGAGGGTTTGGTTTAGAGTACGGGAGGGGAGGGCTAGGATTAAAATGCAGGAATGGAGGGTTCGGGTTAGGGGGTGAAGGGGGAAGGGTTAGTATACTTACAGAGCCCCGTTGGGATTCTAAGCATTGGGAAGCCGCTGTCGGTGTTTTGACACCCGACCTCCCGACTGCCAGCCTCCCATACCCAACCCGGGAGCACTGCCTCTAATCTTACATTCTCCTGAATATTCCATAATAACTATGATTATAAGCCAGTTTTAGGAAAACACAGTGGGACGGGGACCATAGGGCCTGATTCAGACCCGGTCGCCCTGATTCAGAGTGAGCGCTCGCTTTTTGCGAGCGCCTCTGAATCAGGCCCATAGTGCATTAAGGTCCATTTGCACATTACCATTTGTAAAACTGTGGATAAATATACGGGTGGCAGCTTGCCTTATTACACTATCCTGCAGCCCTTACAATTTAAATGTGTTCCCCCCCCCCCACTTCTAAAATTTATGCTAGGAAACATAGGAGCAGTGGCCGCTGAATAGGTGAGTATAAAAAGGAATGGGATTTATCGTCTAGACATATTAACTGTTATATACAAAGTATCTTTTTTTATGTACACAAGACAAATATAATTGTTTGCTTATGATTACGTTACATCCAACGTTGTTAATAGTGGAACCTAAATAAATCCCATTAATTCTTATACAAACCTATTCAGCCCCACTGCTCCCAGTTTTCCCAGTGTACATTACCGTTTGTGATGTGCTCAGGAGGCTTCGAAAGAAACTTATTTTTAAATCGTTGACAACTCTATGCAGAATTTTAGAAAGCCCACTCACTAAATGTGTCCTAGGAGATAGATGTGATATTCTTTTAATAGTGATCCCAGTCTGGCTATTTATGATGAGAGCTACAAAAAAAGGTTTTTGTGGTGTGTAGGAAGCTGACTAATACAAATGAAGAGAGTGCATGGAAGACCATTACCGCATTCTCAGTTTTGGATATAACTAAATGGAAAGTTTTGGAAGGGGGGGGGGAGATGTCTTGAGTCACCGACTGTCATACAGACAGGACTGTCAAACCCCCATCGTGTGACAGTACCTTATGGGGAATCTCTCTTCGAATCACCTCATTCCCACATTTATATTCTGAATCAGGCATAAAAAATCTGCATCAGTCTATGGTGTACTGAATATCTCGCTATGTGTCACCCTGGCCAGCATGATCAGTCTGTCCGTAACTTTCTCACCCCCCCCCTGTTGAAAGTTTTGTAACTTTTCCTTTCATGGGATAATGAAATGTATTGACCGGTAAATATCTGCTGTGCCATTCACTTTCACAAACAATACTTTCCACCTGCACTGTGGGCCTCATTCAGAGGCGGTCGGAGGATGCAAGCGGTCGCTCAGAAACTGGGCGGCCACTTGCATCCTGACCGCCCGCCTCTGTTGCGGTCGTTAGGCTGTGGGTTAACACCCACAGCTCTAACGACCGCTCGGGTGATGGTCGCGATGGTCAGAGACCATCGTGACCATCGGGGCTTACGACGAGACCCTAGGGTAGGGTCTCACTTGTCGTAAGCCCCGGAGAGCTTCTGGCTCTGTCAGAGCCGGAAGCTCTCCACTGACATCACTAGTGATGTCAGTGGGGCCTCCCCCAAATGTCAGGCGTTCCCATAGGAACGCCTCCGTTTGGGCTGCCACCCCCCCGGCCCGCTTTCCAAACGGGGCGAGCTGTCAATCAACATCGACAGCTCACCCCCTTTGGAAAGGGACCCGCTACGACCAGCGCTGTCGGTCGTAGCGGGTCTCACGCATGCGCACGAGGGAGCCGGCTCCCTCGTGCGCATGCGCACTGGCAAAACATTGAGGCGGCCATGCGGTCGTAGACCGTACGGCCGCCTCTGAGTAAGCTCCTGTAAGTGGCCCAATCACCCCCTCTAATTAGCAATATCCGGAGATAGTACAGGCTTTCTATTGCTGCTATTGCTATTGCTGCTATTCATTTTCTATTGCTGCTATTCATTTTCTATTGTTGCTACCCAGTATTGCAGATGCTGGGTAGCAGTGGTTAGAGGAGACTCACAGCCTTCACCAGCCAGTCCTGGTGCCCTTTGCTCATGTGTGAGCCGACCTTACATTAACAATTTGCTGGGAGCACAGACTTGGCTTCCAGTTGCAAATTTACTAATAAAGCAGCATTTTTACCCAGTAGCGTCCCAGCACCTTCATATCGCTTGTAGGGTCTTTTAGTACTAATAATCCATATATAACCCTGGAACATCTAGAGAGTGACGCAGTAGTTTTTGGAGATTCAGAAGAGGGCACTGACTGGTACATGTCTGGGGTTAGGGGCTCTCTGTAAATTGTCAGGTGGATTCTACACAATATTTATTTATTATTTATTACCAGTTATTTATATAGCGCACACATACTGGTTAGCGTTACCGCCTCACAGCACTGAGGTCGTGGGTTTGATTCCCACTACGGCCCTAACTGTGCGGAGTTTGTATATTCTCCCTGTGCTTGCGTGGGTTTCCTCCGGGTACTCCGGTTTCCTCCCACACTCCAAAAATATACTGGTAGGTTAATTGGTTCCCCTCAAAATTGACCATAGTGTGTATGTTTGCGAGCATGTGGTAGGGAATATAGATTGTAAGCTCCACTGGGGCAAGGACAGGTGTGAATGGTAAGATATTCTCTGTAAAGTGCTATGGGCCTGTTACAGAGTTGAACGCAAACCGGATGCAGAACTAAGACATGCAATGCCATCAGTGGGCATCTTTTGTCTTTAGAAGCCTCCTGCGGCATTAGCAATTTTTTCACATCTACTGCATCCAAAGGCACAGCAGCTTTGCAAATACCATACAACGCTGAATCAGGCTCTATGTGACTGGAATTTAAGGGGATACGGTTGCCAATTAGGGGTGCTCTGTGCAATATAAGACTGGCAAATGAGGGGTTCTCTATAACAGATGGCTGGCATCTTGTAAGTGGGGGTAGCTTTCTGCAATGTTCTTTGCAATATGTTGCACGCAATTGGGGTCATTTGGTATATTGGACAAAGTGACCATTGGGCCTGATTCAGAGCTGTAGGCAAACCCGATGGTTTTCATACAACATCGATTGTGAGAGACCTGCACATGAGCAGGTCTCCCTCTGCGAGATCGCTCGCAGTCCCCCCAAGCCGCAGCATGATTGACAGGATGCGGCTGGATGGGGGCAGGGCTCAGTGCACTGCTGAATGAGGCCCTGAGTCTGTTAGTCTGCAAAAAGAGAGAGAGGAAGCCATTTTGATAAAGATATAAGAGAGGTGATTAAAAGTGCACTAAGGACTGATATATAAGTATAAGTATAAGTATATATAAGTATTACTGAGTGCTGAAGATAATTGCTCTGCTAAAGTCTGAAATGTTCAACCTTACAGTGTGTGACTGATCAGTCTGGGTTATTGCTAGTATGCTGAGTACTAATCCATTCTGCTATTTCTTTATATGTTCTATTGAGAAGGTTATTGTATGTTGAGAACAGGATGGGTACGGGATGCTGGCACTTGGAATCCTGGCGGTCAGAATCCAGACGCCGGCATCCCGACAGGGTTAGAATACCGACACTTTGTTGGATGGTATCCTAAACCTCCCCCTCTCCCTACCCTGACCCTCCCCCTCTCCCTACCCTAATCCTCCCTCCTTGATGCCTTAACCTAACATCTCCCTCTAGTGCCTAACCTAACCTCCCCCTCCCTGTACCCTAAACCTACCCCTCCTTCTCTAGTGCCTAACCCTAATCCTCAGTGTCAGTAAACAGGGCTAACAGCAATTTTTCTGGAGAAACTGGATAATACATATCAATCTCTACCCAGTATAAATTAAAGTCCATCGTTGTGATGTATCGGTTTTGGCATCGTGAGCCAAGAAAGCTCTCGGACGTCTGTTTTTTTTCATGGACTTGCTTCACTAATATCATCACTGCTCTGCTCCCTTATGTCATACATTAATGTGTCATACACCTAAACCTTCCTCACCAAATGCTCTATAGAATAGTGACAACTGCATCAAAGTATGTCCAGTGCTTCTCGAGATTAGTCGGAACACAGACAGACGCCTACCAGGGACTTTATTTTATTGTATAGATAGATGAGGGAACGGGTTCCTCTTACATGGAAATTACTCAGTGCTAAACTACTGAAACTGCCAATATTTCACCATAATTGTGAGAGACATTTGACAGCCTGATCTAGGTCAGAGGCACTAAAACTATATTTTGTTCTGACCATACTTACCTACTCTCCCAATTCGGCCGGGAGCCTCCCGAAAATCGGGTGCCGCTCCCAGTCCCCCTAGAAAAGATGTCAGTGTACATCTGTTCTAGGACCACAGGTGTCAGTGTACATGTGTTCAACTTCTAGGACCACAGCTGTCAGTGTACATCTGTTCTACTTCTTGGATCCCAGGTGTCAGTGTACATTTGTTCTACTTCTAGGATCCCAGGTGTCAGTGTAGATCTGTTCTACTTCTAGGATCCCAGGTGTCAGTGTACATCGGTTCTACTTCTAGGATCCCAGGTGTCAGTGTACATCTGTTTTACTTCTAGGATCCCAGGTGTCAGTGTACATCTGTTCTACTTCTAGGATCCCAGGTGTCAGTGTACATCAGTTCTTCTTCTAGGATCCCAGGTGTCAGTGTACATCGGTTCTACTTCTAGGATCCCAGGTGTCAGTGTACATCGGTTCTACTTCTAGGATCCCAGGTGTCAGTGTACATCTGTTCTACTTCTAGGATCCCAGGTGTCAGTGTACATCTGTTCTACTTCTAGGATCCCAGGTGTCAGTGTACATCTGTTCTACTTCTAGGATCCCAGGTGTCAGTGTACATCTGTTCTACTTCTAGGATCCCAGGTGTCAGTGTACATCTGTTCTACTTCTAGGATCCCAGGTGTCAGTGTACATCTGTTCTACTTCTAGGATCCCAGGTGTCAGTGTACATCAGTTCTAGGATCCCAGGTGTCAGTGTACATCTGTTCTAGGATCCCAGGTGTCAGTGTACATCTGTTCTACTTCTAGGATCCCAGGTGTCAGTGTACATCAGTTCTAGGATCCCAGGTGTCAGTGTACATCTGTTCTAGGATCCCAGGTGTCAGTGTACATCTGTTCTACTTCTAGGATCCCAGGTGTCAGTGTACATCTGTTCTACTCCTAGGATCCCAGGTGTCAGTGTACATCAGTTCTAGGATCCCAGGTGTCAGTGTACATCTGTTCTACTTCTAGGATCCCAGGTGTCAGTGTACATCTGTTCTACTTCTAGGATCCCAGGTGTCACTGTACATCTGTTCTACTTCTAGGATCCCAGGTGTCAGTGTACATCTGTTCTACTTCTAGGATCCCAGGTGTCAGTGTACATCGGTTCTACTTCTAGGACCACAGCTATCAGTGTACATCTGTTCTAGGGGCCTGATTCACTATGGATCGCTTTTCTGCTTATACGCACGCAACGCAGTTGCTAATATCAGCTGTGATTTGTAAATGTTTGCATTCGCATTGCAATCACAGCCTGACATAAGGACGCCCACTTCCCCTTAGTCACATCCGTATACTTGGCCAACACAAAGAAACAAACGGTAACATCGGACAGTTAATGAAGCCCTGACCTTACTCGGGAGTTGCTTACTTCAGCGCATGCTATGAGGCCTCAGGCGGCATCGCATCTGGTATCGCAGTGGCTATTTTATGCACGCCCCTGCAACGACGTTGAAATGCACTGGCACGTCTGCGTTCTCCCGACCACCCCCCATCACCACCCACAAACGGCACTTCCTGTCAATCACTCTGCCATGGGTCTGCGT
The DNA here is from genome assembly GCA_031769625.1 of Taudactylus pleione. Taxonomy (NCBI): domain Eukaryota; kingdom Metazoa; phylum Chordata; class Amphibia; order Anura; family Myobatrachidae; genus Taudactylus; species Taudactylus pleione. The sequence goes on from JAUIMM010000391.1 coordinate 10,093,529, forward strand.
ATACTCTGCGATCACTGTCCTGGTCTCAGTACGCAACAATCGACTGATTGCGTGCGAATAAGCAACTGTGTTCCTTGCTGAATCAAACCCTAGGACTCCAGGTGTCAGTGTATAACTGTTCTAGGACTCCAGGTGTCAGTGTACATCTTTTCTAGGAGCACAGCTGTCAGTGTACGTCTGTTCTAAGACTCCAGGTGTCAGTGTACATCTGTTCTAGGACTCCAGGTTTCAGTGTACATCTGTTCTAAGACTCCAGGTGTCAGTGTACGTCTGTTCTAGGACTCCAGGTGTCAGTGTACATCTGTTCTAGGACCCCAGCTGTCATAGTACAACAAGGACCACAAGTGTGAATGTTCAGTGGGTCTGTTACCAAGGTTAAGGGACTCAGCCTCCTTTCTGAGGGAATGTATATTGTACCTGCCTGTAGCTTTTATGATTTAGTTTACTCTTTAATATAATATTGTTTTTCGTTTTTTACTTATTTTTATTCCATATTTATATTTATATGATTTATGTAGTGTGATCTATTCATTTATTTTTATTTTATTTTTCCATTTTTGCTGTATGCATAAGTATCCCATTAAATGCAATCACTTGCACTGGTCTTTCCACGTTACTCTGTGAGCAACAAATGAGGAGGAGATTTAGGGAGAGGTGTATCAAACCTTAGAGAGAGATTAAGTGAAGAAATTTTGCATAGCACCCAATCAGCTTCTACTGTCACTGTCACTTATCCCGCACTGTCAGTTATCCCACACTGTCACGTATCCTGCACTGTCATTTATCCCGCACTGTAATTTATCCCGTACTGTCATTTATCCCATACTGTCATTTATCCCGTACTGTAATTTATCCCGTACTGTAATTTATCCCGCACTGTCACTTATCTCGAACTGTCACTTATCCCGCACTGTCACTTATCCCGCACTGTCACTTATCCTGCACTGTAATTTATCCCGTACTGTCACTTATCCCGCACTGTCACTTATCCCGCACTGTCACTTATCCCGCACTGTCACTTATCCCACACTGTCACTTTTCCTGCACTGTAATTTATCCCGTACTGTAATTTATCCCGCACTGTCACTTATCCCACACTGTCACTTATCCCGCACTGTCACTTATCCCGCACTGTAATTTATCCCATACTGTAATTTATCCCACACTGTTATTTATCCCGTACTGTCATTTATCCCGCACTGTCATTTATCCCGCACTGTCACTTATCCCGCACTGTCATTTATCCCGCACTGTCACTTATCCCACACTGTCACTTATCCTGCACTGTAATTTATCCCGTAATGTAATTTATCCCACACTGTTATTTATCCCGTACTGTCATTTATCCCGCACTGTCATTTATCCCGCACTGTCACTTATACCGCACTGTCACTTATCCCGTACTGTCATTTATCCCGTACTGTCATTTATCCCGTACTGTCACTTATCCCGTACTGTCACTTATCCCGCACTGTCACTTATCCCGCACTGTCATTTATCCCGCACTGTCACTTATCCCGCACTCTCATTTATCCCGCACTGTCACTTATCCTGCACTGTCACTTATCCCGTACTGTCTCTTATCCCGCATTGTCATTTATCCCGCACTGTCACTTATCCCGCACTGTCACTTATCCTGCACTGTCATTTATCCCGCACTGTCACTTATCCCGCACTGTCACTTATCCCGCACTGTTACTTATCCTGCACTGTCATTTATCCTGCACTGTCACTTATCCCGCACTGTCATTTATCCCATACTGTCATTTATCCTGTACTGTCATTTATCCCGCACTGTCATGATCCCAGGGTGGCCCCTTAACAAGTGACACCAAGATGGGACAACGGCTCCTCACTTATGCATGCAATATGTAAGACATAGACAATTTAAAATATAAATAAATATATTTATTAAATACACCAGATATAAAGATTTAAAAAAAAACAACATATCCAGCTCTAGAACTCTTTATAGTATATTCTCTAATTGTCACAATAGTTTACACTACGCTCACACGCTCCATACTCTCTTGCATTGCTTGTTACACTGATGCTGCATTGTACTCATTCATACTACCCGTGAGTCTCCTTGTTCACCCCACCCCCAGTAGTCTTTTAAGCCTCTCCACCCCGTAGAACAAAAGGGCTTTGACTCAGGTGACTTCCGCCGGCTCTTGTCAAAGGTGGAGAAGGTGAGGTACTGAATGTTGGCACTAGATGGCGCTAGGTTCAGGGCTCCATAACTTGTCCCATAAACAGCAAGGCACCTAAAAGAAATAATTAGAAGTTATGAGTGTGTGACAGCTTTGTACACTACAAATTAAATATTGTGGTTGCTCCTTTAGCTGTAAAGTTAACTTTTTATTCATGTAGCTGTGTGGAAACCATATATGGCTTGTAAATATGTATTGATTTATTGCTGAAAGGGACTTGGTCATTATGGGGTCTATTTACTAAGCAGTGTTAGGAGACAGAGTGAAAAGTGATAAGGTACCAGCCAATCAGCTACTAACTGCCATCTCACAGGCTGTGTTTGAAAAATGACAGTTAGGAGATGACACACTTTTCACTCTGTCTCCTAACACTGCTTAGTAAATAGACCCCTTAATCTTAAAAGGTACCTGTCACCTAAGCACATTGGCAGCAGAAGTTCTGCAGACGAGAAACGAGTGACATCACTGAGGCATGAAGCGCCTTAAGGCATGATGTCACTAGTTCCTGGCAAACGGATTGGCTGCATTGATATGAAAATTAATTCAGCAGCCAAAATGGTTTAACCTACTATTTGCAGGTATCGGGCAAATATCATTGGGATAGGTCCATGCGTGTTATAAATGCATGCTAGTGCCTCAGTGTGCAGTGACTAGATCTTATATTAAAGAGCTCACCTGTCGGATTGTGCCTGATGAGGAACAAGAATGGACGATCCATGATGACCTCGAGAGGGGACATTCGGGCCAGGAAAATTGCAGCTGCAGGGACATTAAGGGATTGAGCACACATTTTTTCTAACCCTCACAGATTGCACAGATGCAGTAATAGTTATACCACGTTAGATCATTTTACTATATCTTAATACGTCCCCATCTAAGTAACACCTAGAAATACAATGCATGCAATGCTTTCAGGGCTGTCTTGGATAATCTCTATTTGACTGTTACCTTTTCCCTTACTCAAATTTAATCTGTCGGGTTTCCTGGTGCTATGCTATGTTATGCATTTCATATAACCCTATATTTTCTCAGCTTTCCCCTCAATTATTCTCATCTCTCTTATATCCACCATTTTTTTACTTCTGCTGTCCCAAACTGAGATGGGCTTCAGCTCCTGGAAGGGACGGTCTCTCACCTGTTGCAGCCGATGCTCTTGTTCCACTCTCTGTTACCTCGACCCTGATTTTCTGGAATGCTTCTGACACATACAGCGGCCTTTCATCTAAAAAACAAACAGATGGTTACATTGTGAGAATGAGACCAAGCCACCATCCAACCACATCCTTGAAGACGCCTACTGGTCTATTCTTCGCTTTACGTCTGAATACTCACAGGATAGCCGTCTAAAGTCGGCTCTCTCTTCCGAGAAAATGTCCGTGATGCCGAGATGCTCAAGTGGACTCTTCAGATTCACTTCACTCACCAGAGAGAACCTGGGGACACCAGGGAGATAATCATGTCAAAAGGAAAGTTACAAAAATTACATGGACATAAGTTTAATGGAATTGTGTCTTCGCGCCATGTGATGGCGTTCTCCTTACTTGGGCAACACAAGGAGGCGAGTTGATCGCTTCATGCTGGCTTTCCATTGTAGGATGAGCTTGGGTGTCAGGATGTCGGTGATGGCGGACAAGGGCACCCCTTTCTCGTATGGAGCTGCTATCAACATGCTGAGTTCCTCCCCTTCATACGGGAGCTCGATGACATCGTAAAACTCTCCCTCTGGGGTTTCAAACTCGCCTGAGGAAAGAATGACCATAATCATGATTATCCAGCAGTTAGTTGATTCTAATTAATCAGCAATGTTAATTGATTAGCATGCTGTTGCATTGTCCACGCCTCCTCGTATCCAATAAGTAGACACTTACTGTAGTTGTACTTGGCGGTGTTGGCCATCATTGGCGTTTGCACCTGAGACCCATCTGATCGGTAAAATGGCCTCCTGTGAGTGGCTTTCTCTGGGAACGGGATGGCCCACTTTCCATTAAAATGCACGGCGCTGAGTAGAACCAGTCGGGTGAGTGGTGGAATGGAGTTACTTCCCAACAAGTCCTGGATCATCCCTAGAAGATACGCAGAGAAGACACAAATCACAATGATGTGAAGGAGCAGAAGGAAGCAGAGAGAGAGTCATTTAGTTTTTAACCCTGCCAGACCTCAGATTGGCTCCTTTGCCCCCAAGCTTACCATCTGTTTGGTCCTCCACCCATTGGTTCAGGATGTCCCTGGCCTGCGATGGTTCGGTGAAGTTGACTTGGGTCACATGGCGCTGGAAGGTAGCGTGAAATCTTTGCAGGAAGCCCGGGGTTAAGCTAAGGCCCCGTTGCACAAACAGTCCATCTGCAACGTGTATAGAACTGGTGTCACCAGCGATGGCTTCTCTCAGTCTCCGGAGCATTGCAGACACCGTCCGCTCTGAGGGGACATGAGTACAATGATTATTGGAAGATTTACACCCAATTCCAACCAATGCAATCTAGAAATAGCGTCTGCCAGATGGATTAACGTCGCTGTATCTTTGGCTCCATCCATACTGAATAAACCTGCACGTGTGACAGAGGCATGTACAGTATGATATGATGACGATGGCGCTGTCTGCAATTTGTATAGGTAATCGCTTATTCCTTATCTTTGTAAGATAATGCGGCTTTTTATAAACCAGCTTCATAAATTCTGGTACGGCCCGAGATAAATTGCAGCACAGTACATTTACCATCCATAGGATGCTATGATGCAAACATGTTATTTTACAATATGGTCAGAAGTCATAAAATCTGGCGCGACAAAATAAACATAAAACAAAAATATATGAAAAATTGTTACTTGACTATTAAACGCAAAATAAAGAAAAGTATCTTAGAACTAAACAAAACCTCAAATAACATCAAACTCCCTCTTACTGGAATATCCATAATTCAGGCTCTTGCGCAGTTGTTCCAATGACCCTCCGGCCGCCCCCAACTGCAGAATGTTCAGAGCAGAGGATGCCCCATATGGCGAGAACCCCAAATTCTTTTCTTTGTGTTCCTGCAGGACCTCCTGGAACAAACGCACCCCAAAGCTGGCGTCTCTGCGGGCCACATGCTCGAGGGACATGGGGCGGATGGCTGCAGTGGTGCATGCCAACAGAACAAGTACCAACAGCCTGTGGACAGAAGGGCAGATGAGTTGGCACCCTATGAATGAGCTCCCGATGCGTAAGAGCATGCAGTAACATCATATAAATAGAACTATAGGGGGAACTGTATCAAGCAGTGGAGAGCGATGAAGTTGCTCAAGACAACCAATCAGCTTCTGTCATTTATCTAGCACGGTCTGCGCAATGATAGGTAGAAGCTGATTAGTTGCTTTGGGCAACTTCACTTTATCTCTCTCCAAGGGGTAAATTTACTAAGATGGGAGTTCTATTTAAAAGTGATGTTGCCCATAGCAACCAATCAGATTCTACTTCTCATTTATCTAGCACCTTCTAGAAGATAATACTTGGAATCTGATTGGTTGCTATGGGCAACATCACTTCTAAATAGAACTCCCATCTTAGTAAATTTACCCCCAAGGCTTTGATGCATCTATATTGCAGGGAGGCACAGTATGTCTCTCTATGCAGAGCTGGAACCTATATCCTAGTTCTGAGATCAGATCCGGATACTCACCTCATATTGCAGGTCATTTCTCTGTAATAGAATGTGGGTAATAGACTCCTGGGCAGTATAACTACAGTATACAATGCGCTCTCAGGCCAGTGTCTGCAGCTGCTGTGTGTTAGAGCCTGTCCCAGCCCTGAATTTATACACACTCAGCCTCCAGCCACCCCCGGGAGGTGTTTCCCAATAACATGAGGAAACCTCGTGTCCTGTCTACATTCCCAGATGTGAATAATAACAGCAGTCTCCTGTGTGTGTGTGTGTTCATACATCCATACTTAGGAATCTGTCAGTCAGTGTGACATCACTGGAATAAGTGTGTAGCACTAGCTAGACAGTTATTATATCCCCGTATACAATGTTATACCACTGTTTGTTTACTGGGCGATGTTGGGCAGGGTATAAGTAAACTCCATACTGTCCATTGTACAGAATAAAAATATGGTTCTCATGATAAAACTATAAAAAGCGTTAAAATTAATAAATAAATGAAACTGCCATAAGACTTCCAACTTTCACCTTTAATGTAATTAACACTGGGTCTCATTCAGAGGCGCTAGTTCGTTCCGAGCGATGTTCGCACATCTGCGCATGCGTATGGGTTGTAATGCGCATGCGCGAACCAGTCAGTGCGGCCAGAAATCGTGTGCTCGCAAAATAGCGAATGCCTGCTAATTTGAGTGACAGGATGAGGCGTTTGTGGGTGGTAACAGGGGAAGGTGCTTGAAAACGGGGAGTGGAGATCAGAACGCAGGCGTGCCAAAAGGTCAAAACGGGCATTTTAAGGGTGTGCATAATTAATAAAGCAGCGTCATCGACCACGTCACTTGGGTGTCTTTTAGCCTGAACTGCTCGCAAGATTGCGGTAGGAAAAACCAACCACAAGAATAGCGAGCAGTTCATTCGCCTTTCGATGTACTCGATTAATCTAATAAATAGCGGACATGACTTATGATGCGAGCGGCCAGGGGGCGTTTTTAACAAAAAAAGTCAGCGTGTTTTGTTCGCTTGTTCAGACCTAGAGGCGTCAACAGACCGCAAAGAGCGAACGGTTAATTTAAATAGCCACCCCCTTTTTCTGAATGAGCAAGCGCAAATAACATCCGGCTCTGAATGAGACCCACTGTACTTAACCTCTGACCTTACAGTATATTTCGCAAATTCATAAACTTTGCTAATACAGGTCCGAACTCTGCTTCTGCTATCACCAAGATTACCGCCTTCCTAGAGGTTAAGTTTAATGAGTGAATATGTAACTTTTTCACTTTGAGGGCTTGATTCAGCAGCGGACGCTAAAGCAATTGCAGCTGCGATTCCGGCGTGGATCGCAGTTGCTAAAATATGCTAATGACTTCCAAAGCACAGCCGAGCATAGGGACGCCCACCGCTGCCTTCTCGTATCCGTCCGACGAGCTGCAACAGCGTAAACATCGGTAACATGGATGCAGATCAGGCAGTCACGCAGCATATGCGCCAATTCTGACCTGCCTCAAACACACCGTCTCTCCTGACGCACAGAGGGCTCTCATCATGCTGCGAAGGAGATCACAATGGCTAATATACGCACGCCCATGAAACGTCATGTAAACGGTCAGACACGCCTGCATTTCCCGAGCCTCCCCCCTCATTACCTCCCCCAAATGCTGACTACTTGTCACTCAATTTGCGAATTTATCTTCTGTGCGAGCGCAATTGCAAAACAATTGCTGCGCATGCACAGTGTGGCTTAAACGCATGCACAATGGCAAACAATCGCTTGATCTGTGTAAAATCAGCATTGTGTACAGCCAGGGACGTAGCACCCAGGTGGGGGGCGAGCAGGGGAGGGCAGTTGCCCCCCCCATGATTTCTGTTGGGTGGACAAAGAGTGTGTTGTGCCCACCCCCCATGAACCTCTACACAAAAGCGAGTGGGGATGAATGAAATGAAAATGAGGATTAAGTGATAATAGCTTTATTTTAACTCACCAACTGTTGTCGTTTCTGTTTCCCAAAAATGAAGTTATCTTCGTGTTTGTTCTGCGTATAATTTCTTCTTGCAAACGTTTTTTTTTTTCTTTCTTAGAAGCCCCGCTCGTTGTGCTATGACAATTTGCAGTAAGCATAAGCCGGCACACGAGCCCGGGCGGCTGCACTTCCCATTGACTGTTCTTGTATGTTGTACCACAACGGAACAGAGAGAGCGAGTGATTGCGGCCTGTGGACGGTTTAAAACGTTAGCAGTCGTCTCATTGTCGCCGGATGGTAGCACATACCAGCTATTATAGCACATACCATAACCAGTCAGACAGTGACTACAGATTTAAAAATACTCCCAATCAAATGAGATTAGGCTGTCAACGAAATCAGAATAAAAACTAATAATAACTATGAAAAATGTAAATTTTTCAGATGAAAAATTGAATTTATCTTCCTAACAGCTATTGTACTAATTGGTAGTAAATATTAATAATATTTGATAATGTATAAATAAATTTTTTACAGTAAAATAAACAATGAAACTGGGGTTGGCCAACGAAAATGACCGTAGGATTGGGAGTCTTTGTATATCTACAGTTCCTGTTACAACTGTCGTAAAAGGAGATAACAACCGTGAGAAAAAGGTGCCCCAGGCCCTATAGCAGTCCCTGGTCTTTTGCCTCCCATGAAAAAATTTAGGCCCTCATTCAGAGCCGTACGCTCTGAGCAGAGCGCACGCTCTGAATGAGGGCCGTCCTCCATAACTATGGAGCGTCCTCCTGGACGCTCGTATAGCTGTGGGTCACCACCCACAGCCTATACAAGCGTGCAGTTTGATGGCCGCGATGGTCTTGACCATCGCGACCATCGAAACTGCGAGCCGGAGCCTGCGGTTGAGGTTTTCAACCGCAAGGCCCGGAGTGATTTTGGCTCTATCAGCTAGTGATGTCAGTGGGCCGGCTTCTGACTGTAGGCGTTCCCTTAGGAACGCCCCCGTCAGGGAGGCACACGCCCCCGGCACGCCCACCAAAGGGGGCGTGCTGTCAATCAACATCGACAGCACGCCCCCTTTGATCAGACACAACGAGCGAAGGAAAGTCCTTCGCTCGTCGCGTCTGGCGCATGCGCACGACGGAGCTCCCTCCGTCGTGCGCATGCTCAGTGCAGAACATCGACCCACTTGCGAGCGGACAGCCACTCGCGAGTGGGTCTGAATCAGGCCCTTAGTTTCTACGCCCCTGCGTACATCTCGCCCAGTTCACACATAAAAAAGCGAGTCTAGTAAACAAAAAATGTTGCAATCCAATTTCCATACGCGTTTTACTAACTTAATTGCAAAACCCGTCAATCTCAATGGAAAACAAGTGCGAGTGTTATTTCTGGTGAATTCTGCAAAGTCGCGCTGCTGGCAGGGGTAACTGGATTCTGCCAATCGCAACTCACATGCACAAATTATATACAGATGAAACTCACACACAACTCGCAGCTAATTGAATTCCCCCCTCATTGCAGAATGATGCTCAGATCTTAAGCGACACTAGCCAGCATCGGTAAGAGCCATCTCGCCAACTGTCACTCCAGTTAGTTGCCAAGGAGCTTATCCGCCATGCACACTGGGACTGGAATCCTGGACTCGGGCTTCCAGTTCCAGGTTCCATTAAAAAAACAAAAATCAAATAAACTGTAATTTGTAAAAAAAACAATAGAATAAAAAAACAGTAATAATAACAAAGAAAAATATATGCTTTACATTATTTATTAATAAAGTGTTTTTTTATCCTAGGGACCCCCCCACCCACATGCGGTTAACGTCATCCTTAGAATGCATTAGCAATCAGAGGACAGCAGGGGAAGCATCACAGAGTGCCCCAGTGAAGGCTACATCTTGTTACAGCCGGTGATTATCCTGATCCAATAAGGGGGCTTTGATAAATATGCAAAAGACCAAAATTCTGCCATTTTGACTCTTTGATAAATTGACCCCTGAGTCTGGTTTCTTTTAAACATTCTTCAGTATCATTCATAGATCATTTTGAAATAGTGCCCCCTGTGACTAAATCATTATGAATAATGGTATCATGGTAACGTGCCCTTATCCCCTACGGGGAAAGCACCATTTCATGGTCTGATACAATGATGAGTTATAAGAATGCAGTCTACTGATTGGCTAGAAGTGAATGACATCACTGGGATATTTTGTGGTGTTGATTTTCTAAAGAATTGTTAATAGCTATTAGCAAATATTTCTTTTTTTTTTACGCTGGGTTATCTTTTATGCACTATGCTCTCTCAGCACGTTCCGTAATGTTTGTTCTTACTGGACATTTTCATGCACCCCCTTGTGGGCCGTATTGTAATTTCCACAAGGTATAATTGTGGGACCCGAGCTACAGTTAAGGGATGCAGTCAGGAAGCCGACGGTCGGAATGCCGACCGGCGGTTTCCTGACTGTCTAATCCCGGAAGGGGTCTAATGACAGGCATCATTTTACCTACGGTGGGAGCCCGGCACCCGGTATACCGATCGAAGGTAAGCCGGGCGCGGACAGCCACGCGCGGGGGGTGGGGGGGGTAGGTTAGGGGCTCCCGGGGTGGGGACTTAGGGTAAGGTTTAGGCTAGGCTAAGGAGGGGTTAGGTTTAGGCACTTATTGGGGGGTTAGGGTTAGGCACCCCTAAGGGAGGATTAGAGTTAGGGAGGGGGGAGTTAGGTTAGTAATAGATAAAATACTTACTTGTCGGGATCTTCACTGCCGGTCTTCCGCCGTCGGGACATGTGTCCGGCAGTATTCCATACCGATCCCACAGTTAATTCTTGGAGCATTGAAGTGGCCTTTTACTGGCCAGGGACAGGATACACTAATGCATTTTTTGCCGTCAAACCACGTTTTCAGAGGTTTGGCCGCTCACCTCATATGCACCAGGGTGAGGAATGCGATACATTTCGGGGCTTGGATGCGGCGGGCAATGCCATCTTTAGTTAGCATTGCCCAAAAGATGCCTATTGGCTTCTATTCTCAATTCCCCCCTGGGAGGAATCCAATCAGATCCCTTCCAGAAGCCCCCCGCCCCCCCACGGCTCAATCGCAGTAGGACGCCAGAGGGACTTCTCTGCCATAAACCCTGAAGCCCCCCTCCCGCAAAGGACAGTTGTCCTTTACAATTTTATCCATGCATACCAACGTTATTTACGCCGGCATGCATATGATTACTGGCGGGATGCATGCAAAATGCGATGCTTGATACATCTCACCCCTGGTCTGTGTGCAGCAGGAATGTTACAGGTAGGCGGCCAAATGCAGCTTAGTAAGTCACTAGGAACCCTTGTCATCACTGAGGGCAAGGGTGGTGTGACCAGGCCGCCGCCGAAGGCACAAGTACAAGGGGGTGCCACCCACGGCTGCTACTGAGGGTACCTGAAGGCACGCCATGTGCTCTAAGGATGCACCCAGGTCCGTAGCAGGACTTAACAGTGCCCTGTGGCGCGCCCCCACGCACGCCCTTTGCGAATGATATGAGGTCATGCACAAAGGGGGCAGGGCTGCCAGCATCTGGAAGTGCAACAGCGCTCAGGGGCGTCTTCCAAGATGCTCCAGGCAGCCATACACGAGGCAGAGTCCCTGCATGTAGTGTCCAATGGCCTCATGGCCGGTACTGCCGCAGTGATACTGGCTGTAGACAGGGCCAGATTAACAATGGGGCGGATGGAGCTACAGCTCCAGGCCTCCACATAAAAATAGGCCCATTGTCATGACAACATGATGTTGACTGGCCATCTGCTCTCCACACAGTCAGCCATAAATCATAAGTATAAAAATTGTATTTCTATTTACCTCGCAAAATTAAGCATTTTTTTCTTTTACATATTTAGGGAGACATTGGGTCTGAGGGTATAAGGGTGTACATGCCCACATGGCACTGGCCACACCCACACAGCACTGGTCACACCTCCTCTCTTCTCATAATAGGCCCTTGGTCATTTTCAGCTCCAGGCCCATGTGGCCCTCAATCCGGCCCTGGCTGTAGAGTGCCATTCCAGATTCCCTGCTAGCCTAACACAAGGGCTGTGGGGCAACAGTGGTGCCACCCACATAGCCCAGCAGCAGCACTGATTGCACGCCCCAGGATGCGCCCGGCTATCCTCAACATGCACCCAGCTGCCAGCTCCTGGCTCCCTATTCTTTGCAGCACACGTGACATCATGACCCCACATTCCTGGTAGTGAAAATGAGACGAAAACTGGACTTTATTTAAAGTCTGGCTCCACCTAATCATGTACTGTATTATCTCTACAACTACGTCTGTAAAAGTGACACCTGGGGCAGCACGGTGCTTGTAGTTGCTATGCCCTGAATACACTCCTGCACATAAATAAATTATTATTTACGTGCCCAGCTCAGATACCTGGCATATGGCTTCTGCATTATTCAGAACCATCCATCATTTTTGCAATACGATTTACAAGAGGTGGGAAGAGGGGCCGGGAGAAAGAATAAAAGAGAAATTGAAAACTGCTGACGTATTAGGGATAATGGGTCCCGGAAGGAGCGCTGGAATTAGAGTAAATTCTTTGTGGGCGATGAAACAATGCAGAAAAACTGGGAAGAGGGTGGATGAGAAGGGGGGGGGGGTGTAAGGAAAACAGAAACAACAGGATCCAGGACAGGAAGTTGTCTGATGGATGCAAATTTGCAGCCATGGTTACCAGCTGTTTCTAAATTCCAGGGATAGTCCCAATATTTTCCTGGAAACGTATGGAAGTATCATACTGGGGATGTGGGGGCAGGAATAAAAGGGTGGTAATGTGGTAGATGTGACCTGGTGACCTCATTACTACTATCATCACGTGGTTAGCGCAGTGCATACGGTCATGCTTATTGCGTCTTTATGCCACTGATGACACAGGACACTACTTACTCACTCAGGACCTCATTTACGTACTTAACGACCAATGCAAGTAGTTATTTTTTTTTTTTAATTGCGACGTGTGTCTTTTGCTCTGGCGACTCGCTGCATTCTGCGCTGACGGCTCCCTGCACCGTAAGGGGGCCTGGAGGGACTTGGAGACAGCGTGTAGACACAGGACAAAGTACAGTATGCCATACTTACACTGCCGAAAGGTACGAGAGACTCACAATTTTTTGGATAGTCCCCCGGACCCCTGGAAGGGTGGGTGGATCTCCCGCATCCCGCCCACTTCCTGTTATACCAGGAATCGCAGGTCCGTAGGAAGGGGGAGGAGATAAAATGATGCAAATTGCCTTGTTTTAATGACATAGGGCCTAATGAGGTAGCGGTCGGCTGTAGCTCCTCTCACACGGAGAGGAGAGAAATAACGTTAGTAAATATGCAGTAAGTGTTAATGCCAATTGTGTACTCATTTGGAGGGACATGACTTGCAGGTACTGAAATCTTTTTCGCAAGTTGCAAGCTGCTGATGAAGACAGCACTGGGTCGCATCTGAATGCCTGAGCGCATCCAAGACATCCCCAAATATGTTCTAACTGCAACTGTGATCTATGGGCCTGATTCAGAGCCGTTCGCTATTTGTGGTCGTTCGTTCAAAAACAAGGGGTGGCTATTCAAATGATCCGTTCGCAAATTGCAGTCTGTTCCCACCTCTAAGTCTGAACGAGCGAGCAAAACATACGCTCGTTTATTTGATAAAAACGCCCCCTGGCCGCACGCACCATACGTCATGTCCGCTATTTATTAGATTAATCGAGTACATCGTACAGCGTATGAACTGCTCGCTATTCTTGTGGTTGGTGTTTTCAACCGCTATTTTGCGAGCAGTTCTGAGTTAAAAAAAAACAAGTGACGTGGTCAATGACGCTGCTGTATTAATTATGCACTCCCTTAAAACGCCCGTTTTGACCTTTAAGCACGCCTGCGTTCGGATCTCCACTCCCCGTTTTCAAGCACCTTCCCCTGTTACCACCCACATACGCCTCATTCTGTCACTCAAAATAGCAGGCCCTCGCTATTTTGCGTACCAACGATTTTCGGCCGCACTGACTGGTTCGCACATGCGTACTAAAAACCGTACGCATGCGCAGATGTGCGAACATCGCTCGGAACGAGCGTACTGCCGCTAGCGAGTGGCTCTGAATGAGGGCCTATGTGATTTAGGGGTCTAGTTACTAAGCAGTGTTAGGAGACAGAGTGAAAAGTGATAAGGTACCAGCCAATCAGCTTCCTACTGTCATTTTTCAAACACAGCCTGTGAGATGACAGTTGGGAGCTGATTGGCTGGTACCTTATCACTTTTCACTGTCTCCTAACACTGCTTAGTAACTAGACCCAGAGCCGTAACTAGATTTTTTGGTACCCTGCGCCAGAAAGAGCATTGGCGTCCTTCTCATTTTTCAAAGGGACATAATGCACCCAAAAAAGGGCCATGGTTTAATGGGGAAGGGCCAGGGAAGAGATAGGAGAGGCCAGATGATGCTGGGGATGAAATAAGAGGAAGCTACAAGCAAGAATGATAATAAACAGAAATATTACAGGCCCAAACAGCGCCCCCTGACCTGTGGTGCCCTGTGCGATGGCACCGGCCGCACTACCCTAGCTACGGCCCTGAATAGACCCCTTAATATCAGGATTGCGCTTAGAGGAAAATTGTGTCCAACTCTGAATCAATCTCTCAGTCACCACAGAGACCAGCGTGCTGGGTGACACGTCTTGTGTCATCAAGACATGTTCCTGCTCACGTCGCCTGTGTAGGAGAATTGCCTTCTTTTTTTTGGAGTTGGGAGGAGGTAGTTAATTGGCCGCCTAACCTGATGCCGGCTGTCAAAATCCTGGCGCTGGAGTACCGACCCGTGGCCAGAACACTGGCGCCGGAATCCCGACATCAGTTGAGATGCCGATGCCAGAATCCCGACAGCCGGCATCCCGAATTTGAGTATAGCGGAGAGGTTAGGGTTAGGATGCAGAAAAGGGGGGATAGGTTTAAGCACCACTGGGGGGGGTTAGGCACTAAGTGGGGAGGGTTAGGATTAGGCACTAAGGGGGGAGGGTTAGGATTATGCACTAACGGGGAGGGTTTGGTTTAGAGTACGGGAGGGGAGGGCTAGGATTAAAATGCAGGAATGGAGGGTTCGGGTTAGGGGGTGAAGGGGGAAGGGTTAGTATACTTACAGAGCCCCGTTGGGATTCTAAGCATTGGGAAGCCGCTGTCGGTGTTTTGACACCCGACCTCCCGACTGCCAGCCTCCCATACCCAACCCGGGAGCACTGCCTCTAATCTTACATTCTCCTGAATATTCCGTAATAACTATGATTATAAGCCAGTTTTAGGAAAACACAGTGGGACGGGGACCATAGGGCCTGATTCAGACCCGGTCGCAAGCGCTGTGTGCTTGCAACCGGGTCGATGTTGGGCCAGTGGGCATGCGCGGCATGCACACTGCATGTGCGTGAGCCCCGGAGCGAGCGCAAAAAGCGCTCGCTCCGGGACTCACTACAAAAGGGGCGGCTATCGATGTTGATCGACAGCTCGACCCCTTTTGTAGGCGTGGCCGGGGGTGACTTCACAAACGGAGGCGTTCCCAAGCGAACGGCTGCCGTTTGTGGGCGGCCTCACTGACATCACCAGTGATGTCAGTGATGACATCACCAGTGATGTCAGTGAAAGAGCTTCCGGCTCTGTTAGTGCCGAAAGCTCTCTGGGGCTTGCGGCCACGAGACCCTACCACAAGGGTCTCTTCGCAAGCTCGATGGTTATGCAAGCCCATCGCGACCATCATCATGGCCGCTCGCATAAGCTGTGGGTGGTAACCCACAGCTATGCGAGCGGCCAAGAGGCCGCAACTTAAAAACCAAGCGCCCGCCCTGATTCAGAGTGAGCGCTCGCTTTTTGCGAGCGCCTCTGAATCAGGCCCATAGTGCATTAAGGTCCATTTGCACATTACCATTTGTAAAACTGTGGATAAATATACGGGTGGCAGCTTGCCTTATTACACTATCCTGCAGCCCTTACAATTTAAATGTGTTCCCCCCCCCCCCACTTCTAAAATTTATGCTAGGAAACATAGGAGCAGTGGCCGCTGAATAGGTGAGTATAAAAAGGAATGGGATTTATCGTCTAGACATATTAACTGTTATATACAAAGTATCTTTTTTTATGTACACAAGACAAATATAATTGTTTGCTTATGATTACGTTACATCCAACGTTGTTAATAGTGGAACCTAAATAAATCCCATTCATTCTTATACAAACCTATTCAGCCCCACTGCTCCCAGTTTTCCCAGTGTACATTACCGTTTGTGATGTGCTCAGGAGGCTTCGAAAGAAACTTATTTTTAAATCGTTGACAACTCTATGCAGAATTTTAGAAAGCCCACTCACTAAATGTGTCCTAGGAGATAGATGTGATATTCTTTTAATAGTGATCCCAGTCTGGCTATTTATGATGAGAGCTACAAAAAAAGGTTTTTGTGGTGTGTAGGAAGCTGACTAATACAAATGAAGAGAGTGCATGGAAGACCATTACCACATTCTCAGTTTTGGATATAACTAAATGGAAAGTTTTGGAAGGGGGGGGGGGGAGATGTCTTGAGTCACCGACTGTCATACAGACAGGACTGTCAAACCCCCATCGTGTGACAGTACCTTATGGGGAATCTCTCTTCGAATCACCTCATTCCCACATTTATATTCTGAATCAGGCATAAAAAATCTGCATCAGTCTATGGTGTACTGAATATCTCGCTATGTGTCACCCTGGCCAGCATGATCAGTCTGTCCGTAACTTTCTCACCCCCCCCCCTGTTGAAAGTTTTGTAACTTTTCCTTTCATGGGATAATGAAATGTATTGACCGGTAAATATCTGCTGTGCCATTCACTTTCACAAACAATACTTTCCACCTGCACTGTGGGCCTCATTCAGAGGCAGTCGGAGGATGCAAGCGGTCGCTCAGAAACTGGGCGGCCACTTGCATCCTGACCGCCCGCCTCTGTTGCGGTCGTTAGGCTGTGGGTTAACACCCACAGCTCTAACGGCCGCTCTGGTGATGGTCGCGATGGTCAGAGACCATCGTGACCATCGGGGCTTACGACGAGACCCTAGGGTAGGGTCTCACTTGTCGTAAGCCCCGGAGAGCTTCTGGCTCTGTCAGAGCCGGAAGCTCTCCACTGACATCACTAGTGATGTCAGTGGGGCCTCCCCCAAATGTCAGGCGTTCCCATAGGAACGCCTCCGTTTGGGCTGCCACCCCCCCGGCCCGCTTTCCAAACGGGGCGAGCTGTCAATCAACATCGACAGCTCGCCCCCTTTGGAAAGGGACCCGCTACGACCAGCGCTGTCGGTCGTAGCGGGTCTCACGCATGCGCACGAGGGAGCCGGCTCCCTCGTGCGCATGCGCACTGGCAAAACATTGAGGCGGCCATGCGGTCGTAGACCGTACGGCCGCCTCTGAGTAAGCTCCTGTAAGTGGCCCAATCACCCCCTCTAATTAGCAATATCCGGAGATAGTACAGGCTTTCTATTGCTGCTATTGCTATTGCTGCTATTCATTTTCTATTGCTGCTATTCATTTTCTATTGCTGCTACCCAGTATTGCAGATGCTGGGTAGCAGTGGTTAGAGGAGACTCACAGCCTTCACCAGCCAGTCCTGGTGCCCTTTGCTCATGTGTGAGCCGACCTTACATTAACAATTTGCTGGGAGCACAGACTTGGCTTCCAGTTGCAAATTTACTAATAAAGCAGCATTTTTACCCAGTAGCGTCCCAGCACCTTCATATCGCTTGTAGGGTCTTTTAGTACTAATAATCCATATATAACCCTGGAACATCTAGAGAGTGACGCAGTAGTTTTTGGAGATTCAGAAGAGGGCACTGACTGGTACATGTCTGGGGTTAGGGGCTCTCTGTAAATTGTCAGGTGGATTCTACACAATATTTATTTATTATTTATTACCAGTTATTTAAATAGCGCACACATACTGGTTAGCGTTACCGCCTCACAGCACTGAGGTCGTGGGTTTGATTCCCACTACGGCCCTAACTGTGCGGAGTTTGTATATTCTCCCTGTGCTTGCGTGGGTTTCCTCCAGGTACTCCGGTTTCCTCCCACACTCCAAAAATATACTGGTAGGTTAATTGGTTCCCCTCAAAATTGACCATAGTGTGTATGTTTGCGAGCATGTGGTAGGGAATATAGATTGTAAGCTCCACTGGGGCAAGGACAGGTGTGAATGGTAAGATATTCTCTGTAAAGTGCTATGGGCCTGTTACAGAGTTGAACGCAAACCGGATGCAGAACTAAGACATGCAATGCCATCAGTGGGCATCTTTTGTCTTTAGAAGCCTCCTGCGGAATTAGCAATTTTTTCACATCTACTGCATCCAAAGGCACAGCAGCTTTGCAAATACCATACAACGCTGAATCAGGCTCTATGTGACTGGAATTTAAGGGGATACGGTTGCCAATTAGGGGTGCTCTGTGCAATATAAGACTGGCAAATGAGGGGTTCTCTATAACAGATGGCTGGCATCTTGTAAGTGGGGGTAGCTTTCTGCAATGTTCTTTGCAATATGTTGCACGCAATTGGGGTCATTTGGTATATTGGACAAAGTGACCATTGGGCCTGATTCAGAGCTGTAGGCAAACCCGATGGTTTTCATACAACATCGATTGTGAGAGACCTGCACATGAGCAGGTCTCCCTCTGCGAGATCGCTCGCAGTCCCCCCAAGCCGCAGCATGATTGACAGGATGCGGCTGGATGGGGGCAGGGCTCAGTGCACTGCTGAATGAGGCCCTGAGTCTGTTAGTCTGCAAAAAGAGAGAGAGGAAGCCATTTTGATAAAGATATAAGAGAGGTGATTAAAAGTGCACTAAGGACTGATATATAAGTATTACTGAGTGCTGAAGATAATTGCTCTGCTAAAGTCTGAAATGTTCAACCTTACAGTGTGTGACTGATCAGTCTGGGTTATTGCTAGTATGCTGAGTACTAATCCATTCTGCTATTTCTTTATATGTTCTATTGAGAAGGTTATTGTATGTTGAGAACAGGATGGGTACGGGATGCTGGCACTTGGAATCCTGGCGGTCAGAATCCAGACGCCGGCATCCCGACAGGGTTAGAATACCGACACTTTGTTGGATGGTATCCTAAACCTCCCCCTCTCCCTACCCTGACCCTCCCCCTCTCCCTACCCTAATCCTCCCTCCTTGGTGCCTTAACCTAACATCTCCCTCTAGTGCCTAAACCTAACCTCCCCCTCCCTGTACCCTAAACCTACCCCTCCTTCTCTAGTGCCTAACCCTAATCCTCCCCCTAGTGCCTAACCCTAACCCCTAATCCTAACCCTCCCCCCCAGGGGCATCTTCAGAGCAGAGAGGGCCCATGTGCATTCCCCGTCCAGGCCCCCTCATCTCTCCCCGGTGGCCGGCCACCACAGCATCAGTAGACACTGGGCACTAGAATCTATTGCGCATGCGCAAAACGCCGGAAAAATGGCCGTGGCAGACAATTTCCGGTGTTTTGGGCAGCGGTGAGACACCCAGCGCGGGACCTCGGAGAGGTAAGTTTTAGATAATATGGGTGCAGGGTGTGCGGTGCGGGCCCCCCCCTCCCTGGACCCGTGTGCACCACACACCCTTCACCTATATTATAGCCCCTACCTCTCCCCAACCCTGCTACTTACCTTAGGGATGCCGGCGGTCGGGATGTCGGCATCGAGATTCTGATATTGTCATATTGTTGTATTGTTTAATTTGTGTTGACATACATATAATTTGTACTGTATGCTGATCATTATGTTCTGCAAACCTTTGTTTGCTGGACCCCTGTCCTCTTACTCCCATGTAATAAGTTTGCTAGATTATTCTGTTTATCAAGGCTGTCACATTAAGGGCTCTATTTATCATTAAATATTTGCGGCATATTCCTCAAAAACGCCCATTTTTGGGGGATACCCGCAAATATTTAATATCACCCCTGATGCGGTCTCTTCACTCTGAGCACAGAGCCCCTGTCCCTATTTAATACATGTGGGTGCGTTTAGCCGAACGAACGACATATTACATAGTGTGTCGTATGGCATAGTGTATCTCAGGGGCGTTTCAAGAGAGGAGGGGGCCCCTGTGCAGTCTCCGTCACTGGCCCCCTCCTCTCGGTCCGGCGGCTGACAGCGCACTGAGGGCAGCAGGCCAGCGCCGCACTGATAGACTGTGGGCACTAGGAGGTCAGACTCTTATAGCGCATGTGCAGGTCGACGGGAAAATGGCCGTGGCTGACATTTTCCAGGAGTTTTTACAGCGCTGACACCGGCGCCGCCGGGGGACTCCAGAAAGGTGAGTATAATATGAGTGCAAGGTGTGCGGTGCGGGCCCCTCCTAGACCCTGTGCACCGCACACCCTGCACCCATTATATATGCACCCCTGGTGCATCTGTCTGTGGGTACAGATGATATGTCTGTGAACAACGCCATTCACAGACATATTACATCGTCGCTGCAGCGTAGCCGATACCGATATGGCAAATACTGTATATTGGCTTGTCTGGCTGTGTGTACGGGCGACCTGCCGATCTCCCATACACTTGCTGCAGGGTAGTGCAGACACTGACATCTGAGCTGGGTGGGCAAATTTAAATGCCCGTCCAGTTTTGATGTCTACCCAGACACATCGAGTGGCAGATTGGTAAGTGTGTATTGGCTTACCAATCGGCTGCTTGATCGGCAGATCCATGGGTCTACGGACAAGTTGGTCAGGTGTGTACCCAACATTAGGTACTATCTAGGCTGAACTTATCTGTGCCCACCACACCACGAGGTACCACACACAGAAGTGCAGAGTGTATCAGGAGATGAAGAGGGCCATTGAGAGATCAATGGGGCCCCCGGTACTGGGGTGTGTGACCAATTATGGGAGGTCTGGCCACTCCCTCTATGAAAAAAGCCATGAAAAAATAGTATGTGCCGTCCCCATCTTGCCCGGGGCGCTTGGGTAATCAGTACCTCCTCTCTTGGCACCCTTGGAGATGAGTGTGACCCAGTGACCTATCCATGAAAGTGACCAGTACTGAATGCGAAGGAGCAGCGTCATGGCGTAAGAAGGGAAATGGAGGCCAGGTGAGGATAATGAGAGCTGGACGATAATCGATGACGCGATTCGCCTCGACTAGTGGGTGGGAAATCATATCATCATCATGCCACAACCACCCTCAGTAATACACAGAGAGGAAGGAGCGCACTGACGTGATGGGTGTCATCACCCTCCGGCACTCCGATGCTTACTGCCGCGGTGGGTGGGGTTGGATTCTCACTATGGGGTCTATTTACTAAACAGTTTTAGGAGACAGAGTGAAAAGTCAGTGATAAGGTGGCAACCAATCAGCTCCTAACTGCCATCTCACAGGCTGTGTTTGAAAAATGATAGTTGGGAGCTGATTGGCTGGCACCTTATCACTTTTCACTCTGTCTCCTAACACTGCTTAGTAACTAGACCCCCTATGTCTGCATCCACCTTGTGGCGGGTGAGAGCAGCCTGTGCTCTGTGGAATGTGGGAGGTCTCCCCCTAAGTTTGGTGTCTCCCAGAGTTTCTTGGAGTAAGCAACTATGGTATTTACATTATACGAAGTTTATACAGTACATCCCACATGCTTCCTTGGCCAATCAGGTACCATAGGATACAGCTGGCTTGATGAGGAATCCTCTATCGGTGACTGCGATGTATGTTCTCAGCATCCCCTACAACCTAGTGCCCTGATGGTGACTGTGGGCCTGATTCAGAGCCGCTCGCTAGCGGCTGCTCGTTCGCACCGAGCGATGTTTGCACAGCTGCGCATGCGTACGGATTGTAATACGCATGCGCGAAATAGTCTGTGCGGCGGAAAATTGTTTGTTCGCTATATAGCGAGTGCCTGCTATTTTGAGTGACAGAATGAGGCGTATGTGGGCGGTAACAGGGGAAGGTGCTTGAAAACGGGAAGTGGAGATCAGAACGCAGGCGTGCTTAAAGGTCAAAGCGGGCATTTTATGGGTGTGCATAATTAAAACAGCAGCGTCATCAACCACGTCAGTTGGGCGTCTTTTAGCCAAAAACTGCTCGCAAGATTGCGGTAGGAAAAACCAACCACAAGAATAGCGAGCAGTTCATACGCTGTTCGATGTACTCGATTAATCTAATAAATAGCGGAGATGACGTATGATGCGAGCGGCCAGGGGGCGTATTTTTCAAATAAACGTCCGCATGTTTTGTTCGCTCGTTCAGACATGGAGGCGTCAACAGACCGCAAGGAGCGAACGGTTCATTTGAATAGCCACCCCCTTTTTCTGAACGAGCGAGCGCTAAATGCGAGCGGCTCTGAATCAGGCCCAGTATCCCAGTGTCTCCTCTCTCCCTGTCCCCCTTCCTTCCTCTCTAACATCTTGCACACATATGGGATATTTCATGTCGGTTTCTGTTTGTATTATCTCCACAACACAGACTAAATATAGTTATGTCCAACCCGAGTCCACCTGGAGGGGGTCAGGGAACAGAAAATAGGGCAATGTCCGGAGGGGGGGACTGTGGGAAATATATGTTTATTTAGATCTTAGTAAATTATGTATTTTATTTATTGTGATTACCAGTAAATATTCTCTTTAGATGGAAACTGTAAAGTTGTAATAAATATGCTTAAGTTATAGCATCCCACTTCTCTATAGTAAATAAATGGAATATATCACTGTTATTATACTTAGGGACTGCAATCTTAGGGTCTAATTCAGATGCGCTGGCAACCGGGTCGATGGTTAACCCTGCGCACACGCAGCGGCCGCACTGCGCGTGCGCAACCCCCGGAGCAAGAGAGAAAATCTCTCATCCGAGCACTCTACAAAAGGGCCGGCTGTCGATGTTGATCGACAGCTCGCCCCGTTTTGTAGGCGGGGTGGAGGGAGGGTGGTCTCACAAACGGAGGCGTTCCTTAAGGAACGCCTGCCGTTTTGTGGGCGGCCGCACTGACATCATCAGTGATGTCAGTGGGGAGCTTCCTGCTCGATTAGAGCAGGAAGCTCCCTGGGGCTTGCGGTTGCCGAGACCCAACCTTAGGGTTTCGTCGCAAGCCCCGATGGTCACGATGGTATTGACCATCGAGACCATCACCCTGGTCGGTCGCTAAGCTGTGGGTGGTAACCCACAGCTTAGCTATCGACCAGGAGGCCGCACTAAAAAAGAGAAGCGACCGCCCTCATTCAGAGAGAGCGATCGCTTCTTGCAACCGCCTCTGAATGAGGGCCTCAGTTCTCTCCTGTCTGTCACTTGTCACCATGCAGGCATACCTGCCTACCCTCCCGGTATGGCTGAAAATCGGGCATAGCTCCCGACCACCAGAAAATGTGGACAAGTCTCATGGAGGCTGGGGCCACCCGGGCACAAGCAACCAATGACGCAATTCGCCTTCGCGATGAATCACGTCACCGTATCTCCGTCCCCGGATTCACAATGCCATTAATCTCAGCATTGCATGGCAGAAGCAGGGCTACAATGACACGATCACATTGTCAAACACCGGACCCGCTCAACTCCGCTGAGCCCCGCCCCCCTGCTTTGTCACCCTGGCTGCCTCCAAAAGGTTGGCAAGTATGTGTGCAGGACAAATGCACATATTCCTATTTAGGTTATTATACAGACTCATAGCTCCCTTCTGTCTGTGTCACCCTGCAGGGGGAGGGACAGGCTCATAGATCCCTTCTGTTTGTGTCACTGTCTCACCCTGCAGGGGGAGGGACAGGCTCATAGCTCCCTTCTGTCTGTGTCACCCTGCAGGGGGAGGGACAGACTCATAGCTTCTTTCTGTCTGTGACACCCTGCAGGGGAGGGACAGGCTCATAGCTCCCTTCTGTTTGTGTCACTGTCTCACCCTGCAGATGGAGGGACAGGCTCATAGCTCCCTTCTGTCTGTGTCATTGTGTCACCCTGTAGGGGGAGGGACAGACCCATAGCTCCCTTCTGTCCGTGTAACCCTACAGGGGGAGGGACAGACTCATAGTTCCCTTCTGTCTGTGTCACCCTGCAGGGGGAGGGACAGACTCATAGCTCCCTTCTGTCTGTGTCACCCTGCAGGGGGAGGGACAGGTTCATAGCTCCCTTCTGTCTGTGTCACCCTGCAGGGGGAGGGACAGGCTCATAGCTCCCTTCTGTCTGTGTCACCCTGCAGGGGGAGGGACAGGCTCATAGATCCCTTCTGTTTGTGTCACTGTCTCACCCTGCAGGGGGAGGGACAGGCTCATAGCTCCCTTCTGTCTGTGTCACCCTGCAGGGGGAGGGACAGGCTCATAGCTCCCTTCTGTTTGTGTCACTGTCTCACCCTGCAGATGGAGGGACAGGCTCATAGCTCCCTTCTGTTTGTGTCACTGTCTCACCCTGCAGATGGAGGGACAGGCTCATAGCTCCCTTCTGTCTGTGTCATTGTGTCACCCTGTAGGGGGAGGGACAGACCCATAGCTCCCTTCTGTCCGTGTAACCCTACAGGGGGAGGGACAGACTCATAGTTCCCTTCTGTCTGTGTCACCCTGCAGGGGGAGGGATAGGCTCATAGCTCCCTTCTGTCTGTGTCAATGTGTCACCCTGCTGGGGGAGGGACAGACCCATAGTTCCCTTCTGTCCTTGTCACCCTGCAGGGGGAGGGACAGGCTCCTAGCACCCTACTGTCTGCGTCACTGTGTCACCCTACAGGGGGAGGGACAGACTCATAGCTCCTTTCTGCTGTGTCACTGTCACTCTGGTTTGTCTGGAACAAGCTCCTTGCTTCCTTGTCACTCATAAGTTATTGGCATGAGGAAATTATTAATAACTAACAACCTATAACATGCACAAAGTTAGAGACTACATTGCATAAAAGCGCTTCTGCATTAGTTATATATACAGAGACTACAGGTGAGCAGACATTTTATCCCCATCTACTTTAATGTTACTAAATGGAATAACAGGTTTCATCATGACACAGCTACCAGACACTAGCGTGTATCATTAGCCGTAAGTAAAATACAATGTATCTAATTTAATATTATTGAATTACATGACGACAATGAGTTTCACTTCCCACAGAAATTACTTTTCAGTACGTGAAATTATATAATTAGTTCCTTTTACATCAAGGAAAGTCCCACAAATAGCTCAGATTGCATCAAACAAAGTGCTCTGATTATTAATCAAATAGTTTATTCCTCTTCCAGTTAAAGAAAAATATAAATACACATTAAATAAAAATGTGCTTTAAAAAATTAATTTCTCCTCTGCCCTTACCTTAGTGGTGGTGGCTCTTCCCTGGGCTCCCCTTACTCTTACTGTACCTCCACAGAGGAGGACCTGACCTGGAGAGCCTACCAAGCATTAGCCACACTTCCAGCTACTGTCCCTGCAGATTTAAGCTATAGCAATTGTGTAGCATCATAACCAAACTCAATAAATATGAATATTTGGGTTACAGTACAAAAAGGCAACTTGCAAATATGTACTTGTTCAGCAACAAAATAGTCCTGGGAATGATTTTAAAATGTGCTTTCTATTGCTCACTGTATTTTATGGTGGACACTGATGCTCTCTGTATTTTATAGCGGTCACTGATGCTCTCTGTATTATATGGTTGTCACTGATGCTCTCTGTATTATATGGCAGTCACTGATGCTTTCTGTGCTATATGGTGGTCACTGTGATGCTCTCTGCATTATATGGCTTTCACTGATGCTCCCTGTATTATATGGCAGTCACTGATGCTCTCTGTATTATGTGTCGGTCAATGTAATGCTCTGCATTATATGGTGGGTACTGTGATGTTCTCTAAATTTTATGGCAGTCACTATGATGCTCTTTGTATTATATAAATGTCATTGTGATGTTCTCTGTATGACGTGGTTGCATACTTGCTGACTTTTATTAAAGTCACTCTGAGAGAGTCCCAAAGGAAGCAACTATCTCCAATGGTTGGGGACATCGCTCTGCATATGCATCATTGTGGATGTCCCCCTGCTGTTAAAAGCCACATTTCACAGCATTTTACAGTGGGGTGTGGTTAGATAAACACGATTCAGTACAATCTCTGGGCCACCAGGGCAAGTGAGCATCAGTAGGAGACTGGTCAAATCTATCAGGAGGCCAGGAGAGTATACCTAAATTTGGGACTCTCCCAGAGGGCGAGTTGTCAGGTTTCTATGGTGGTCAGTGTGATGTTTTCTGCATTATATGGTGGTCATTGTGATGCTCTCTCTATTGAAGTCACTGTAATGTTCTCCATATTATACTGTGGTCATTGTGATACTCTCTGTATTATGTGATGTCATTGTTACCTTTTCGGTATTATATTTTGGTCACTGTAATACTCATTATTTGGCTATCACTGTGATGTTTTCTGTAAAGTATCGCGGTCAGGGTGTATTCTGTGTATTGTATGGCAGTCATAGAAACATAGAATTTGAGGGCAGATAAGAACCACTTGGCCCACCTAGTCTGCCCTGTTAGAGTATTAGGGTTAGGGGATTAGGGTTGAGTTAGGGGTTTGGGTATTTCAATTGGGGTATTAGGGTTAAGGGATTAAGGTTAGGGGTTAGGGTATTTGAGTTGGGGTATTAGGGTTAGGGTACAGATTTAGGTTTACATAGAAACAGGAAATTTAATGGCCGATAAGAACCACTTGGCCCATCTAGTCTGCCCTCTTTATAACCTTATGGTAACCTTAAATTCTATCTGATCCTTAGTTCTTTGTAAGGATATTTTTATGTATATCCCAAAGCAGGTTTACATTGTTGTACTGCCTAAGCCTCTACCACCTCTAATGGGACACTGTTCCACTTGTCCACTACCTATCCTGCAAAACAAAAAAGTCCTCAAGTTTTCTCCAAACTTACCTCCCTCCAGTCTCAGTGCATGTCCTCGTGTTCTAACACCTCTCTGCCTTTGCAGAATGTCTCCCTCCTGTAACTTGTTAAAACCCTTAATAGATGTGAAAGTTTCTATCATGTCCCCTCTTTCCCCCTTCTCTGGTCCAAACTATACATAATAATATCTCAGGCCCTGATTCAGAGCCGGACGCTCTGACAGAGCGCTCGCTCTGAATCAGGGCCGTCCTTCCTAATTTTAGAGCGGCCTCCTGGCCGCTCGCATAGCTGTGGGTGACCACCCACAGCTATAGCGAGCGGCCAAAAAGATGGTCGCGATAGTCAAGACCATCGCGACCATCAGGCTTGTGACGAGACCCTTGTGGTAGGGTCTCGTTGCCGCAAGCCCTGGAGTGCTTTCGGCTCTATCAGAGCCGAGAGCACTGCCACTGACATCACTTGTGATGTCAGTGGGACTGGCTCCAGATGGTAGGCGTTCCCATGGGAACGCCTCCGTCTGGGCAGCGTCACCATCGACAGCACGCCCCCGTCACCATCGACAGCATGCCCCCTTTGTAGCGAGACCCATAGCGACGGCTTGGCCATCGCTATCCGGGTCTTGCGCATGCGCACGATGTTGGCCCAGTGCGCATGCGCACTGGGCCAACATCGACCCGCTTGTGAATGCTCAGCGCTCACGAGCGGGTCTGAATTAGGCCCTCAGTCTTTCCAGGTACGTTTTGTGATGTACTGTAGGCCATGCACCATTTTAGTTGCCCTTCTTTGTACAGTCTCTTCTGTATTTATATCCTACTTAAGATACGGCCTCCAGAACTGAACACATTGTTCTAGATGAGGGCGTCACTGTGATGCCCTGTGGTGGGTGAGGTAGTTTAGCACAGACAGCGATACTTACCTTTGAGTCTTGAGACAGTGGAGCCTGCATGTTCCTTTTAAATGAGAAGACCCTCCAGAACCACAGAATAAATCCAGCCGATGCTGTCACCTTAATGTGACAGGACTGAGGAGCTCATTCAGACCTTTGCTCGCAAGATGCGACCGCTCGCTGGCAAAAAGGGTCCGGATATTCAAATTCCACGCTTGCACTGTGTGGCGTAAGGATGCCCTCTATGTCTTAGCGAGCTACGGCACTGAGCGCTCGCTAGTGTATAAAGACGCCCCCTTTCCTCTCGCAACACACGCAATCTCCTGGAATTGTTGGTTTAATCGGTAACATTGAGAGGTAGCCCTAGCCCGCCGCAAGCACTGCGATCAGTGCTGACTGAAATACATGCAGGTGACATGTACCATGACGCCACTTTGCTAATTATGCACGCCCTAAAAACTGCGTTTTGTTGGCCTGACACACCTGTGTTCGCAACACCACTCCCCCGTTTACAAGCACCTTCCCCTGTAACCACCCACATATAGCACTATCTGTCACTCAAAGTAGCGCTCTGGCTTTGTGCTACAAGCGCACGATTCACCATCGCAGTGACTGGCTTACGCATGCGCACTGCAATTTGTACGCATGCACACTGTTCAACAATCGCCCGGCAGCGAGCGATCGTGCCTTAGTGAACAGCTCTGAATCAGGTCCTGAGTCTTTGCCCCGAGTGAATGAAGGCTGAGCTTTACCCCCTATTATTAAGTCTGGCATCTAGGTAGAATCCACTAATTAATATTTTAGCAGTAAGAAAATTAGCACTTTGGCCCTGATTCAGAGCCGGACGCTCTGACAGAGCGCTCGCTCTGAATCAGGGCCGTCCCGCCATTTTTTTTGAGCGGCCTCCTGGCTGCTCGCATAGCTGTGGGTGACCACCCACAGCTATAGCGAGCGGCCAAAAAGATGGTCGCGATGGTCAAGACATCTAGTAGCCATATGAATGTAAGCTAATATCTGATTGGCTGCTAATGGTTAGAGCATGGATAGTGAGCCTATCAACTTACACTTTCATTCAGGGCTGCTTCACTTTGCAGTGTTTGGTTTAAAGATAACCGAATCCCGGATTGTGTTTAAATTAGATAATTTTGTGTTTAAATTAGATAATTTTTGGAGAAAGACCAATATTTTCTTGAACTTGTGGCCCTAACGTTAGAATTTATAGCATGCTTAAATAAGCATGTCACGCAGTACATTAAACAGATATTTCCAATCTTGGCTTGTGAAATATGTAGAGTAAAAGCTCTTAAACTTTATTGACTTGGAGCCAAATGATGTCTCAGCTATGTGACCCATTATTCAGTTTTTCATTAAAGAGTTGTCTAATCTAACTTCTATTGGTTTAAATTAATTGTTAATATTATTAATAATAATAATAATAATAATAGATTACATGATGTATAACATTATTACGCAATATTCTGTTTCCATATGAGTGAAAGCAAGACTTTTACTGTGATAATCAGCAATAAGAGTTAGCTATTTTGTACTGTTTAGTAACGTTGTTGCAACAATGTAAAACATTAAGGTTCTGCATGGAAAATTTCCTTTTCTGCTGTTAGGGGCATCTATAGATCCCAGGGGCACTGAGAGGGCGACGTTGGGGGGTACTAATAATCAAGACCGGGCTTGATCGAGAATCCTTACAGGGGCCAGGTCCAGCTGCTGTGGGGGACAAATGTTTGCCTTTGCAGCTTGTTCTGGCATATGGTATATTTAATAGTTTTTCCCCCCTATGGGGTGTGGCCACGCCTCCCACATTCTGCCACGCCCCCTTAGAATTACCCCTGGCCACAAAATATCTCAATGACCCAGTGAGCTCCTCGCAATACGCAGAACACAAGACACATCCAGAAGCTTAGAACATGTATTTTGCTCACAATCATGGCAGTGTGAATTCACACAGAGTTGCGTGGCAGGATCAATGGCGCGGCTCGGTCATATCAGACCCTGGTCTCTTACCTTTTTTCTTGGATTAGCATCCTTGCGGCACTGCTATAGCGCGCAAATGCACTAACAGTTTACAGGGTAACGCATGCCTCATGCTTTTATCGCATTAGGAGTGCGAAAAGGACGCAAATCCAGAGAAAATATGGAATGACGGGGTGCATGGCGTGGCTTGGTTGCACTTTTTGTGGCATGCCAAACGAGGACACTTTTGTATTCATTTATCAAATATACTATTATTATTTTTATTAACTTTAATGCAGACTGCATGATCCTATGCTGTTGTCCTTTAAAATCAGGAACAAACACAGTAATGGCGCAAGACTGGATATTAGCAGACAGAGATATTGGACCTCATTCAGACCCGCTCGCAAAGCGATGAGTGCTCGCAAGTGGGTCGTTGTTTAGGCCCTGCGCACGCGCAGCAGCCGCACTGCGCGTGCGCAAGCCCCGGAGCGAGAGAGAAATTCTTTTGCTCCGGAGCTCACTACAAAAGGGGCGGCTGTTGATTGTGATCGACAGCTCGCCCCGTTTTGTAGGCGTGGCGGGGGGGTGGTTTCACAAACGGAGGTGTTCCTTAAGGAACGCCTGCCGTTTTGTGGGCGGCCGCACTGACATCAGCAGTGATGTCAATGGGGAGCTTTCTGCTCAATCAGAGCAGGAAGCTCCCTGGGGCTTGCGGTTGCCGAGACCCAACAGCTTAGCTAGCGACCAGGAGGCCGCACTTCAAAATACAAGCGGCCACCCTCATTCAGAGCGACCACTCGCATTTTGCGACCGCCTCTGAATGAGTGCCATTGTACAGTAAGAGGTCTCTGCTCACAATCTTACAAGTCTAGGATAACATGAGTTTAAAACATGAGGTTAAGGGGGAGATGTATCAAACTCTACTTTATTTCTCTTGAAGGTTTCATTCTCCCCTTAAGTGCTACATATTATATACTGTATTGGTTGAGCAAGGTTGCAAGTGTAAAGAGTATATGATCCAGTCATTCAGCAATGTAGTTCTGGGGCTCAGAGGGTTATTTCAGTGTAGAAAGAGAACACATGTACATTTTGGGCCTCATTCAGAGGCGGTCGTAGGATGCAAGCGGTCGCTCAGAAACAGGGTTGCCGCTTGCATCCTGAACGGCCACCTCCATGTCGGTCGTTAGGCTGTGGGTACACACCCACAGCTCTAACGACCGCTAAGGGAGATGGTAGCGATGGTCAAGACCATCACGACCATCGGGGCTTAGGGTAGGGTCTCGTCAACCTTAAGCCCCAGAGAGTTTCCTGCTGTGTTTCAGCAGGAAGCTCCCCACTGACATCACTGATGATGTCAGTGCGGCCGCCCACAAAACGATAGGCGTTCGTAAAGGAACGCCTCCGTTTTGGAAACCACCCCCCCCCCTGGCCCGCCTACCAAACGGGGGCAGCTGTTGATCAACATCGACAGCCGCCCCTTTGGTAACGAGCTCCGGAGCGACAGAGTTTCTCTGTCGCTTCGGGGCTTGCGCATGCGCAGTGCGGCCACTGCGCGTGCGCAGGCCAAACCATCGAGTCAGTTACGAGCGCATCAGCGCTCGCGACCGACTCTGAATGAGGTCCTTTGTGTGAACTATGTAGAGGTGTGGTAATCTGATAGAATAGTATAGGGAATTTAAGAGGGTGGTACAGGCATTTGATAAATAATAGCTTTCTGGTGGCGCTTGAGGGTTTGGAGGCTAGAGGGGAGTCTTCTTGTGTGAGGGAGATCATTGCACAGAGTGGGGGCAGCTTGGGAAGAGTCCTGTAACTAGTAATGGGGTCAGGTAATAAGTTTGGATGAGAGACACAGATCTTGTGCAGAGCTGAGGGATCAGAGGGGTTCAGTTGGGAGATATAAGTGAAGAGATGTTGGTACAGTTTTGTTAATGGCCTTGTATGTAATTCGGAGCATTTTATATTGGATTTAGCAAAACACAGACAGCCAGCATAGGGACTGACAGAGCAGCAGCAGCAGCAGCAGCAGCAGCAGAACGTTTCCTGAGGATAATCAGTCTAGCCGCTGCATTCAGAATACATTGTAGGGTTAGGGGATGACTCATCAGTAGGGAATTTCAATAGACAATGCAGGAGATAATGAATGCAAAGGCTTTGCAGTGTCTTGTGTGAGATATGGGAGTATTCTGGGTATGCTTCATTGATGTATGTAACACGATTTGGATACAGATTGAATATGGGGACTGGCTGTCCTACTGTAGGTTACATGAGGTGTAGGGTGTAAGTTATTGTTTTCTTCCTTTGTCTCCCTCTCTCTCAGCATCTACTTGTATCTCTCTCCCTCTCGTCGTCTCTCCCTGCCTGCCTCTCCTCCCTCCCACCCTGTCTCTCTCCCTCCCTGCCTCTCCTCCTCCCTCCCTGTCTCTCTCCCTCCCTGTCTCTCTCTCTCCCTGCGTCTCCTCCCTCCCTACCTACCTTTCTCCCTGCCTCTCTCCCTCCCTGCCTCTCCTCCCTCCCTGCCTCTCCTCCCTCCCTGTCTTTCTCCCTCCCTGCCTCTCCTCCCTCCCTGCCTTTCCTCCCTCCATTGCCCTTCTCCCTCCCTGCCTCTCTCCCTCCCTGCCTCTCCTCCCTACCTACCATTCTCCCTCCCTGCCTCTCCTCCCTCCCTGCCTATCCTCCCTCCCTGCCTTTCTCCCTCCCTGCCTCTCCTCCCTCCCTGCCTTTCCTCCCTCCCTGCCCTTCTCCCTCCCTGCCTTTCTCCCTCCCTGCCTCTCTCCCTCCTTACGTCTGCTCCCTCCCTATCTCTCCCTACCTGCCTTTCTCCCTCCCTGTCTCTCTCCCTCCCTGCGTCTCCTCCCTCCCTACCTACCCATCCCTGCCTCTCTCCCTCCCTGCCTCTCCTCCCTACCTACCATTCTCCCTCCCTGCCTCTCCTCCCTCTCCTCCCTCCCTGCCTCTCCTCCCTCCCTGCCTTTCCTCCCTCCCTGCCCTTCTCCCTCCCTGCCTTTCTCCCTCCCTGTCTCTCTCCCTCCCTGTCTCTCTCCCTCCTTGCGTCTCCTCCCTCCCTATCTCTCCCTCCCTGCCTTTCTCCTTCCCTGCCTCTCCTCCCTCCCTGCCTCTCCTCCCTCCCTGCCTTTCTCCCTCCCTGCCTTTCTCCCTCCCTGCCTCTCCTCCCTCCCTGCCCTTCTCTCTCCCTGCCTTTCTCCCTCTCTGCCTCTCCTCCCTGCCTCACCCTCCCTGCCTCTCCACCCTCCCTGCCTCTCCTCCCTCCCTGCCTCTATCTCTCCCTGCCTCTCCTCCCTCCCTGCCTTTCTCCCTTCCTGCCTTTCTCCCTCCCTGCCTCTCCTCCCTCCCTGCCCTTCTCCCTCCCTGCCTCTCCTCCCTCCCTGCCCTTCTCCCTCCCTGCTTTTCTCCCTCCCTGCCTTTCTCCCTCCCTGTCTCTCCTCCCTCCCTTCCTTTCTCCCTCCCTGCCTCTCCTCCCTCCCTGCCTCTCCTCACTCCCTCCCTGCCCTTCTCCCTCCCTGCCTCTCCTCCCTCCCTGCCTCTCCTCCCTCCCTGCCCTTCTCCCTCCCTGCCTTTCTCCCTCCCTGCCTTTCTCTCTCCCTGCCTCTCCGCCCTCCCTGCCCTTCTCCCTCCCTGCCTTTCTCCCTCCCTGCCCCTCCACCCTCCCTGCCTCTCCACCCTCCCTGACTCTCCTCCCTCCCTGACGCTCTCCCTCCCTGCCTCTCCTCCCTCCCTGCTCTACTCCCTCCCTGCCCTTCTCCCTCCCTGCCTTTCTCCCGCCCTCCTTGCCTCTCCTTCCTCCCTGCCTCTACTCCCTCCCTGCCTCACTCTCTCCCTGCCTCTCCTCCCTCCCTGCCCTTCTCCCTCCTTGCTTTTCTCCCTCCCTCCCTGCCTCTCTCCCTCCCTACCTCTCTCCCTCCCTGCCTCTCCTCCCTCCCTGCCCTTCTCCCTCCCTGTCTCTCCTCCCTGCCCTTCTCCCTCCCTGCCTCTCTCACCCTGCCTGCCCTTCTCCCTCCCTGCCTCTCTCCCTCCCTGCCTCTCCTCCCTCCCTGCCTCTCTCCCTCCCTGCCCTTCTCCCTCCCTGCCTCTCTCCCTCCCTGCCTCTCCTCCCTCCCTGCCTCTCTCCCTCCCTCCCTGCCTTTCTCCCTCCCTCCCTGCCTCTCTCCCTTCTTGCCTCTCACCCTCCCCCCATCTTTTCTATCTCTCTCTCTCCCCCCCGTCGTTATCTCTGCCCCCTGCACGTATTGTGCAGTACAATCAGTGTTTCTGTCTCTCTGCAGTCATCACCGTACACTTCTGCAATTCTTTCGGCCCCATGACCAATCTCTGACCCCAGGAGGGTACGGTGAGGTCAGGATATCCTGCGTGATAAAGGGGTTACCCAACTGCTGCCTCAGCCCGGAGGACTCAGTGACCCCATCTTTATCAGAAATGGAAGTGGGAAAACAGTCCTGGATTACAGTAAATGAATCAGCCAGCGGCTATGTGAGCAGTGAGAGGACATTCCTGTTCTGTGGGAGAAAGTGACCTCTAAACACATGCAGGATTCATACCGGTGATTTCTATCCACCTGCCATCATCACCATCGCCATCGCCATTGCCATAATGACTGTTTCAGTTCTGTGCCATCTCTTCTAGGACTGGGGTGAGAAACATTGCCGCCCAGAGCAGATAGCACGCCAAAGGCTCGGCGCAAATCCATGGTAGCAAAACACATTTCTTGACGACCGATTTCAATATTACATTTTATTGTCCGTATCTATCAATAGCAAAAATAATCCTATACATATAGAGGTTTCTTGTTTACATCTCAAAAAATATCAAAGTAGACTGCCCCATAATAAAGCAATTAGCCATAGACCTAATCATCCAATGTACTTTCCAGATGAGCAAAGTACTGAAAACTGCTCCATGAGATGCCTAACTTACTAACTGGAAGATTTACAGCCGGGCAACGTCAGGTACTTCAGCTAATATGTATGTGTATATGTATGTGTATATGTATTTATACATATGTATATATATATATATATATATATATTTATATATATATATATATAAAACTCAGCAGTCACCATCGGTAAATCACTCGCAATAATACATAAATAAAGGGGTTTTGGTTCATGGATTGATCAATCCATGAACCAAAACCCCATTATTTATGTATTATTGTGAGTGATTTAACAATGGTGACTGCTGAGTTTTCTGTTTTTATGTATTTAAGCAATGTGGTCACAAGCCACTTGCACCACAGTTCTGGGAATGGTGAGTGCAGGTTTGCACCCCAAATATATATATATATATATATATATATATATAAAATCCAAAACAAAAACAGGTGGCACTCCAGGACAGAAAATCAGTGAAATAGCTGGTGCTTTAATGCCAACGTTTTGGGGTCACATCTGCGTCCTGATGACGGGGATGTGACCACGAATCGTAGGCAGTAAAGCACCAGCTATTTCACAGATTTTTCTGTCCTGGAGTGCCACCTGTTTTTGTTTTGGATTGTGTGGAGGAGGCTAGCCTCCTCCACACAATCCAGGCTATATAGAGCTCACCTTTTCCGATTGCCGGTAACCTGGATCTATATATATATATATATATATATATATATTTACTGTATAGGCCCTGATTTAGAAATGGACAGTATTGGGTATCGCACAGGCGCAGTACCGTCCAACAAAATTTAGATGCAGGAGGAGGCGTCTATTGGAAATAGTCACTTCCTCCATTGCAAATAGAAAGTATGGTGGTCGCTCACATCAGCTTAATGACATTGCCCAGGTACTTGTAAAGGGCGGGGTTTATACTGAACCACAGAAAAAAAGAGATTCCCTCCAGCACACTGCAGCAATATTAGCAAAAATACTTGAATCCAACATGATAATAGCAATTCAGAGGCTTATACATGTGCTGTTATTATGCAGTACATTAATTGTAATTATATGACCCAGAGTGGGTGCTACTATTCTGTAGCAATAATTATTTTGGGGTGAGCGTTTGGGCGTGGGGCCCCCGGAGTTGCTCTGGCTGGGCCTTTTTCAGGGCATCACCACTTAATTCACATAGATATTTTTTCATCACCTTTCTATTTGTTTGTTTATTATTTATGTAATTTTAATTCTTTCTTACATTAACACTTATTGATTATCTTGACACATCTATACTTTACACTTCACTATCACCTTTCTTCCATTTTTCGTGTGATGCCCTGGGAGTGGTCCTTGGCTGGATTCTTTTGGGCTGCCCTGCGCCTTGGACGTGAACCCCTTAATGTTAGGGACGCCGGTATGGAGGAGCCTTGATGCTGGCCCGGCGCTTAATCATATATTTGCAAATGTATGTAACTAATACCTCTGAATTGCTATTATCATGTAGGATTCAAGTATTTTTGCTAATATTGCTGCAGTGTGCTGGAGGGAATCTTCTTTTTTTCTGTACTTCCTCCATTGCATTTGCTGTCTGTAGGCGATCCCTCAGATCACAATTAATGGTCGCAAAGGTTGGTGCTTTGCCGATCGGCCAGGCTGCTTAGCTTAGGACTTGCTCAGCCTGGCCGACGGACATGGACAGCCGAGTCCAGGAAGCCTGTGTCCGCCGACACAGACCCTGGGCTCAGCATGCCTTCAAAATAGGGGTGACA
This sequence comes from Taudactylus pleione, assembly GCA_031769625.1. Classification (NCBI taxonomy): domain Eukaryota; kingdom Metazoa; phylum Chordata; class Amphibia; order Anura; family Myobatrachidae; genus Taudactylus; species Taudactylus pleione. Next base: position 10,129,664 of record JAUIMM010000391.1, read on the forward strand.
TGCCCTCTTTTTTGAGAACGGTTGCAGTCATTGCCCCCCAAATGCCGCAGCATGTCAGTCCTGCTTCAGCTAAAGGGGGGTCTGTAAGCGAGCGAGCAGGACCAGTTCTGCACATGCACAGAATGGGTCCTGCGTCTGCGCAGACCCACAAACATCGGAGGTCAGGGTACACTTCTGAACAAGGCCCATAGTACACTCCTTCTTCTGTGCTACTAACATGGGTGTTGCTGTCGCAAATCTCCCTAAAATGCTCCATCAGAAGTAATACAGTATGTGCTGGATAGTGCTGTAACTGTATCTTCCCTGTGCTGGTTACAGCCAATTGCAGCTTCGCCCACGGCCAATTAGACCTTATTTCACCGTCTGCCTATTCTCTGGCTGATGCGCCTGTATACTGTACAATGGAAATCTTCCACCTTATTACTGTAACGCTCCATCCTCCCGTCTTGTTGTTTTTCTCTTTTATCCCAGTTTTGTTCTTGCCTCACCTCTGACCCCTTTTTCCTCCTGAGTCAACACGTCCATTGTCGATTTCCACACGTTGTCTCTCCAAAATGTCCATAATTTGCTCACTTATTTCTGGATCTCTCATTGACTCTCCCCAGCCCGGACTCTATTTCTGTCTCCCCCACACTCTTATCTTAGTCTTGCTCATATCCTCACTCCTTACAGTATCTCTCCGGCCTGTTGGCAGGTCCAGCAAAAGGGAAACCGTTTCTCTTAACCAATATTTATCTCAACGACTTGAGTGGAGACTTGTGCCGCACTGACACCTTAATGGGGAACTATCGATACACAGATACAGTCATTCAAATAACAGAACCTGCACAAGTTGTTTTATTACAAACTTGCGTTTTGCTTTGAGCCCGGTTTCTTAATTACCTTCTCATTAATACAACGCATAAGGTTCTCTGTAGAGCACTGAGTAATGTGCGCTATATAAATAATAACGGTCAAAACATAAATATGTTAGGTTAATGCTGCTTTTGATGCCGCTCTGCTGTATAAAAGGAACGTCAATACAAAGGGGCTGATTCACAGGCGGACGGAGACGCAGCGTCATCTATTGGCGGTCGCCAGCCTGCGACTTTATGCAAATGCCTCCACATAGCCCGTCCCTGGTGTACGTCTGTGCGTGTGACTGTGCTAGGACTGAGGTGGCCTATGGCAGGGGCAGTTTCTCCCACTGTGTTTGTCCTCTTATGTGAGATGCTGAGTGTCTGTCTATGCAACCGTTTTCACCGACACTCCCATAACAAGCCATGGGGCACCAAGAGAGGGGGGGGGCAGGTACTAATTACCCAGGCTGGCTGGAGGGGCCCGGCGGAGGCCCGGGTCCGACGCCGCTCCCCTCTCCTCCCTGTCAGCTGGGCAGCCTATCACATTTTGCTTTGTGCTGGCTGCAAAAGAAGACGGCTTGCTGCTGCAGAGTGGGGGGGGAGCGATTATCCTGATGGTCCCCCCCCTTGGATTTGCGCTGGGCTGAGTGGCTCACAGCGCCCCCCTCCCCAGCTCTCCGGCGCCGTAACTTTATATTTTAAAACATTTTCTTATTAAGGGGGCGTGGCCAGGCCTCATGCGATTAGGCCACGCCCCCTTCTCCCGCACCCGAGCTAGCTCCTGGCAGCCCTGAATACGCCCATAAGACGAACCATCGCCATGCGGGCTGTAAGCTACGTGCTTTCTCCGCCCTGGAACGCCCATCACTTTTCCAAGACGTTTGTGATACTGTCCGTCTCGATCAGAGCAGCGCCTTTGTGCGTACTCTCTGTGTAACACGTGTTGTAGCGATTTTCGCTGAAGTGGCGTAGCGAGAAAAATCTCCCAATTACCTGACATCAGCATTGCCTGCAGCTCTGAGTCAGACCCAAAGGCATTAAATATAATCAATATTATTCAGTACTCCAGCACTGTCCCCATTAGTAATAATAATAATTATTATTATACCAGCATTGTTCCTTGCATGTACTAATAATGCTTCCCAGCAATCTTCTCTCTCTATTGCGAATACCATCTCCCGCTCAGCTCTCTGCAGGAGGAAGTTATTAATAACCACATCACTGTGCTCTTCCTCCTGCAGTTACTGTATTAGGAGCAGCCACTGTAGTGAGGGCGGAAGCAGCTACTGGGGAGGGGAGTCAGAGAGAACCTAAAGTCAGGTGAAGTGCGGTATTTTGCCTATTGCCAGGATTGGTTTAGGAGGTGAGGGGAAGGGGCATAAGGGGCCTTTGTTATATTCTTGTAATCCTCTGCGCAGTTGCCAGCACCATATATCTGAAGACAGTAGCGTAAATATAGCGCCTGCAACCATTGGGTCAGATTGTGGTCTGGGTGCTGGTTGGGACTCCCTTGGCTCATCAGTACACCCTGCACCCATTATAGATAGGCCACTGACTGCCTCCAGCCCTATCTTGGCACATGTCAGAAATAACCAGTGGCGGCTCCTATCTGTAACCTCTGAGGGAGGGGGTCTGCTCTGCGGCTGTCGGCCTGTCTGTGCAGCTGGCTTGTGCGCACAAACTGACAAGCAGCCCAGGCTGCCATTGTAGCAGGAGAGGGGCTTCCCATGGAAAGCACTCTCTCTACTAATTGCGGTCTGGACTGGCAGTTCCAGGGGAATGAATCCCCCCCTACCCCTACCCCAAGACTACCTGTCTGGCTGTGATTAGCAATGAGCGCTTCCAATGGGAAGCCACTGTCACTGCTAGGCAGTCCCGGTGATGGTGGATTTTCATATATATATATATATTACTCCTAAATATATGTTGCCAATGTAGCAATGGTGATTTGTGATACAAGTTGGGGTAGATGTACTAAGCCTTGGAGAGGGATAAAGTGGAGAGAGATAAAGTACCAACCAATCAGCTCCTGTCACTTTTCAAACCCAGCCTTTCACATGACAGTTAGCTGATTGGTTGGTACTTTATCTCTCTCCACTTTATCTCTCTCCAAGTCTTTAGTACATCTCCCCCAAGGAGATAAGGACTGTTGCGCTGGCAACACGGTACGTATAACGGGAGCGGGGAGGCTGTGCCACAATTGGGATGGGATTGAGAATGAATGGGGGGATGATGTCTGAATTTATGATACTCCTCAGATGCCTGGGGAAAACGGGTGGATCTGTGGAAACCATTCGCATGTGAAATGTTATTCAAGTAGAGCTTACGTTCTAGTCCGTCGATATAACATTGACCTTGTCTGGTGGTTGACAGTTACTGTGTTGACCCAAGTGTGAGAGTGGGGACAATGAGAGAGAAGTGGCAGAGGAGTTTTATGATGGCCAGTGTTCTCATAGGGAGACTACCAAGAGGAGGACAGTGTAATAGTCGGGAGATAGAGTGACAGTTCCAAGGTCAAAAGAGTGTCAGCTATAGTGTATGGGTTTGCGGTTAAAATACCGACATAGGGGATTCCGGCAGTCAGAATGCAGGTGCTGGATTCCCGACACCTGTCAGAATCCCGGCGCAGGCATCCTGACCGCCGGAATCACTCTGCGATGGGTCTGCTTGGTGTCTGCGATCACAGTGAGCCCTTTGCGCACGCGCATTGCGATGCATACGCATGTGCAGAACGCAACAGTCATACGTCTGCGTGCGCGATCGCCGTTGATAATGAATCAGCCCCTCTGCTCCAAAGAGCTTACAGTCTAATTAGGTGTAGGAAAAAAAAACCCATTAATACTGGTTAACAAATCAATTTGTTATTTTGAAAACCATGATGCAATTAATGTGATTGTGTATATATACAGTATGTACTTATGTGTGAGTGCTCTATGGCTGAGTGCATGCAGTATTTAGTTTAGGAGACAGAGTATCCCGGCAGGCATGTTTATAAGTCTCATCATACATGTGACCTATTTTTATAGTCTACAAGCTGTGACTCCAGGGAAGGACGTTCCGCAGCGCTGAGTGTGAGCGGATAACGCCCCATGGACTGGGTGTTAACAGGCGAGGCGGCTGGTTTGATGCTTCGCCAAGCCCAGATTTATTGTGGTGGGTTCATAAAGTATCGCCTGAGGCTGCATTCTATTAAGTAACAATATCAAGAATAAAGAATAAACTTGCAACTTTGTACAACATAATCACAGCATAGCAATGTACTACAGGCAACGCTTCCTAATGTAACAGCTGCACAATGCCTGTCACAAGTACTATAGATTGAAGAAAATATAGAAAAATGATCCGCAATCTGTAGAATAAATAGTCAGCGACCAATCCCAAATTAAAGAATAGTTGACACCATCAGATAAGATTTTATTTATTGGTTTGAACAAGTCGTCCAGCAACGTTTACAAAATGCATCTGTGTCTCTTACTTACATGTCTGTACTTTTTCAAAATGAATAGACAGCAGGCCTAATGTTTGAGTGTCAGTTGGGAAGTGTAATGAGACAATATAGCTAACAATTGTGTTAATATGTAATGAGTCTTAAGGACACGCTGGTAGGCGAAAACTTTAGGCTGGGTGTTTGGGACCAAAGTCCTTAAATGGGGATAGTCTGATTATGAGGTGAAGCTTCCTCGTGCCATGATTGTCCCAAAAGTTATGTATAGCTATAATATAATCTTGTTACCAAACTGGTGGGCAAAAACTTGGGGCTGGATGTTCAGGGCTAATAAGCCCCAGATGATATATTGCCCAAATAGACAGGATTTTCAGAACTGCTAGCAAGAGGTAGATCACAGCTCCTGAGGGCAAAAACTGTAGGCAGGATATTCACATAACGTAGTACCTTGTAATGTTTAAACCAGGTAGGCAAAAACTGTGGGCAGGTGGTTGGAATGGGCGGCCGTGACCAGATTAGTTGTAAACGTGGCTTACTCCTCCTCCACTTCTCTCCCCACCTCAGGAGAGGAACGTATTGTCAGAGTGACAGGTACACCATAATGCAGTTACTTTAGGCAGGATTGATCACTTACCTGACCATGAAGTCTGCTGGTCCTGTATCAGTCTGTGGGGGTCATTCAGACCCACTTGCAAGCGGCAGTACGCTCGCAAGTGGGTCGATGTTCCCCACTGCACATGCGCACGATGGAGGGAGATCTGTCGTACGCATGCGCGAGACCCGGACTGCGACAGCCAAGCTGTCGCTCTGGGTCTCGCACCAAAGGGGGCATGCTGTTGATGGTGACTGACAGTACGCCCCCTTTGGTGGGCGTGCTTGGGGTGTGCCTGCCAGACGGAGGCGTTCCCATGGGAACGCCTACCGTCTGAAGCCGGCCCCACTGACATCACTAGTGATGTCAGTGGGAGTGATTTTGGCTCTGATAGAGCCAAAATCACTCCAGGGCTTGTGGCAGGGAGACCCTACCGCAGGGTCTCCTTTGCAAGTCCGATGGTCGCGATGGTCAAGACCATCGCGAGCTTCTTTTTGGACGCTCGTATATGCTGTGGGTGGTCACCCACAGCTATACGAGCATCCAGGAGGACGCTCCATTTTAATGGAGGAGGGCCCTGATTCAGAGCGAGCGCTCTGGTCAGAGGGTCCGGCTCTGAATCAGGCCCTGTGTTCGCAATCTCTGTGTATGGGTGTAAGTGGGGAGGCTATGATACCAAATGATTACTGAGTATCAATTATTATAACAACTGTTTATTCAACAGTATTGTAACAAAAGGAACATAAATACCCTTCAAACAGGGATTAGAGATTTAAAATTTATCAAATAGTGTCAGAATGTCCCAACGCGTTTCATCTCATCACGAGACTCTGTCAAGGGCAATTGATGTTTGTAATGTTCAATCCGTCTTTTATAGACAAACTCCTCATTCATTATTCTCCGTGTGTTACAGCGCCGCACTTCCGGGTATTCACTTCCGGGTTGCATGCGCCGTTTATGTGTGAGGGGAATTGGGTACATTGTGTCTCCTAGCGTCTGCCTTCCCTATCCGATGACTGTGAATACAGGAGGCCATAGTGTGGTCACATTACCGCCCTCCGTTCACACAGAGCTAGAGTAGCCGGAGCCTGTTTCCTTATATGTCCTCACTCCTGGCGGCGGCCATTTTTGGTTAGATGTTTGTAACTATTATTCACTCGTTGATACGAGTGAACTACTGAATTATCCTCCGTGACAGCATGGCCATCTTGAATGGATGGAATAAATGTGATACAAGACATATGACTTATGCATTGGTTAGTTATCATAAAGTGTCCCGGTATTGAGTATATCTAATGACAGTTAAGCAACATATTAATATCGCATGCATGAAAATCAAAATTATTCATCTGTAAACAACTCAATATGTGTATCTAAAATTAAAAATAAATGATATATAAGCTAGGTTAATTGTTAAGGACTTCCTATAACTTCTTATCAGCTATATACACTGAAATAAAAATAAATATAAAAATAAAAATAAAAATAAATATAAATATAAAAATAAAATTAGTTGTGGGGAATAGGGCAAATTATTAACATTAAAATAAATTAAATGCAAAATGTCAAATAATATAAAGTGTAGTTCAAACAACTAGGGATATCAAAAAATTACATTAATACGCAATTATCAAATAGTTGAGTTTGAATCGGGGATACGTCCAATATTAATATTTATAATTCTAATGTATATCCAAAAGGAAATACATTAATCCATTATTAGATGGATGTTACTTGGGTTAATGATCTCAATAATTATGTTGATTTAAGGATCTAAATTAAGTCCTTCAGGATATAGGGTTTGTAGATCGTAAATCCATCTGCTCTCTCTCCGATTTATAACATCTAATTTGTTGCCTCCCCTCCAGTTATAGACAACCTTATTGAACCCTGTGAATTTCAAACCTTTGGTGTTACAGCTGTGTGCCACCGTGAAGTATTCTGACACACTGTGGTTTTCTAGTCCCTTATGGATATTTCGACAGTGTTCGTAAATTCTTAACTTAAGGGTTCTCGTCGTGCGTCCCACATATTGAAGCCCACACGGGCATTCAAGTAGATATATTAAAATGTCACTATCACATGAAAGTGTGCCTTTGATCCTATTTTCCGTATTGGTTTGATTCGATTTGATGACAGTTGTGGGTCTTGTGTTAGTGTACCCCAACAATTTGCAATTAGAGCATCTCCCAAAATGGTAGAAACCTTCCCCAACATTATACCCATCAATTGTCTTCTGTCTTATGTTTTTGGTGTTGGCATTCTCTTTGAGATGGTGATCACCATCGCGACCATCTACCTGGTCGGTCGTTAAGCTGTGGGTGGTAACCCACAGCTTAACGATCGACAAGGAGGCGGCCGTTCACGATACAAGCGGCCGCCCTGATTCTGTGCGACCGCTTGCATCTAACGACCGCATCAGAATGAGGTCCTTTGTATCTAATGGAATGGATCATGTTGGAGGGTCTGCCAGATTCAAGTACAGTGGGTGTGCAGTGGTGCCACCCGCAAGGCTCTGTGCTATGTAAAGTGGCACCGCTCGCACACCCCTAGTTGCAGCCCTGTATATATTTGTCTCATTCGATCGATTTGCAATTCGCATGCTCCAGTGGAATTTTGTACTTACTATCTGCACTATCCGGGCATGGTGCTGTAAGGTGCATTGTGTAGTGCAATTTGTAGCATCTGTTACACTCACAGGTAAGTCACACCTTCTGTTCTACTCCTGGCACATTTGCTTCTGTTACTGGAATGGGGAAGGGGCCACGTTTTCTACCTGGTCAGAATTAGACGCATTTCCCAACTGCCCCCACCTGACCATACAGTTACATTTGCCTCTAACTCTGGTTAAGGCTCATAGGGGCATATTTATTATACAATATTTGTGGGATACCCCCCTAAAAACGTGTGATTCCTGGGATTGAACATGGAGAACTGCAGCAGATGTTTCTGATAGCTGCTATGGCCCCTAAATTGCCAACCGCAAACCAGCCCACATCGTGGGCTAACGCCATCTGCAGAGATCCGCTGGCTCCCTCTCCTCCGCCCCCCCTTGATGCATACACCATGCGCAGTCCGCACACAGACGCTGGACCAGGAAGCAGAGTATAGCGACAGTTACTATCAGAGTCCGTGTCCTGACGAGAACTTTTTCAAAACTGCAGGGCCGACCTGATACGTCTGTGAGCGACGTCGTTCACAGACATACCGGGTGCATACACCAGCCGATGAGATACCGATATATCGTTAATCATTCAATCGATATATCTACAAGTGTGTACACAGCTTTTGGATGCCTCGATGAACAGACAGACCATACTTCTGCACGCTGGGCTTGCTGCCTAGTCTGATAGTACCCGGCTTGGCTACACCTATGGTTACTCACTGCGGATCACAGTGGTATTACCAGCTATTATTTGTCTTTTCAGTGGGTTGACAAGCCCCCCTCTCTCTCAGAGCTCAGTCCCGGACTCTCCCTCTCAGAAATCACCCTGACTGACACGTGTCACTCAGTGGTTGTCACCCCTGCTATTTCTCAGAAGTGTTTGTCAAGTGCTATTCACATGCAGGTGTGAGAGGATTCTATGGGGGCTGCTAAATTGTGAATGTCACCAAGCTCAGAAAAGCATATACATGCACCGATCCATAAAAGAATGACTAATTGCTTTATATACAGTAGGTCTATTGTATTAGTTGCAACTTAAGTGACAAGGGGTCTGTTTACTAAGCAGTGTTAGGAGACAGAGGGGCCCATTTATTAAGGATCGCATTTTGCAATGCGATCAGGGCATGCAGTATCGCCCATGATCGCATTGCAAAATGTGATCATACCGGCCGAATGTTTGAACTGGCACATGCACGGAGACGGGCTCCGAAAAGAGCCCATCCCTGCGATATGGCCAGAGCGCATTCCGGGCTGCTGCGCATGCGCAGTCCCGCGGACTGCACATGAGCGGCGCCCATTGCCGGCGGAGGGATCTGGAAGATCCCTCCGCTGGCTCAAATGCGGTAAGTGCCCATAGGACACAGCGGCTAACGCTATCTGCAGATGGCGTTAGCTGCTGGGGTCAATATCGGGAATGCTTCGCAATCCCGATATTGATACATTTGGCAGCATCGCATCCCCCATAGAAACCTATGGGGGTGGTGGCTGCCGGCGGCAATGGAGGGATCGCAGCAGGTATCGGAGATACCTGCTCCGGTCCCTCCTTCATACATTCGGGGGATACTAAGTATTTGAGGTAAACCCCCGAAAACAGGTGTTTTTGGGGAATTTACCTCAAATGATCTTTGATAAATGGGCCCCAGAGTGAAAAGTGATAAGAAAGTGATAAGGTGCAAGCCAATCAGCTCCCAACTGTCATCTCACAGGCTGTGTGTGAAAAATGACAGCTGGGAGCTGATTGGCTGGAACCTTATCACTTTTCTCTCTGTCTCCTAACACTGCTTAGTAAATAGACCCCTTTATTTTATTTAATATGCTCAAGATCAATCAAAGCCCATTGCCTAGTTATTTCTACGGGTTACGGCTTATTGTTAGACAAACCCCTAATCTAAGTACATAGCCTTGAAAAGCACCTTATGCAAAGTAAATATGATTTCCTTTTTTTTTTATTGCGTCTCCTGGTGACAGGTCTCTTGCTCACTTTACCAGGTTAGCCTTGTCTGTCTGCTTATCTCCTCCCAACCTGATAGCAGTCACAGGCCGGTATTCACTACCACTCTCCCAATCAGTGCACAAACATCCTTCCCAGCTGCAACAATGGGCAGACGTATGATGTAAGGTCTGTCTGATTGTATCCTGGTATTTACAGTATAGTAATTGCTGACATTGGACCTCACATCAATATCAGACATTGTTAGTGTCTGGCAGAGGCGGTAAACAAGGACATTAACATATACAGAGATAGAACTTTATTCCACATAAGTTGTTTATACTGTACAGGATAGTACATAAACAGTATATTATATATAGCACTGGTGCCCCCTAGTGACAATAAGTCCTTCTATACCAAACCAGGTTGTGCGGCTTCTGGAAATTCTTCTGTCTACACTGATGGTAGAGCCAGGCAGATGTGCCCCTGTCACTTCTATTCATAATCAGTGGAGTAAGGACAGGCTGTATCAAGCCTTGGAGGCCCATTTATCATTGTATATCTGCGGCCTAATCCCTGAAAACACCCCTGTTTGGGGGTTAACCGCGGCAGGTATCACCGATATCTGCTGTGATCCCCCCATTCCCGCTAGCAGCCGCTTCCCCCATTGGTTTCTATGGGATCGGTATGGAATGCATCCGGTGGTTCTAATCCCGACAGCGGAAGAACGGCAGTGAAGATCCCGACACGTACGTATTTAAACTATTTACTAACCTAACCCCCCCCTAACCCTAACCCTCCCTTAGGGGTGCCTAACCCTAACCTCCCCCCCAAGTGCCTAACCCTAACCCCCCCTCTAAGTGCCTAAACCTAAGTCTCCCCCCAGGGGTTTCGGATCCTAACCCCCCCCTTCCCCTAGCCTAGCCCTAAGTCCCCCCCGGGAGCCCCTAACCTAACCCTCCCCCCCGCGGCTGTCTGCGCCTACCGCCCGGCTTACCTTCGACTGGTATGCCAGGAGTCGGGCTCACGGTGTAGGTAAAATGACAGGCGTTGGGATTTCCTGACGCTTGTCATTAGACCTCTACCGGGATTAGATTGTCTGGATGCCGACGGTCGGCATTTGGACCGTCGACTTCCCGACTGCCACCCGTTTCTGTGGGGGTTGCAATACTGCCATAATTACTAACTTCTGGAATGTGAAGCATTACGGAGATTGGCCCCTGCAGCCACCACCCTCTGAAGATCGCGGTAGTCCATTGCTGTTTCCCCGGTACCCTCCCCGGAAATGGGCGTGTGCGGTCAGCGGGATTGTGCATGCGCAGCAGCACTCTGAGCACAGCGCAGGGACGGGCTCTTTTCTAAGTCCCTGTACCAGCGGGTGCTCTATAAAACAGTATATCCTGCCGATGCCATTGCATTCTGCCATGCGAGAATGAGCGCTAATATCGCGCCCAGATCGCAATGCAAATGCGATTAATAATACATGGGCCCCTCGGAGAGAGATAAAGTGGAAAGTTGTCCAAAGCACCCAATCAGCTTCTTACTGTCATTCCAAAGACTGTGCCAGATAAATGACAGCTAGAAGCTGATTGGTTGCAACTTCCCCACTTTTATCTCTCTCCAAGGTTTGATACATCTCCCCCTAAATGGGAAATTCCCTTTTCCTGTAATCACCTTCAACACTCAGTCGCCGCCATCTTGATGCACTGAGTCATCCTGAATTATGTACAAACGAGCGCCATCGTGATAAATCGTGCGACATCATAACATAGCGCCACAAATCATCTGGAACCGCGAGGATGCAGCAGATTTATAGATGATGTAATAACTGCTAGGGGCATATTTACCAACAACCGCATATAAAACGCCTAAAAAATGCATAAAAGCTGTCGTCCATAAAAGCTCAGTGCTGGCGAATGCCGTGATCTCTAAAGCTATCACAAAGCTTCCGGAATTGGCATTGGCGCACATACTGCGCATCCGCGGACACGTTACGAAAAAGTATGGCGCTAGCTCCCGGGGCCAAGCTCCAGAATGTTATGCATCCCAGAGCTTGGTAAATCCTAGTTGCATAACAGCCCCATAGAAGCCTATGGGGGCTTCCTGCAGTCAAAAATGGAAGAACTGAAGCAGATATCAGAGCTATCTGCAGCCGTCTTTCCTTGTTACATTTAAGGAATACTTTCCTGCAAAATAGTTTTCATTAATAGGCCCCCATATAGAGAAGAATTTCCTATGGCCTGTTTGACTCATCTCTCATTTCTGTTAGAACATACATTGTTCTAAGACTTAGTCATTTTCCAGCTTATACAATGTCCCAACCAATCGTTTCTCAAGGATTTCACTGATCACTCTCTGTTGCTGGTTATAATTAGATTAGTTTATTAATCTCTTTTTCTTTTACTTCTAATGCTATCAGTAGCTGGTTTTGTTGTGTATTCTCTTTTAAAGTGTTTTAGATTTACAGTCACCATCCAAAAACCTCTCGCCAGGAGACTTCGCCCCAAGCCCCAGTATGAGCGCTAGCAAGACTCACTGAATTAACTAATTAAAAACAACACATCCGTAATTCTTTCTGAAGCCCATTGCTACTGTTTAGAAATATTTTAATTTAAACCAGTCGATTATTACTGGGATCTGTTGATGGTAAAACAATACTGTCATGGTTTTGGAATGTTTATTTGGCAGAAACGTCTCATAATAATGAAACATGATCTGGACTCCTGGTTATAACACCTAAAAATTACATTTGTTAGAAAAAAAAAATTGTCTCTTAAAATGTTTCTTTTGGACCACACGTTTGAATCAAACCTAAAAAGAGCAGTTCTTTTTTTTACTTCTTTATACCACTAAAATCTGTTTTTTAATCCGTTAATAAATATTTTGGGATTGAATTCAGGGAAGACAGAGTTATTGGCCCAAAAGGGAGGGGACAACGATGAAACAATAGGAGCTGTGGTGGGAATGGAACTGGTAGAAAATTTCGAGGCTGTACCACTGTATGTGATGTCAGCCGGGCAGGCTATAGTGAAGAGGTGGGCTTTCAGAGACTTCTTGAAAGAATGGAGTTGAGAGAGAGTCTGGTGAGGCAGGGTAGGGAGTTCCCTAAGTGAGGAGCAGCACAGAAGAAGTCTTAGGAAGTCATTCTGTTTGGTACTTCCATTGTCAGAAACTCCAAGGCAAGACCCTGAAAACTCTGTTGTAGAACTGCTTGTAAACTGTTCAGATGTGCAAAGCAGAATCCACATATCATTGAAAAAAACCTGGAGAAAAGTTTATCTGACACAGATGTAGTGGTACAGTGTTGATTAGAAAATAAAGATTGGCATAGAAGATGTCTATGTATGGAGTGAGGTGAGAAGGACATATCTACATTCCTTGGTGATTGGGACAAAAATCCTGGATGCTAGGACAACAGGACAATGTGGTTGATGTACAGTGCTCATGCTGGAAGGGGGAGCACGGGGTTTGGAATTGAGGTGTATGATGTTCCTACTAATTTCTCACCAATGTTTTTGTTATAGTAATGAGTGTTTCGGTTATCCTTGTAGAGAATACCGTGGTCTCCTATCTCTTGATTTAGGTGGGTTAAGGGTCGGATTAGTTGGGCATAAAGGGCAGCGTTAAGCAGATAGAGATGCAGATATGAGATAAATGGGGGAGATAAGCAGATAGAGATGCACTTAATTTACCAAAAGAAAAAGACAGGAGAAATGTATCCAGTGCACTGTATAGGTCAATTTAATCAATTAACTTCTATCCTCTGGAAAATTATTTAAAAGGTTAAATCTTTATTCAGAATTCTTTAAAATGTTGTGTTCAGATACTTGGGCAAAATATTAATTGAAATCAAAGTATAGTATTAAATAGAGATAGCGTGTTTAGATATATATGGAAAAAGTGATTTTAAAAGTTCCTTTCATGGTCGGTCATATTACGTCACTTATATGATTACCGTTTATGGAGTGATAATGATCAGTGTGCTCTGTTCCCATCAAGATGGCCCATCAAGGGGTGAAACGCGTTGGGTTAACATTACGCTGAAGTGACCTGATGGACCAATCTTACCCCACAGTCGACATGCTGGAGAGCCCAGTTGATCACTGCACAGAAGACTTGAGACAAGCCGCAGTGAGATAAATACGTTTAATTTTTGTCAATGTTTATGCTGTCAATAGTGTAGACTCGCGTCCGGCTCTGAATCAGGCCCACTGTTCTAATGTTATTTAAAGCATTGTAGTGGTGTCGGCATTAGGGGCAAAATGTAATAGGGTGAGAGTTTAGAAAATGTGAGAGTTTAGCAGTAAGCTCTCACATTGGTGGAGTTTTATCTTCCAAATGGGAAAAAATCTGGATGAGAGGTTAAATCGTGAAAGTTTTTTTAGTCTAAAAAATATGCGAGTTTTCATGTTTTCTTACTCTATTACATTGTGCGAATTTGCATGTTCTCTTACTCTATTACATTGTGCGAGTTTGCATCTTCTCTTACTCTCTTACATTGGGCGAGTTTTCATGTTCTCTGACTCTATTACATTGTGCGAATTTGCTTGTTCTCTTACTCTATTACATTGGGCGAGTTTTCATGTTCTCTGACTCTATTAAATTGTGTGAATTTGCATGTTCTCTGACTCTATTACATTGTGCGAGTTTTCATGTTTTCTTACTCTATTACATTGTGCGAATTTGCATGTTCTCTTACTCTATTACATTGTGCGAGTTTGCATGTTTTCTGACTCTATTAAATTGTGCGAGTTTGCATGTTCTCTGACTCTATTACATTGTGCGAGTTTGCATGTTCTCTTACTCTATTACATTGTGCTAATTTGCATGTTTTCTTACTCTATTACATTGTGCGAGTTTTCATGTTCTCTGACTATTAAATTGTGCGAATTTGCATATTTTCTTACTCTATTACATTGTGCGAGTTTGTATGTTCTCTTACTCTCTTACATTGGGCGAGTTTTCATGTTCTCTGACTCTATTACATTGTGCGAATTTGCTTGTTCTCTTACTCTATTACATTGGGCGAGTTTTCATGTTCTCTGACTCTATTAAATTGTGTGAATTTACATGTTCTTTTACTCTATTACATTGTGCAAGTTTGCATGTTCTCTTACTCTCTTACATTAGGCGAGTTTTCATGTTCTCTGAGTCTTACATTGTGCGAGTTTGCATGTTCTCTTACTCTATTACATTGTGCGAGTTTGCATGTTCTCTTACTCTATTATATTGGGCGAGTTTTCATGTTTTCTGACTCTATTACATTGTGCGAGTTTGCATGTTCTCTTACTCTATTACATTGGGCGAGTTTGCATGTTCTCTTACTCTCTTACATTGGGCGAGTTTTCATGTTCTCTGACTCTATTACATTGTGCGAATTTGCTTTTTCTCTTACTCTATTACATTGGGCGAGTTTTCATGTTCTCTGACTCTATTAAATTGTGTGAATTTGCATGTTCTCTGACTCTATTACATTGTGCGAGTTTTCATGTTTTCTTACTTTATTACATTGTGCGAATTTGCATGTTATCTTACTCTATTACATTGTGCGAGTTTGCATGTTCTCTTACTCTATTACATTGTGCGAGTTTGCATGTTCTCTGACTCTATTAAATTGTGCGAGTTTGCATGTTCTCTGACTCTATTACATTGTGCGAGTTTGCATGTTCTCTTACTCTATTACATTGTGCTAATTTGCATGTTTTCTTACTCTATTACATTGTGCGAGTTTTCATGTTCTCTGACTCTACTACATTGTGCGAATTTGCATGTTTTCTTACTCTATTACATTGTGCGAGTTTGCATGTTCTCTTACTCTCTTACATTGGGCGAGTTTTCATGTTCTCTTACTCTATTACATTGTGCGAATTTGCTTGTTCTCTTACTCTATTACATTGGGCGAGTTTTCATGTTCTCTGACTCTATTAAATTGTGTGAATTTGCATGTTCTCTTACTCTATTACATTGTGCAAGTTTGCATGTTCTCTTACTCTCTTACATTGTGCGAGTTTGCATGTTCTCTTACTCTATTACATTGTGCGAGTTTGCATGTTCTCTTACTCTATTACATTGGGCGAGTTTTCATGTTCTCTTACTCTCTTACATTGGGCGAGTTTTCATGTTCTCTGACTCTATTACATTGGGCGAGTTTTCATGTTCTCTGGCTCTATTACATTGTGCGAGTTTGCATGTTCTCTTACTCTATTACATTGGGCGAGTTTTCATGTTCTCTTACATTGGGCGAGTTTTCATGTTCTCTTACTCTATTACATTGTGCGAGTTTGCATGTTCTCTTACTCTATTACATTGGGCGAGTTTGCATGTTCTCTTACTCTATTACATTGTTCGAGTTTGCATGTTCTCTTACTCTATTACATTGTGCGAGTTTGCATGTTCTCTTACTCTATTACATTGGGCGAGTTTACATGTTCTCTGTCTGTATTACTTTGGGCGAGTTTAAAAAGTATGAGAAAACTCTCACCCTATTACATTTAGCCCTATAACTTTAATATGATATTTTTTCCCCTGCCACACTCACAACCCTTAACTGCACATTATTGTTTTTGTAGGGATCAACCACTGCACATGTTGTATCCCATATTTGCCTATCTAACTGCATAAACCAAATATGCATTTTATAATCGTATGTACGTAAATGGCCTTATTGTGTTTTTCTGTCTATCCATTCTGCCTCTAATATGCTCGTCTGCTTTGTATTATTGTTAGCATTTAGTTCTGCATTGTGAGGCTGCAGCCAGCATTGCCCAAAGCTGGGTACACACTGATAGATATATCAGACGTTCCACTGGACGGGCGATAAATCTATAGTGCATCGCCAGGTGTGTACAGCAGATCTGCTGGTATGTATGGACGACCCACCAATTGCCCGTACACATGCTGCAGGGACCCAGCGGTAATTAACAGCTCAACCGAGCAGGCAATTTAAATGCCCGCCCAGTTGAGCTATCAAGCCCGACACATCGTGCAGACGATTGGTAAGTGTGCATATGGGTCGGCCTGTCGACATAGTGTGTACCAGCTACTGCGCTTGTACTATGACCTGTCTAAATGCCCCCTTTTCCTTTCCATATTAACCCATTTTATGCCCGTTTAAGATAGTAGATTACAACCCTATGATCTGATACTGCCTAATTATTCTGACTGTCATTTGCACATTTGTGGGGTTGTCTCTGAATTGGAAGCAATGCAAAAAAACTAGAGTATAGTAACTTTGCCCCTGCACAAGCCATGTTTTCGTGCTTTGCTGTCAAGCCCTTTGTATCACTTTATAATACCGCACTTTCACTTTCTCTTTCAGAACGGTGGCAGCTGCGAGTGCTCAGTCAGCACTGGAGGAGGGACAGCGCATCTGGTGGACGGGCTACATTCCTCGCCACTTACAGCTGCTACGTCCGCTCCTGTCACTTCCTCTGCTGCAGAAGGCTACAGGCAAAGCTCAGCCTGCCCACAGGAATCACTGTGTGATATGGACCTTACAGGCCTGTGGAATGAATAATGTTGTCATAGATTGCAAAGGAGCACATGTAGGCATAGCAAAAAAAAAAAGATTATATACATATACAGTGGGGCAAAAAAGTATTTGGACAGCCACCGATTGTGTAAGTTGTTGCACTTTAAAAGATGAGAGAGGCATGTAATTCCCATCATAGGTACACTTTAACTGTGACAGACAGAATCAGAACAAAAAATTCTGGAAATCACATTGTATGATTTTTAAACAATTTATTTGTATATTCTTGTGGAAAATAAATATTTGGACACCTACCGATCAGCAAGAATTCTGGCTTTCACAGACCTGTTACTTCTTCTTTCGGAAGCTCATCTATCCTCCACTCGTTGCCTGTATTATTGGCACCTGTTTGAACTGGTTAACTGTATAAAAGACACCTGTCCACACCCTCAAACAGTCAGACTGCAACCTCTCCACCATGGCCAAGACCAGAGAGCTGTCTAAGGACACCAGGGACAAAACTGTAGACCTGCACAGGGCTGGGATGAGCTACTCGACATTAGGCAAGCAGCTTGGTGAGAAGAGATCAACTGTTGGTGCAATTATTAAAAAATGGAAGAAATACAATATCACTGACAATCTCCCTCGACCAGGGGCTCCATGCAAGATCTCACCTCGTGGTGTATCAATGATCTTGAGAACGGTGAGGGATCAGCCCAGAACTACACGGGGGGACCTGGTCAATGACCTCAAGAGAGCTGGGGCCACAGTCACTCACAAAGGTTACCACTAGTAACACACTACGTCGTCATGGATTCAAAGCCTGCAGCGCCCGAAAGGGCCCCCTGCTTAAGCCAGCACATGTCCAGGCCCATCTAAAGTTTGCCCGTGACCATCTGGATGATCCAGAGGAGGATTGGGAGAATGTCATGTGGTCAGATGAGACCAAAATAGAACGCCGTGTTTGGAGGGAGAAGAATGATGAGTGGCATCCCAAAAACACCATACCCACTGTGAAGCATGGGGGTGGAAACATCATACTTTGGGGATGCTTTTCTGCAAAGGGGACAGGACTACTGATCCGTATTGTGGAGAGGATGAATGGGGCCATGTATCGTGATATTTTGGGCAAAAACCTCCTTCCATCAGTAAGAGCATTGAAGATGCAACTTGGCTAGGTCTTCCAGCATGACAATGACCCCAAACACACCGCTTGGGCAACTAAGGAGTGGCTCCGTAAGAAGCATTTCAAGGTCCTGGATTGGCCTAGCCAGTCTCCACACCTCAACCCGATAGAAAATCTGTGGAGGGAGTTGAAAATCCGTGTTGCCCGGTGACAGCCCCAAAACATGACACATCTAGAGAAGATCTGCATTGAAGAGTGGGCCAAAATACCTACTGCAGTGTGCGCAAACCTGGTCAAGAACTACAGGAACCATTTGACCTCTGTAATTGCCAACCGAGGTTACTTTACAAAGTATTGCGTTAAACTTTTTGATTGTCCAAATATTTATTTTCCGCAAGAATATACAAATAAATTGTTTAAAATCATACAATGTGATTTCCGGAATTTTTTGTTCTGATTCTGTCTCTCACAGTTGACGTGCACCTATGATGGAAAGTACATGACCTCTCTCATCTTTTAAAGTGCAGCAACTTGCACAATCGGTGGCTGTAGAATACTTTTTTGCCCCACTGTATATACTGAAGAGAGTGATAAACTGCTACCCAGCTTGTCGTATTGTTTATTAGGGTCTTGAGTGTCGCACCCCTGGTTCCATATTCGTTTGTTTGTGACTGCTGCTGTATTTTTCCTACTGAGTGCCGGACCCATGGTAGATTTATTTATATATATATATATATATATATATATATATAAAGAATTCAGTCAGGTGGCACTCCAGCACTGTAAGTAAAAGTTCCTGATGCCCTCCGTATACATACAGACATTAACTTACTTTTATCACCAGCACCACCCCACGTCACGCTCGCGGCACCCAGTGGGATGGCACAACCGTATAACGTCAGCGCCGCCCGACCGTTGCCTGGGCAACTCCCCACAGCAACTCACAAAGTGTGAATCTGAGCATGACAAATCGCATATTAAACAGTACAATAATAAATCCAACAATGACGTGTATAGCGCAGTTATATATATAGGCTGTAAACATAGCAATATAACAATAATTCAAATAACATGGCATGTTACATTGCTATGTTTACAGCCTATACATAACTGCGCTATTCACGTCATATATATATATATACTGTTTACATACATCTTTATAAGCAAGCAAAGAAGGCGACACTCGGAGGCTGAGACATTTCAGAGAACAGATTATAACACATTTTAACGCTTCACTGTCTGTTTTTTATATATGTATTTCACTTTTTTATTTTTATTCTTTATATGCAGCTGCGGCTGCTCTTAACTATTTCCTTTACACTGCACTTTTCTTATTAGAGCGGTGCCTTGGGGTGGCTTAGCTGGGCGAGTTTGGGGGTGTCCTGTGATCTGGATTTGAACCCTAGTATGTTAGGGACCTACCCTACAGAGGTTACCTGGATGTGGTGGGCAGGCCCATAACTTTGGCCAAGATTATGCCAAAAACCTCTATTTACTGCAAAATGTATTTATTTATATATAATCAGTTAATTTGGAGTTGTGCACTTGTTTTTTTTCTTTTTGTGTATATATCAATGGTCTCCACAGGTAGCACCTCCAATTATATATATATATGTTCAGGGTGTGCAGTCTGAGCCCCATTTTCTATGTAATCACAGAACACTCCAGGAGTTATGTAACCACAGTGATGTCATTGCCAGGATTCTCCTCCCCTCACTCCACACTGGAGCCTCCCCCCTCCGTCCCCACCCAGCGCAGCACTGCCCCTCTCTCCTTCCTTTATACCCCCAGGGGCGCCGAGAGGGGGGGGGGAGCGGGTACAGATTACCGGGGCCCGGGCTTCCTGAGGGGCCCGGCGTGGGCCCGGGTTCGGCACCGCACCCCTCCCTCAGAGCAGCCCAGCACACAGCGTGTGTTGAGCTGCAGTGGAGACTGCTCGTGGCTGCTGAGCAGCAGCCACGAGCAGTCTCCTATGCCTGTGGGGGGGAGCGATCACACTGATCGCGCCCCCCCTGGCTTTGAGCAGGGCTGAGGGGGCCCAGAGCGCCCCCCTCCCCAGCGCGAGGCACTGCAAATCTTTTTTTGGGGGGGGGAAGGGGGCGTGGCCATGCCTCCCATGATTAGGTCGCGCTCTCAGCGGGCCTGTATACCCCACCTCTACCCCAGCCTCCTCTCTTCCCTCTCCACTCCCTATTATGTGTATCTTATGTTGCTAGTCACTAAGGCTCATTCACCAACATTGCCCAAACTATAGCAGCCAATCAGACACTGTCTTTTAGTAACAGTAAGTTGAGCCATTGTTCATGCCACCTGCCCTCTTTTCTGCATCTGTGCGTACAGGGATTGCCATAGATGTACAAATCAGGTGATTTAAATCCCCACAGTGCCTACTGTCTCGGGCATCCGCTGATTGATTAACTAGTACCACCCAGTATGGGGATGAGGCACATTCACTGCAGAAATATCGTGGACCGAAGTTCCTACCTATCACTCTAGAGGTAGTCGGTTGTTGGAAATTGGTAAATGTCCATCTCTGTGACGAACTTTTCTATATATAGAAAACTTTCACTTCCTCCTGCGGCCTGGATTTAGCAACAGAGTGTGAAACCCATCTTGAGTGATTTAGGAGTCAAGAAGAGCAACATATTCAGAGGAATGTTAGTCATTCGGCTGTGGAAATTTGAGCGTTTCGCCAGCGGGATCCAGCCTTAAACTTCTCCCTTATTAAAACCCGACTGCAAAATAAAGCACAAGGAAATGACACTGTCGCTGACTTAGCTATATGTGTAGACTAGAAATTCTGCTAAATACAAAGCAGTAGGACATCCTGTGGAATGGCGAAGGCAAACTGGAGCCCAAAGATTCTATCAACGTTTCACCTTTACAAAATGGCTTCCTGTGCTCCGGATGTCAGTTTGCACAAATGGCAAATTCACTAAACAGGGCACAAACAGTGTAGCAGCCAACTTTCTCCACTCGATGCCAGGGCCGTATTAAGGTTTGTGGGTAACCCAGGGCAACTAGCTTGTGAGGTCCCCACAAGTAGAACTGTCAAAATGATTTGCTGGCAATGTTATTAAAAGTGTAATGTGTAAATTCTCCCAGAACCACAATGTGTTAAATATACTGTAGTTCCCCCAGCTCACATTATGTCACACAGAAACCCAGCTCACATATGCCACAGTGCCCCCCCCATGGTGGTGATGTAGTGGGTCCTCCTTCTTTGCGGAGGTCCCTGGGTGACCAACGCAGCTGCCATATTGTTAATACGACACTGCCCGGCACTGAATGGGGGGGAGGGGGCGTGTTGTGCGGGTACAAATGACCTCCTCTGAGGTCCAGGAGTGCAGGCGCGGAGTAATCACATCCCTCCCATTCCATGATGCATTCACTATGGCTCATAGCAATGTACACTGGGACAGGGTGTTGGTGCGGCCCCCCCGAGGTCCAGATCACAGACGGCAATCAGTAACACATGGTGAGACGACTCTGCAGCGTTTGTGCGCACGCTTGCTGGAGGAGCTAGAAAGCTGCTGTATAATAATGTAGGGGAAAATAACCTGGGCTGTTTGTTTGGAGCATAGCATAAAGCTACTCTACTACAAATTGCAACTGACAGATACAAAGACATATGCAAACCTACCATACACATACACATAAGTGTTTCTGTGGTCTGGGGCTCATTTTACAGTATATATAAATGCTAAAAAGTGCCCTGAGGACACGAGTCCTCAGACCATCCTCTATACTCTATGGTCCTTTAACATATTCAACCACTGGACAGGGGCATCGAGAGGGAAAGGGCACTAATTACTAGGGCCAAAGTCTCAGAGCCGTAACTAAGATTTTTTGGTGCCCTGTGCCAGAGAGAGCATTGCTCCCCCCCTCATTTTTTAAATAGGGACATAAGATAGTGCACCTGAAAAAGGGCCATGGCCTCATGGGGAAGGGCCAGGGAAGAGATAGGAGAGGCCAGGAGATGCTGGGGATGAAATAAGAGGAAACTACAAGTGAGAATGATAATAAACAGGAAAATTGGCAGGCCCAAACAGCACCCCCTGCCCTGCGGTGCCCTGTGCCATGGCACAGGTCGCACTACCCTAGTTATAGCCCAGCCAAGTCTGTTGGAGGTGCCCGATGGTGGCTTGCGCCAGCTGCTGACGGGGACAGATGTCTTCCCTTTGCATAGTATTTTAGATAGATTTTTTTTTCCAGAGGAGGATGGGCATGGCCATGCCTCCTGGGTTTGGCTATGCCCCTCAGTACCTGGACCCCATGGAGGTCACAATGGCCCTGCCACGGTACAGTGCATAAGTTTCTGATGGGTACATGACCCTCCAGACACCCTTTCCTGTAAATCTATGGTTGTGCTTTTACCATGGGATCTATTAGCTTCACCTAGTGCCTGGATCCTAAACAGCCCTGAAATGTGATGCTTCTAAGTGGACATTTAGGTGAGAGACACTGTGGTCACTTCAATGCAAGATGTCAGGGACAGGACCCATAATGGACATCCATGTGTGATAACCCCATAGCAATTGGAGTAACTAGAGAGAAGTACTAGATCAAGGTTCTACTTTACCTTACAGAGAGGTAGGGAATAAGGCACTTACTGTACAATATACAATCTGGATCAGCCTGTTTCTCTGTTTTATTTACAGAAAACTTGAGAATAAATAGGGATTCATTCAGCATTTTCAAACATAAAACATAACATTTTCTAATACTTTCAGTATACATAGACACCCTTGTAACGATCTATCAATTTTATTTTACAGGAACGCAGCTTCACTTAGAATCACAGTATTCAACGGGAACACTGTGGATGGTGAAAGGTTAGTATCCCAAATACATCACATTGACATATAAATATTTTTACAACAGTAGCATAACAATGAACATGGGGCCTAATTCACTAGGGAACGCAACTGCGAATGCAATAGCGATTACGCACGCAGTTCAATATGCGATAGTATGTTAATCCATTGTGATCGCAATGCTGCCGCCCACTTTACTTTACACCTAAGGATGCCCACTTTACTTTACACACATCTGTAATGTTTAGCAGGATTGTGAAACCATCGGTACAATCGAGTACCATCGCAGCCTCACGCCCACTTGCACAAGCTCTGACCTTACTCAGAAATTGCTAACTTCCACACATGCTATGAGTCCTCAGGCTGCGTAGGGCATCGCAGTGGAAAATTTATGCATGCCCCTGCAACAGCGTTTAAATGCACAGGCACGCCTGCGTTCGGCCAACCCCCCCCCCCATTACCACCCACAAAGGGCACTTCCTGTCAATCACTCTGCAATGGGTTTGTGTAGACACTGCGGTCACAGTCCCGATCGCAATGACTGGTTTGCACATGCACATTGCGATGCATATGCATGCGAAGTACGCAACAATGGGCTGATTGCGTGCAAAACAATTTAGTATTTTATCTAGCTTGCAAGTATCCCCAACTTTTACTGACCAGCAAGAAATTTTTTATGTAAATGAGTTCTATAAACCAGTTTAGCACTAATGGTCCAGATGGTGCACAGAACGTTGCCCGGGTTTAGTGTAATGCAAAAGTTAGTGATCACTTTACAGTAATATAGCTTACTTGGCAGGGACAGTTTAGGCTCCTTTCCTGGATGTAATCAACTTGTTTTTACTGAATATTGGCAAAAGGGATTACTTACACTTGACTCCAAGGAAAAGGCTACAGCAGCAACTTTTATTAGGGTCCCTGTAATGTAACTATGTTGCAGTTTTGTAGTTTATTGAGTGTATTCATTTGACTACAGTATCTCTTCTCCAGCTGCAGTGGTGACTGTATGTAGCAGAAGTCCACTACACTGACAGGGCTCTTTACTGTGACTCCTCAGCGTCTGTTAAATCTGGCAGCTACTGTAACATTAGGGTAACACGACTGAATATGACACACACTCCCATTATACTATTTATCACTCTCCTGAAGGATCCCAGTAGCTTAGTCTCTATCTGTCTCCTTTAAGTTATCTGTAGATGAGTGTTATGCAGATAATCTGAACAATAGGGCTCTTTCGGGTCCTGTCTCTTATTTCTGTAAGGCCGGCTCTTATTCTAGCTTAAGGGATGAAGTTTAGTGCTGGCTTGATCCCTGCCATCTAAGCCTGCCTCTCGATCTATGAAGAGGGAAGATGCAGACAGCCCCAGATGCCGCCCCAATGACGCCATTTGACAGTCATTTGCACCAGAAACCTTCAGTGTCAGTGGCTGGAGCCCATCCACCACCACTGGGTGGGCCAGGCCTGTGCATTTTGACCATATAGCTGACTGAAGGGTGAGGAAGGGAGAAGAAAACCATGACTCTGACTCCTCTAGGATGGTTCCACCTTGCATTCTAATCTTTCATCTCATTAGGATATTATATGACTGATGTTAATGGAGTGTCAGCTGTCACCAGTAGAGTTATATTTACTTTCAAACAGAGCATCAGTAGAATACATACCTCCCCACCTGTCCCGATATCAATGGGACACTTGGGATTCACAAACCTTCAGAGGGGCTGGGCCTGCATAGATGTTGGCTGGGTTCACCAAAACGTTGGTGGGGTTTGGCCAACAATTGGACACAGACAGTGTAGTGTTGCTGCACCCCCCCCTGCCAACTACCTATGACTCAGTCACTTTTAGACCATTTCTCCTCATCCCAGGCTTAGTGGCACTAAAAGAACCCGTGCCCCTGCACATGTAGTTTTAGTTATATGGTAGTGGTTGGACATGCAGTTGTATTAGTGCAGTACAAGGTTGCCACATTACTCTGTCCAGTGTGGCTTCTACTATTCTAGGGGTGTGTCGCTGGTCTGTGACATCACAGCCAATCACCACACTACCATCCCATTACTAGCACTGAGTAGGGTTGGCCAGTGCCTAAATGAGCGACACTATGTTAGGCAAATCCCAGGCACCCTAGATGATGATTTAGGCACCGACTGGGAAGGATTAGGGTTAGGCTGTGGGGAGGTGGAGTCATGGTTAGGCACCACCGGGGGAGAGGTTAGGGTTAGGCAACACCCCTGGAGGGTTAGGTTTAAGGTGCGGGAAGGGGGGTTAGGTTTAAACACCACCAGGGTGAGGTTAGGATTAGAATCTCCGCGGTGGGGGGGGTGGGGGGGGTTATGGTTAGGCACCACCAGGGGAGGGCTAGGGGGAAGGATGTGTAGAGGGTTAGATTACTTACCAGCCTCTGTCGGGATCTTCATCATCGAGATGCCGCTTTCGGTCTTCTGTCCGCCAGCATTCTATACGCCGTTATATCATACCGATTCCATAAGTAACTGTTAATAAATAAGTATATATAGAAAGTAATAGAAAAAACTGTCTACTTGAAATAAATATTTTCGAACTACATATGTATGCAAAGAAAGTTAAAAATGACACACCAAACATTTTACAGTAAATGTCTATCTACAGTGTATACTGTATCTATAAATGTCATCTATGTAACGTAAACTCTCAGGAATAAAGAAAAATGTAATAGCACGAATAAGCTTTCATGCAAATGAGCATAGATTTTCTGGTACTTCATTTTTAAAATAGATATATAACACAATCCAGATCACTCCGTATAGGTTTATGCTTGTAACTAATTTTATTTTTTTAATCTACTAAAGGCCACACAGGAAGGGAATATGTAGAACAAACACGGCACACAGAACAGCAGGAAAAATGCCACTTGTAGAAATTAATCACAATTATATTGTTTCAAAAGCCTAGAGGGAATAGAATGGATGAGCTAAAGAATGATCAGCAGCGGAACGGCATTCGGTGCACATGAGAGGCTGGTAAACGTACTGACTAACGTTGGCACGGCCGTACAAACAGCAGTCATCGTTTGAGAGGAGCGGTTCGATTTTGCTGAAATAAGCTGTTGCTTTCAGGTGCTGTAAGGTGGTCCAAATTGACTGGAAATTAATGTCATTGATGTCATTAATATATGAACAGGTTACGTGATTTTATAAATTTTTAAGGAAAACCGAAACCGGAAAACACTTGAGGGTGGTTTTGCCAAAACCAAAACACGATGGTGATTTAAAATAAAAATACGGTGGGGTCTGAGTTCATCTCTAGTCATTACTGGTTTCTGTATTTGCACCAGACCTCTAGTACAGATGTGCCTCATACGCTATTGCCACAGTTGCGCCAAACGTCCCTTCTCAACGCGCCAGGTTGCATGCCACTCGGCTTGCGCTGAGGGTCTTTTTTGCAGCATGGTGCGACAACACCACTTCACGAAATTGCTTTGATTCATTTGATATGCGACACCCGTCTAACTGTGTTGCACGTAAGGCGCTACACTGCATCGGCGCGGCATACTCGCACCAGGCGTCTGCAGTCTGCAAATGTGCATGGAAGTCGGCTTCCATATCCGTGACACTCCCATAAAAAGTGTGGTCCATCAACAGACGAATCCAATCCATTTGCGGTAGAAATCTCTGTCAGTGGGAATATGCCTGATCTGGAACATGCGCAGTCGGCTATTTCGTTGTTAGGTGCATATGCAATCCGCCTGCGATTGCATAAGCCTCAGAATCAGGCCCTCTGTTCTCTCTCGCCCCTACGCCGCTTGTCACTGACGCTTTTCCTTTCTCTCACTCACCACTGCCTGTCTCTTTCTGCCAGCTGTCGGGTATCTCAGGTGGGCAGCCTCAGCTCACCTGACACTGGGCCTGATTCAGAGATGGACGCTAACGGAACGCTTTTGCTATAATACGCTAGTGCCTTCCAAAGCACAGCCCAGCACAGGGACGCCCACCGCTGCTTTGTCATATACGACGTGCAACAGCGTAAATATCGGTAACATCGACACACAGCAGGCAGCCATGCTTCATATGCAGCAGACCTGACCAGCCGCAGACTCAGTACCTCTCCAGACACGCAGAGGGCTCTCATGTGGCGTTTAAACGGTCAGACATGCCTGCGGTTTTCTAACCATCCCCAAACGCTGACAACCTATCACTCACTTTGCGAATGGATCCTCTGTGCGGCTGTAGTCACAAACCAATCGCTGCACGTGCACAGTGCGACTTTCACACATGCGCAGTCGGCTATTTCGTTGTTAGGTGCATATGCAATCCGCCTGCGATTGCATAAGCCTCAGAATCAGGCCCTCTGTTCTCTCTCGCCCCTACGCCGCTTGTCACTGACGCTTTTCCTTTCTCTCACCACTGCCTGTCTCTTTCTGCCAGCTGTCGGGTATCTCAGGTGGGCAGCCTCCGCTCACCTGACACTGGGCCTGATTCAGAGACGGACGCTAGCGGAACGCTTTTGCTAAAATATGGTAGTGCCTTCCAAAGCACAGCCCAGCATAGGGACGCCCACCGCTGCTTTGTCATATACGACGTGCAACAGCGTAAATATCGGTAACATCGACATACAGCAGGCAGCCATGCTTCATATGCAGCAGACCTGACCAGCCGCAGACTCAGTACCTCTCCGGACACGCAGAGGGCACTCATGCTGCGTTTAAACGGTCAGACATGCCTGCGGTTTTCTAACCATCCCCAAACGCTGACAACCTATCACTCACTTTGCGAATGGATCCTCTGTGCGGCTGTAGTCACAAACCAATCGCTGCGCGTGCACAGTGCGACTTTCACACATGCGCAATGGCAAAAAATTATGCGATCTGTAGCTCTCTCATAGTTCATATCTTCCCTGGCACCGCCACCGTCACCATTCTCGTCATTATGTATTTGCAATCGCTCTCCGACAGCGGCAAATAATATGGCTTGTGTAAATATAAATATATATCGCCTTTGTCCCGGTCTGCATCTGTTCGCAATTACGTAAGCACTATTTTGCTGTACTCAGCCGGCATTAGTCCGCCCCATCCCAATTCTCCGGACGCAAGTGCGCATATGTATCATATTCACACAAATCTACATGTCCCCTATTTTCTGGGCATGTGCATAGCGAATTTACTTATTTTACGCTACGCAAACTGGCGCAGGTCCCCCCACTGCCTCATGTTGTCGTTTTCCTGCACAGGCCTCGGAGAACCTCCCAGGTGTCCCTGCAGTTCGGAAAACTTTAGCCACATCCATATGGTTGAGTCCAGTGTTTGTTCTGCAGGTCAGGTGTGCGGTTTCTATGCACAGCAAGTACCCTGTGTGTACACACTTTGTTTGTTTACAGTTGCCGTGCAGGGTGTTTGCAGAGATTCATATGTTTCTCACTAAGTACATGTCCCTGTGTGTGTCTTGGCCTGTCTGCATGAGTCACCCAGCGGTGACGGTGCAGTGTGTGTGTGTTTGTACGTGTGAGTCACTGGCCGCAGTACACACTGTTCTCTGATCTCTGATAGTGAAGAGTGTGCAGAATATCCTGACACTTTCCCCTCTCTGTGAGACAAATTCAGGCCGCAAAGGGACAACCAGGAGGTCAGTGTCCCCCCCGCGGGCCAGGGACAACGCTATCATACACTGATACATATAGCACACATATTACACACAGGTTATCAGGGTTACATGGGAACGCACGTTGTGTACAATGTGAGTATTACACACGTGGGCCTCAGGAACATAATGGTCATGGTGATTAGGTGCATTTAGTGGTGGGCAGTGATGTGTTCTCCCCTGGGTTCGGTGGTTTTGTCTGACTCAAGGCTCAAGCATTTGGCTTCTGAGCTAACACTCAGTTGGGCAAAAGTAAAAATTGTTAATTCTACAAATAGTTTTCTTTAGAGGATAATAAAGAAATTCCAGGCCCCCTCATCATGGACAATATATCCTGCAGACAAAAGACACATCAAATACTGTGCTTTGTTTATTAATCCGGAGTCATTGTGGTGAAAAGTTGTTACACGGATGTTGAGGTGGGTCATTATGAACCTTGTGTATTTTATGACTGATTTTTGACATTTTAAGGATGATTGTAGAAGATTGTTAGTATATTTGGAATAATGAACTATTGAATGACGTATTTTCATAAAATAAGTAATAACGAACAGAGAAGGAACTTTTTTTTTCTATGTAGTGTTCAAAAAAAAAAAAAAAATTCAACAAAATGGACAACTTCTGTGTAATTGCTGATCTCTTAACAAAAAATAAACTTTCATCTAAAATCAAACTTTTTCGTTGACTTTAAATATGAGATTTTTAAAACTGAAAAGAATACAATAACAAAATCAGCCTTACAACTAATCAGTTTCACCCTAATAAAATCGCTGCAATATAAAATCAGGTGTTCCGGGCATATCTATATGTAACACACTTGGCATGTATGAGCGGCCTTACGATCTGAAAGTAACTACAGTAGCGCCCACGTTCATTGTGGCTGACCGCGGCAGAAATGTGACCCGCAAATCACGCTATGTGCCACTCTATGCCATGGCGCGTCCCCGATCGCGGGAGTGCGTCTCCATTCAATCCTATGGAGATGCAAAAGCGCATACCTGTTTGCGGGAGTGCGCCTCCCATTGTATCCTACGGAGACGCGAAAGTGTGTCTCTTATCGCGGAAGTCCGTCTCGCGCTACGCCTAGCGCGATTCGCTGCGCTATGGACAACAATGTAGCTGGGCAGATCTGTAAAACTCAAAAGACATCTTTTCATCATAGCCTACCATCCCTCCTCCTAAATCCTCAATCTCTCCTCCCCTGACCTTTGCTTCTGCCCAGGTCACCCTCCAGCTTTTTACCCCTCCAATTGGCATATTACTCTCACAGGCAGGACCCTCCATCCTCATGTTCCTCCCCAACACTGTCTTTGCTTCAGGTACTCTGGCGCTTGCCCTTTGCACGGTACAGGCTCACTGAGGGCTGTTACTGCCTAAACCCTCCCTATGACTCACCTCTGCTTGCCCGTCAAGATTCGATGAGTTACCCAACCCTTGCCCGTGTCCTCCCTACTGTAGTTTATCGTTTGTTTGCTCTGTGTCATAGACTGGGTTCCTTTTGTGCCGTGATGGGTGAAGTTTAAATAGCAGAAACGAACTGATTGGAATCCCTCATATTTGCTCCAATTTGGTGTAATAGAATACTACTGATCGACCACAATGTACAGTAGTGACACAAACTGAAGGACTCTATGTTACTAAAATTGTTCGAAAATGTTCTATATGCATTGTTGTCCATTGAAAATAATAATATTCTTTTTTCTTAATTGTAGACCCTCATTTCACAAATTACACCGTCACTGTTTCCTGGATCTGAGAGTCAGCTTGTGCCATCAGTCCATCCATAATGCTTTGAAAAAGTTCTATGGAGGCATTATAAAAACTTTTGGGAACTAATTTTGAGCTGGAGCAGAGAATAACAAAGAGCAAGTTACTGTGCACTGGAACCATGGCCGCAGCTAGGCGTGTGCGATGTGTGATATTGTATTTGGTGCATGGCCCTAAGGGTGGTACCAATCACTGCCCCACTGTACCTGCATGTGGTTTGCAAGGGGCCTAGAACACTGCAGCCAGTAGCGCTTCTGCAGAGCTGACCGGAGTGTCCAAGGGAGGCTTTGAGCAGGCACCCTGCAGCTTCTATTTCCCAGAACTGGTGGCCCCACCCCCTAGACGTGGCATTATATTGGCATGGATTTAGGGGGCGGAGTCATCACGGGGCGCACTGCTGCCCTGTTATGGCGGTGGCCTGGACAAACCATGGTGCACTGCAGGTGGTGCAGTAGTAGTAGGCCAGGATTGCCGACATTTAGCTCTCTCCTTCCGGGAGGGAGCTATCGAGTCTCCACACGGGGGCATGATGCGGCAAAAAGGGGGCGTGACCAGGCAAATGTTGCATAATGGCATTGTGGAGCAGGGGGCGGGGCCACAAATGACGCGATTCAGCGCGAATCACGTCACCGCCCCCCTTGCTGCTGGGGTCTATACAGACGGGTCGCTGGGCCGGGAGGCTTGACTTCCTTTCCGAGGGGCTAGGAGCGGTACCCGATTTTCGGGAGGCTTCCGGCCGAATCGGGAGGGTAGGCAGGTATGGTGTAGGCTATATGCAACAGCAGCTAGTATTTACCCTGCATGCAAAAACAATAAATGTACCTGCACCCTTTGCAATGTGATATAGTTTGTCCAGGTGTAGAGTTACTTGACTTTTTTTGCCTTGCCCCAACTCAGAATAAGCTCTCGTATCGTATGTTTGTATGTCCTGTATGATTAGTTTTATACAAGAGAGCAATGTATTCAGGGGGCTCCTGAGGAGTTTAAGTCAACAGAGATTGTTCATTTTAATGACTGAAAGGCTTATATGTGTATTGTAAGCACTTCACGTACAGCCGCGAATTGGGGAGGAAACATCTGGACAAAACGGTGGAGAAAGAAGGTGCCAAACAGTGTGAAAGAAATCAGATTTCCAGCATTACAGTGCACCAGGCTTTTCTGGATAACCCATTATCCTGCTGCATATTTAATGTTTTTATCGTTTTACTGCTGTGCATAAAAATGACATCTACAACTTCCGAAGCCACCCAGGCGTCAGAGGGTTAACAGGACACTGCGGAGCACAGGCTGAAGGCTGGGAGTACGGAGCACAGATGTTTGCAGAGCAGACTTATGTCTCACTGCAGCTATTCATAAATATATTTATTTAAATAAAACAATGTGTCATGGCCGTTTTTTTATGTGTGCATGGAGACATCATTCTGGGTGACACTGCTGCCTCTGTTATATAACCAGTCTCACATGCCAATGCTTCTGTACGGTGAGTATGTACCCAGTAATGTCTTTTCTTATTACAAATGGCCATTTTATTAGATTCATATTCTCTACCTTTATGAGAACTTTAATTTATACTCTCCCATTTTGGCCAGGAGGCTCCTAAATCTTGGGGAGCGCTCCTGGCTGCTCGGAAAAGTGGGCAAGTCTCCCTGAGGCCAGCGAATGGCAGGCCGTGGCCGCCCACTTCCGGGCATTCGTTGACACGATTCGTGCTTCACAATGCAGGTAGTCAAGGTATTGTATAGCAGGGGCTGGGCCATGATGAGGCGATCACATCATCACGACCCCAGCGCCACCCACTTGGCCACGAAATGACTCAGAGAGGAGGGGGCAGCCCAAAGGTTGAGAATTATGCTTTACAAAAAAGCAAACAATACAGACAGTTTTATGTGGGGTAATTTAGCTAACATTAAACATTTTTTTATATAGCACCAGCATATTCTGTTGCACTCGGTGGCGTATCTAGGGTGGTCAAGCAGGGCAAGTGCCCTGGGCACTGTCGGACCAGCGGCGTGGGTGGTGCCACCGGCCACGGTCCAGGACACCGGTTTCAAGTCAGTGTGTGATGGGAGAGATGTAATGACATCTCTCCCATAGTGTAGAGCGGGCTGGCAGGATGGATGGACAGCATTGTGTGTTTTTTTTTTTGTGTGTGTGTGTCCTATATATGTAAGGGGCACTGGCACTGCATAGGGGGGGCACTGCATAGGGGGGACTACTGGGGAAACCGCATAGGGGGACTACTAATGAGGGCACTATATAAGGGGCACTGCATACAGGGGAACACTGGGGGCACTGTTTATGGGGCACTACTCAGGGCACTGCATAGGGGGGACTACTACTGGGGGCACTGCATAGGGGGGCTACTACTGGGGGCACTCTATAAGAAGCACTACTACTTGGGCACTGTATAAGGGGCACTACTACTGTGGGCACTGTATAAGGAGCACTGCTACTGGGGCACTGTATAAGGGGCACTATATAAGGGGCACTACTACTTTCTGGCACTGTATAAGGAGCACTGCATAAGGGGCACTGTATAAGGAGCACTGCATAAGGGGCACTGTATAAGGGCACTACTACTGGGGCACTGTATAAGGGACACTACTAGGGGCACTGTATAAGGAGCACTGCATAAGGGGCACTGTATAAGAGCACTACTACTGGGGCACTGTATAAGGGACACTACTAGGGGCACTGTATAAGGAGCACTGTATAAGGAGCACTACTACTAGGGCACTATAAGGGGCACTACTACTGGGGGCACTGTATAAGGGGCACTACTACTGGGGGCACTACTACAAGGGCACTGTATAAAGGGCACTACTACTGGGGGCACTGTATAAGGGGCACTACTACTGGGGGCACTACTACTAGGGCACTGTATAAGGGGCACTACTACTAGGGCACTGTATAAGGGGCACTACTACTGGGGGCACTGTATAAGGGGCACTACTACTGGGGGCACTACTACTAGGGCACTGTATAAGGGGCACTACTACTAGGGCACTGTATAAGGGGCACTACTACTGGGGGCACTGTATAAGGAGCACTACTACTAGGGCACTGTATAAGGGGCACTACTACTAGGGCACTGTATAAGGGGCACTACTACTAGGGCACAGTATAAGGGCACTAGTACTGGGGCATTAAGATGTATATGAAATGGAAAGGAATGACGGGAAATGGTGACGTGTCATGTTCATTGGCCCCCATTTTTCAGTGGACATGCCCCTTGTGGCCATGCCCCTTTTTGGCACACAGTTGTGGGGGGGGTGTGTCACCAATTTTCATCTTGCCCCGGGCGCCAAAGATCCTAGTTATGCCACTGCCCCAAACACTCCCTGACTGTCAATCACAGCCCCATCACAGAGGAAGAAATTAGAGATGTGCGGGTTAGGTTTTATCTGGTTATTTTTGTCAAATTAGCGCAACTTCGTATTAGCTATCTTATTGGCTATCCAAAACACATGAGAGCTGGATAGCCAATAAGATGTCATTTTTGAGATCCGAACATAACGGAGTAAAACCGAACCGCTCATCTCTAGAAGAAGTAAGGTATACGGGCACCCTCTGTAGGGTAATGCGCCAGTCTTAGCTGTCACTGGCCCTCATTCAGAGCCGTACGCTCTGAGCAGAGCGCACGCTCTGAATGAGGGCCGGCCTCCATGAAAATGGAGCGTCCTCCTGGACGCTCGTATAGCTGTGGGTCACCACCCACAGGCTATACGAGCGTGCAGTTTGATGGCCGCGATGGTCGTGACCATCGCGACCATCGAAACTGCGAGCCGGAGCCTGCGGTTGAGGTTTTCAACCGCAAGCTCCGGAGTGATTTTGGCTCTATCAGAGCCAAAATCACTCCCACTGACATCACTAGTGATGTCAGTGGGCCGGCTTCTGACGGGAGGCGTTCCCGTGGGAACGCCCCCGTCAGGGAGGCACGCCCCCGGCACGCCTACCAAAGGGGGCGTGCTGTCAATCAACATCGACAGCACGCCCCCTTTGATCAGACACAACGAGCGAAGGACTTTCCTTCGCTCGTCGCGTCTGGCGCATGCGCACGAAGGAGCTCCCTCCGTCATGCGCATGCTCAGTCCAGAACATCGACCCACTTGCGAGCGGACAGCCGCTCGCGAGTGGGTCTGAATCAGGCCCACAGATATGATTTGTGTAGTGTCTGTGGGATAATCTCTTTGTCACCGAGTGAATATTGGTTAATCACAAATGAAAAACACATAAATATTTCTGGCCAGATTTGTCTATAGCAATTCTCTTATCTAACCTCAAAGCCTACAAGTTATTACTCATCTTCTCTTATTGAACAGATATTTGTATTTATGCCCACATTGAGCAACGCCGACTTCTGAGAAGTGTGAATTGTGTTTATAATCATCTAGAAATTGAATTGCCAAAACTTTTTCAGACTGAGGGGGAGATGTACTAAAGCTTTGGAAAGTGACACATTGGAAAGAGATAAACGACCAACCAATCAGCTCCTGTCATGTTACAGGCTGTGTTTGAAAAATTACAATTAGGAGCTGATTGGTTGGCACTTTATCTCTCCCCACTTCATCACTTTCCAGAAACGCACGACGCTCGCAAGCGGGTCGATGGTGCCCTAGTGCGCATGTGCACGACGGAGGGAGCTCCGTCGTGCGCATGCACGAGACCCGAATAACGATGGGGTAGCCGTCGTTATGGGTCTCGCACCAAAGGGGGCATGCTGTCGATGTTGATTGACAGCACACCCCGTTTGGTGGGCGTGCCGTGGGCGTGGC
This sequence comes from Taudactylus pleione, assembly GCA_031769625.1. Classification (NCBI taxonomy): domain Eukaryota; kingdom Metazoa; phylum Chordata; class Amphibia; order Anura; family Myobatrachidae; genus Taudactylus; species Taudactylus pleione. The sequence goes on from JAUIMM010000391.1 coordinate 10,164,701, forward strand.
TGCTAGACGGAGGCGTTCCCATGGGAACGCCTACTGTCTGGGTCCGGCCCCACTGACATCACTAGTGATGTCAGTGGGAGTGATTTTGGCTCTGATAGAGCTAAATCACTCCAGGGCTTGCGGCCACGAGACCCTACCGCAGGGTCTCGTCGCAAGCCCGATGGTCGCGATGGTCTTGACCATCGTGACCATCTTTTTGGCCACTCGCATATGCTGTGGGTGGTCACCCACAGCTATGCGAGCGGCCAGGAGGCCGCTCCAAGGTTAGGTAGGAGGGCCCTGATTCAGAGTGAGCGCTCTGGTCAGAGCGTCCGGCTCTGAATCAGGGCCTTAGGACATCTGCCCTTGATCGAGCAAACTTAGGCTTAGCTTAAACACAGGGGTACATTTACTAAAGGTCGATTTTTGGTTCTAAACCAAAACAGATGGAAAACTGTAGGATATATTTGAAGAAGCAATATTTTAGGAAAAAACTTCAGGTTGCAACTAAATTTACTCAGATACCGGGAGATCGGGTGGGTTCAGAATCTGCGTGAAAACATGCAAATGCCGCAGGCGCTGAGGAGTGTATTGCGATGCCCGCTGGCGGCTTTGCAAATCCGAGCATCTGTATACAAAGGACGCAGTATCGGTCTCAGATCATTCAATTACCGCAGTTCTGAGTCACGCGGGGACTGAGACGCCCAAGCCACTTTCACTGCATAACAGGATCGCAGACGCAGGCTGTGACATGGCCCTGAAAACAGTTGCGACGCATCTGAGTTCTTTGCCGCCACTGCCCATCTAACCTCCTACAAGCGCTCCATGACTGTCCATCATTCTGCGAGTAAAGAGTCGCTGTGAGTGACTACGATACCATGACGTAAGCCCCATGCAACTTAGATGTATGCGCAGTTTACCAATGATCTTACTCTATTCCCAGATCTGAATCAGACCCTCAGTTAATCTGTATCCTCAATACAATGGGTGCTGGGCACAACTATCGTGTTACAATGTCTATTGGATGGCACCAATGGGCGACGCTGTTTGGGCAGCCACTTTAACCATTGTATAAAGATCACGGAGGAAGAAGTATGGCATACGGGCACCCTCTGTAGTGTAATATGCCAGTCTTAGCTGTCACAGATATGATTTGTGTAGTGTCTGTGGGATAATCTCTTTATCACTGAATGCATACTGTATATTGGTTAATCACCAATAAAAAACACATAAATATTTCTGGCCAGATTTGTCTATAGCAATTCTCTTATCTAACCTCAAAGCCTATAAATTATTACTCATCTTTTCTTATTGAATATCGCTGAAAACTGCATGAGACTTGTTACATGAATCACAAAACAGTTATTTGTATTTACGCCCACACTGAGCAACGCCGACTTCTGAGAAGAATTGTGTAAATAAGCACCTAGAAATTGAATTGCCAAAACTTTTTCTGACTGATTGATCAAACTGAAACATAGGGGCACGGGCACAGAGGGGGAGCAGCGGGTACTATTTACCTGGGCCCGGGCCTGTTGGAAGGACTCGGGCCCGGCAGCCCAAACCCCTGCTGACGGTACTTTTCTTCAGGCAGGGAGAGAGAGAGGGCTGACTGCTGCTACATCAGCCTCTCTCCCCAGCCCCACACACACACTGCTGTCACGCTGTGTGCTGGTCTAGGGATAAACATTGCTGTAGCAGCCGGCAGTCCTCTCTTTCCCGGTGTTATGTGCGGAGAGGGGGGTAGCAACCAGCACCCTCCCTGTGCAGAGCACGCAGCCAATTCGCGACCACAAACATGTTAAATTTTTTATTTTATGTAAGGAGGTGGTCTGGCTACACCTCTCCTTGTACCTGGGCCTGGCAGAGCTGTCGGCATCCCTGCATAGGGGTAAATTTACTAAAGGTCGGCTTTGGTTTTAAACCATAACTGATAGGCGACTGTTATCACCATGGTGTTGTTGTAAAAAATCCGACCATTTGTCATCCATCAGGTTTTAGCTTCAATGTAGGATATAAATAGAGATTGTAGAAGAAGTATTTTAGGAAAAAAACTTTAGGTTGCAACTAATTAATGTGGGATGAGCTGGGCGGAAGACATATGGAGAATAAGCTTTGATCCAGGTCCAGCTTTGATCCAGGTAGCAGTATCCCAGGATACTGCTACATTCGCCACTATTTGTGCTGCGCTTTGCCCCCGACGCGCTCCCCTTAGTTCCATCATGTGATATTGTCTGATTGAAATCTCGCAATTATTCACCGTGTCTTGTAACTGAGCAGAACTGTGCAGAAGTGACACTTTCGCTGACCCTGCTGTTATTCTGTGTAATTGTTTGTTTGGTTTTCAGCACGGCCATGGGTTCTATACATGATAATACAGGCATAATGTCGTCATGTAAGCCGCGCGTTTCTTCAATCTCTTCTAATTATATCTGAAAGCGCAAATAATGGGCAAATAATGTCACAATTAATATTTTCTGTCAGGAGCCTCATTTATGGACGGGGGAGTTGCTTGGCAAGTATGGAGTTGGCACATTGGTGGTGCACATAGTTTCACCAAGCATGAGAAAACTTGAGATAAAGGGACAGTGAGGGCACATTGGTAATGCGCTAGATGGACAGGTAACTGCACATGAGGCATTGTGGGTCTGTAATTGCTATGGACTGTGGGGAAGATTTTGCAAAGATGACAGTTGGAGGTGTTACCCATAGCAACCAATAAACTGTAGCTTCCATTTATTTAGTATTTAATTTATTCATTTATCTAGAAAATGTTTGGCAGAATCTTATTGATTGCTAAGGGCAATCTCCCCTGGGATTGGTATGAATGACAAGAGCCCAGCGATTGAAATCCCATCACCGGCAGGCCGAACAGCGGAAATCCCGACGGAGGTGAGTAAACTACCTACCCCTACCCTCTCCCCCCCTAATCCTCCTTTAGGGGTGCCTAATCCTAACCTCCCCCCTGGCGTTCTTAAACCTAACCCTCCCTGCCCGCACCCTAGACCTAACCCTCCCGGGGGGGGGTGCCTAAACCTAACCTTCCCCCGGGGGTGCCTAACACTAACCTTCCCCCGGGGGTACCTAACTCTAAACCCCCTTCCCCTAGCTTAACCCCCCGGGGGGTGCCTAACCCTGGGTGCTTTAAACCAAACCCTCCCCCTCCCGCAGCTATGAAGACGCATGGACCGTACTTACCTCATTTGGTCCGGCGTCGTTCTAGATTCCGGCTTCAGGATTATGATAGGCGTCGGTATCACGCCTATCAATAATCCCTAGCCAGTATTCTGCCGTCGGGATTGTGACTGCATCCCATCTCCCCCTATTATATCATCCCCTCTATTATATCACCCAGGCATCACGAGATGTTGAAGGTGGTTGTCGAACAAGATATTTAAGTGATATTCAGGGGGGCTGTATCCTGGGTTAAATAATTAATAATGCTTAAAGGACTCTTGTGCTGGAGACAGGACAGGAGTGCCTTGGATACCAGTCTGACAAATGCATGCCATCATTTTCTACAAGTGCTCCGATATCCACAATAAGCAATCTCTACAAAATGCAAAATAAGCAATTTAAATTATAATATAAAATTTTAATATTAAATTATAATATTATATTATAATATATATCAAGAAATTAAATGCCGGCAACTGACTTCAAAAAGTTTGCAGGACTCACTGGGGGAGAGGAATAGGAGGGGGCGGGATTATGTATCACACAGGGAACTTACTCTGGAATGTAGTAACCTCTTTATGAGGTAAGTAAATGTGGCCTAATTATTTCCCTCACATGTTTCACACATGAGGGTCCCAGAGGTCTCCACATTCCAAGCCTGCTCATGCTCCTGTCATCCTGGGTACTCTGCGGTGTTATACGTATAAAGAGATAAATGACTACAATATCCATTGTACAATGCAATACTGTAAAATACAATATAATTCAATATCTTATTATCTATGCGCCCTTTAAGTGTTTGTACAGTTTGTATTCATGCAGATTGCAGAATAATATTCAGAATGGGGAAATTAGTGACAGAGAATTAAGGCTTACAGGTTTCTGTAGCAGATTACGTCTTTTCCTTGTAAATAGAGACAGAGGAATCTCCCACAGTCTAAATACTTGGTGCACTGGTCAGAAATGTTGTTTTCAGGCTGAATTGTCATAATCAGAACCAGGAATCGAAAAGAGAGGAGAGATGAGACGATAGGTGTGAAGGAATTAACCATATACATAGGGCAGTATTCAATTTGGCAGCGAATACCCGTCATTTTTTCGCCTATTTTTATTATCCCCGTATTCAATTTCAAAGGCTTTTCGGCGGTGTGAAAAGTCTTTGTTAAAAAGACGGGAATATGGGGGTCATTCAGACCCACTCGCGAGCGGCAGTACGCTCGCAAGTGGGTCGATGGTCCCCACTGCGCATGCGCACGACGGAGGGAGCTCCGTCGTGCGCATGCGCGAGACCCGGCGAGCGAAGGACTTTCCATCGCTCCGGGTCTCGCACCAAAGGGGGCGTGCTGTCGATGTTGATTGACAGCACGCCCCCTTTGGTGGGCGTGCCGGGGGTGTGCTGTGTGTATCAAGGTGGAAACGCCTCCGTCTGGGCAGCCACGCCCCCAACACGCCCACCAAAGGGGGCATGCTGTCACTCACCATCAACAGCACGCCCCCTTTGGTGCGAGACTCATAACGACGGCTTGGCCGTCGTTATTCCAGTCTCGTGCATGTGCACGACAGAGCCGCCTCCGTTGTGCGCATGCGCACTTGGCCAACATCGACCTGCTTGCGAGCGCTCAGCGCTCGCGAGCGGGTCTGAATTCGGCCCACTGTGCAGAGAGGTTTAGATTTGGGAAGGGAGTGTCCAAACACAAATCTATAAGTTGCAGTGTAAGAATAAAGCTGTTCAGCATCTATGGGCTAAATGCAAAAGCAGCCAGTATTTACTCTGCAGTTTGCACCCCTTGCAATGCAGCATGGCTTGTTCCAGATACAAAATGACTTGCTGTTTCTGCTTTGCTCCCAACTCAGGGGTAAATTTACAAAGATTCGCTAAAATGCAATAGTCACACTTTATTTGGCCCCCCCATTACCCCATACCAGGGGTGCGGCAAAGAGCCCCGGATTTCAGACCAAGCCTGGGGTTCAAGAGAGGGGGGACCACTTTTTGATGTGGTCACCACCTCCCCTGAGATCCCCGGCTTGGCCTGAGCGGCTTGGGGTGATAATGCTTTGGCCCTGGAGACCCGGTAATAGGGTCTCTAGGCTGTGGCATTACACCCCGGTCGTTTCGGGTCTGGTGCTGGTTTTAAATGTAGGGGGACCCCTACGCATTTTTTCCCCCTTATATTTAAAACCAGGACTGGCACTGCAGCCTGGTGCTGGTAACTAAATTACGGTGGAACCCTACTCATTTTGTTCTCCGTAATTTTAGGTACCAGGACAGGCTGACAAGTCCGAGGCTGGCTAGGCTTTTGGGGGGTGGACCCCTTGTCATTTTTTATTACAAAATTAACCCTTAAAATATAAAAAAATAAACAAGCGGTATGCACATATTTCACTGATATGTGTAGCCTGCTTATTCGGGAGAGAAATTCGGGTGGTGAAATCGGGTCTTCAAAACGGACAGGATCGGCCAAATACACCATCAATCAAAATGATCCTGTCAAAACCGGGGGCTTGGTAAATTCCTAGTTTTAAAGTGAATAAAACGTCTGTTTTTGATCGATCCTATCCGAGTTCAAAAATGGGACAAATCGGGACCAAATCGAATCTTAGTAAATTTACCCCTCAGACCCATAAACTGACATATAATAATGCTTTTACCTAAAAATTGATTATCCTCCTGCGGTAGTCTGGTCGTGGAAATCGGTGTACTCGTAACTTTGCCTTCACTAAATGCGGGATGTCTCCATTACGTTCACTTACTTCTTTCGTGAGGATTGGAGAGGTAAGCAATTGAATCCATCCAGCAGAATAACACAATTATTCCTTGATAATTCGATTTATTAAAGGAGGTAATTCCCTTCTAGTACTCGCTGAAGAAAAATAACAACAGAATATTGAAATACAGTTTTAACTTTGCCTAGTTTTACACAGTAGGTTTACAATTCAATATTTATTATACTGGAAACTGGTGAGAATTTTTCAGCAGGTCCCATCGACGTTGCGCATCTGCAAAATAAGGGATAATCCCTGCCAATTCCTCAAGCCTGCCTACAACTGTATATACTAAGGGGTCTATTTACTAAGCAGTGTTAGGAGACGGAGTGAAAAGTGATAAGGTACCAGCCAATCAGCTCCCAACTGTCAGTTTTCAAACACAGCCTGTGAGATGACAGTTGGGAGCTGATTGGCTGGCACCTTATCACTTTTCACTCTGTCTCCTAACACTGCTTAGTAAATAGACCCCCTGATCTACTAACTCACTGGTTATATCAAAATACAATGATCTCACAGTTTAGTATTTAGCACGTATAGAATACGCAGTTGCAGTTATCAATAGCAAACCAAATGTGGCAGCACAATGTAACACTCTTGAACAAAAACACACATTGCATTTAAAACCCCTTTTTGCTCACCCATATAATGGCATTCATGCTACCCAAGGCTAAAGTTTGCTCCCTTTCGGTGGTGCACATACAAGACGATGTTATGACGTCCCTCTCGCTTTGTTATAGGTATTATTTAAATGTTATATAAGAGCTCTGCTGCTGTACGTTGCCCGGGATAGATGCTTCAAAGGAAACTTCCATATGGGTCTCCACTAGTTAATCCTTATGGCTAGAAAATAGCAACTGAGTGGAGTAACTTTTTTATAACTTTGTATCCTTCCTACAGATTTGCAATTGCTTAATATAATGGGCCTGATTCAGACCCACTCGCGAGCGGCTGTCCGCTCACAAGTGGGTCGATGTTCTGGACTGAGCATGCGCACGACGGAGGGAGCTCCGTCGTGCACATGCGCCAGACGCGACGAGCGAAGGAAAGTCCTTCGCTCGTTGTGTCTGATCAAAGGGGGCGTGCTGTCGATGTTGATTGACAGCACGCCCCCTTTGGTAGGCGTTCCGGGGGCGCGCCTCCCTGACGGGGGCGTTCCCATGGGAACGCCTCCCGTCAGAAGCTGGCCCACTGACATCACTAGTGATGTCAGTGGGAGTGATTTTGGCTCTGATAGAGCCAAAATCACTCCGGAGCTTGCGGTTGAAAACCTCAACCGCAGGCTCCGGCTCGCAGTTTCGATGGTCGCGATGGTCACGACCATCGCGGCCATCAAACTGCACGCTCGTATAGCCTGTGGGTGGTGACCCACAGCTATATGAGCGTCCAGGAGGACGCTCCATTTTCATGGAGGCCGGCCCTCATTCAGAGCGTGCGCTCTGCTCAGAGCGTACGGCTCTGAATGAGGGCCAATGTTTCTATTCCCAGCTTTTTCAGCCTGTGAGGGAATGTTTACAGCTACTTGATGGGTCTAGGGAGGTTGTCCTGCTCTCTTATGCTATACTCCCTGCAGACTTTCCTAGGCAGTTGGGTTGATGTCTCCTGACAGGTTGCTTCAGTCGTTTATGTATCAATCCTAAAGGGGCCTATCCATTAGCAGATCTTTCTGAAAGACAAAAGACAAAAGATTTATTTTTTGAAAATTCCTGTGTCTGCGGTGACAGATATTTGCAATCGACGAACGATATTGCATGACATCATTCTGGGAGTGGATTTTTTTTAATGTTTCTATTCATTTTCATTAAAAAAATCGTTCGTCGTTTACCGCGACAGATATTTCTAATATCTGTCAGCGGTAAATGATCATTGACCAACATGTTGGAGAGACAAAAGACCCAATTTGTCAGCTGCCGGACTGTGCATTTTTAACGTTCAGAGCCTATCCATTAGCAGATAAATTGAACGACTGAACGATAAATTGTTCATCGTTCAAATTTATCTGCAAATGGATAGCCCCCTTAAATCGTTGTAGCTAGGCTAAAGGTGCATACACACACGATTTTTTGATTATCGATAACGATATCGTTTATCATTCAATCGTTGAAAAAATCGTTCATGTTCTGAGTTAAAACGATGAATGATTATCGTTCATGCGCGTTCACATATGTAGTTTGTAGTTCAGTCAGACTGACCAACTCAACGATTTTCAGTAAGGGAATATGCAAAAATCGTTTGTAGTTCAAAATAATCGTTCATTACATTTAGTAAATGAACGATTTTAGTGAACGATTTTCGTTCATTTTTCCCTTGAAAAAATGAACGAAAATCATATACTAAAATCGTTCATTTACTAAATCGTTGTGTGTGTATGCAGCTTTAGACTGTGGAGCAGTAGTAAGTACAGTATGCATATAATTGATTCTGCTGTCTTTTAGTTTTGGGGCGGCAAGTTGCGGCTTCTCTCCTCTATTTTAAACGTTCCCTGTAGATGATACCTGCGCTGCTCACTCACTGGATAATTACTGTGGCCTCAGTACATGTAATCTGTGGTGCAAGCTATTTGCTACTTGCTGTTATGAATGGGTTAAGTCTGGCTTAACTCCCTGCTGGGCAACCTCGATTCCGCTGCCTCTGCCGTCAGACTACTTCAGAGGGGCCCATCCTTCTCCGGCAGGCCATCCAATCCGACCTCTGCTGTCATTCACTGGCCACACCCCCTCTGTCTGTCACTGCTACCAGCCGAGCCTCCTGAGCCAGGGAATGCCAGACAGACTTGCTCCTGGATTGAGCCCGGTGCCCGAAAAGTCCTTACTTCGCTAGTCTGCTTATTCACCCACCGCAGTGCAGGTCAGGCAATGGCGCTCTCGTCTCCTCCTCACAAAGGCTCTTCCCAACTGTCTTTTTGCCCCTGTGGCTTTTCAACTGTCCCCTGCAGACAGGACTCCCCTTTTTAATCAAGTGGGAGAATCCATGCCTAGTCCTGATGCATGTTTATATTGGCGGGGCCATGCACCAAAGTCTGAAAAAAGGGGAGGATTCAATGCACATACTTACAATTATTTAACCATTTACTAGACATATACACATTTCTACTATACATTCACCTGGGATGTATTGCATATCCCTGAGCACGAGATGCTGGGTGTTTTTATACCGATGCCAGCATCCCGCCGTCGGGCAAAATACAGATGCCGCTATCCTCTTATGGATTAGGAAACCGGCGCTGGAAATCCTGACAGCCGGCATCTCGATCGTAAGACACCAGAGCCAGGTAAGTCTTAGCCGTGGGGTGTGTGGTTAGGTTTAGGCACCCCTGGGGGGATTTAGAGTTAAGCAACCCCCAGGGAGGGTTAGGGCTAGGCTGTGGGGAGGGGGGTTTAGGGTTAGACACCACTGGGGAGAGGTTAGGGTTAGGCATCTCCCTGGAAGGTAGGGTTAGGCACCACTAAGGGAATGTTAGGGTTAGGGAGAGGGAGAGAGGAGGGATAGGGTACTTACCAGCCTCCATCAGGATATTCAGCTGTCGGGAGAGCGGTACAATAATGAATGTCTGCAGGCAACAGTGAAGCATGGTGGAGGTTCCTTGCAAGTTTGGGGCTACATTTCAGCAAATAGAGTTGGAGATTTGGGCAGGATTAATGGTGTCCTCAATGCCAAGAAATACAGGCAGGTACTTATCCATCATGCAATACCATCAGGGAGGCGTCTGATTGGCTCCAAATTTATTCTGCAGCAGGACAACAACCCCAAACATACAGCCGATGTTATTAAGAACCATCTTCAGCCTAAAAGAGAACAAGGAGTCCTGGAAGTGATGATCTGGCCCCCACAGACCCCTGATCTCAGTGTCATCGAGTCTCTAAGGATTACATGAAGGGGGAGAAGGATGTCAGCAAGCCTACATCCCCAGAAGATCTGTGCTTAGTTCTCCAAGATGTTTGGAATGACCTCCATGTGCGCAAATGTACCTAGAAGAATTGATGCTGTTTTGAAGGCATAGGGTGGTCACACCAAATATTGATTTGATTTAGATTTCTCTTCTGTTCATTCACTTTGCACTTTGTTAATTGCTAAAAAAAAAAAAAATATTAACACTTCTATTTTTGAAAGCTTTCTTACTTTGCAGCATGTACTCCACACCTGCCTAAAACGTTTGCACAGTACTGTAATTACAACTTAACTTAATAAAATGAAACAGATAACAACAGAAGATGACTTCAAATTATATGAAATTATATCAAATTTGTTAGCACGCAGAAAAAGTTTTTTGTTGATTTTTAGGGTTAGGTTTAGGATTAGGTTTAGGATTAGGTTTAGGTTTAGGTTTAGGGTTAGGTTTAGGGTTAGGTTTAGGATTAGGTTTAGGGTTAGGTTAAGGGTTAGGTTAAGGGTTAGGTTTAGGATTAGGTTTAGGGTTAGGTTTAGATTTAGGATTAGGTATAGGGTTAGGTTTAAGACTAGGTTTAGGGTTAGGTTTAGGGATAGGTTAGGTTTAGGGTTAGGTTTACGGTTAGGTTTAGGATTAGGTTTAGGGTTAGGTTTAGGATTAGGTTTAGGATTAGGTTTAGGGTTAGGTTTAGATTTAGGATTAGGTATAGGGTTAGGTTTAAGATTAGGTTTAGGGTTAGGGTTAGGTTTAGGATTAGGTTTAGGATTAGGTTAAGGTTTAGGATTAGGTTTAGGGTTAGGTTTAGGATTAGGTTTAGGATTAGGTTTAGGGGTAGGTTTAGATTTAGGATTAGGTATAGGGTTAGGTTTAGGGTTAGGTTTAGGATTAAGTTTAGGGTTAGGTTTAGATTTAGGATTAGGTATAGGGTTAGGTTTAAGATTAGGTTTAGGGTTAGTTTTAGGGTTAGGTAATGGCGCATGCGCAGTAGGGCCGTTGGGGGGTCCCACATCACGTAGTAAAGTGACTACAGTATATCATCGATCACTTTACTTTACACACTGCAAGGACGGGCTGCTATAAGAGCCCATGTCTCTGTATGTGATTCTTCTTCTTATTATTTATTTATATGGCACCACAAGTTTTCCTCAGCGCCTTACAAAGTACATAAACAAATTGTTGACCAGTGACTTGTACCTCTTTTCCACCAAATATCCGGGTCCGACCTGGGTTTTCAGACATGGTTCCAACCCAGGTCAGACATCATTTACACAGCACCATCGATCTGGGTTACTCCCAGGTCAGCCCTGTTCACACTAAACCCAGGTCTGCCCTGCTAAACCTGTGAGGTCATAAAAAGTGGGAGGTGACTGCTCCACAACCATCAATCAGCTCATTTTAGGCATGACCCATGTCGGATAACCCAGGTCGCGCCGTTTACACTGCACCATTACCCGGGTCCATCCTGGGTCCAACCCTGGTAACTACCTGGGTTGGATTGCTGGGTCACTTGACCCGGGTTATTTTTCAGGGACCCTTTTACACTGAGCTGTGAACCAGGTAGACCCAGGTAAACCCAGGTTTTTGCTCTGGTGTAAAAGGGGTATAACAGTACAATACAACATAGGACAAAGACATGGATAATCTACATTGCTAATTAGCTAACATAACACCCAGATAAGCAACAGAGCGAAGTAACCAAGTGTTAGGTGCCCTAGTGGGGAGTAAGAAGTAGATGAAACTAAAGTAGGGAGAAGCACAAAAGGGTAGAGCTCCCTGCTCGTAAGAGCTTACATTCTAAAAGAGAGGGGCAGACAAACAGGTGACACAGATGGGGGAGGAAGGAGGAGGTAGCAGCGAGGTAGGATGATAGCTGGAAGGCTTTGATTCTTAATACATCCCTGCAGTAGATAATTTCTTGTTCAGCAATAAGAAATTAAAATGATCAGGTCTAAAACCTGAAAATGAATAAATTCTCCATTACACTCTCCCCAAGAGTAAAATGTAATGGAGAGCGATTTTGGCATCAAGTTTAATCTCAGAAGACTGCGTGCAGTGTGAGCTGTCTGCCTATTCAGAACATAATAAAGAGGCACGGTAAACATACATATTTAATTGTAATTAATGAATGAACACTTAGTTAAGGGGCCCAGTCATGTAATAAATCTATTTATGAGGCACAAGTATTTAATTAATTAATGAGGCAAATTAATAATAAATTATATAAAAAAAATAACAATTTAGTTATGCGTATACATTATGATATACCGAGGGGACAATATTATTTGTAAATAAAATAACAGTGCCAGTGATATTGTTTATGTTAATTAGGGCTATATTACTTTATCAATGATGGAGGCACATGCATGCTGGCTCTTGTAGTGCTACAAGGGTGCACTATAACGAACTATGAATTAATATGGCTCCAATATGTAGTGCATGGTGTATTAGATAGTTTTAGGTTAATAAATTAAAATATTCGTAAATAAAAAAAAAAATGGGATGAGGCTCCCACATCTTAAGTGATTGCTTTAATGGGATATGTTAAAGATAATAAAAAAGCAATGACTAGGATGTAGAACATGTCAGGCTGTTTTGCTTTTCATTGCATGTAATGTAATAACTTATTATTGTCCTTGCAAAACAAAAATTACTAGGCCACGCTCCTCCCATCCAATCCCTGGTCACTTAGCTAAATCATATACAGTAAGATGGACCTGTCTCCTGGTGTGACCTGCTGCCCTTCGCGGTGAGATTTACAGTGCCAGCCAATGCCAATCTGTGTGCAGTGACGTTGGCAGGCTGAGAGGCGCCCTGTCCATGCATACACCTCCCCTGGCGCACCTTACATCATGACATCACACAGCAAGAGTGGTAAAAGCAGGAAGATGGCCGACAAGGCACCCTGCAAGCTGTAACAGGGCACGGTTTGGGCAGTGACCGTGCCGTCCACTCTGCTTTGTGCCTTGTGCAGTAGCACCAGTCGCACACTGCCCTAGGTATGGCCCAGGTCATACTTTCTCTACCCCTCTACATTTCCTGGGACAGCAGCTACCTGGGGATGTAGTCTAGATGCCGGCTGTTGAAATCCCGACAGTGAAAGCCCTGCATGGGACTAAAGATAGGCATCTAAATACAGACAGAAAAAAATAGGATGAATCCTTAGTGAATGGCGCACTTGAAAAGCAGCCTGCAGTGATTCAAACATATGAAATCTCACCAACATTTCAATACAAGTAAATAAATGAACAAAAAATGTGACTCAAACAAAAAGCGCTATTACAAAAAATGTGACTCAAACAAAAGGCGCTATTACAAAAAATGTGATAAAATAATTACGTTCCTTAAACACAGAGCAATGTCCGTGATGAAGGTCTATGATGAAAGTCTAGGGAGATTCCTCTCTTCTTTCTCCTCCAATGTATCCGTGATATCATAAAATAAAATGGAAAAAATATGTGTAGTACAGTTTTAAGTCCCAACAGACAGCGATTTAGATGATTCTTCAAAATATTTAGTGATTCATTCAAGTGGGGGCAGGCGTACCCTAACTCACACTAAATAGTGTAATATTCGTGCATCAAAAGGTCCCAACTACCCGGAAGACTAGGCAATTCTCCTGGCTCCGGCTTCCACCGGCCCGCTCCGCCTCGGTGGTCGCCCGCACCCCCCCTGGCCGCCCACTTACTGAGCAAAAGTGGGCAGTCTGGGGAGGGCGATGAAACGATTTGCGCTGAATTGTGTCATTGTAGCCCCGGGGGGTGGGGCCACGATGACGACGATTGAGCCGCCATGCCCCCCGCACCGTCCACCTGCTGTGAGGAGAGAGCCAACATGACTGCCCCTATCGGAGGGGACAGCCTAAAAGTCGGTAAGTATGTTATAAACTTGGGCACTACTTTGGTCTTATAAGGAACTGGGCTCTGATATGGAGCACAGGGGGCATAAAACGAACAAGGGCATCGCATCACTATGTGGCAGGAGAATAACTAGGACACTGCTGTGGGGCATACAGTAAATGGTTGGCACTGCAGTGTGGCACTTTATGACCTAGGGGCACTACTGCGCTACGGTACTGTGTGGTATATTTTCAACATGCGGGTGTCTCTCTAGAGATGTCTCTCCAGAAGCACTGAAGGCCCCTTTAAAAATACGCTATGGCACCCACAAAATTCTAATTACACCCCTGCCCGGGGGTGACGACGGATTATTGTATTGCATATGACTTCAGTGGTAATTCTCATCAATTTGCAGTTTCTGATTACTTGGCCGTAGGTCTGTCCCTGTAGATGTGACTGTTAAATTATTTGTCAAAGCCTTAAAACCATTTTTTTGTGTAATTGGTGTAGAATGTTATTTAAGCCTTCATAACCAAGCATGACAAAGAGTTACTGGACTGTCTTGATGGAACAATAGCGCTCTCTGCTGGTCGAAAAGTAAAAGTACATCTTTTATGGTAGCTATACAATATTCACACGCAAGTACAAATACAGAGCTTGATGTTGAGCTTCTGCAAAAAAGAAGCGTAGTTTACGCCAGAGTTATACATATGGAAAAATAACATATTCACTCCAATATGCAGAGCCGCAGGCTCAGTCGGCATATAGGAGTAAATGAATGCAAAAAATACCGCAAACTCTCTCAAGCTTCCCGGTACCTGGTGAATCCTCGCTGCTGCCTTGTTTCCTCCATATGTATGGAAGCCTTGTTGTCTACGTTCTTGTCTGTACCTTGTCAGTATATGTTTAGCAGGTGCTACCTTAGCAGATTCAGACAACCAACCTGTGGAGATAATCAATGAGGGTGAGAGACTACACATGGAAGTATTAGGACCAAGTAACAGGGGTCTATCACCATAGCCACTCTCCAGTGCACTTGTGCAATTATGGCCTATGGCAGGAGGTGCAGGTGTCAATAACAGAAGGCCAAAGAACAAAAAGATGCCTACCCGACCTGCAGTACCTAGGGAGCGAAGGCCCAGATCAGGATGTAGTCGGCATCCCGGCGTGCAGGATGCAGACGGTCTGAATACCAGCGCTGAAATCCCGACAGGTCGGGATCCCGGCACCAGTATCCCGACCACCGGCATCCTGAAGGTAAGTATCGGGGTGCTAAGGGGAGGGTAAGTATCAGGGTGTTAGGGGGAGGTTAGGGTTAGGCATTAGGGGGAGTATTAGGGTTGGGCACCGAAGAGGGAATGTTAGGATTAGGGTGCGGGGAGGGGGAGGTTAGGTTTAGGCACCGGGGAGGGGGTTTTAGGGTTAAGGTACAGGGAGGGGGAGGTTAGGCTTAGCCACTAGGGGGGGGGGGGTTAGGGTTAGGCATCGGGGAGGGAAAGTTAGGATTAGGGTAGGTGTTAGGGATCAGGAAAATATTTACGTGCATTCCCATGGGTGTTGGGATTCTGGCTGTCAGGATGCTGCTGCCGGTATTCTGACCAGCGGTGTTCCGACAGCCGGGATATCATACCCAACCGCCCAGATCAAAAAACACAGAGCTACTCAACGTGTAAATTGATTTAAGCTCACCATTCTGCTACCTACACCTGTAAGGACACACCACCCACCCCCAATGCCTGTCCTATCCTATCTAACAGGTAGTGTGTACCACCCAGTCTAGCCAGCACAATGACTCAACAAACATCTAAGGGGCCAGTTACTGCAGTGCAACACAAACTAGGGCTAAGTGTGGAGCACTGTCCTAACTACTTAGCAATTATAACTTTAAACAACGACAGAGAATACAGGACAATTATTATTATTATTATTACATTTTATTTATTGGGCGCCACAAGTGGTCCGCAGTGCCGTACATACAGTAAAGAGTACACAGAGCATTACATTACAATACAGTAACCAACTTATAAACAGAGCACAAGTAACAATTAGCAACACAATTCTCCATACACAATACAGCTGGGAAGGTGAAGGTTGTCATAGACGTGCTAGAGAAGAAAGCTGTGAGACATTGGGGAGGAGGACCCTGTTCCTAGGAGCTTACAATCTAGGGAAAAGGGGAGACAGACAGATGACATGAGGCCTGAGTGTGTAGAGGGGGACCTGAGTGCAGCAAGTAGGTGAGGTAGAGATGGCTGAGGCGGGAGGGACAGAGACCTGGTAACATGGTTATGTGGTGGAAGGGTATGCTTTGGTGAACAGGTGGGTTTTCAGTGCACGTTTGAAGCTTGGAAAGGTTGGGGAGAGTCTGATCGAGCGAGGGAGCTCATTCCAGTGGAGGGGGGCTGCACGGGCAAAATCCTCTGTCCAGTCGTGCCTCTTTTGATCACCAGCCAGCAGCTAATGGGTGAGGCTGCTGAGGCACCATGTAGATAATATGGGCAGAGGCACAAAGTAGATAATGTGGGCAGAGGCACAAAGTAGATAATGTGGGCAGAGGCACAATGTGGATAGGCAGCACACAGAGGAAAAAGGGACAGGGACATTGGAGCTCATTCAGAGTCAGTCATGAGCGCTGAGCGCTCACAACTGACTCAATGTTGCCCCACAGCGCATGCGCACGACGGAGCCGGCTCCGTCGTGTGCATGCGCTAGACCCGGCTAACGACGGGCGCTCCGTCGTTAGGGGTCTCGTAGCAGATGGGGCGAGCTGTCGATGGTCAGTGACAGCTCGCCTCGTTTGCTGGGCGAGCCGGGGGCGTGCCCAGCCAAATGGAGTACGGAGGCATTCCAGTCGGAACGCTTGCCATTTGGGGGCGGCCCCACTGACATCATTGCTGATGTCAGTGGGGAACTTCCTGCTCGAACAGAGCAGGAAGCTCCCTGGGGCTTACTAGTGGCCAGACCCTACCCTAGGGTCTGGTCGTAAGCTCCGATGCTCGCGATGGTCAAGGTTACTGAATCTGGGGGTCATTCAGACCCGCTCGTGAGCAAAGGTCGCTCACAAGCGGGTCGATGTTGTGCGAATGCACATGCGCACGATGGAGGGAGCTCGGGGTCTCGCACCGAAGGTGGCGTGCTGTCGATGGTGACTGACAGCACGCCCCCTTTGGTGGGCGTGCCGGGGGCGTGACTGCCAGACGGAGGCGTTCCCATGGGAACGCCTACCGTCTGAGTCCGGCCCCACTGACATCAGTAATGATGTCAGTGGGAGTGACTTTGGCTCTGATAGAGCCAAAATCACTCCTGGGCTTGTGGCAGCGAGACCCTACCGCAGGGTCTCGTCGCAAGCCCGATGGTCGCGATGGTCTTTGACCATCACGACCATCATCATGGACGCTCGCATAAGCAGTGGGTGGTAACCCACAGCTCTGCGAGCGTCCAAAAGGCCGCTCCACATTTAAATAGGACTGCCCTGATTCAAAGCGAGCGCTCTGGTCAGAGCGTTCAGCTCTGAATCAGGCCCTCTATCCCTAGCTGATTATACACACAGGGAGCGATATGGCTGACCTAAAGTGAGTGCCAGGGATTTAATTACTCACTATAGGCTCAGCGCTACTGCTGCAGCCTACACACCCGGCCACTTGTGCCCCTCCTTCAGGCTGCTTGTTCCTTACTGGCTCTGGCCCCTTTTGGCTGCTCACAGTTATGGAAGGCTCCACCTCCGGTCAGGCTGTAGCCACCTGCTCCATGATGCCGGCAGTCTCCCTTCCACCATTGGCCCCAGTCTGAGCCAGATGCTTCCTCCCACAGGGAATGCCCTGATCAGTGTGATCAGCTCCTCCCCGCTGCCGAGACCACCTACCGCGATGCCACCTCTCCGGCATCTCCAACAAGACGCGGTGAGTACCACTGTCTCTCCTGCTTCCCAGCTCGGGCTGGGCTCCCTCTCCGGCTCTGCCCCCCTGCGCCTGGCAGCTCATTGCCGCTCACTGGCTGCCCAGGTCACAGGAGGGCAGGCACTGGAGGGAGGGAACAGCAGACTGCCTGTCAGCTGCTGCTAACAGCTGTTATATATCCTCCCTCTCACCGGATCCTCTTTTACTGACAGGAACCAATTCACTCACACCTATATTACTCCGCCCCTTTTCCTACAGTGCATCCAACACACTGTAGCACATCCTCAACACAGAGATAAAAAAGTAAAAAAGTACCACATAAATTGATATGTTAATACATTAAATACATATATCATGAATTGTGACTATACATATATATATATACTGTATATATATTTGACCTCATAAATTGTACATGTATAAATATTACATAGATTTATAAGTACAGTTCTTATTTAAACCCTTACTCAGGGTTATATACACACTGTAGCCTGGGCCTAAATGCAGTGTTGGTATGTAGTGGGGAGTAAAGGTAGGTCTAAAACCAAGAGGCGTAACAAAGGGTTTACGGATGCTCAGTACAAATTAGATACACCACTGCTAAAACCCAAGTATGAAGGCACATGGAGGAAACTCTGTTGGCTGAGACAGGCCTTTTGGGGCTCCATGGGTTCTAGTGCTGTCCCACTATAAGTTTGTTCAGTTACTGTTTCCAATGGAATAGGTATGTAATACCGACAGGGGCAGGACGGTGGGTCGAAATCCCAACAGGTAAAGGTAAGAACCCTAACCCTCCCCTCTCCCCCCCCTAACCTTTCTTTAGGGGTGCCTAACCCTAACCTCCCCCCAGGGCTGCCTAAACCTAACCCCCCTCCCTGTACCCTAAACCTACCTAACTCTAACCCTAACCTCCCCCCTAGTACCTAACCCGAACCCCCCCTTTCCCTAGCCTAACCCTAAACTTCCCTGGGGGGGTGCCTAACACTAAGTCCCCCCGGGGGGTCCTAAAACCTAACCCCCCCATCCCCGGGCTAAGTGTTATACTTACCCGTCTGAGGACGAACGGGTGGGGCGGGTGGGGGGTTGTTCTTCTGGCGTCAGGATTAAGATAGGCGTCAGCATTTCGATGTCTATCTTAAGTCCTTTGTCGGGCAGGATGAGTTGGGATTTAGACCGGCGGCATCGCGTCCACCAGTCTATTAACTACATCCCTTTCTAATGACCTGTACCTTCTCCACTGGATGCCACTGATCAATGTTACTGGTAGCGGCACCAACATTGTCAGTGCACTAATTGTGATTACTTTAAACTAGGGGTGAGCGGATTCGGTTCTACTCAGTTCCGTTCGGATTTAAAAACCGAATCTTATTGGCTATTAGCTGTCACGAGTTTTTTTATAGCCAATAAGATTCGTTTTTTAAATCCGAACGGAACCGAGTAGAACCAAACCCGCTCACCCTTACTTTAAACTCCATCTCTACTGTTACTATCACAGAGACCATAAATCATTCATTTTATTATATTTTCTACAATAGGCATAGTTAAATGGCAATTTAAAGGGTTGTAAAAAGTTTTCCCATAAGTGACAAGTACCTGTCCTGGGGAACAGTCTGTACTTTGCTCTGGCTCATGTTTGTCTATCTCTGAAGGCAGTTTATCCTCATCTACTGGAATTCATCATTTTGATGTATAGTATAACTAAAGTATCCTATGGGCAATGATCTCTTGTTTGTCTTCATTGCATTATACACAGTTAAATCTGTCGGCAAGTGAGTCCTTATCACTTTCGGGGCCAATGTAGCAAGCGGTTTTTATTGAAATTTGGAGTGTGCTACTGGTGCCATAAGTGAAGCATTTCACTTGATCATGATGCCCACCGTTCGGTCTTCTGCGCATGTGCAGCGCCATCCAAAGTCTCAAAGAGACTGCTAGATCACTTTTTACTTTGTATTTTTGTAGCTTTTCCTCAGTATGGTCAACCAAAGTAATAACGCTAATAGGAGTATTTATATTTATCCAAAAATGTGAAGTAACGTGTAAAACTTTGGAGAATGTAGGAAGTAACCAATGTGCATCGGGACAAAAAAGTGGGAGATAAAAAGGGCAAACAGGACTCGGCCCACTGTAGAAATACAGCTGGGCGGCAGGTGCTGGCTGGTAAAGACCAACGTAGAACACAAACAGTATAAAGTCTCCAACTGCCTAGGAAACAAAACATCAGCAAAGTCAACTATGGCTAATAATATAGACAAAAAAAAGTAATTTGTATACAACAGGGAGAAACACGATAGCACCAGTCTGTCTGACCCTGCCGCTTACTGGACAGGAACGGGACAGTAGATCGATGTGTCGGGCCAAACATGATACTCCAGGATGGGATGTGAGTATCACATGGGAGTTCTTTGGTTTGTGCAGTTTATCAGGGATGTTGTTGTGTAAAGAACCCACACTCCAGTCCTCTCTGACCACCTTTGATTGTCGAAACCCCTCTCCCATAATATTTACAGTTTCGTTAATGAGAAGTTTACAGGGGAGGGAATGAATGACTTAATATGAGTACGTTTTATTACTCAGACTAAGGGGCCTATGTATCAAAGCTTGATGAGAAATAAAATTGTATGAGAAAAAGTATTAACCAATCAGCTGCTAACTGTCATTTTTCAAACACAGCCTATAAAATGTAAGTTAGAAGCTGATTGGTTGGTGATTTATATCTCACAATTTGATCTCTCATCAAGCTTTGATATATAGGCCCCTAGGTCTGTTCTTTAATCTCCATGTAACGATCCCCAAGAGGACAATGATGGTGAGCAGGAGAGTAACGACCCCTCCCCGACATAGGGACAGGTTGGGCTTCGGTATTCTCCCCATGTAGGATGATGACAGTTATAGGACAGGTGTGGATAGGAGCGTCAGCGACACAATGTAGCACAAGCATGCAAACCACGAATACAGGGGTCATTTGGTGACATGCATACAGTGTGTCAGAGTTACACACACACACAATTAGAATATCTATTTAGAGAATTTGCGTTATGAATTTATAAGTATTTCATACTCGGGGACTATGTTGTCCCGTTCCAACATGAGGCCAATAGCAGTCTTATTTCTCCTCACATGGTAAAAATCAATCTACTCATAATTGCCCCCCCCCCCCTCCCAAAAAAAAAGTGTCTTTGTTATTGACGAGTAATTTTTTTTTACTCTAACCACCACCAAGAAATACTTTGCCGTTGGCATTAATCCACCTTTCAAAAATCACCAAATCGCTGAAGTTTGTGCATAGTTTTTATCATAAAATCTGCATTTGAAAATAATAATGCGTATTTTTTTTTATTTTTTTTTTTACCTTTAATTGAAATAAAATTTGTAGGAATAATGTCGTAGCCCTACTACACATTCCAACGTACTTCATGGAATGAGGGCACCCCTGTGTTTATGGATGCCAGAAAACACTCTTCTCTGGATTTCCTAGTAGAATACAGTGTTATACCCCTTTTACACCGGAACTAAATCCCGGGTTATTGCAGGAATAACCCGGGCAACTCCTTGGTGTAAAAGGGGTGAGGGTTGGATCGCCGGGTCGAGTAACCGGCAATCCAACCCAGGTAACTTGCAGGGTTTAACACGGGAGTAACCCGTGAAACCATGCAGTGTGAACGGCGCACTCCGGGTCACGCTGACCTGGAGGGCGCTGCATGCTGGCCGATTGGTCCGGCTTCAGTGGCACTTGGAGATGACGTCATCTCCAAGCGTCCACTTCAACACCAGAAAAGCCGGGTCTATGCAGACCCGGCTCCGGTGTGAATGGCGCCAGCTCTGGAATTTCCTGTGTCGGCGCCGGCTAAATTCCGGGTCTGATCCAGATTGGAACTCTGGGCCTGATTCCAGAGCTGGACACTCTGAACGAGCGCCCGCTCAGAATCAGGGCGTTTTTTTTTTTTTGTGCGTCCTCCTGGACGCTTGCATAGCTGTGGGTTACCACCCACAGCTTATGCGAACGTCCATGATGATGGTCGCAATGGTCAAGACCATCACGACCATCGGGCTTGCGATGAGACCCTTGCGGTAGGGTCTCGTTGCCGCAAGCCCTGGAGTGCTTTTGGCTCTATCAGAGCCAAAATCACTCCCACTGACATCACTAGTGATGTCAGTGGGGCCGGACCCAGACTGTAGGCGTTCCCATGGAAACGCCTCCGCCTGGCAGCCACGCCCCCGGCACACCCACCAAAGGGGGTGTGCTGTCACTCACCATCAACAGCACGCCCCCTTTGGTGTGAAACCTGGAGCGACGGCTTGGCCGTCGCTCGCCGGGTCCCTCCCATGCGCACTTGGGCACCATCGACCCGCTTGCGAGCGTACAGCGCTCGCGAGCGGGTCTGAATGAGACCCTCTGTTCCAACTCCGGGTCAGACCCGGAATTTAGGTATAAAAGGGGTATTACTGTCTGGTGATCAGACAATAACTATTAATGGGGCACATTGCTTGAAAGAATAGACTCCCACAATCTTCCACCATAGTGATGCTATAGGCTCATGTCACTGTTGAGGGATCGGTAGCTTCCACTATCTAACTCCTGACAGTCCAGATATATTGGGGACTTTGGGTCACTCGGTGACAGACGACGCAGATCCTCTGTAGTAAAGCATGCCCTATAAAATTCATTAAATCCATCGGGAACCATCGCCCTGCGGAGAAAACTGAGGAGAGAAGTGGAATGAATAGTCCATTAAGCTGCATACACACGTAAAGAATTTCTGTCCAACCATCCAACTAGTTGATTGGTTGGAATGAAAATCTGGTAAGGAATGAAAGCAAATGACAATCAGCAATTTGCTCCCAAACGCCGGAAAATGGACAAAAACTGTTGTTTGAACAAATTGTTTAGATCACACATTTAACAAACTTGTCTGACGACCATTTTCATCTGTTTTCTGGTGTTTAGGGGCAAATTGCTGATCATCAGTTACTCCCATACGTTACCAGATTTTCATTCCAACCAATCAACTAGTTGGATGGTTGGACAGAAAATCTTTACGTGTGTATGCAGCTTTAGTGTAATAATCCAGTTATTTAAGGTGCATGCACAGCTCATATGTACAGTATATATCTGTCACTTGCCATTTCCACTTAACACTGGTACATTTGTTATTGTGACGGACCCTCCATAAAAACACAGGGGAGCTGTGCGAGAGAGGGCACTGTATAAGAATAATGACTGGTTTATACAGGTTTAATTAATGAGCATTCATAAAGGAGAGTCACTGGGTGGCCTGGATGAGTCATTCACAGGTGCAGGATCGAAAGATACACAATGTATGCACTAAAAACAATATATCATTGATTTGTATTCAGGAAACCATAATTAGAGATAGTCACTAGATAAAACCCCCCCACCCAGGGTGATATTGCCGTGCCAGTAAATAACTACGAGAAACAGAGGTACTGTAGAGCTAACACACGGAAACTCATTCACGTAGGTGATGCTGAAATGAGCAGAAAAAAAAACCAATGTGAATTTATTAATACAAAACAATAATTAATGAGATCCCGGTAGTTAGAATTAGGGGTGAGCGGGTTTGGATTTCTGAAATCCGAACCCCCCCGAGCCCCCCGATCCGATGCCGATCCGAGTCAGGCTCGACTTTTCCCGCCTGACTCGGATCTGAAATCGAGGCAAAACGTCATCATCCCGCCTTCCGGGTCTCGCGGGTTTTGGATCCTATATAAGGTACCCGCGTCGGCGCCATTTTCTCACTCGGCTGTGGACAGTGAAGAGGGAGGGTGGGAGTTAGGGCTGGCTGGGCTGTGGAGTGTAGTGTAGTGTAGTGCAGAGTAGTGTTGTGCTGTGCTGCTGTTGTTAATAGGGGCTGTGTCCACTACTTCAAAGTCCATAGGGGCTGGCCTCTACTGTGTTGTGCAGTCAGTTGTCCATATGGGCTGTGTCCACTCCAAAGTCCTGTGCAGTGTCCCAGTCCTAAAGGGGTGCTGTAGTGTTGTCCAGGGGGTGCTCTGTCCGTCAGGGGTGCTCCCCCCAAGTGCTAAAAAAAAAAATAATTTTTCTGTGTTTGTGAATTGTGTGCGCAGTAGCTGCACGTGCATCAATAAAGTAGTGCCAAGCGTGCGCCTGTGTCATAAGTAAAGGGCCGGCTGGCTTGACCGTTAAAGGGTGCTGTAACCCCCAAAGTACACTCCAAACCAAATAAAAAAATATTTTCTGGGTTTGTGAATTGTGTGCGCAGTAGCCGCACGTGCATCAACAAAGTAGTGCCAAGCGTGCGCCTGTGTCATAAGTAAAGGGCCGGCTGGCTTGACCATTAAAGGGTGCTGTAACCCCCAAAGTTCACTCCAAACCAAATAAAAAAATATTTTCTGTGTTTGTGAATTGTGTGCGCAGTAGCCGCACGTGCATCAACAAAGTAGTGCCAAGCGTGCGCCTGTGTCATAAGTAAAGGTCCGGCTGGCTTGACCGTTAAAGGGTGCTGTAATCCCCAAAGTACACTCCAAACCAAATAACAAAATATTTTTTCTGTGTTTGTGAATTGTGTGCGCAGTAGCCGCACGTGCATCAACAAAGTAGTGCCAAGCGTGCACCTGTGTCATAAGTAAAGGGCCGGCTGGCTTGACCGTTAAAGGGTGCTGTAACCCCCAAAGTACACTCCAGTCCAAACCAAATAAAAAAATATTTTCTGTGTTTGTGAATTGTGTGCGCAGTAGCCACATGTGCATCAACAAAGTAGTGCCAAGCGTGCGCCTGTGTCATAAGTAAAGGGCCGGCTGACTTGACCGTTAAAGGGTGCTGTAACCCCCAAAGTACACTCCAAACCAAATAAAAAAATATTTTCTGTGTTTGTGAATTGTGTGCGCAGTAGCCGCACGTGCATCAACAAAGTAGTGCCAAGCGTGCGCCTGTGTCATAAGTAAAGGGCCGGCTGGCTTGACCGTTAAAGGGTGCTGTAACCCCCAAAGTACACTCCAAACCAAATAAAAAAATATTTTCTGTGTTTGTGAATTGTGTGCGCAGCAGCCGCACGTGCATCAACAATGTAGTGCCAAGCGTGCGCCTGTGTCATAAGTAAAGGGCCAGCTGGCTTGACCGTTAAAGGGTGCTGTAACCCCCAAAGAACACTCCAAACAAAATAAAAAAATATTTTCTGTGTTTGTGAATTTGTGTGCACTGTGGCTGCACGTGCATCAACAAAGGAGCAGCGCCAAGCGTGCGCCTGTGTCCCATAAGTAAAGAGCCGGCTGGCTCATTTCTTAAAGGGTGGTGTAACCCACAAAGTGCACTACTCTCCAGCAAAAATAAAAAAAAAATTTCTGTGTTTGTGTGCGCCTTAGCCGCACGTATATATCAAATCGATATAACATAAATGGAGCACCAAACTTTCTCCGATAAAAATAAAATAGAGAAAGATCAAGAACCACTTCTTCCTAGTGCTGAAGCTGCTGCCATTAGTCATGACATAGACGATAACATGCCATCAACGTCGTCTGCCAAGGCCGATGCCCAATGTCATAATAGAGGGCACATACAATCCCAAATGGCAAAGTTCAGGAAAATGACCTTGAAAAAAACATTTAAATCATCTGAATAGAAACGTAAACTTGCCAATATGCCATTTACGACACGGAGTGG
This sequence comes from Taudactylus pleione, assembly GCA_031769625.1. Taxonomy (NCBI): domain Eukaryota; kingdom Metazoa; phylum Chordata; class Amphibia; order Anura; family Myobatrachidae; genus Taudactylus; species Taudactylus pleione. The sequence goes on from JAUIMM010000391.1 coordinate 10,189,880, forward strand.
CAAGGAATGGCTAAGGTCTTTCCCTAAAAAAATCAAAAGAGTTAAGCTGGCAAAAGCACAGCGAAGAACTGTGCGTTCTAAGAAGATATCACAAATCCCCAAGGAGAGTCCAAGTGTGGTGGTGGTTGCGATGCCTGACCTTCCCAGCACTGGATGGGAAGAGGTGGCTCTTTCCACCATTTGCACGCCCCCTGCAAGTGCTGAAAGGAGCACCCACAGTCCACTTGCTGATATGCAAATTGAAGATGTCACTGTTGAAGTACAACAGAATGAGGATACTGATGTAGCTGGCGCTGAGGAGGAAGTTGGCGAGGAGGATTCTGATGGTGATGTGGTTTGTTTAAATCAGGCTCCGGGGGAGACAGTTGTTGTCCGTGGGATGAAAAAGCCCATCACGGTCATGCCTGGGCAGAAGACCAAACATTCCACCTCTTTGGTCTGGCAATATTTCTATCCAAATCCGGACAACAACTGTCTTGCCATATGTACCATATGTAAAGGTGAAATAAGTAGGGGTAGGGACGTTAACCACCTACGAACATCCTCCCTTATACGGCACCTGCAGCGCGTTCATAAAAAGTTACTGTCAAGTTCAGAAACTTTGGCTAAGACCGTAAGCAGTCCAGGGACACCTAAATCCCGTTGTCCTGTTGTATCCAAGCGCCTGCAAACCACACCGTCAACTCCCTCCTCGTCAATTTCCTCCTTAGTCAGGATCGGAAGTAGTCCTGCAGGCCATGTCACTGGCATGACTGACTCTCCTATCCGGGATTCCTCCGGATGATCCTGCATTGCTACGCCTCCTGCTGCCACTGCTGCTGTTGCTGCTGGTGGGAGTCGTTCATCATCCCAGAGAGGAAGTAGGAACACCACTACTTTTACTAAACAATTGACCCTCCAACAGTCCTTAGCGTGGAGGATCAAGTACGACAGCAGTCATCCTGAAGCAAAACGTATAACTGAGGCCTTGACTGCTATGTTGGTGTTAGACGTGCGTCCGGTATCCACCATTAGTGCAGTGGGATTTAGACAATTGATGGAGGTAGTGTGTCTCCGGTTCCAAATCCCGTCTAGATTCCACTTCACTAGGCAGGCGATACCGAGACTGTACAGAAACGTCAGAAAAAGTGTCCTCAGTGTCCTGAAAAATGCCGTTGTACCCAATGTCCACTTAACCACGGACATGTGGACAAGCGGAACAGGGCAGACTAAGGACTATATGACTGTGACAGCCCACTGGGTAGATGTATCACCTTACGCAGCAACAGCAGCAGCGTCACCAGTAGCAGCATCTCAGAAACGCCAGCTCGTTCCAAGGCAGGCTACGCTGTGTATCACCGGTTTCAGTAAGAGGCACACCACCGACAACCTCTTAGATAAACTGAGGGAAATCATCGCCCAGTGGCTTACCCTACTTAGACTCTCCTGGGGATTTGTGATATCTGACAACGCCACCAATATTGTGCGGGCATTACATCTGGGCAAATTCCAGCACGTCCCATGTTTTGCTCACACAATAAACTTGGTGGTGCAGAATTTTCTGAAAAGCGACAGGGGCGTGCAGGAGACGCTTCGGGTGGCCCGAAAAATTTCTGGCCACTTTCGCCATTCAGCGACTGCATGCCGAAGACTGGAGCGCCAGCAAACACTCTTGAACCTGCCCCGCCATCACCTGAATCAACAGGTGGAACTCAACCCTCTATATGCTTCAGAGGATGGAGGAGCAGCAAAAGGCCATACAGGCCTATACATCCACCTATGACATAGGCAAAGGAGGGGGTATGCACCTGACTCAAGCGCAGTGGAGAATGATTTCCATATTGTGCAAGGTTCTCCAGCCCTTCGAACTTGCCACACGTGAAGTCAGTTCAGACACTGCCAGCTTGAGTGAGGTCATTCCCCTCATCAGGCTTTTGCAGAAGCAACTGGAGAAAGTGAAGGAGGAGCTAAGACGGAGCGATTCCGCTCGGCATGTGGGACTTCAGGATTCCAGGGTGGTCAATCTGTTGAAATCAGACCACTACATTTTGGCCACCGTGCTCGATCCTTGGTTTAAAGCCTATGTGGTGTCTCTCTTTCCGGCTGACACAAGCCTGCAGAGGTGCAAAGACCTGCTGGTGAACACACTGTCAGCTAAAGTGGAACGTGACACGTCAACAGCTCCTTCTTCATTTTCTCCCACAACTGGGGCTGCCAGGAAAAAACTTAGCTATCCTAAGCAATCCGCTGGCGGTGATGCAGGGCAGGCAGGACCAAGTTTGGACATCTGGTCCGGACTGAAGGACCTAGCAACAATTTCTGACATGTCTACTGTCACTACATATGATACTGTCACCATTGACAGAATGGTGGAGGATTACATCGGTGACAGCATCCAAGTAGGCATGTCAGACAGTCCATACCTGTACTGGCAGAAAAAAGAGGCAATTTGGAGGCCCCTGTACAAACTGGCTCTATTTTACCTGAGTTGCCCCCCCTCCAGTGTGTACTCCGAAAGAGTGTTTAGTGCAGCCGGGAACCTTGTCAGCGAAAGGCGTAGGAGGTTGCTTCCACAAAATGTGGAGAAGATGATGTTCTTCAAAATGAATTATCAACTCTTCCAGGGAGACCAGCCTCCAGAACGTACAGAGGGACCTGTGGTGGTGGATTCCAGTGGGGACGAGTTAATACTCTGTGAGGATGAGGATGTACACAACACTGAAGAGGGTGAGGAATCGGTGGATGAGGAGGATGAGGACGACATCTTGCCTCCGTAGAGCCAGTTTGTGCAGGGACAGATTAATTGCCAGCTTGTTTTGTGGGGGCCCAAACGAACCAATCATTTCAGCCACAGTAGTGTGGCAGACCCTGGTGCTGAAATGATTGCTTTGTTAAAGTGTGCATGTCCTGTTTATACAACATAAGGGTGGGTGGAAGGGCCCAAGGACAATTCCATCTTGGACCTCTTTTTTTTCTTCGAATTATGTACAGTTTGGGGCCTAGTTTTTCAAACTGCCATCCTGTCTGCCACTGCAGTGTCACTCCTAGATGGGTCACGTGTTTGTGCCGCCCACTCGTGTCGCTTAGCATAGTCATCCAGCTACCTCGGTGCAACCTTTTGGACATAAAAACACTATTGTGAGGTGTGAGGTGTTCAGAATAGACTGAAAATTAGTGGAAATTAAGGTTATTGAGGTTAATAATAGCATAGGAGCAGAAAAACCAACACATTCTGTGATTTTAGCTGTTTTTATGCTTTTTTAAAAAAAAATACAGATCCAAAACACAAAACCCAGAACCCAAAACACGGAAGGGTGGTTTTGGCAAAACCAATCCAGATCCAAAACACGAAGAAGGATCCAGATCCAAAACCAAAACACAAAACACGAAAAGGGGCCGGTGCACACCCCTAGCTAGAATACACATTCATATACAATAATAGTAAAAATATACATAAAAAAGACTATTTCATTGTACACAAAGCCACGTGAATATCCTGTACGGTAATTGAATCAGCGTGGATTGCAAATGCAGTATGTAGCAGTGTAAAGGATTCATGTGGCCTACACAATACTGGAGACCGTGTTACTTCTGACATGATTCGTTTAAAGATTAAAGGGCCCATTTATCAAAGTGTATTTGAGGTATAATCCCCGAAAACACCCGTTTTCGGGGGTTTACCTAAAATACTAAGTATCCCCCATATGTATTAAGGAGGGACCACAGCAGGTATCTCCGATACCTACTGTGATCCCTCCATTGCTGCTCGCAGTTGCATCCCCCATAGGTTTCTATGGGGGATGTGATGCTGCCATATATACCAATATCCGGAATGCCATGCATTCCAGATTTTGGCCTCTGCAGCTAACGCCATCTGGCAATGGCGTTAGCTGCTGTAACCTATGAGCGACACCACTCATAATTAGCTGGTGGAGGGATCCGCCGGAACCCTCCCCGGCTATGGCGGATGTGCATGCCCCTGCATGTCCCGGATGATACATCCGGCCAATAGGATGGCTTTTTGCAAAAGCGATCATTGATAAATGGGCCCCATAGCACTATATTTACGAAGCAGAGGCTTCTCGGCGAGTTGGAGCTGACAATTTAAAGCGGCACTCTGTGTGCTTTATGTGGACTGTGAGTGCCGCTTTAAAGTTTCAGCTCCAACCAGCCAAGTGGTGACGGCTTCTTGGCTGGTTGGAGCTGAGTCTTTGTAAATATAGCCCTAAGGGTCTGATACAGAGCTGTATGCAGGCCGCATCGCGTGCGTGGATATAAATAGGGATATTCACCCTTATGCAGAATTGCACGTTACGATGCGCCCCCCCCATCCATCCGCTTGTGGAGGTAGCTGTCATTACTAAAAGCGCCATATTTGCACCAGCCCTATACTTGGTGCAAGATGTCTGTCCAAAATCAGATGGATATCTGTGTACAATCAGCTCTGCATAGTCAGAAATACCTCCTACACACCCACAGAACCAATTATCCCACATGCAAACGCCCTATCGCCACCCAGTTATGCACACTCAGCCTCAAGTGTTAATGAGATCGAGAAGCAGGGGCGGCGCTACCATTAGGCAGCTTTAGGCAGTTGCCTAGGGGTGCCGGCCTGTGGAGGGCGCTGGTGAGTCCACCTAACAAAAATAAGAAGGGTGTCTGTCAGAAAGATCCATCTTTTACATTTTGCTAGCAGGGCTGGATCACTGGTAGGGCGGTCGACCAGCTCCCCCTCACACAGGGATCGTCATCAGGATGGTGCAGCACCCGGAAACCTAGCTCCCATTTCCCGGCGGTACCTGTTACCGGCAGCATTGCGGACATGATATAATGACGTTGCGATGCTGCCACTACAAGTCTGGACTGGAGGACTCGGCTGATGAAATACAGCACTGCAGATGGTTAGGCCAGAGGAGAGCACTGGAGGTGGAGCAGACACAGACGAGGAATGGAGGAGCACAGCACTGCAGATGATTAGGTCAGAGGAGAGCACTGGAGGCGGAGCAGACACAGATGAGGAATGGAGCAGGACAGCACTGCAGATGATTAGGTCAGAGGAGAGCACTGGAGGTGGAGCAGACACAGATGAGGAATGGAGCAGGACAGCACTGCAGATGGTTAGGCCAGAGGAGAGTACTGGAGGTGGAGCAGACACAGATGAGGAATGGAGGAGGACAGCACTGCAGATGGTTAGGCCAGAAGAGAGCACGGGAGGCGGCGCAGACACAGACGAGGAATGGAGGAGCACAGCACTGCAGATGGTTAGGTCAGAGGAGAGAACTGGAGGTGGAGCAGACACAGACGAGGAATGGAGTAAGACAGCACTGCAGATAGTTAGGCCAGAGGAGAGCACTGGAGGTGGAGCAGACACAGACGAGGAATGGAGGAGCACAGCACTGCAGATGGTTAGGCCAGAGGAAGGCACTGGAGGTGGAGCAGACACAGGCAAGGAATGGTGCAGCACAGCACTGCAGATGGTTACGCCAGAGGAGAGCACTGGAGGCGGAGCAGACACAGATGAGGAATGGAGGAGCACAGCACAGCAGATGGATAGGCCAGAGGAGAGCACTGGAGGCGAAGCAGACACAGATGAGGAATAGAGTAGCACAGCACAGCAGATGGTTAGGCCAGAGGAGAGCACTGGAGGCGGAGCAGACACAGATGAGGAATGGAGGAGCACAGCACAGCAGATGGATAGGCCAGAGGAAGGCACTGGAGGCAGAACAGACACAGATGAGGAATGGAGGAGCACAGCATGAAATGAGAGGATGGCCTGAGGTCAGTGAACAAGTGGATAGAAAACTGGGGAAGCATGGTCATCAGAGTGAGGCTTTGCCTAGGGTGCTTGCAAACCTAGCACCGGCCCTGCCGAAAGCATACGACCCTGAATCGCTGGTGGCTGCTCACTGTTTGTATTGCATTACTGCAGAGCATGCACAGTGCTAAAGATTGCAAGATCCATCCGCAAGACGGTATTGCACCTATAAGTGCCAAGATCTTTTTAAACCTGCGGCATGGAAATATCAACGCGGGCTCACAGTCTCCTCTCATGAAGCGCTGCTTCTTTAAAGGCCCCAGCTTCATGATCACCTGCTGGGCTATCTCCCTGTAACTCTCGGTGACTGATGCATGTTTATTGTGGTTCATCTCCATGAACACTTCATGGTCCACAGTGACACTGCCCGGCCTGCCAGAATGCAACTTGGCTCAACTTATTGATGTTTTAAATTAGGGGTGAGCGGGTTCGGATTTCTGAAATCCGAACCCCCCCGAGCCCCCCCGATCCGAGGCCAATCCGAGTCAGGCTCGACTTTTCCCGCCTGACTCGGATCTGAAATCGAGGCAAAACGTCATCATCCCACCTTCCGGGTCTCGCGGGTTTTGGACCCTATATAAGGTACCCGTGTTGGCGCCATTTTCTCACTCGGCTGTGGACAGTGAAGAGAGAGGGTGGGAGTTAGGGCTGGCTGGGCTGTGGAGTGTAGTGTAGTGCAGAGTAGTGTTGTGCTGTGCTGTGCTGCGCTGTGCTGCTGTTGTCCATAGGGGCTGTGTCCACTACTTCAAAGTCCATAGGGGCTGGCTGTGTTGTGCTGTGCTGCTGTTGTTAATAGGGGCTGTGTCCACTACTTCAAAGTCCATAGGGGCTGGCTGGACAGTGTTGTGCAGTCAGTTCTCCATAGGGGCTGTGTCCACTCCAAAGTCCTGTGCAGTGTCCCAGTCCTAAAGGGGTGCTGTAGTGTTGTCCAGGGGGTGCTCTGTCCATCAGGGGTGCTCCCCCCAAGTGCTAAAAAAATAATATTTTTTCTGTGTTTGTGAATTGTGTGCGCAGTAGCCGCACGTGCATCAACAAAGTAGTGCCAAGCGTGCGCCTGTGTCATAAGTAAAGGGCCAGCTGGCTTGACCGTTAAAGGGTGCTGTAACCCCCAAAGTACACTCCAGTCCAAACCAAATAAAAAAATATTTGCTGTGTTTGTGAATTGTGTGCGCAGTAGCTGCACGTGCATCAACAAAGTAGTGCCAAGCGTGCGCCTCTGTCATAAGTAAAGGGCCGGCTGGCTTGACCGTTAAAGGGTGCTGTAACCCCCAAAGTACACTCCAGTCCAAACCAAATAACAAAATATTTTCTGTGTTTGTGAATTGTGTGCGCAGTAGCCGCACGTGCATCAACAAAGTAGTGCCAAGCGTGCGCCTGTGTCATAAGTAAAGGGCCGGCTGGCTTGACCGTTAAAGGGAGCTGTAACCCCCAAAGTACACTCCAGTCCAAACCAAATAACAAAATATTTTTTCTGTGTTTGTGAATTGTGTGCGCAGTAGCCACACGTGCATCAACAAAGTAGTGCCAAGCGTGCGCCTGTGTCATAAGTAAAGGGCCGGCTGGCTTGACCGTTAAAGGGTGCTGTAACCCCCAAAGTACACTCCAAACCAAATAAAAAAATATTTTCTGTGTTTGTGAATTGTGTGCGCAGTAGCCGCACGTGCATCAACAAAGTAGTGCCAAGCGTGCGCCTGTGTCATAAGTAAAGGGCCGGCTGGCTTGACCGTCAAAGGGTGCTGTAACCCCCAAAGTACACTCCAGTCCAAACCAAATAACAAAATATTTTTTCTGTGTTTGTGAATTGTGTGCGCAGTAGCCGCACGTGCATCAACAAAGTAGTGCCAAGTGTGCTCTTGTGTCATAAGTAAAGGGCCAGCTGGCTTGACCGTTAAAGGGTGCTGTAACCCCCAAAGTACACTCCAAACCAAATAACAAAATATTTTTGTGTGTTTGTGAATTGTGTGTGCAGTAGTCGCACGTGCATCAACAAAGTAGTGCCAAGCGTGCGCCTGTGTCATAGGTAAAGGGCCGGCTGGCTTGACCATTAAAGGGTGCTGTAACCCCCAAAGTACACTCCAGTCAAAACCAAAAAAAAAAATATTTTCTGTGTTTGTGAATTGTGTGCGCAGTAGCCGCACGTGCATCAACAAAGTAGTGCCAAGCGTGCGCCTGTGTCATAAGTAAAGGGCCGGCTGGCTTGACCATTAAAGGGTGCTGTAACCCCCAAAGTACACTCCAGTCCAAACCAAAAAAATATATATTTTCTGTGTTTGTGAATTGTGTGCGCAGTATCCGCACGTACATCAACAAAGTAGTGCCAAGCGTGCGCCTGTGTCATAAGTAAAAGGCCGGCTGGCTTGACCGTTAAAGGGTGCTGTAACCCCCAAAGTACACTCCAGTCCAAACCAAATAACAAAATATTTTTTCTGTGTTTGTGAATTGTGTGCGCAGTAGCTGCTCGTGCATCAACAAAGTAGTGCCAAGTGTGCGCCTGTGTCATAAGTAAAGGGCCGGCTGGCTTGACCGTTAAAGGGTGCTGTAACCCCCAAAGTGCACTCCAAACCAAATAACAAAATATTTTTTTGTGTTTGTGAATTGTGTGCGCAGTAGCCGCACGTGCATCAACAAAGTAGTGCCAAGCGTGCGCCTGTGTCATAAGTAAAGGGCCGGCTGGCTTGACCGTCAAAGGGTGCTGTAACCCCCAAAGTACACTCCAGTCCAAACCAAATAACAAAATATTTTTTCTGTGTTTGTGAATTGTGTGCGCAGTAGCCGCACGTGCATCAACAAAGTAGTGCCAAGTGTGCTCCTGTGTCATAAGTAAAGGGCCAGCTGGCTTGACCGTTAAAGGGTGCTGTAACCCCCAAAGTACACTCCAAACCAAATAACAAAATATTTTTGTGTGTTTGTGAATTGTGTGTGCAGTAGCCGCACGTGCATCAACAAAGTAGTGCCAAGCGTGCGCCTGTGTCATAGGTAAAGGGCCGGCTGGCTTGACCATTAAAGGGTGCTGTAACCCCCAAAGTACACTCCAGTCAAAACCAAAAAAAAAAATATTTTCTGTGTTTGTGAATTGTGTGCGCAGTAGCCGCACGTGCATCAACAAAGTAGTGCCAAGCGTGCTCCGGTGTCATAAGTAAAGGGCCGGCTGGCTTGACCATTAAAGGGTGCTGTAACCCCCAAAGTACACTCCAGTCCAAACCAAAAAAATATATATTTTCTGTGTTTGTGAATTGTGTGCGCAGTATCCGCACATACATCAACAAAGTAGTGCCAAGCGTGCGCCTGTGTCATAAGTAAAAGGCCGGCTGGCTTGACCGTTAAAGGGTGCTGTAACCCCCAAAGTACACTCCAGTCCAAACCAAATAACAAAATATTTTTTCTGTGTTTGTGAATTGTGTGCGCAGTAGCTGCTCGTGCATCAACAAAGTAGTGCCAAGTGTGCGCCTGTGTCATAAGTAAAGGGCCGGCTGGCTTGACCGTTAAAGGGTGCTGTAACCCCCAAAGTGCACTCCAAACCAAATAACAAAATATTTTTTTGTGTTTGTGAATTGTGTGCGCAGTAGCCGCACGTGCATCAACAAAGTAGTGCCAAGCGTGCGCCTGTGTCATAAGTAAAGGGCCGGCTGGCTTGACCATTAAAGGGTGCTGTAACCCCCAAAGTACACTCCAGTCCAAACCAAATAACAAAATATTTTTTCTGTGTTTGTGAATTGTGTGCGCAGTAGCCGCACGTGCATCAACAAAGTAGTGCCAAGCGTGCGCCTGTGTCATAAGTAAAGGGCCGGCTGGCTTGACCGTTAAAGGGAGCTGTAACCCCCAAAGTACACTCCAAACCAAATAACAAAATATTTTTGTGTGTTTGTGAATTGTGTGCGCAGTAGCCGCACGTGCATCAACAATGTAGTGGCAAGCGTGCGTCTGTGTCATAAGTAAAGGGCCGGCTGGCTTGACCATTAAAGGGTGCTGTAACCCCCAAAGTACACTCCAGTCCAAACCAAAAAAAAATATATTTTCTGTGTTTGTGAATTGTGTGCACAGTAGCCGCACGTGCATCAACAAAGTAGTGCCAAGCGTGCGCCTGGGTCATAAGTAAAGGGCCGGCTGGCTTGACCGTTAAAGGGTGCTGTAACCCCCAAAGTACACTCCAGTCCAAACCAAAAAAATATATATTTTCTGTTTGTGAATTGTGTGCACAGTAGCCGCACGTGCATCAACAAAGTAGTGGCAAGCGTGCGCCTGTGTCATAAGAAAAGGGCCGGCTGGCTTGTCCATTAAAGGGTGCTGTAACCCCAAAAGTACACTCCAGTCCAAACCAAAAAAAAATTTTTTTTCTGTGTTTGTGAATTGTGTGCGCAGTAGCAGCACGTGCATCAGCAAAGTAGTGCCAAGCGTGCGCCTGTGTCATAAGTAAAGGGCCGGCTGGCTTGACCGTTAAAGGGTGCTGTAACCCCCAAAGTACACTCCAAACCAAATAACAAAATATTTTTGTGTGTTTGTGAATTGTGTGCGCAGTAACCGCATGTGCATCAACAAAGTAGTGCCAAGCGTGCGCCTGTGTCATAAGTAAAGGGCCGGCTGGCTTGACCGTTAAAGGGTGCTGTAACCCCCAAAGTACACTCCAGTCCAAACCAAAAAAAAAAATATTTTCTGTGTTTGTGAATTGTGTGCGCAGTAGCCGCACGTTCATCAACAAAGTAGTGCCAAGCGTGCGCCTGTGTCATAAGTAAAGGGCCGGCTGGCTTGACCGTTAAAGGGAGCTGTAACCCCCAAAGTACACTCCAGTCCAAACCAAATAACAAAATATTTTTTCTGTGTTTGTGAAATTGTGTGCGCAGTAGCCGCACGTGCATCAACAAAGTAGTGCCAAGCGTGCGCCTGTGTCATAAGTAAAGGGCCAGCTGGCTTGACCATTAAAGGGTGCTGTAACTCCCAAAGTACACTCCAGTGCAAACCAAAAAAAAAAATATTTTCTGTGTTTGTGAATTGTGTGCGCAGTAGCCGCACGTGCATCAACAAAGTAGTGCCAAGCGTGCGCCTGTGTCATAAGTAAAGGGCCGGCTGGCTTGACCGTTAAAGGGTGCTGTAACCCCCAAAGTACACTCCAGTCCAAACCAAATAACAAAATATTTTTTCTGTGTTTGTGAATTGTGTGCGCAGTAGCTGCACGTGCATCAACAAAGTAGTGCCAAGTGTGCGCCTGTGTCATAAGTAAAGGGCCAGCTGGATTGACCATTAAAGGGTGCTGTAACCCCCAAAGTACACTCCAAATCAAATAACAAAATATTTTTTTGTGTTTGTGAATTGTGTGCGCAGTAGCCGCACGTGCATCCACAAAGTAGTGCCAAGCGTGCGCCTGTGTCATAAGTAAAGGGCCGGCTGGCTTGACCGTTAAAGGGTGCTGTAACCCCCAAAGTACACTCCAGTCCAAACCAAATAACAAAATTTATTTTCTGTGTTTGTGAATTGTGTGCGCAGTAGCCGCACGTGCATCAACAAAGTAGTGCCAAGTGTGCGCCTCTGTCATAAGTAAAGGGCCGGCTGGCTTGACCGTTAAAGGGTGCTGTAACCCCCAACGTACACTCCAGTCCAAACCAAATAACAAAATATTTTCTGTGTTTGTGAATTGTGTGCGCAGTAGCCGCACGTGCATCAACAAAGTAGTGCCAAGCGTGCGCCTGTGTCATCAGTAAAGGGCCGGCTGGCTTGACCATTAAAGGGAGCTGTAACCCCCAAAGTACACTCCAGTCCAAACCAAATAACAAAATATTTTTTCTGTGTTTGTGAATTGTGTTCGCAGTAGCCACATGTGCATCAACAAAGTAGTGCCAAGCGTGCGCCTGTGTCATAAGTAAAGGGCCGGCTGGCTTGACCGTTAAAGGGTGCTGTAACCCCCAAAGAACACTCCAAACCAAATAAAAAACTATTTTCTGTGTTTGTGAATTGTGTGCGCAGTAGCTGCACGTGCATCAACAAAGTAGTGCCAAGCGTGCGCCTGTGTCATAAGTAAAGGGCCGGCTGGCTTAACCATTAAAGGCTGCTGTAACCCCCAAAGTACACTCCAGTCCAAACCAAAAAAAAATTTTTTTTCTGTGTTTGTGAATTGTGTGCGCAGTAGCCGCACGTGCATCAACAAAGTAGTGCCAAGCGTGCGCCTGTGTCATAAGTAAAGGGCCGGCTGGCTTGACCGTTAAAGGGTGCTGTAACCCCCAAAGTGCACTCCAAACCAAATAACAAAATATTTTTTTGTGTTTGTGAATTGTGTGCGCAGTAGCCGCACGTGCATCAACAAAGTAGTGCCAAGCGTGCGCCTGTGTCATAAGTAAAGGGCCGGCTGGCTTGACCGTCAAAGGGTGCTGTAACCCCCAAAGTACACTCCAGTCCAAACCAAATAACAAAATATTTTTTCTGTGTTTGTGAATTGTGTGCGCAGTAGCCGCACGTGCATCAACAAAGTAGTGCCAAGTGTGCTCCTGTGTCATAAGTAAAGGGCCAGCTGGCTTGACCGTTAAAGGGTGCTGTAACCCCCAAAGTACACTCCAAACCAAATAACAAAATATTTTTGTGTGTTTGTGAATTGTGTGTGCAGTAGCCGCACGTGCATCAACAAAGTAGTGCCAAGCGTGCGCCTGTGTCATAGGTAAAGGGCCGGCTGGCTTGACCATTAAAGGGTGCTGTAACCCCCAAAGTACACTCCAGTCAAAACCAAAAAAAAAAATATTTTCTGTGTTTGTGAATTGTGTGCGCAGTAGCCGCACGTGCATCAACAAAGTAGTGCCAAGCGTGCTCCGGTGTCATAAGTAAAGGGCCGGCTGGCTTGACCATTAAAGGGTGCTGTAACCCCCAAAGTACACTCCAGTCCAAACCAAAAAAATATATATTTTCTGTGTTTGTGAATTGTGTGCGCAGTATCCGCACGTACATCAACAAAGTAGTGCCAAGCGTGCGCCTGTGTCATAAGTAAAAGGCCGGCTGGCTTGACCGTTAAAGGGTGCTGTAACCCCCAAAGTACACTCCAGTCCAAACCAAATAACAAAATATTTTTTCTGTGTTTGTGAATTGTGTGCGCAGTAGCTGCTCGTGCATCAACAAAGTAGTGCCAAGTGTGCGCCTGTGTCATAAGTAAAGGGCCGGCTGGCTTGACCGTTAAAGGGTGCTGTAACCCCCAAAGTGCACTCCAAACCAAATAACAAAATATTTTTTTGTGTTTGTGAATTGTGTGCGCAGTAGCCGCACGTGCATCAACAAAGTAGTGCCAAGCGTGCGCCTGTGTCATAAGTAAAGGGCCGGCTGGCTTGACCGTTAAAGGGTGCTGTAACCCCCAAAGTACACTCCAGTCCAAACCAAATAACAAAATATTTTTTCTGTGTTTGTGAATTGTGTGCGCAGTAGCCGCACTTGCATCAACAAAGTAGTGCCAAGCGTGCGCCTGTGTCATAAGTAAAGGGCCGGCTGGCTTGACCGTTAAAGGGAGCTGTAACCCCCAAAGTACACTCCAAACCAAATAACAAAATATTTTTGTGTGTTTGTGAATTGTGTGCGCAGTAGCCGCACGTGCATCAACAATGTAGTGGCAAGCGTGCGTCTGTGTCATAAGTAAAGGGCCGGCTGGCTTGACCATTAAAGGGTGCTGTAACCCCCAAAGTACACTCCAGTCCAAACCAAAAAAAAATATATTTTCTGTGTTTGTGAATTGTGTGCACAGTAGCCGCACGTGCATCAACAAAGTAGTGCCAAGCGTGCGCCTGGGTCATAAGTAAAGGGCCGGCTGGCTTGACCGTTAAAGGGTGCTGTAACCCCCAAAGTACACTCCAGTCCAAACCAAAAAAAAATATATTTTCTGTTTGTGAATTGTGTGCACAGTAGCCGCACGTGCATCAACAAAGTAGTGGCAAGCGTGCGCCTGTGTCATAAGAAAAGGGCCGGCTGGCTTGTCCATTAAAGGGTGCTGTAACCCCAAAAGTACACTCCAGTCCAAACCAAAAAAATAATTTTTTTCTGTGTTTGTGAATTGTGTGCGCAGTAGCAGCACGTGCATCAGCAAAGTAGTGCCAAGCGTGCGCCTGTGTCATAAGTAAAGGGCCGGCTGGCTTGACCGTTAAAGGGTGCTGTAACCCCCAAAGTACACTCCAAACCAAATAACAAAATATTTTTGTGTGTTTGTGAATTGTGTGCGCAGTAACCGCATGTGCATCAACAAAGTAGTGCCAAGCGTGCGCCTGTGTCATAAGTAAAGGGCCGGCTGGCTTGACCGTTAAAGGGTGCTGTAACCCCCAAAGTACACTCCAGTCCAAACCAAATAACAAAATATTTTTTCTGTGTTTGTGAAATTGTGTGCGCAGTAGCCGCACGTGCATCAACAAAGTAGTGCCAAGCGTGCGCCTGTGTCATAAGTAAAGGGCCAGCTGGCTTGACCATTAAAGGGTGCTGTAACTCCCAAAGTACACTCCAGTGCAAACCAAAAAAAAAAATATTTTCTGTGTTTGTGAATTGTGTGCGCAGTAGCCGCACGTGCATCAACAAAGTAGTGCCAAGCGTGCGCCTGTGTCATAAGTAAAGGGCCGGCTGGCTTGACCGTTAAAGGGTGCTGTAACCCCCAAAGTACACTCCAGTCCAAACCAAATAACAAAATATTTTTTCTGTGTTTGTGAATTGTGTGCGCAGTAGCTGCACGTGCATCAACAAAGTAGTGCCAAGTGTGCGCCTGTGTCATAAGTAAAGGGCCAGCTGGATTGACCATTAAAGGGTGCTGTAACCCCCAAAGTACACTCCAAATCAAATAAAAAATTTTTTTTATTGTGTTTGTGAATTGTGTGCGCAGTAGCCGCACGTGCATCAACAAAGTAGTGCCAAGTGTGCGCCTCTGTCATAAGTAAAGGGCCGGCTGGCTTGACCGTTAAAGGGTGCTGTAACCCCCAACGTACACTCCAGTCCAAACCAAATAACAAAATATTTTCTGTGTTTGTGAATTGTGTGCGAAGTAGCCGCACGTGCATCAACAAAGTAGTGCCAAGCGTGCGCCTGTGTCATCAGTAAAGGGCCGGCTGGCTTGACCATTAAAGGGAGCTGTAACCCCCAAAGTACACTCCAGTCCAAACCAAATAACAAAATATTTTTTCTGTGTTTGTGAATTGTGTTCGCAGTAGCCACATGTGCATCAACAAAGTAGTGCCAAGCGTGCGCCTGTGTCATAAGTAAAGGGCCGGCTGGCTTGACCGTTAAAGGGTGCTGTAACCCCCAAAGAACACTCCAAACCAAATAAAAAACTATTTTCTGTGTTTGTGAATTGTGTGCGCAGTAGCTGCACGTGCATCAACAAAGTAGTGCCAAGCGTGCGCCTGTGTCATAAGTAAAGGGCCGGCTGGCTTAACCATTAAAGGCTGCTGTAACCCCCAAAGTACACTCCAGTCCAAACCAAAAAAAAAATTTTTTTCTGTGTTTGTGAATTGTGTGCGCAGTAGCCGCACGTGCATCAACAAAGTAGTGCCAAGCGTGCGCCTGTGTCATAAGTAAAGGGCCGGCTGGCTTGACCGTTAAAGGGTGCTGTAACCCCCAAAGTACACTCCAAACCAAATAACAAAATATTTTTTTGTGTTTGTGAATTGTGTGCGCAGTAGCCGCATGTGCATCAACAAAGTAGTGCCAAGCGTGCGCCTGTGTCATAAGTAAAGGGCCGGCTGGCTTGACCATTAAAGGGTGCTGTAACTCCCAAAGTACACTCCAGTCCAAACCAAAAAAAAAAATATTTTCTGTGTTTGTGAATTGTGTGCGCAGTAGACGCACGTGCATCAACAAAGTAGTGCCAAGCGTGCGCCTGTGTCATAAGTAAAGGGCCGGCTGGCTTTACCGTTAAAGGGTGCTGTAACCCCCAAAGTACACTCCAGTCCAAACCAAATAACAAAATATTTTTTCTGTGTTTGTGAATTGTGTGCGCAGTAGCTGCACCTGCATCAACAAAGTAGTGCCAAGTGTGCGCCTGTGTCATAAGTAAAGGGCCGGCTGGATTGACCATTAAAGGGTGCTGTAACCCCCAAAGTACACTCCAAATCAAATAACAAAATATTTTTTTGTGTTTGTGAATTGTGTGCGCAGTAGCCGCACGTGCATCAACAAAGTAGTGCCAAGCGTGCGCCTGTGTCATAAGTAAAGGGCCGGCTGGCTTGACCGTTAAAGGGTGCTGTAACCCCCAAAGTACACTCCAGTCCAAACCAAATAACAAAATTTATTTTCTGTGTTTGTGAATTGTGTGCGCAGTAGCCGCACGTGCATCAACAAAGTAGTGCCAAGTGTGCGCCTCTGTCATAAGTAAAGGGCCGGCTGGCTTGACCGTTAAAGGGTGCTGTAACCCCCAAAGTACACTCCAGTCCAAACCAAATAACAAAATATTTTCTGTGTTTGTGAATTGTGTGCGCAGTAGCCGCACGTGCATCAACAAAGTAGTGCCAAGCGTGCGCCTGTGTCATCAGTAAAGGGCCGGCTGGCTTGACCATTAAAGGGAGCTGTAACCCCCAAAGTACACTCCAGTCCAAACCAAATAACAAAATATTTTTTCTGTGTTTGTGAATTGTGTGCGCAGTAGCCGCACGTGCATCAACAAAGTAGTGCCAAGCGTGCGCCTGTGTCATAAGTAAAGGGCCGGCTGGCTTGACCGTTAAAGGGTGCTGTAACCCCCAAAGTACACTCCAGTCCAAACCAAATAACAAAATATTTTTTCTGTGTTTGTGAATTGTGTGCGCAGTAGCTGCACCTGCATCAACAAAGTAGTGCCAAGTGTGCGCCTGTGTCATAAGTAAAGGGCCAGCTGGATTGACCATTAAAGGGTGCTGTAACCCCAAAGTACACTCCAAATCAAATAACAAAATATTTTTTTGTGTTTGTGAATTGTGTGCGCAGTAGCCGCACGTGCATCAACAAAGTAGTGCCAAGCGTGCGCCTGTGTCATAAGTAAAGGGCCGGCTGGCTTGACCGTTAAAGGGTGCTGTAACCCCCAAAGTACACTCCAGTCCAAACCAAATAACAAAATTTATTTTCTGTGTTTGTGAATTGTGTGCGCAGTAGCCGCACGTGCATCAACAAAGTAGTGCCAAGTGTGCGCCTCTGTCATAAGTAAAGGGCCGGCTGGCTTGACCGTTAAAGGGTGCTGTAACCCCCAAAGTACACTCCAGTCCAAACCAAATAACAAAATATTTTCTGTGTTTGTGAATTGTGTGCGCAGTAGCCGCATGTGCATCAACAAAGTAGTGCCAAGCGTGCGCCTGTGTCATCAGTAAAGGGCCGGCTGGCTTGACCATTAAAGGGAGCTGTAACCCCCAAAGTACACTCCAGTCCAAACCAAATAACAAAATATTTTTTCTGTGTTTGTGAATTGTGTTCGCAGTAGCCGCACGTGCATCAACAAAGTAGTGCCAAGCGTGCGCCTGTGTCATAAGTAAAGGGCCGGCTGGCTTGACCGTTAAAGGGTGCTGTAACCCCCAAAGTACACTCCAAACCAAATAAAAAAATATTTTCTGTGTTTGTGAATTGTGTGCGCAGTAGCCGCACGTGCATCAACAAAGTAGTGCCAAGCGTGCGCCTGTGTCATAAGTAAAGGGCCGGCTGGCTTGACCGTCAAAGGGTGCTGTAACCCCCAAAGTACACTCCAAACCAAATAACAAAATATTTTTGTGTGTTTGTGAATTGTGTGTGCAGTAGCCGCACGTGCATCAACAAAGTAGTGCCAAGCGTGCGCCTGTGTCATAAGTAAAGGGCCGGCTGGCTTGTCCATTAAAGGGTGCTGTAACCCCCAAAGTACACTCCAGTCAAAACCAAAAAAAAAAATATTTTCTGTGTTTGTGAATTGTGTGCGCAGTAGCCGCACGTGCATCAACAAAGTAGTGCCAAGCGTGCGCCTGTGTCATAAGTAAAGGGCCGGCTGGCTTGACCATTAAAGGGTGCTGTAACCCCCAATGTACACTCCAGTCCAAACCAAAAAAAAAAATATTTTCTGTGTTTGTGAATTGTGTGCGCAGTAGCCACACGTGCATCAACAAAGTAGTGCCAAGCGTGCGCCTGTGTCATAAGTAAAGGGCCGGCTGGCTTGACCGTTAAAGGGTGCTGTAACCCCCAAAGTACACTCCAGTCCAAAGCAAATAACAAAATATTTTTTCTGTGTTTGTGAATTGTGTGCGCAGTAGCTGCACATGCATCAACAAAGTAGTGCCAAGTGTGCGCATGTGTCATAAGTAAAGGGCCGGCTGGCTTGACCGTTAAAGGGTGCTGTAACCCCCAAAGTACACTCCAAACCAAATAACAAAATATTTTTTTGTGTTTGTGAATTGTGTGCGCAGTAGCCGCACGTGCATCAACAAAGTAGTGCCAAGCGTGCGCCTGTGTCATAAGTAAAGGGCCGGCTGGCTTGACCGGTAAAGGGTGCTGTAACCCCCAAAGTACACTCCAGTCCAAACCAAAAAAATATATATTTTCTGTGTTTGTGAATTGTGTGCACAGTAGCCGCACGTGCATCAACACAGTAGTGTCAAGCGTGCGCCTGTGTCATAAGTAAAGGGCCGGCTGGCTTGTCCGTTAAAGGGTGCTGTAACCTCAAAAGTACACTCCAGTCCAAACCAAATAAAACATTTTTTTTCTGTGTTTGTGAATTGTGTGCGCAGTAGCAGCACGTGCATCAGCAAAGTAGTGCCAAGCGTGCGCCTGTGTCATAAGTAAAGGGCCGGCTGGCTTGACCGTTAAAGGGTGCTGTAACCCCCAAAGTACACTCCAAACCAAATAACAAAATATTTTTGTGTGTTTGTGAATTGTGTGCGCAGTAACCGCATGTGAATCAACAAAGTAGTGCCAAGCGTGCGCCTGTGTCATAAGTAAAGGGCCGGCTGGCTTGACCGTTAAAGGGAGCTGTAACCCCCAAAGTACACTCCAGTCCAAACCAAATAACAAAATATTTTTTCAGTGTTTGTGAATTGTGTGCGCAGTAGACGCATGTGCATCAACAAAGTAGTGCCAAGCGTGTGCCTGTGTCATAAGTAAAGGGCCGGCTGGCTTGACCATTAAAGGGTGCTGTAACTCCCAAAGTACACTCCAGTCCAAACCAAAAAAAAAAATATTTTCTGTGTTTGTGAATTGTGTGCGCAGTAGCCGCACGTGCATCAACAAAGTAGTGCCAAGCGTGCGCCTGTGTCATAAGTAAAGGGCCGGCTGGCTTGACCATTAAAGGGAGCTGTAACCCCCAAAGTACACTCCAGTCCAAACCAAATAACAAAATATTTTTTCTGTGTTTGTAAAATTGTGTGCGCAGTAGACGCACGTGCATCAACAAAGTAGTGCCAAGCGTGCGCCTGTGTCATAAGTAAAGGGCCAGCTGGCTTGACCATTAAAGGGTGCTGTAACTCCCAAAGTACACCCCAGTCCAAACCAAAAAAAAAATATTTTCTGTGTTTGTGCATTGTGTGCGCAGTAGCCGCACGTGCATCAACAAAGTAGTGCCAAGCGTGTGCCTGTGTCATAAGTAAAGGGCCGGCTGGCTTGACCGTTAAAGGGTGCTGTAACCCCCAAAGTACACTCCAGTCCAAACCAAATAACAAAATATTTTTTCTGTGTTTGTGAATTGTGTGCGCAGTAGCTGCACCTGCATCAACAAAGTAGTGCCAAGTGTGCGCCTGTGTCATAAGTAAAGGGCCAACTGGATTGACCATTAAAGGGTGCTGTAACCCCCAAAGTACACTCCAAATCAAATAACAAAATATTTTTTTGTGTTTGTGAATTGTGTGCGCAGTAGCCGCACGTGCATCAACAAAGTAGTGCCAAGCATGCGCCTGTGTCATAAGTAAAGGGCCGGCTGGCTTGACCGTCAAAGGGTGCTGTAACCCCCAAAGTACACTCCAGTCCAAACCAAATAACAAAATATTTATTCTGTGTTTCTGAATTGTGTGCGCAGTAGCCGCATGTGCATCAACAAAGTAGTGCCAAGTGTGCTCCAGTGTCATAAGTAAAGGGCCGGCTGGCTTGACCGTTAAAGGGTGCTGTAACCCCCAAAGTACACTCCAGTCCAAACCAAATAACAAAATATTTTTTCTGTGTTTGTGAATTGTGTGCGCAGTAGCTGCACCTGCATCAACAAAGTAGTGCCAAGTGTGCGCCTGTGTCATAAGTAAAGGGCCAACTGGATTGACCATTAAAGGGTGCTGTAACCCCCAAAGTACACTCCAAATCAAATAACAAAATATTTTTTTGTGTTTGTGAATTGTGTGCGCAGTAGCCGCACGTGCATCAACAAAGTAGTGCCAAGCATGCGCCTGTGTCATAAGTAAAGGGCCGGCTGGCTTGACCGTCAAAGGGTGCTGTAACCCCCAAAGTACACTCCAGTCCAAACCAAATAACAAAATATTTATTCTGTGTTTCTGAATTGTGTGCGCAGTAGCCGCATGTGCATCAACAAAGTAGTGCCAAGCGTGCGCCTGTGTCATAAGTAAAGGGCCGGCTGGCTTGTCCATTAAAGGGTGCTGTAACCCCCAAAGTACACTCCAGTCAAAACCCAAAAAAAAAATATTTTCTGTGTTTGTGAATTGTGTGCGCAGTAGCCGCACGGGCATCAACAAAGTAGTGCCAAGCGTGCGCCTGTGTCATAAGTAAAGGGCCGGCTGGCTTGACCATTAAAGGGTGCTCTAACCCCCAAAGTACACTCCAGTCCAAACCAAAAAAAAAAATATTTTCTGTATTTGTGATTTATGTGCGCAGTAGCCACACGTGCATCAACAAAGTAGTGCCAAGCGTGTGCCTGTGTCATAAGTAAAGGGCTGGCTGGCTTGACCGTTAAAGGGTGCTGTAACCCCCAAAGTACACTCCAGTCCAAAGCAAAAAACAAAATATTTTTTCTGTGTTTGTGAATTGTGTGCGCAGTAGCCACACGTGCATCAACAAAGTAGTGCCAAGCGTGCGCCTGTGTCATAAGTAAAGGGCCGGCTGGCTTGACCGTTAAAGGGTGCTGTAACCCCCAAAGTACACTCCAGTCCAAAGCAAATAACAAAATATTTTTTCTGTGTTTGTGAATTGTGTGCGCAGTAGCTGCACATGCATCAACAAAGTAGTGCCAAGTGTGCGCCTGTGTCATAAGTAAAGGGCCGGCTGGCTTGACCGTTAAAGGGTGCTGTAACCCCCAAAGTACACTCCAAACCAAATAACAAAATATTTTTTTGTGTTTGTGAATTGTGTGCGCAGTAGCCGCACGTGCATCAACAAAGTAGTGCCAAGCGTGCGCCTGTGTCATAAGTAAAGGGCCGGCTGGCTTGACCGGTAAAGGGTGCTGTAACCCCCAAAGTACACTCCAGTCCAAACCAAAAAATATATATTTTCTGTGTTTGTGAATTGTGTGCACAGTAGCCGCACGTGCATCAACACAGTAGTGCCAAGCGTGCGCCTGTGCCATAAGTAAAGGGCCGGCTGGCTTGTCCGTTAAAGGGTGCTGTAACCCCAAAAGTACACTCCAGTCCAAACCAAATAAAACATTTTTTTTCTGTGTTTGTGAATTGTGTGCGCAGTAGCAGCACGTGCATCAGCAAAGTAGTGCCAAGCGTGCGCCTGTGTCATAAGTAAAGGGCCGGCTGGCTTGACCGTTAAAGGGTGCTGTAACCCCCAAAGTACACTCCAAACCAAATAACAAAATATTTTTGTGTGTTTGTGAATTGTGTGTGCAGTAACCGCATGTGAATCAACAAAGTAGTGCCAAGCGTGCGCCTGTGTCATAAGTAAAGGGCCGGCTGGCTTGACCATTAAAGGGAGCTGTAACCCCCAAAGTACACTCCAGTCCAAACCAAATAACAAAATATTTTTTCAGTGTTTGTGAATTGTGTGCGCAGTAGACGCATGTGCATCAACAAAGTAGTGCCAAGCGTGTGCCTGTGTCATAAGTAAAGGGCCAGCTGGCTTGACCATTAAAGGGTGCTGTAACTCCCAAAGTACACTCCAGTCCAAACCAAAAAACAAAATATTTTCTGTGTTTGTGAATTGTGTGCGCAGTAGCCGCACGTGCATCAACAAAGTAGTGCCAAGCGTGCGCCTGTGTCATAAGTAAAGGGCCGGCTGGCTTGACCGTTAAAGGGTGCTGTAACCCCCAAAGTACACTCCAGTCCAAACCAAATAACAAAATATTTATTCTGTGTTTGTGAATTGTGTGCGCAGTAGCTGCACGTGCATCAACAAAGTAGTGCCAAGTGTGCTCCTGTGTCATAAGTAAAGGGCCAGCTGGATTGACCGTTAAAGGGTGCTGTAACCCCCAAAGTACACTCCAAATCAAATAACAAAATATTTTTTTGTGTTTGTGAATTGTGTGCGCAGTAGCCGCACGTGCATCAACAAAGTAGTGCCAAGCGTGCGCCTGTGTCATAAGTAAAGGGCCGGCTGGCTTGACCATTAAAGGGAGCTGTAACCCCCAAAGTACACTCCAGTCCAAACCAAATAACAAAATATTTTTTCTGTTTGTGAAATTGTGTGCGCAGTAGACGCACGTGCATCAACAAAGTAGTGCCAAGTGTGCGCCTGTGTCATAAGTAAAGGGCCGGCTGGCTTGACCATTAAAGGGTGCTGTAACTCCCAAAGTACACTCCAGTCCAAACCAAAAAAAAAATATTTTCTGTGTTTGTGAATTGTGTGCGCAGTAGCCGCACGTGCATCAACAAAGTAGTGCCAAGCGTGCGCCTGTGTCATAAGTAAAGGGCCGGCTGGCTTGACCGTTAAAGGGTGCTGTAACCCCCAAAGTACACTCCAGTCCAAACCAAATAACAAAATATTTTTTCTGTGTTTGTGAATTGTGTGCGCAGTAGCTGCACCTGCATCAACAAAGTAGTGCCAAGTGTGCGCCTGTGTCATAAGTAAAGGGCCGGCTGGATTGACCATTAAAGGGTGCTGTAACCCCCAAAGTACACTCCAAATCAAATAACAAAATATTTTTTTGTGTTTGTGAATTGTGTGCGCAGTAGCCGCACGTGCATCAACAAAGTAGTGCCAAGCGTGCGCCTGTGTCATAAGTAAAGGGCCGGCTGGCTTGACCGTCAAAGGGTGCTGTAACCCCAAAAGTACACTCCAGTCCAAACCAAATAACAAAATATTTATTCTGTGTTTCTGAATTGTGTGCGCAGTAGCCGCACGTGCATCAACAAAGTAGTGCCAAGTGTGCTCCAGTGTCATAAGTAAAGGGCCGGCTGGCTTGACCGTTAAAGGGTGCTGTAACCCCCAAAGTACACTCCAAACCAAATAACAAAATATTTTTGTGTGTTTGTGAATTGTGTGTGCAGTAGCCGCACGTGCATGAACAAAGCAGTGCCAAGCGTGCGCCTGTGTCATAAGTAAAGGGCCGGCTGGCTTGTCCATTAAAGGGTGCTGTAACCCCCAAAGTACACTCCAGTCAAAACCCAAAAAAAAAATATTTTCTGTGTTTGTGAATTGTGTGCGCAGTAGCCGCACGTGCATCAACAAAGTAGTGCCAAGCGTGCGCCTGTGTCATAAGTAAAGGGCCGGCTGGCTTGACCATTAAAGGGTGCTCTAACCCCCAAAGTACACTCCAGTCCAAACCAATAAAAAAAATATTTTCTGTATTTGTGATTTATGTGCGCAGTAGCCACACGTGCATCAACAAAGTAGTGCCAAGCGTGCGCCTGTGTCATAAGTAAAGGGCTGGCTGGCTTGACCGTTAAAGGGTGCTGTAACCCCCAAAGTACACTCCAGTCCAAAGCAAAAAACAAAATATTTTTTCTGTGTTTGTGAATTGTGTGCGCAGTAGCTGCACGTGCATCAATAAAGTAGTGCCAAGTGTGCGCCTGTGTCATAAGTAAAGGGCCGGCTGGCTTGACCGTTAAAGGGTGCTGTAACCCCCAAAGTACACTCCAAACCAAATAACAAAATATTTTTTTGTGTTTGTGAATTGTGTGCGCAGTAGCCGCACGTGCATCAACAAAGTAGTGCCAAGCGTGCGCCTGTGTCATAAGTAAAGGGCCGGCTGGCTTGACCGTTAAAGGGTGCTGTAGCCCCCAAAGTACACTCCAAACCAAATAAAAAAATATTTTCTGTGTTTGTGAATTGTGTGCGCAGTAGCCGCACGTGCATCAACAAAGTAGTGCCAAGCGTGCGCCTGTGTCATAAGTAAAGGGCAGGCTGGCTTGACCGTCAAAGGGTGCTGTAACCTCCAAAGTACACTCCAGTCCAAACCAAATAACAAAATATTTATTCTGTGTTTCTGAATTGTGTGCGCAGTAGCCGCACGTGCATCAACAAAGTAGTGCCAAGTGTGCTCCTGTGTCATAAGTAAAGGGCCGGCTGGCTTGACCGTTAAAGGGTGCTGTAACCCCCAAAGTACACTACAAACCAAATAACAAAATATTTTTGTGTGTTTGTGAATTGTGTGTGCAGTAGCCGCACGTGCATCAACAAAGTAGTGCCAAGCGTGCGCCTGTGTCATAAGTAAAGGGCCGGCTGGCTTGTCCATTAAAGGGTGCTGTAGCCCCCAAAGTATACTCCAGTCAAAACCAAAAAAAAAAATATTTTCTGTGTTTGTGAATTGTGTGCGCAGTAGCCGCATGTGCATCAACAAAGTAGTGCCAAGCGTGCGCCTGTGTCATAAGTAAAGGGCCGGCTGGCTTGACCATTAAAGGGTGCTGTAACCACCAAAGTACACTCCAGTCCAAACCAAAAAAAAAAATATTTTCTGTGTTTGTGAATTGTGTGCGCAGTAGCCACACGTGCATCAACAAAGTAGTGCCAAGCGTGCGCCTGTGTCATAAGTAAAGGGCCGGCTGGCTTGACTGTTAAAGGGTGCTGTAACCCCCAAAGTACACTCCAGTCCAAAGCAAATAACAAAATATTTTTTCTGTGTTTGTGAATTGTGTGCGCACTAGCTGCACGTGCATCAACAAAGTAGTGCCAAGTGTGCGCCTGTGTCATAAGTAAAGGGCCAGCTGGCTTGACCGTTAAAGGGTGCTGTAACCCCCAAAGTACACTCCAAACCAAATAACAAAATATTTTTTTGTGTTTGTGAATTGTGTGCGCAGTAGCCGCACGTGCATCAACAAAGTAGTGCCAAGCGTGCGCCTGTGTCATAAGTAAAGGGCCGGCTGGCTTGACCGGTAAAGGGTGCTGTAACCCCCAAAGTACACTCCAGTCCAAACCAAAAAAATATATATTTTCTGTGTTTGTGAATTGTGTGCACAGTAGCCGCACGTGCATCAACACAGTAGTGCCAAGCGTGCGCCTGTGTCATAAGTAAAGGGCCGGCTGGCTTGTCCGTTAAAGGGTGCTGTAACCCCAAAAGTACACTCCAGTCCAAACCAAATAAAACATTTTTTTTCTGTGTTTGTGAATTGTGTGCGCAGTAGCAGCACGTGCATCAGCAAAGTAGTGCCAAGCGTGCGCCTGTGTCATAAGTAAAGGGCCGGCTGGCTTGACCATTAAAGGGTGCTGTAACCCCCAAAGTACACTCCAAACCAAATAACAAAATATTTTTGTGTGTTTGTGAATTGTGTGCGCAGTAACCGCATGTGAATCAACAAAGTAGTGCCAAGCGTGCGCCTGTGTCATAAGTAAAGGGCCGGCTGGCTTGACCGTTAAAGGGAGCTGTAACCCCCAAAGTACACTCCAGTCCAAACCAAATAACAAAATATTTTTTCA
Organism: Taudactylus pleione; assembly: GCA_031769625.1. Taxonomy (NCBI): domain Eukaryota; kingdom Metazoa; phylum Chordata; class Amphibia; order Anura; family Myobatrachidae; genus Taudactylus; species Taudactylus pleione. Next base: position 10,215,318 of record JAUIMM010000391.1, read on the forward strand.
GTGTTTGTGAATTGTGTGCGCAGTAGACGCTTGTGCATCAACAAAGTAGTGCCAAGCGTGTGCCTGTGTCATAAGTAAAGGGCCGGCTGGCTTGACCATTAAAGGGTGCTGTAACTCCCAAAGTACACTCCAGTCCAAACCAAAAAAAAAAATATTTTCTGTGTTTGTGAATTGTGTGCGCAGTAGCCACACGTGCATCAACAAAGTAGTGCTAAGCGTGCGCCTGTGTTATAAGTAAAGGGCCAGCTGGCTTGACCGTTAAAGGGTGCTGTAACCCCCAAAGTACACTCCAGTCCAAACCAAATAACAAAATATTTATTCTGTGTTTGTGAATTGTGTGCGCAGTAGCTGCACGTGCATCAACAAAGTAGTGCCAAGTGTGCGCCTGTGTCATAAGTAAAGGGCCAGCTGGATTGACCATTAAAGGGTGCTGTAACCCCCAAAGTACAATCCAAATCAAATAACAAAATATTTTTTTGTGTTTGTGAATTGTGTGCGCAGTAGCCGCACGTGCATCAACAAAGTAGTGCCAAGCGTGCGCCTGTGTCATAAGGAAAGGGCCGGCTGGCTTGACCGTTAAAGGGAGCTGTAACCCCCAAAGTACACTCCAGTCCAAACCAAATAACAAAATATTTTTTCTGTGTTTGTGAAATTGTGTGCGCAGTAGCCGCACGTGCATCAACAAAGTAGTGCCAAGCGTGCGCCTGTGTCATAAGTAAAGGGCCGGCTGGCTTGACCATTAAAGGGTGCTGTAACTCCCAAAGTACACTCCAGTCCAAACCAAAAAAAAAAATATTTTCTGTGTTTGTGAATTGTGTGCGCAGTAGCCGCACGTGCATCAACAAAGTAGTGCCAAGCGTGCGCCTGTGTCATAAGTAAAGGGCCGGCTGGCTTGACCATTAAAGGGTGCTGTAACCCCCAAAGTACACTCCAGTCCAAACCAAATAACAAAATATTTTTTCTGTGTTTGTGAATTGTGTGCGCAGTAGCTGCACCTGCATCAACAAAGTAGTGCCAAGTGTGCGCCTGTGTCATAAGTAAAGGGCCGGCTGGATTGACCATTAAAGGGTGCTGTAACCCCCAAAGTACACTCCAAATCAAATAACAAAATATTTTTTTGTGTTTGTGAATTGTGTGCGCAGTAGCCGCACGTGCATCAACAAAGTAGTGCCAAGCGTGCGCCTGTGTCATAAGTAAAGGGCCGGCTGGCTTGACCGTTAAAGGGTGCTGTAACCCCCAAAGTACACTCCAGTCCAAACCAAATAACAAAATTTATTTTCTGTGTTTGTGAATTGTGTGCGCAGTAGCCGCACGTGCATCAACAAAGTAGTGCCAAGTGTGCGCCTCTGTCATAAGTAAAGGGCCGGCTGGCTTGACCGTTAAAGGGTGCTGTAACCCCCAAAGTACACTCCAGTCCAAACCAAATAACAAAATATTTTCTGTGTTTGTGAATTGTGTGCGCAGTAGCCGCATGTGCATCACCAAAGTAGTGCCAAGCGTGCGCCTGTGTCATCAGTAAAGGGCCGGCTGGCTTGACCATTAAAGGGAGCTGTAACCCCCAAAGTACACTCCAGTCCAAACCAAATAACAAAATATTTTTTCTGTGTTTGTGAATTGTGTTCGCAGTAGCCGCACGTGCATCAACAAAGTAGTGCCAAGCGTGCGCCTGTGTCATAAGTAAAGGGCCGGCTGGCTTGAACGTTAAAGGGTGCTGTAACCCCCAAAGTACACTCCAAACCAAATAAAAAACTATTTTCTGTGTTTGTGAATTGTGTGCGCAGTAGCCGCACGTGCATCAACAAAGTAGTGCCAAGCGTGCGCCTGTGTCATAAGTAAAGGGCCGGCTGGCTTGACCGTCAAAGGGTGCTGTAACCCCCAATGTACACTCCAAACCAAATAACAAAATATTTTTGTGTGTTTGTGAATTGTGTGTGCAGTAGCCGCACGTGCATCAACAAAGTAGTGCCAAGCGTGCGCCTGTGTCATAAGTAAAGGGCCGGCAGGCTTGTCCATTAAAGGGTGCTGTAACCCCCAAAGTACACTCCAGTCAAAACCAAAAAAAAAAATATTGTCTGTGTTTGTGAATTGTGTGCGCAGTAGCCGCACGTGCATCAACAAAGTAGTGCCAAGCGTGCGCCTGTGTCATAAGTAAAGGGCCGGCTGGATTGACCATTAAAGGGTGCTGTAACCCCCAAAGTACACTCCAGTCCAAACCAAAAAAAAAAATATTTTCTGTGTTTGTGAATTGTGTGCGCAGTAGCCGCACGTGCATCAACAAAGTAGTGCCAAGCGTGCGCCTGTGTCATAAGTAAAGGGCCGGCTGGCTTGACCGGTAAAGGGTGCTGTAACCCCCAAAGTACACTCCAGTCCAAACCAAAAAAATATATATTTTCTGTGTTTGTGAATTGTGTGCACAGTAGCCGCACGTGCATCAACACAGTAGTGCCAAGCGTGCGCCTGTGTCATAAGTAAAGGGCCGGCTGGCTTGTCCATTAAAGGGTGCTGTAACCCCAAAAGTACACTCCAGTCCAAACCAAATAAAACATTTTTTTTCTGTGTTTGTGAATTGTGTGCGCAGTAGCAGCACGTGCATCAGCAAAGTAGTGCCAAGCGTGCGCCTGTGTCATAAGTAAAGGGCCGGCTGGCTTGACCGTTAAAGGGTGCTGTAACCCCCAAAGTACACTCCAAACCAAATAACAAAATATTTTTGTGTGTTTGTGAATTGTGTGCGCAATAACCGCATGTGAATCAACAAAGTATTGCCAAGCGTGCGCCTGTGTCATAAGTAAAGGGCCGGCTGGCTTGACCGTTAAAGGGAGCTGTAACCCCCAAAGTACACTCCAGTCCAAACCAAATAACAAAATATTTTTTCAGTGTTTGTGAATTGTGTGCGCAGTAGACGCATGTGCATCAACAAAGTAGTGCCAAGCGTGTGCCTGTGTCATAAGTAAAGGGCCGGCTGGCTTGACCATTAAAGGGTGCTGTAACTCCCAAAGTACACTCCAGTCCAAACCAAAAAAAAAAATATTTTCTGTGTTTGTGAATTGTGTGCGCAGTAGCCGCACGTGCATCAACAAAGTAGTGCCAAGCGTGCGCCTGTGTCATAAGTAAAGGGCCGGCTGGCTTGACCGTTAAAGGGTGCTGTAACCCCCAAAGTACACTCCAGTCCAAACCAAATAACAAAATATTTATTCTGTGTTTGTGAATTGTGTGCGCAGTAGCTGCACGTGCATCAACAAAGTAGTGCCAAGTGTGCGCCTGTGTCATAAGTAAAGGGCCAGCTGGATTGACCGTTAAAGGGTGCTGTAACCCCCAAAGTACACTCCAAATCAAATAACAAAATATTTTTTTGTGTTTGTGAATTGTGTGCGCAGTAGCCGCACGTGCATCAACAAAGTAGTGCCAAGCGTGCGCCTGTGTCATAAGTAAAGGGCCGGCTGGCTTGACCGTTAAAGGGAGCTGTAACCCCCAAAGTACACTCCAGTCCAAACCAAATAACAAAATATTTTTTCTGTGTTTGTGAATTGTGTTCGCAGTAGCCGCACGTGCATCAACAAAGTAGTGCCAAGCGTGCGCCTGTGTCATAAGTAAAGGGCCGGCTGGCTTGACCGTTAAAGGGTGCTGTAACCCCCAAAGTACACTCCAAACCAAATAAAAAACTATTTTCTGTGTTTGTGAATTGTGTGCGCAGTAGCCGCACGTGCATCAACAAAGTAGTGCCAAGTGTGCGCCTGTGTCATAAGTAAAGGGCCAGCTGGATTGACCGTTAAAGGGTGCTGTAACCCCCAAAGTACACTCCAAATCAAATAACAAAATATTTTTTTGTGTTTGTGAATTGTGTGCGCAGTAGCCGCACGTGCATCAACAAAGTAGTGCCAAGCGTGCGCCTGTGTCATAAGTAAAGGGCCGGCTGGCTTGACCGTTAAAGGGAGCTGTAACCCCCAAAGTACACTCCAGTCCAAACCAAATAACAAAATATTTTTTCTGTGTTTGTGAATTGTGTTCGCAGTAGCCGCACGTGCATCAACAAAGTAGTGCCAAGCGTGCGCCTGTGTCATAAGTAAAGGGCCGGCTGGCTTGACCGTTAAAGGGTGCTGTAACCCCCAAAGTACACTCCAAACCAAATAAAAAACTATTTTCTGTGTTTGTGAATTGTGTGCGCAGTAGCCGCACGTGCATCAACAAAGTAGTGCCAAGCGTGCGCCTGTGTCATAAGTAAAGGGCCGGCTGGCTTGACCGTCAAAGGGTGCTGTAACCCCCAAAGTACACTCCAGTCCAAACCAAATAACAAAATATTTATTCTGTGTTTCTGAATTGTGTGCGCAGTAGCCGCACGTGCATCAACAAAGTAGTGCCAAGTGTGCTCCTGTGTCATAAGTAAAGGGCCGGCTGGCTTGACCGTTAAAGGGTGCTGTAACCCCCAAAGTACACTCCAAACCAAATAACAAAATATTTTTGTGTGTTTGTGAATTGTGTGTGCAGTAGCCGCACGTGCATCAACAAAGTAGTGCCAAGCGTGCGCCTGTGTCATAAGTAAAGGGCCGGCAGGCTTGTCCATTAAAGGGTGCTGTAACCCCCAAAGTACACTCCAGTCAAAACCAAAAAAAAAAATATTTTCTGTGTTTGTGAATTGTGTGCGCAGTAGCCACACGTGCATCAACAAAGTAGTGCCAAGTGTGCGCCTGTGTCATAAGTAAAGGGCCGGCTGGCTTGACCATTAAAGGGTGCTGTAACCCCCAAAGTACACTCCAGTCCAAACCAAAAAAAAAAATATTTTCTGTGTTTGTGAATTGTGTGCGCAGTAGCCGCACGTGCATCAACAAAGTAGTGCCAAGCGTGCGCCTGTGTCATAAGTAAAGGGCCGGCTGGCTTGACCGTTAAAGGGTGCTGTAACCCCCAAAGTACACTCCAGTCCAAAGCAAATAACAAAATATTTTTTCTGTGTTTGTGAATTGTGTGCGCAGTAGCTGCACGTGCATCAACAAAGTAGTGCCAAGTGTGCGCCTGTGTCATAAGTAAAGGGCCGGCTGGCTTGACCGTTAAAGGGTGCTGTAACTCCCAAAGTACACTCCAAACCAAATAACAAAATATTTTTTTGTGTTTGTGAATTGTGTGCGCAGTAGCCGCACGTGCATCAACAAAGTAGTGCCAAGCGTGCGCCTGTGTCATAAGTAAAGGGCCGGCTGGCTTGACCGGTAAAGGGTGCTGTAACCCCCAAAGTACACTCCAGTCCAAACCAAATAACAAAATATTTTTTCTGTGTTTGTGAATTGTGTGCGCAGTAGCCGCACGTGCATCAACAAAGTAGTGCCAAGCGTGCGCCTGTGTCATAAGTAAAGGGCCAGTTGGCTTGACCGTTAAAGGGAGCTGTAACCCCCAAAGTACACCCCCAAACCAAATAACAAAATATTTTTGTGTGTTTGTGAATTGTGTGCGCAGTAGCCGCACGTGCTTCAACAAAGTAGTGCCAAGCGTGCGCCTGTGTCATAAGTAAAGGGCCGGCTGGCTTGACCATTAAAGGGTGCTGTAACCCCCAAAGTACACTCCAGTCCAAACCAAAAAAATATATATTTTCTGTGCTTGTGAATTGTGTGCACAGTAGCCGCACGTGCATCAACAAAGTAGTGCCAAGCTTGCGCCTGTGTCATAAGTAATGGGCCGGCTGGCTTGTCCGTTAAAGGGTGCTGTAACCCCAAAAGTACACTCCAGTCCAAACCAAATAAAACATTTTTTTCTGTGTTTGTGAATTGTGTGCGCAGTAGCAGCACGTGCATCAGCAAAGTAGTGCCAAGCGTGCGCCTGTGTCATAAGTAAAGGGCCGGCTGGCTTGACTGTTAAAGGGTGCTGTAACCCCCAAAGTACACTCCAGCCCAAACCAAAAAAAAAATTATTTTCTGTGTTTGTGAATTGTGTGCGCAGTAGCCGCACGTGCATCAACAAAGTAGTGCCAAGCGTGCGCCTGTGTCATAAGTAAAGGGCCGGCTGGCTTGACCGTTAAAGGGAGCTGTAACCCCCAAAGTACACTCCAGTCCAAACCAAATAACAAAATATTTTTTCTGTGTTTGTGAAATTGTGTGCGCAGTAGCCGCACGTGCATCAACAAAGTAGTGCCAAGCGTGCGCCTGTGTCATAACTAAAGGGCCGGCTGGCTTGACCATTAAAGGGTGCTGTAACCCCAAAAGTACACTCCAGTCCAAACCAAAAAAAATTTTTTTTTCTGTGTTTGTGAATTGTGTGCGCAGTAGCAGCACGTGTATCAGCAAAGTAGTGCCAAGCGTGTGCCTGTGTCATAAGTAAAGGGCCAGCTGGCTTGACCGTTAAAGGGTGCTGTAACCCCCAAAGTACACTCCAAACCAAATAACAAAATATTTTTGTGTGTTTGTGAATTGTGTGCGCAGTATCCGCATGTGCATCAACAAAGTAGTGCCAAGCGTGCGCCTGTGTCATAAGTAAAGGGCCGGCTGGCTTGACCATTAAAGGGTGCAGTAACCCCCAAAGTACACTCCAGTCCAAACCAAAAAAATATATATTTTCTGTGTTTGTGAATTGTGTGCGCAGTAGCCGCACGTGCATCAACAAAGTAGTGCCAAGCGTGCGCCTGTGTCATAAGTAAAGGGCCGGCTGGCTTGACCGTTAAAGGGAGCTGTAACCCCCAAAGTACACTCCAGTCCAAACCAAATAACAAAATATTTTTTCTGTGTTTGTGAAATTGTGTGCGCAGTAGCCACACGTGCATCAACAAAGTAGTGCCAAGCGTGCGCCTGTGTCATAAGTAAAGGGCCAGCTGGCTTGACCATTAAAGGGTGCTGTAACTCCCAAAGTACACTCCAGTCCAAACCAAAAAAAAAAATATTTTCTGTGTTTGTGAATGGTGTGCGCAGTAGCCGCTCGTGCATCAACAAAGTAGTGCCAAGCGTGCGCCTGTGTCATAAGTAAAGGGCCGGCTGGCTTGACCGTTAAAGGGTGCTGTAACCCCCAAAGTACACTCCAGTCCAAAGCAAATAACAAAATATTTTTTCTGTGTTTGTGAATTGTGTGCGCAGTAGCTGCACGTGCATCAACAAAGTAGTGCCAAGTGTGCGCCTGTGTCATAAGTAAAGGGCCGGCTGGATTGACCGTTAAAGGGTGCTGTAACCCCCAAAGTACACTCCAAATCAAATAACAAAATATTTTTTTGTGTTTGTGAATTGTGTGCGCAGTAGCCGCACGTGCATCCACAAAGTAGTGCCAAGCGTGCGCCTGTGTCATAAGTAAAGGGCCGGCTGGCTTGACCGTTAAAGGGTGCTGTAACCCCCATAGTACACTCCAAACCAAATAAAAAAATATTTTCTGTGTTTGTGAATTGTGTGCGCAGTAGCCACACGTGCATCAACAAAGTAGTGCCAAGCGTGCGCCTGTGTCATAAGTAAAGGGCCGGCTGGCTTGACCATCAAAGGGTGCTGTAACCCCCAAAGTACACTCCAGTCCAAACCAAATAACAAAATATTTTTTCTGTGTTTGTGAATTGTGTGCGCAGTAGCCGCACGTGCATCAACAAAGTAGTGCCAAGTGTGCTCCTGTGTCATAAGTAAAGGGCCGGCTGGCTTGACCGTTAAAGGGTGCTGTAACCCCCAAAGTACACTCTAAACCAAATAACAAAATATTTTTTTGTGTTTGTGAATTGTGTGTGCTGTAGCCGCATGTGCATCAACAAAGTAGTGCCAAGCGTGCGCCTGTGTCATAAGTAAAGGGCCGGCTGGCTTGACCATTAAAGGGTGCTGTAACCCCCAAAGTACACTCCAGTCAAAACCAAAAAAAAAAATATTTTCTGTGTTTGTGAATTGTGTGCGCAGTAGCCGCACGTGCATCAACAAAGTAGTGCCAAGCGTGCGCCTGTGTCATAAGTAAAGGGCCGGCTGGCTTGACCGTTAAAGGGTGCTGTAACCCCCAAAGTACACTCCAGTCCAAAGCAAATATCAAAATATTTTTTCTGTGTTTGTGAATTGTGTGCGCAGTAGCTGCACGTGCATCAACAAAGTAGTGCCAAGTGTGCGCCTGTGTCATAAGTAAAGGACCGGCTGGCTTGACCGTTAAAGGGTGCTGTAACCCCCAAAGTACACTCCAAACCAAATAAAAATTTTTTTTTTGTGTTTGTGAATTGTGTGCGCAGTAGCCGCACGTGCATCAACAAAATAGTGCCAAGCGTGCGCCTGTGTCATAAGTAAAGGGCCGGCTGGCTTGACCGTTAAAGGGTGCTGTAACCCCCAAAGTACACTCCAGTCCAAACCAAAAAAAAAAATATTTTCTGTGTTTGTGAATTGTGTGCGCAGTAGCCGCACGTGCATCAACAAAGTAGTGCCAAGCGTGCGCCTGTGTCATAAGTAAAGGGCCGGCTGTCTTGACCGTTAAAGGGAGCTGTAACCCCCAAAGTACACTCCAGTCCAAACCAAATAACAAAATATTTTTTCTGTGTTTGTGAAATTGTGTGCGCAGTAGCCGCACGTGCATCAACAAAGTAGTGCCAAGCGTGCGCCTGTGTCATAAGTAAAGGGCCGGCTGGCTTGACCATTAAAGGGTGCTGTAACTCCCAAAGTACACTCCAGTCCAAACCAAAAAAAAAATATTTTCTGTGTTTGTGAATTGTGTGCGCAGTAGCCGCACGTGCATCAACAAAGTAGTGCCAAGTGTGCGCCTCTGTCATAAGTAAAGGGCCGGCTGGCTTGACCGTTAAAGGGTGCTGTAAACCCCAAAGTACACTCCAGTCCAAACCAAATAACAAAATATTTTCTGTGTTTGTGAATTGTGTGCGCAGTAGCCGCACGTGCATCAACAAAGTAGTGCCAAGCGTGCGCCTGTGTCATCAGTAAAGGGCCGGCTGGCTTGACCATTAAAGGGAGCTGTAACCCCCAAAGTACACTCCAGTCCAAACCAAATAACAAAATATTTTTTCTGTGTTTGTGAATTGTGTTCGCAGTAGCCACATGTGCATCAACAAAGTAGTGCCAAGCGTGCGCCTGTGTCATAAGTAAAGGGCCGGCTGGCTTGACCGTTAAAGGGTGCTGTAACCCCCAAAGTACACTCCAAACAAAATAAAAAAATATTTTCTGTGTTTGTGAATTGTGTGCGCAGTAGCCACACGTGCATCAACAAAGTAGTGCCAAGCGTGCGCCTGTGTCATAAGTAAAGGGCCGGCTGGCTTGACCGTCAAAGGGTGCTGTAACCCCCAAAGTACACTCCAGTCCAAACCAAATAACAAAATATTTTTTCTGTGTTTGTGAATTGTGTGCGCAGTAGCCGCACGTGCATCAACAAAATAGTGCCAAGCGTGCGCCTGTGTCATAAGTAAAGGGCCGGCTGGCTTGACCATTAAAGGGTGCTGTAACCCCAAAAGTACACTCCAGTCCAAACCAAATAAAACATTTTTTTCTGTGTTTGTGAATTGTGTGCGCAGTAGCAGCACGTGCATCAGCAAAGTAGTGCCAAGCGTGCGCCTGTGTCATAAGTAAAGGGCCGGCTGGCTTGACCGTTAAAGGGTGCTGTAATCCCCAAAGTACACTCCAGCCCAAACCAAAAAAAAAATTATTTTCTGTGTTTGTGAATTGTGTGCGCAGTAGCCGCACGTGCATCAACAAAGTAGTGCCAAGCGTGCGCCTGTGTCATAAGTAAAGGGCCGGCTGGCTTGACCGTTAAAGGGAGCTGTAACCCCCAAAGTACACTCCAGTCCAAACCAAATAACAAAATATTTTTTCTGTGTTTGTGAAATTGTGTGCGCAGTAGCCGCACGTGCATCAACAAAGTAGTGCCAAGCGTGTGCCTGTGTCATAACTAAAGGGCCGTCTGGCTTGACCATTAAAGGGTGCTGTAACCCCAAAAGTACACTCCAGTCCAAACAAAAAAAAAATTTTTTTTCTGTGTTTGTGAATTGTGTGCGCAGTAGCAGCACGTGCATCAGCAAAGTAGTGCCAAGCGTGTGCCTGTGTCATAAGTAAAGGGCCAGCTGGCTTGACCGTTAAAGGGTGCTGTAACCCCCAAAGTACACTCCAAACCAAATAACAAAATATTTTTGTGTGTTTGTGAATTGTGTGCGCAGTATCCGCATGTGCATCAACAAAGTAGTGCCAAGCGTGCGCCTGTGTCATAAGTAAAGGGCCTGCTGGCTTGACCATTAAATGGTGCTGTAACCCCCAAAGTACACTCCAGTCCAAACCAAAAAAAAATATATTTTCTGTGTTTGTGAATTGTGTGCGCAGTAGCCGCACGTGCATCAACAAAGTAGTGCCAAGCGTGCGCCTGTGTCATAAGTAAAGGGCCGGCTGGCTTGACCGTTAAAGGGAGCTGTAACCCCCAAAGTACACTCCAGTCCAAACCAAATAACAAAATATTTTTTCTGTGTTTGTGAAATTGTGTGCGCAGTAGCCACACGTGCATCAACAAAGTAGTGCCAAGCGTGCGCCTGTGTCATAAGTAAAGGGCCAGCTGGCTTGACCATTAAAGGGTGCTGTAACTCCCAAAGTACACTCCAGTCCAAACCAAAAAAAAAAATATTTTCTGTGTTTGTGAATGATGTGCGCAGTAGCCGCTCGTGCATCAACAAAGTAGTGCCAAGCGTGCGCCTGTGTCATAAGTAAAGGGCCGGCTGGCTTGACCGTTAAAGGGTGCTGTAACCCCCAAAGTACACTCCAGTCCAAAGCAAATAACAAAATATTTTTTCTGTGTTTGTGAATTGTGTGCGCAGTAGCTGCACGTGCATCAACAAAGTAGTGCCAAGTGTGCGCCTGTGTCATAAGTAAAGGGCCGGCTGGATTGACCGTTAAAGGGTGCTGTAACCCCCAAAGTACACTCCAAATCAAATAACAAAATATTTTTTCTGTGTTTGTGAATTGTGTGCGCAGTAGCCGCACGTGCATCAACAAAGTAGTGCCAAGTGTGCTCCTGTGTCATAAGTAAAGGGCCGGCTGGCTTGACCGTTAAAGGGTGCTGTAACCCCCAAAGTACACTCCAAACCAAATAACAAAATATTTTTGTGTGTTTGTGAATTGTGTGTGCTGTAGCCGCATGTGCATCAACAAAGTAGTGCCAAGCGTGCGCCTGTGTCATAAGTAAAGGGCCGGCTGGCTTGACCATTAAAGGGTGCTGTAACCCCCAAAGTACACTCCAGTCAAAACCAAAAAAAAAAATATTTTCTGTGTTTGTGAATTGTGTGCGCAGTAGCCGCACGTGCATCAACAAAGTAGTGCCAAGCGTGCGCCTGTGTCATAAGTAAAGGGCCGGCTGGCTTGACCGTTAAAGGGTGCTGTAACCCCCAAAGTACACTCCAGTCCAAAGCAAATATCAAAATATTTTTTCTGTGTTTGTGAATTGTGTGCGCAGTAGCTGCACGTGCATCAACAAAGTAGTGCCAAGTGTGCGCCTGTGTCATAAGTAAAGGACCTGCTGGCTTGACCGTTAAAGGGTGCTGTAACCCCCAAAGTACACTCCAAACCAAATAACAAAATATTTTTTTGTGTTTGTGAATTGTGTGCGCAGTAGCCGCACGTGCATCAACAAAATAGTGCCAAGCGTGCGCCTGTGTCATAAGTAAAGGGCCGGCTGGCTTGACCGTTAAAGGGTGCTGTAACTCCCAAAGTACACTCCAGTCCAAACCAAAAAAAAAAATATTTTCTGTGTTTGTGAATTGTGTGCGCAGTAGCCGCACGTGCATCAACAAAGTAGTGCCAAGCGTGCGCCTGTGTCATAAGTAAAGGGCCGGCTGTCTTGACCGTTAAAGGGAGCTGTAACCCCCAAAGTACACTCCAGTCCAAACCAAATAACAAAATATTTTTTCTGTGTTTGTGAAATTGTGTGCGCAGTAGCCGCACGTGCATCAACAAAGTAGTGCCAAGCGTGCGCCTGTGTCATAAGTAAAGGGCCGGCTGGCTTGACCATTAAAGGGTGCTGTAACTCCCAAAGTACACTCCAGTCCAAACCAAAAAAAAAATATTTTCTGTGTTTGTGAATTGTGTGCGCAGTAGCCGCACGTGCATCAACAAAGTAGTGCCAAGTGTGCGCCTCTGTCATAAGTAAAGGGCCGGCTGGCTTGACCATTAAAGGGTGCTGTAAACCCCAAAGTACACTCCAGTCCAAACCAAATAACAAAATATTTTCTGTGTTTGTGAATTGTGTGCGCAGTAGCCGCACGTGCATCAACAAAGTAGTGCCAAGCGTGCGCCTGTGTCATCAGTAAAGGGCCGGCTGGCTTGACCATTAAAGGGAGCTGTAACCCCCAAAGTACACTCCAGTCCAAACCAAATAACAAAATATTTTTTCTGTGTTTGTGAATTGTGTTCGCAGTAGCCACATGTGCATCAACAAAGTAGTGCCAAGCGTGCGCCTGTGTCATAAGTAAAGGGCCGGCTGGCTTGACCGTTAAAGGGTGCTGTAACCCCCAAAGTACACTCCAAACCAAATAAAAAAATATTTTCTGTGTTTGTGAATTGTGTGCGCAGTAGCCACACGTGCATCAACAAAGTAGTGCCAAGCGTGCGCCTGTGTCATAAGTAAAGGGCCGGCTGGCTTGACCGTCAAAGGGTGCTGTAACCCCCAAAGTACACTCCAGTCCAAACCAAATAACAAAATATTTTTTCTGTGTTTGTGAATTGTGTGCGCAGTAGCCTCACGTGCATCAACAAAATAGTGCCAAGCGTGCGCCTGTGTCATAAGTAAAGGGCCGGCTGGCTTGACCATTAAAGGGTGCTGTAACCCCAAAAGTACACTCCAGTCCAAACCAAATAAAACATTTTTTTCTGTGTTTGTAAATTGTGTGCGCAGTAGCAGCACGTGCATCAGCAAAGTAGTGCCAAGCGTGCGCCTGTGTCATAAGTAAAGGGCCGGCTGGCTTGACCGTTAAAGGGTGCTGTAACCCCCAAAGTACACTCCAGCCCAAACCAAAAAAAAAATTATTTTCTGTGTTTGTGAATTGTGTGCGCAGTAGCCGCACGTGCATCAACAAAGTAGTGCCAAGCGTGCGCCTGTGTCATAAGTAAAGGGCCGGCTGGCTTGACCGTTAAAGGGTGCTGTAACCCCCAAAGTACACTCCAGTCCAAACCAAATAACAAAATATTTTTTCTGTGTTTGTGAAATTGTGTGCGCAGTAGCCGCACGTGCATCAACAAAGTAGTCCCAAGCGTGCGCCTGTGTCATAACTAAAGGGCCGGCTGGCTTGACCATTAAAGGGTGCTGTAACCCCAAAAGTACACTCCAGTCCAAACCAAAAAAAAATTATTTTTCTGTGTTTGTGAATTGTGTGCGCAGTAGCAGCACGTGCATCAGCAAAGTAGTGCCAAGCGTGTGCCTGTGTCATAAGTAAAGGGCCAGCTGGCTTGACCGTTAAAGGGTGCTGTAACCCCCAAAGTACACTCCAAACCAAATAACAAAATATTTTTGTGTGTTTGTGAATTGTGTGCGCAGTATCCGCATGTGCATCAACAAAGTAGTGCCAAGCGTGCGCCTGTGTCATAAGTAAAGGGCCGGCTGGCTTGACCATTAAAGGGTGCTGTAACCCCGAAAGTACACTCCAGTCCAAACCAAAAAAAAATATATTTTCTGTGTTTGTGAATTGTGTGCGCAGTAGCCGCACGTGCATCAACAAAGTAGTGCCAAGCGTGCGCCTGTGTCATAAGTAAAGGGCCGGCTGGCTTGACCGTTAAAGGGAGCTGTAACCCCCAAAGTACACTCCAGTCCAAACCAAATAACAAAATATTTTTTCTGTGTTTGTGAAATTGTGTGCGCAGTAGCCACACGTGCATCAACAAAGTAGTGCCAAGCGTGCGCCTGTGTCATAAGTAAAGGGCCAGCTGGCTTGACCATTAAAGGGTGCTGTAACTCCCAAAGTACACTCCAGTCCAAACCAAAAAAAAAAATATTTTCTGTGTTTGTGAATGATGTGCGCAGTAGCCGCTCGTGCATCAACAAAGTAGTGCCAAGCGTGCGCCTGTGTCATAAGTAAAGGGCCGGCTGGCTTGACCGTTAAAGGGTGCTGTAACCCCCAAAGTACACTCCAGTCCAAAGCAAATAACAAAATATTTTTTCTGTGTTTGTGAATTGTGTGCGCAGTAGCTGCACGTGCATCAACAAAGTAGTGCCAAGTGTGCGCCTGTGTCATAAGTAAAGGGCCAGCTGGATTGACCGTTAAAGGGTGCTGTAACCCCCAAAGTACACTCCAAATCAAATAACAAAATATTTTTTTGTGTTTGTGAATTGTGTGCGCAGTAGCCGCACGTGCATCCACAAAGTAGTGCCAAGCGTGCGCCTGTGTCATAAGTAAAGGGCCGGCTGGCTTGACCGTTAAAGGGTGCTGTAACCCCCATAGTACACTCCAGTCCAAACCAAATAACAAAATTTATTTTCTGTGTTTGTGAATTGTGTGCGCAGTAGCCGCATGTGCATCAACAAAGTAGTGCCAAGTGTGCGCCTCTGTCATAAGTAAAGGGCCGGCTGGCTTGACCATTAAAGGGTGCTGTAACCCCCAAAGTACACTCCAGTCCAAACCAAATAACAAAATATTTTCTGTGTTTGTGAATTGTGTGCGCAGTAGCCGCACGTGCATCAACAAAGTAGTGCCAAGCGTGCGCCTGTGTCATCAGTAAAGGGCCGGCTGGCTTGACCATTAAAGGGAGCTGTAACCCCCAAAGTACACTCCAGTCCAAACCAAATAACAAAATATTTTTTCTGTGTTTGTGAATTGTGTTCACAGTAGCCACATGTGCATCAACAAAGTAGTGCCAAGCGTGCGCCTGTGTCATAAGTAAAGGGCCGGCTGGCTTGACCGTTAAAGGGTGCTGTAACCCCCAAAGTACACTCCAAACCAAATAAAAAAATATTTTCTGTGTTTGTGAATTGTGTGCGCAGTAGCCACACGTGCATCAACAAAGTAGTGCCAAGCGTGCGCCTGTGTCATAAGTAAAGGGCCGGCTGGCTTGACCATCAAAGGGTGCTGTAACCCCCAAAGTACACTCCAGTCCAAACCAAATAACAAAATATTTTTTCTGTGTTTGTGAATTGTGTGCGCAGTAGCCGCACGTGCATCAACAAAGTAGTGCCAAGTGTGCTCCTGTGTCATAAGTAAAGGCCCGGCTGGCTTGACCGTTAAAGGGTGCTGTAACCCCCAAAGTACACTGCAAACCAAATAACAAAATATTTTTGTGTGTTTGTGAATTGTGTGTGCTGTAGCCGCATGTGCATCAACAAAGTAGTGCCAAGCGTGCGCCTGTGTCATAAGTAAAGGGCCGGCTGGCTTGACCATTAAAGGGTGCTGTAACCCCCAAAGTACACTCCAGTCAAAACCAAAAAAAA
This sequence comes from Taudactylus pleione, assembly GCA_031769625.1. Classification (NCBI taxonomy): domain Eukaryota; kingdom Metazoa; phylum Chordata; class Amphibia; order Anura; family Myobatrachidae; genus Taudactylus; species Taudactylus pleione. The sequence goes on from JAUIMM010000391.1 coordinate 10,230,627, forward strand.
AAATATTTTCTGTGTTTGTGAATTGTGTGCGCAGTAGCCGCACGTGCATCAACAAAGTAGTGCCAAGCGTGCGCCTGTGTCATAAGTAAAGGGCCGGCTGGCTTGACCGTTAAAGGGTGCTGTAACCCCCAAAGTACACTCCAGTCCAAAGCAAATATCAAAATATTTTTTCTGTGTTTGTGAATTGTGTGCGCAGTAGCTGCACGTGCATCAACAAAGTAGTGCCAAGTGTGCGCCTGTGTCATAAGTAAAGGACCAGCTGGCTTGACCGTTAAAGGGTGCTGTAACCCCCAAAGTATACTCCAAACCAAATAACAAAATAATTTTTTGGGTTTGTGAATTGTGTGCGCAGTAGCCGCACGTGCATCAACAAAATAGTGCCAAGCGTGCGCCTGTGTCATCAGTAAAGGGCCGGCTGGCTTGACCGTTAAAGGGTGCTGTAACCCCCAAAGTACACTCCAGTCCAAACCAAAAAAAAATATATTTTCTGTGTTTGTGAATTGTGTGCGCAGTAGCCGCACGTGCATCAACAAAGTAGTGCCAAGCGTGCGCCTGTGTCATAAGTAAAGGGCCGGCTGTCTTGACCGTTAAAGGGAGCTGTAACCCCCAAAGTACACTCCAGTCCAAACCAAATAACAAAATATTTTTTCTGTGTTTGTGAAATTGTGTGCGCAGTAGCCGCACGTGCATCAACAAAGTAGTGCCAAGCGTGCGCCTGTGTCATAAGTAAAGGGCCGGCTGGCTTGACCATTAAAGGGTGCTGTAACTCCCAAAGTACACTCCAGTCCAAACCAAAAAAAAAATATTTTCTGTGTTTGTGAATTGTGTGCGCAGTAGCCGCACGTGCATCAACAAAGTAGTGCCAAGTGTGCGCCTCTGTCATAAGTAAAGGGCCGGCTGGCTTGACCGTTAAAGGGTGCTGTAAACCCCAAAGTACACTCCAGTCCAAACCAAATAACAAAATATTTTCTGTGTTTGTGAATTGTGTGCGCAGTAGCCGCACGTGCATCAACAAAGTAGTGCCAAGCGTGCGCCTGTGTCATCAGTAAAGGGCCGGCTGGCTTGACCATTAAAGGGAGCTGTAACCCCCAAAGTACACTCCAGTCCAAACAAAATAACAAAATATTTTTTCTGTGTTTGTGAATTGTGTTCGCAGTAGCCACATGTGCATCAACAAAGTAGTGCCAAGCGTGCGCCTGTGTCATAAGTAAAGGGCCGGCTGGCTTGACCGTTAAAGGGTGCTGTAACCCCCAAAGTACACTCCAAACCAAATAAAAAAATATTTTCTGTGTTTGTGAATTGTGTGCGCAGTAGCCACACGTGCATCAACAAAGTAGTGCCAAGCGTGCGCCTGTGTCATAAGTAAAGGGCCGGCTGGCTTGACCGTCAAAGGGTGCTGTAACCCCCAAAGTATACTCCAGTCCAAACCAAATAACAAAATATTTTTTCTGTGTTTGTGAATTGTGTGCGCAGTAACCGCACGTGCATCAACAAAGTAGTGCCAAGTGTGCTCCTGTGTCATAAGTAAAGGGCCAGCTGGCTTGACCGTTAAAGGGTGCTGTAACCCCCAAAGTACACTCCAAACCAAATAACAAAATATTTTTGTGTGTTTGTGAATTGTGTGTGCAGTAGCCGCATGTGCATCAACAAAGTAGTGCCAAGCGTGCGCCTGTGTCATAAGTAAAGGGCCGGCTGGCTTGACCATTAAAGGGTGCTGTAACCCCAAAGTACACTCCAGTCAAAACCCCCAAAAAAAATATTTTCTGTGTTTGTGAATTGTGTGCGCAGTAGCCACACGTGCATCAACAAAGTAGTGCCAAGCGTGCGCCTGTGTCATAAGTAAAGGGCCGGCTGGCTTGACCATCAAAGGGTGCTGTAACCCCCAAAGTACACTCCAGTCCAAACCAAATAACAAAATATTTTTTCTGTGTTTGTGAATTGTGTGCGAAGTAGCCGCACGTGCATCAACAAAGTAGTGCCAAGTGTGCTCCTGTGTCATAAGTAAAGGCCCGGCTGGCTTGACCGTTAAAGGGTGCTGTAACCCCCAAAGTACACTGCAAACCAAATAACAAAATATTTTTGTGTGTTTGTGAATTGTGTGTGCTGTAGCCGCATGTGCATCAACAAAGTAGTGCCAAGCGTGCGCCTGTGTCATAAGTAAAGGGCCGGCTGGCTTGACCATTAAAGGGTGCTGTAACCCCCAAAGTACACTCCAGTCAAAACCAAAAAAAAAAATATTTTCTGTGTTTGTGAATTGTGTGCGCAGTAGCCGCACGTGCATCAACAAAGTAGTGCCAAGCGTGCGCCTGTGTCATAAGTAAAGGGCCGGCTGGCTTGACCGTTAAAGGGTGCTGTAACCCCCAAAGTACACTCCAGTCCAAAGCAAATATCAAAATATTTTTTCTGTGTTTGTGAATTGTGTGCGCAGTAGCTGCACGTGCATCAACAAAGTAGTGCCAAGTGTGCGCCTGTGTCATAAGTAAAGGACCAGCTGGCTTGACCGTTAAAGGGTGCTGTAACCCCCAAAGTATACTCCAAACCAAATAACAAAATAATTTTTTGGGTTTGTGAATTGTGTGCGCAGTAGCCGCACGTGCATCAACAAAATAGTGCCAAGCGTGCGCCTGTGTCATCAGTAAAGGGCCGGCTGGCTTGACCGTTAAAGGGTGCTGTAACCCCCAAAGTACACTCCAGTCCAAACCAAAAAAAAATATATTTTCTGTGTTTGTGAATTGTGTGCGCAGTAGCCGCATGTGCATCAACAAAGTAGTGCCAAGCGTGCGCCTGTGTCATAAGTAAAGGGCCGGCTGTCTTGACCGTTAAAGGGAGCTGTAACCCCCAAAGTACACTCCAGTCCAAACCAAATAACAAAATATTTTTTCTGTGTTTGTGAAATTGTGTGCGCAGTAGCCGCACGTGCATCAACAAAGTAGTGCCAAGCGTGCGCCTGTGTCATAAGTAAAGGGCCGGCTGGCTTGACCATTGAAGGGTGCTGTAACTCCCAAAGTACACTCCAGTCCAAACCAAAAAAAAAATATTTTCTGTGTTTGTGAATTGTGTGCGCAGTAGCCGCACGTGCATCAACAAAGTAGTGCCAAGTGTGCGCCTCTGTCATAAGTAAAGGGCCGGCTGGCTTGACCGTTAAAGGGTGCTGTAAACCCCAAAGTACACTCCAGTCCAAACCAAATAACAAAATATTTTCTGTGTTTGTGAATTGTGTGCGCAGTAGCCGCACGTGCATCAACAAAGTAGTGCCAAGCGTGCGCCTGTGTCATCAGTAAAGGGCCGGCTGGCTTGACCATTAAAGGGAGCTGTAACCCCCAAAGTACACTCCAGTCCAAACAAAATAACAAAATATTTTTTCTGTGTTTGTGAATTGTGTTCGCAGTAGCCACATGTGCATCAACAAAGTAGTGCCAAGCGTGCGCCTGTGTCATAAGTAAAGGGCCGGCTGGCTTGACCGTTAAAGGGTGCTGTAACCCCCAAAGTACACTCCAAACCAAATAAAAAAATATTTTCTGTGTTTGTGAATTGTGTGCGCAGTAGCCACACGTGCATCAACAAAGTAGTGCCAAGCGTGCGCCTGTGTCATAAGTAAAGGGCCGGCTGGCTTGACCGTCAAAGGGTGCTGTAACCCCCAAAGTATACTCCAGTCCAAACCAAATAACAAAATATTTTTTCTGTGTTTGTGAATTGTGTGCGCAGTAACCGCACGTGCATCAACAAAGTAGTGCCAAGTGTGCTCCTGTGTCATAAGTAAAGGGCCAGCTGGCTTGACCGTTAAAGGGTGCTGTAACCCCCAAAGTACACTCCAAACCAAATAACAAAATATTTTTGTGTGTTTGTGAATTGTGTGTGCAGTAGCCGCATGTGCATCAACAAAGTAGTGCCAAGCGTGCGCCTGTGTCATAAGTAAAGGGCCGGCTGGCTTGACCATTAAAGGGTGCTGTAACCCCAAAGTACACTCCAGTCAAAACCCCCAAAAAAAATATTTTCTGTGTTTGTGAATTGTGTGCGCAGTAGCCGCACGTGCATCAACAAAGTAGTGCCAAGCGTGCGCCTGTGTCATAAGTAAAGGGCCGGCTGGCTTGACCATTAAAGGGTGCTGTAACCCCCAAAGTACACTCCAGTCCAAACCAAAAAAATATATATTTTCTGTGTTTGTGAATTGTGTGCGCAGTAGCCGCACGTGCATCAACAAAGTAGTGCCAAGCGTGCGCCTGTGTCATAAGTAAAGGGCCGGCTGGCTTGACCGTTAAAGGGTGCTGTAACCCCCAAAGTACACTCCAGTCCAAACCAAATAACAAAATATTTTTTCTGTGTTTGTGAATTGTGTGCGCAGTAGCTGCACGTGCATCATCAAAGTAGTGCCAAGTGTGCGCCTGTGTCATAAGTAAAGGGCCGGCTGGCTTGACCGTTAAAGGGTGCTGTAACCCCCAAAGTACACTCCAAACCAAATAACAAAATATTTTTTTGTGTTTGTGAATTGTGTGCGCAGTAGCCGCATGTGCATCAACAAAGTAGTGCCAAGTGTGCGCCTGTGTCATAAGTAAAGGGCCAGCTGGCTTGACCGTTAAAGGGTGCTGTAACCCCCAAAGTACACTCCAGTCCAAACCAAAAAAATATATATTTTCTGTGTTTGTGAATTGTGTGCGCAGTAGACGCACGTGCATCAACAAAGTAGTGCCAAGCGTGCGCCTGTGTCATAAGTAAAGGGCCGGCTGGCTTGACCGTTAAAGGGAGCTGTAACCCCCAAAGTACACTCCAGTCCAAACCAAATAACAAAATATTTTTTCTGTGTTTGTGAAATTGTGTGCGCAGTAGCCGCACGTGCATCAACAAAGTAGTGCCAAGCGTGCGCCTGTGTCATAAGTAAAGGGCCGGCTGGCTTGACCATTAAAGGGTGCTGTAACTCCCAAAGTACACTCCAGTCCAAACAAAAACAAAAAATATTTTCTGTGTTTGTGAATTGTGTGCGCAGTAGCCGCACGTGCATCAACAAAGTAGTGCCAAGCGTGCGCCTGTGTCATAAGGAAAGGGCCGGCTGGCTTGACCGTTAAAGGGTGCTGTAACCCCCAAAGTACACTCCAGTCCAAACCAAATAACAAAATATTTTTTCTTTGTTTGTGAATTGTGTGCGCAGTAGCTGCACCTGCATCAACAAAGTAGTGCCAAGTGTGCGCCTGTGTCATAAGTAAAGGGCCGGCTGGATTGACCATTAAAGGGTGCAGTAACCCCCAAAGTACACTCCAAATCAAATAACAAAATATTTTTTTGTGTTTGTGAATTGTGTGCGCAGTAGCCGCACGTGCATCAACAAAGTAGTGCCAAGCGTGCGCCTGTGTCATAAGTAAAGGGCCGGCTTGCTTGACCGTTAAAGGGTGCTGTAACCCCCAAAGTACACTCCAGTCCAAACCAAATAACAAAATTTATTTTCTTTGTTTGTGAATTGTGTGCGCAGTAGCCGCACGTGCATCAACAAAGTAGTGCCAAGTGTGCGCCTCTGTCATAAGTAAAGGGCCGGCTGGCTTGACCGTTAAAGGGTGCTGTAACCCCCAAAGTACACTCCAGTCCAAACCAAATAACAAAATATTTTCTGTGTTTGTGAATTGTGTGCGCAGTAGCCGCACGTGCATCAACAAAGTAGTGCCAAGCGTGCGCCAGTGTCATCAGTAAAGGGCCGGCTGGCTTGACCATTAAAGGGACCTGTAACCCCCAAAGTACACTCCAGTCCATACCAAATAACAAAATATTTTTTCTGTGTTTGTGAATTGTGTTTGCAGTAGCCGCACGTGCATCAACAAAGTAGTGCCAAGCGTGCGCCTGTGTCATAAGTAAAGGGCCGGCTGGCTTGACCATTAAAGGGTGCTGTAACCCCCAAAGTACACTCCAAACCAAATAAAAAAATATTTTCTGTGTTTGTGAATTGTGTGCGCAGTAGCCGCACGTGCATCAACAAAGTAGTGCCAAGCGTGCGCCTGTGTCATAAGTAACGGGCCGGCTGGCTTGACCATCAAAGGGTGCTGTAACCCCCAAAGTACACTCCAGTCCAAACCAAATAACAAAATATTTTTTCTGTGTTTCTGAATTGTGTGCGCAGTAGCCGCACGTGCATCAAAAAAGTAGTGCCAAGTGTGCTCCTGTGTCATAAGTAAAGGGCCGGCTGGCTTGTTTGTTAAAGGGTGCTGTAACCCCCAAAGTACACTCCAAACCAAATAACAAAATATTTTTGTGTGTTTGTGAATTGTGTGTGCAGTAGCCCCACGTGCATCAACAAAGTAGTGCCAAGCGTGCGCCTGTGTCATAAGTAAAGGGCCGGCTGGCTTGACCATTAAAGGGTGCTGTAACCCCCAAAGTACACTCCAGTCAAAACCAAAAAAAAAAATATTTTCTGTGTTTGTGAATTGTGTGCGCAGTAGCAGCACGTGCATCAACAAAGTAGTGCCAAGCGTGCGCCTGTGTCATAAGTAAAGGGCCGGCTGGCTTGACCATTAAAGGGTGCTGTAACCGCCAAAGTACACTCCAGTCCAAACCAAAAAAAAAATATTTTCTGTGTTTGTGAATTGTGTGCGCAGTAGCCGCACGTGCATCAACAAAGTAGTGCCAAGCGTGTGCCTGTGTCATAAGTAAAGGGCCGGCTGGCTTAACCGTTAAAGGGTGCTGTAACCCCCAAAGTACACTCCAGTCCAAAGCAAATAACAAAATATTTTTTCTGTGTTTGTGAATTGTGTGCGCAGTAGCTGCACGTGCATCAACAAAGTAGTGCCAAGTGTGCGCCTGTGTCATAAGTAAAGGGCCGGCTGGCTTGACCGTTAAAGGGTGCTGTAACCCCCAAAGTACACTCCAAACCAAACAACAAAATATTTTTTTGTGTTTGTGAATTGTGTGTGCAGTAGCCGCACGTGCATCAACAAAGTAGTGCCAAGCGTGCGCCTGTGTCATAAGTAAAGGGCCGGCTGGGTTGACCGGTAAAGGGTGCTGTAACCCCCAAAGTACACTCAAGTCCAAACCAAATAACAAAATATTTTTTCTGTGTTTGTGAATTGTGTGCGCAGTAGCCGCACGTGCATCAACAAAGTAGTGCCAAGCGTGCGCCTGTGTCATAAGTAAAGGGCCGGCTGGCTTGACCAGTAAAGGGTGCTGTAACCCCCAAAGTACACTCAAGTCCAAACCAAATAACAAAATATTTTTTTGTGTTTGTGAATTGTGTGCGCAGTAGCCGCATGTGCATCAACAAAGTAGTGCCAAGCGTGCGCCTGTGTCATAAGTAAAGGGCCAGCTGGCTTGACCGTTAAAGGGTGCTGTAACCCCCAAAGTACACTCCAGTCCAAACCAAAAAAATATATATTTTCTGTGTTTGTGAATTGTGTGCGCAGTAGACGCACGTGCATCAACAAAGTAGTGCCAAGCGTGCGCCTGTGTCATAAGTAAAGGGCCGGCTGGCTTGACCGTTAAAGGGAGCTGTAACCCCCAAAGTACACTCCAGTCCAAACCAAATAACAAAATATTTTTTCTGTGTTTGTGAAGTTGTGTGCGCAGTAGCCGCACGTGCATCAACAAAGTAGTGCCAAGCGTGCGCCTGTGTCATAAGTAAAGGGCCGGCTGGCTTGACCACTAAAGGGTGCTGTAACTCCCAAAGTACACTCCAGTCCAAACAAAAAAAAAAAATATTTTCTGTGTTTGTGAATTGTGTGCGCAGTAGCCGCACGTGCATCAACAAAGTAGTGCCAAGCGTGCGCCTGTGTCATAAGTAAAGGGCCGGCTGGCTTGACCGTTAAAGGGTGCTGTAACCCCCAAAGTACACTCCAGTCCAAACCAAATAACAAAATATTTTTTCTTTGTTTGTGAATTGTGTGCGCAGTAGCTGCACCTGCATCAACAAAGTAGTGCCAAGTGTGCGCCTGTGTCATAAGTAAAGGGCCGGCTGGATTGACCATTAAAGGGTGCAGTAACCCCCAAAGTACACTCCAAATCAAATAACAAAATATTTTTTTGTGTTTGTGAATTGTGTGCGCAGTAGCCGCACGTGCATCAACAAAGTAGTGCCAAGCGTGCGCCTGTGTCATAAGTAAAGGGCCGGCTTGCTTGACCGTTAAAGGGTGCTGTAACCCCCAAAGTACACTCCAGTCCAAACCAAATAACAAAATTTATTTTCTTTGTTTGTGAATTGTGTGCGCAGTAGCCGCACGTGCATCAACAAAGTAGTGCCAAGTGTGCGCCTCTGTCATAAGTAAAGGGCCGGCTGGCTTGACCGTTAAAGGGTGCTGTAACCCCCAAAGTACACTCCAGTCCAAACCAAATAACAAAATATTTTCTGTGTTTGTGAATTGTGTGCGCAGTAGCCGCACGTGCATCAACAAAGTAGTGCCAAGCGTGTGCCTGTGTCATCAGTAAAGGGCCGGCTGGCTTGACCATTAAAGGGACCTGTAACCCCCAAAGTACACTCCAGTCCAAACCAAATAACAAAATATTTTTTCTGTGTTTGTGAATTGTGTTTGCAGTAGCCGCACGTGCATCAACAAAGTAGTGCCAAGCGTGCGCCTGTGTCATAAGTAAAGGGCCGGCTGGCTTGACCATTAAAGGGTGCTGTAACCCCCAAAGTACACTCCAAACCAAATAAAAAAATATTTTCTGTGTTTGTGAATTGTGTGCGCAGTAGCCGCACGTGCATCAACAAAGTAGTGCCAAGCGTGCGCCTGTGTCATAAGTAACGGGCCGGCTGGCTTGACCGTCAAAGGGTGCTGTAACCCCCAAAGTACACTCCAGTCCAAACCAAATAACAAAATATTTTTTCTGTGTTTCTGAATTGTGTGCGCAGTAGCCGCACGTGCATCAACAAAGTAGTGCCAAGTGTGCTCCTGTGTCATAAGTAAAGGGCCGGCTGGCTTGTTTGTTAAAGGGTGCTGTAACCCCCAAAGTACACTCCAAACCAAATAACAAAATATTTTTGTGTGTTTGTGAATTGTGTGTGCAGTAGCCCCACGTGCATCAACAAAGTAGTGCCAAGCGTGCGCCTGTGTCATAAGTAAAGGGCCGGCTGGCTTGACCATTAAAGGGTGCTGTATCCCCCAAAGTACACTCCAGTCAAAACCAAAAAAAAAAATATTTTCTGTGTTTGTGAATTGTGTGCGCAGTACCCGCACGTGCATCAACAAAGTAGTGCCAAGCGTGCGCCTGTGTCATAAGTAAAGGGCCGGCTGGCTTGACCATTAAAGGGTGCTGTAACCCCCAAAGTACACTCCAGTCCAAACCAAAAAAAAAATATTTTCTGTGTTTGTGAATTGTGTGCGCAGTAGCCGCACGTGCATCAACAAAGTAGTGCCAAGCGTGCACCTGTGTCATAAGTAAAGGGCCGGCTGGCTTAACTGTTAAAGGGTGCTGTAACCCCCAAAGTACACTCCAGTCCAAAGCAAATAACAAAATATTTTTTCTGTGTTTGTGAATTGTGTGCGCAGTAGCTGCACGTGCATCAACAAAGTAGTGCCAAGTGTGCGCCTGTGTCATAAGTAAAGGGCCGGCTGGCTTGACCGTTAAAGGGTGCTGTAACCCCCAAAGTACACTCCAAACCAAATAACAAAATATTTTTTTGTGTTTGTGAATTGTGTGCGCAGTAGCCGCACGTGCATCAACAAAGTAGTGCCAAGCGTGCGCCTGTGTCATAAGTAAAGGGCCGGCTGGCTTGACCGGTAAAGGGTGCTGTAACCCCCAAAGTACACTCAAGTCCAAACCAAATAACAAAATATTTTTTCTGTGTTTGTGAATTGTGTGCGCAGTAGCCGCACGTGCATCAACAAAGTAGTGCCAAGCGTGCGCCTGTGTCATAAGTAAAGGGCCGGCTGGCTTGACCGTTAAAGGGAGCTGTAACCCCCAAAGTACACTCCAAACCAAATAACAAAATATTTTCTGTGTTTGTGAATTGTGTGCGCAGTAGCCGCACGTGCTTCAACAAAGTAGTGCCAAGCGTGCGCCTGTGTCATAAGTAAAGGGCCGGCTGGCTTGACCGTTAAAGGGAGCTGTAACCCCCAAAGTACACTCCAGTCCAAACCAAATAACAAAATATTTTTTCTGTGTTTGTGAAATTGTGGGCGCAGTAGCCGCACGTGCATCAACAAAGTAGTGCCAAGCGTGCGCCTGTGTCATAAGTAAAGGGCCGGCTGGCTTGACCATTAAAGGGTGCTGTAACTCCCAAAGCACACTCCAATCCAAACCAAAAAAAAAAATATTTTCTGTGTTTGTGAATTGTGTGCGCAGTAGCCGCACGTGCATCAACAAAGTAGTGCCAAGCGTGCGCCTGTGTCATAAGTAAAGGGCCGGCTGGCTTGACCGTTAAAGGGTGCTGTAACCCCCAAAGTACACTCCAGTCCAAACCAAATAACAAAATATTTTTTCTGTGTTTGTGAATTGTGTGCGCAGTAGCTGCACCTGCATCAACAAAGTAGTGCCAAGTGTGCGCCTGTGTCAAAAGTAAAGGGCCGGCTGGATTGACCATTAAAGGGTGCTGTAACCCCCAAAGTACACTCCAAATCAAATAACAAAATATTTTTTTGTGTTTGTGAATTGTGTGCGCAGTAGCCGCACGTGCATCAACAAAGTAGTGCCAAGCGTGCGCCTGTGTCATAAGTAAAGGGCCGGCTGGCTTGACCATTAAAGGGTGCTGTAACCCCCAAAGTACACTCCAGTCCAAACCAAATAACAACATTTATTTTCTGTGTTTGTGAATTGTGTGCGCAGTAGCCGCACGTGCATCAACAAAGTAGTGCCAAGTGTGCGCCTCTGTCATAAGTAAAGGGCCGGCTGGCTTGACCGTTAAAGGATGCTGTAACCCCCAAAGTACGCTCCAGTCCAAACCAAATAACAAAATATTTTCTGTGTTTGTGAATTGTGTGCGCAGTAGCCGCACGTGCATCAACAAAGTAGTGCCAAGCGTGCGCCTGTGTCATCAGTAAAGGGCCGGCTGGCTTGACCATTAAAGGGACCTGTAACCCCCAAAGTACACTCCAGTCCAAACCAAATAACAAAATATTTTTTCTGTGTTTGTGAATTGTGTTCGCAGTAGCCGCACGTGCATCAACATAATAGTGCCAAGCGTGCGCCTGTGTCATAAGTAAAGGGCCGGCTGGCTTGACCGTTAAAGGGTGCTGTAACCCCCAAAGTACACTCCAAACCAAATAAAAAAATATTTTCTGTGTTTGTGAATTGTGTGCGCAGTAGCCGCACGTGCATCAACAAAGTAGTGCCAAGCGTGCGCCTGTGTCATAAGTAACGGGCCGGCTGGCTTGACCGTCAAAGGGTGCTGTAACCCCCAAAGTACACTCCAGTCCAAACCAAATAACAAAATATTTTTTCTGTGTTTCTGAATTGTGTGCGCAGTAGCCGCACGTGCATCAACAAAGTAGTGCCAAGTGTGCTCCTGTGTCATAAGTAAAGGGCCGGCTGGCTTGACTGTTAAAGGGTGCTGTAACCCCCAAAGTACACTCCAAACCAAATAACAAAATTTTTTTGTGTGTTTGTGAATTGTGTGTGCAGTAGCCCCACGTGCATCAACAAAGTAGTGCCAAGCGTGCGCCTGTGTCATAAGTAAAGGGCTGGCTGGCTTGACCATTAAAGGGTGCTGTAAACCCCAAAGTACACTCCAGTCAAAACCAAAAAAAAAAATATTTTCTGTGTTTGTGAATTGTGTGCGCAGTAGCGGCACGTGCATCAACAAAGTAGTGCCAAGCGTGCGCCTGTGTCATAAGTAAAGGGCCGGCTGGCTTGACCATTAAAGGGTGCTGTAACCCCCAAAGTACACTCCAGTCCAAACCAAAAAAAAAATATTTTCTGTGTTTGTGAATTGTGTGCGCAGTAGCTGCACGTGCATCAACAAAGTAGTGCCAAGCGTGCGCCTGTGTCATAAGTAAAGGGCCGGCTGGCTTAACCGTTAAAGGGTGCTGTAACCCCCAAAGTACACTCCAGTCCAAAGCAAATAACAAAATATTTTTTCTGTGTTTGTGAATTGTGTGCGCAGTAGCTGCACGTGCATCAACAAAGTAGTGCCAAGTGTGCACCTGTGTCATAAGTAAAGGGCCGGCTGGCTTGACCGTTAAAGGGTGCTGTAACCCCCAAAGTACACTCCAAACCAAATAACAAAATATTTTTTTGTGTTTGTGAATTGTGTGCGCAGTAGCCGCACGTGCATCAACAAAGTAGTGCCAAGCGTGCGCCTGTGTCATAAGTAAAGGGCCGGCTGGCTTGACCGGTAAAGGGTGCTGTAACCCCAAAGTACACTCAAGTCCAAACTAAATAACAAAATATTTTTTCTGTGTTTGTGAATTGTGTGCGCAGTAGCCGCACGTGCATCAACAAAGTAGTGCCAAGCGTGCGCCTGTGTCATAAGTAAAGGGCCGGCTGGCTTGACCATTAAAGGGTGCTGTAACTCCCAAAGTACACTCCAATCCAAACCAAAAAAAAAAATATTTTCTGTGTTTGTGAATTGTGTGCGCAGTAGCCGCACGTGCATCAACAAAGTAGTGCCAAGCGTGCGCCTGTGTCATAAGTAAAGGGCCGGCTGGCTTGACCGTTAAAGGGTGCTGTAACCCCCAAAGTACACTCCAGTCCAAACCAAATAACAAAATATTTTTTCTGTGTTTGTGAATTGTGTGCGCAGTAGCTGCACCTGCATCAACAAAGTAGTGCCAAGTGTGCGCCTGTGTCAAAAGTAAAGGGCCGGCTGGATTGACCATTAAAGGGTGCTGTAACCCCCAAAGTACACTCCAAATCAAATAACAAAATATTTTTTTGTGTTTGTGAATTGTGTGCGCAGTAGCCGCACGTGCATCAACAAAGTAGTGCCAAGCGTGCGCCTGTGTCATAAGTAAAGGGCCGGCTGGCTTGACCATTAAAGGGTGCTGTAACTCCCAAAGTACACTCCAATCCAAACCAAAAAAAAAAATATTTTCTGTGTTTGTGAATTGTGTGCGCAGTAGCCGCACGTGCATCAACAAAGTAGTGCCAAGCGTGCGCCTGTGTCATAAGTAAAGGGCCGGCTGGCTTGACCGTTAAAGGGTGCTGTAACCCCCAAAGTACACTCCAGTCCAAACCAAATAACAAAATATTTTTTCTGTGTTTGTGAATTGTGTGCGCAGTAGCTGCACCTGCATCAACAAAGTAGTGCCAAGTGTGCGCCTGTGTCAAAAGTAAAGGGCCGGCTGGATTGACCATTAAAGGGTGCTGTAACCCCCAAAGTACACTCCAAATCAAATAACAAAATATTTTTTTGTGTTTGTGAATTGTGTGCGCAGTAGCCGCACGTGCATCAACAAAGTAGTGCCAAGCGTGCGCCTGTGTCATAAGTAAAGGGCCGGCTGGCTTGACCATTAAAGGGTGCTGTAACCCCCAAAGTACACTCCAGTCCAAACCAAATAACAACATTTATTTTCTGTGTTTGTGAATTGTGTGCGCAGTAGCCGCACGTGCATCAACAAAGTAGTGCCAAGTGTGCGCCTCTGTCATAAGTAAAGGGCCGGCTGGCTTGACCGTTAAAGGATGCTGTAACCCCCAAAGTACACTCCAGTCCAAACCAAATAACAAAATATTTTCTGTGTTTGTGAATTGTGTGCGCAGTAGCCGCACGTGCATCAACAAAGTAGTGCCAAGCGTGCGCCTGTGTCATCAGTAAAGGGCCGGCTGGCTTGACCATTAAAGGGACCTGTAACCCCCAAAGTACACTCCAGTCCAAACCAAATAACAAAATATTTTTTCTGTGTTTGTGAATTGTGTTCGCAGTAGCCGCACGTGCATCAACAAAATAGTGCCAAGCGTGCGCCTGTGTCATAAGTAAAGGGCCGGCTGGCTTGACCGTTAAAGGGTGCTGTAACCCCCAAAGTACACTCCAAACCAAATAAAAAAATATTTTCTGTGTTTGTGAATTGTGTGCGCAGTAGCCGCACGTGCATCAACAAAGTAGTGCCAAGCGTGCGCCTGTGTCATAAGTAACGGGCCGGCTGGCTTGACTGTCAAAGGGTGCTGTAACCCCCAAAGTACACTCCAGTCCAAACCAAATAACAAAATATTTTTTCTGTGTTTCTGAATTGTGTGCGCAGTAGACGCACGTGCATCAACAAAGTAGTGCCAAGTGTGCTCCTGTGTCATAAGTAAAGGGCCGGCTGGCTTGACTGTTAAAGGGTGCTGTAACCCCCAAAGTACACTCCAAACCAAATAACAAAATTTTTTTGTGTGTTTGTGAATTGTGTGTGCAGTAGCCCCACGTGCATCAACAAAGTAGTGCCAAGCGTGCGCCTGTGTCATAAGTAAAGGGCTGGCTGGCTTGACCATTAAAGGGTGCTGTAAACCCCAAAGTACACTCCAGTCAAAACCAAAAAAAAAAATATTTTCTGTGTTTGTGAATTGTGTGCGCAGTAGCGGCACGTGCATCAACAAAGTAGTGCCAAGCGTGCGCCTGTGTCATAAGTAAAGGGCCGGCTGGCTTGACCATTAAAGGGTGCTGTAACCCCCAAAGTACACTCCAGTCCAAACCAAAAAAAAAATATTTTCTGTGTTTGTGAATTGTGTGCGCAGTAGCTGCACGTGCATCAACAAAGTAGTGCCAAGCGTGCGCCTGTGTCATAAGTAAAGGGCCGGCTGGCTTAACCGTTAAAGGGTGCTGTAACCCCCAAAGTACACTCCAGTCCAAAGCAAATAACAAAATATTTTTTCTGTGTTTGTGAATTGTGTGCGCAGTAGCTGCACGTGCATCAACAAAGTAGTGCCAAGTGTGCACCTGTGTCATAAGTAAAGGGCCGGCTGGCTTGACCGTTAAAGGGTGCTGTAACCCCCAAAGTACACTCCAAACCAAATAACAAAATATTTTTTTGTGTTTGTGAATTGTGTGCGCAGTAGCCGCACGTGCATCAACAAAGTAGTGCCAAGCGTGCGCCTGTGTCATAAGTAAAGGGCCGGCTGGCTTGACCGGTAAAGGGTGCTGTAACCCCAAAGTACACTCAAGTCCAAACTAAATAACAAAATATTTTTTCTGTGTTTGTGAATTGTGTGCGCAGTAGCCGCACGTGCATCAACAAAGTAGTGCCAAGTGTGCGCCTGTGTCATAAGTAAAGGGCCGGCTGGCTTGACCATTAAAGGGTGCTGTATCCCCCAAAGTACACTCCAAACCAAATAACAAAATATTTTTGTGTGTTTGTGAATTGTGTGCGCAGTAGCCGCACGTGCATCAACAAAGTAGTGCCAAGCGTGCGCCTGTGTCATAAGTAAAGGGCCGGCTGGCTTGACCGTTAAAGGGTGCTGTAACCCCCAAAGTACACTCCATGCCAAACCAAAAAAATATATATTTTCTGTGTTTGTGAATTGTGTGCACAGTAGCCGCACGTGCATCAACACAGTAGTGCCAAGCGTGCGCCTCTGTCATAAGTAAAGGGCCGGCTGGCTTGTCCGTTAAAGGGTGCTGTAACCCCAAAAGTACACTCCAGTCCAAACCAAAAAAATTTTTTTTTTCTCTGTTTGTGAATTGTGTGCGCAGTAGCAGCACGTGCATCAGCAAAGTAGTGCCAAGCGAGCGCCTGTGTCATAAGTAAAGGGCCGGCTGGCTTGACCATCAAAGGGTGCTGTAACCCCCAAAGTACACTCCAAACCAAATAACAAAATATTTTTGTGTGTTTGTGAATTGTGTGCGCAGTAACCGCATGTGAATCAACAAAGTAGTGCCAAGCGTGCGCCTGTGTCATAAGTAAAGGGCCGGCTGGCTTGACCGTTAAAGGGAGCTGTAACCCCCAAAGTACACTCCAGTCCAAACCAAATAACAAAATTTTTTTTCAGTGTTTGTGAATTGTGTGCGCAGTAGATGCATGTGCATCAACAAAGTAGTGCCAAGCGTGCGCCTGTGTCATAAGTAAAGGGCCGGCTGGCTTGACCACTAAAGGGTGCTGTAACTCCCAAAGTACACTCCAGTCCAAACCAAATAACAAAATATTTATTCTGTGTTTGTGAATTGTGTGCGCAGTAGCTGCACGTGCATCAACAAAGTAGTGCCAAGTGTGCGCCTGTGTCATAAGTAAAGGGCCAGCTGGATTGACCGTTAAAGGGTGCTGTAACCCCCAAAGTACACTCCAAATCAAATAACAAAATATTTTTTTGTGTTTGTGAATTGTGTGCGCAGTAGCCGCACGTGCATCAACAAAGTAGTGCCAAGCGTGCGCCTGTGTCATAAGTAAAGGGCCGGCTGGCTTGACCGTTAAAGGGAGCTGTAACCCCCAAAGTACACTCCAGTCCAAACCAAATAACAAAATATTTTTTCTGTGTTTGTGAAATTGTGTGCGCAGTAGCCGCATGTGCATCAACAAAGTAGTGCCAAGCGTGTGCCTGTGTCATAAGTAAAGGGCCGGCTGGCTTGACCATTAAAGGGTGCTGTAACTCCCAAAGTACACTCCAGTCCAAACCAAAAAAAAAAATATTTTCTGTGTTTGTGAATTGTGTGCGCAGTAGCCGCACGTGCATCAACAAAGTAGTGCCAAGCGTGCGCCTGTGTCATAAGTAATGGGCCGGCTGGCTTGACCGTTAAAGGGTGCTGTAACCCCCAAAGTACACTCCAGTCCAAACCAAATAACAAAATATTTTTTCTGTGTTTGTGAATTGTGTGCGCAGTAGCTGCAACTGCATCAACAAAGTAGTGCCAAGTGTGCGCCTGTGTCATAAGTAAAGGGCCGGCTGGATTGACCATTAAAGGGTGCTGTAACCCCCAAAGTACACTCCAAATCAAATAACAAAATATTTTTTTGTGTTTGTGAATTGTGTGTGCAGTAGCCGCACGTGCATCAACAAAGTAGTGCCAAGTGTGCGCCTGTGTCATAAGTAAAGGGCCGGCTGGCTTGACCGTTAAAGGGTGCTGTAACCCCCAAAGTACACTCCAGTCCAAACCAAATAACAAAATTTATTTTCTGTGTTTGTGAATTGTGTGCGCAGTAGCCGCACGTGCATCAACAAAGTAGTGCCAAGTGTGCGCCTCTGTCATAAGTAAAGGGCCGGCTGGCTTGACCGTTAAAGGGTGCTGTAACCCCCAAAGTACACTCCAGTCCAAACCAAATAACAAAATATTTTCTGTGTTTGTGAATTGTGTGCACAGTAGCCGCATGTGCATCAACAAAGTAGTGCCAAGCGTGCGCCTGTGTCATCAGTAAAGGGCCGGCTGGCTTGACCATTAAAGGGAGCTGTAACCCCCAAAGTACACTCCAGTCCAAAGCAAATAACAAAATATTTTTTCTGTGTTTGTGAATTGTGTGCGCATTAGCTGCACGTGCATCAACAAAGTAGTGCCAAGTGTGCGCCTGTGTCATAAGTAAAGGGCCGGCTGGCTTGACCGTTAAAGGGTGCTGTAACCCCCAAAGTACACTCCAAACCAAATAACAAAATATTTTTTTGTGTTTGTGAATTGTGTGCGCAGTAGCCGCACGTGCATCAACAAAGTAGTGCCAAGCGTGCGCCTGTGTCATAAGTAAAGGGCCGGCTGGCTTGACCGGTAAAGGGTGCTGTAACCCCCAAAGTACACTCCAGTCCAAACCAAAAAAATATATATTTTCTGTGTTTGTGAATTGTGTGCACAGTAGCTGCACGTGCATCAACACAGTAGTGCCAAGCGTGCGCCTGTGTCATAAGTAAAGGGCCAGCTGGCTTGTCCGTTAAAGGGTGCTGTAACCCCAAAAGTACACTCCAGTCCAAACCAAATAAAACATTTTTTTTCTGTGTTTGTGAATTGTGTGCGCAGTAGCAGCACGTGCATCAGCAAAGTAGTGACAAGCGTGCGACTGTGTCATAAGTAAAGGGCCGGCTGGCTTGACCATTAAAGGGTGCTGTAACCCCCAAAGTACACTCCAAACCAAATAACAAAATATTTTTGTGTGTTTGTGAATTGTGTGCGCAGTAACCGCATTTGAATCAACAAAGTAGTGCCAAGCGTGCGCCTGTGTCATAAGTATAGGGCCGGCTGGCTTGACCGTTAAAGGGAGCTGTAACCCCCAAAGTACACTCCAGTCCAAACCAAATAACAAAATATTTTTTCAGTGTTTGTGAATTGTGTGCGCAGTAAACGCATGTGCATCAACAAAGTAGTGCCAAGCGTGTGCCTGTGTCATAAGTAAAGGGCCGGCTGGCTTGACCATTAAAGGGTGCTGTAACTCCCAAAGTACACTCCAGTCCAAACCAAAAAAAAAAATATTTTCTGTGTTTGTGAATTGTGTGCGCAGTAGCCGCATGTGCATCAACAAAGTAGTGCCAAGCGTGCGCCTGTGTCATAAGTAAAGGGCCGGCTGGCTTGACCGTTAAAGGGTGCTGTAACCCCCAAAGTACACTCCAGTCCAAACCAAATAACAAAATATTTATTCTGTGTTTGTGAATTGTGTGCGCAGTAGCTGCACGTGCATCAACAAAGTAGTGCCAAGTGTGCGCCTGTGTCATAAGTAAAGGGCCAGCTGGATTGACCGTTAAAGGGTGCTGTAACCCCCAAAGTACACTCCAAATCAAATAACAAAATATTTTTTTGTGTTTGTGAATTGTGTGCGCAGTAGCCGCACGTGCATCAACAAAGTAGTGCCAAGCGTGCGCCTGTGTCATAAGTAAAGGGCCGGCTGGCTTGACCGTTAAAGGGAGCTGTAACCCCCAAAGTACACTCCAGTCCAAACCAAATAACAAAATATTTTTTCTGTGTTTGTGAATTGTGTTCGCAGTAGCCGCACGTGCATCAACAAAATAGTGCCAAGCGTGCGCCTGTGTCATAAGTAAAGGGCCGGCTGGCTTGACCGTTAAAGGGTGCTGTAACCCCCAAAGTACACTCCAAACCAAATAAAAAAATATTTTCTGTGTTTGTGAATTGTGTGCGCAGTAGCCGCACTTGCATCAACAAAGTAGTGCCAAGCGTGCGCCTGTGTCATAAGTAACGGGCCGGCTGGCTTGACCGTCAAAGGGTGCTGTAACCCCCAAAGTACACTCCAGTCCAATCCAAATAACAAAATATTTTTTCTGTGTTTCTGAATTGTGTGCGCAGTAGCCGCACGTGCATCAACAAAGTAGTGCCAAGTGTGCTCCTGTGTCATAAGTAAAGGGCCGGCTGGCTTGACCGTTAAAGGGTGCTGTAACCCCCAAAGTACACTCCAAACCAAATAACAAAATTTTTTTGTGTGTTTGTGAATTGTGTGTGCAGTAGCCCCACGTGCATCAACAAAGTAGTGCCAAGCGTGCGCCTGTGTCATAAGTAAAGGGCCGGCTGGCTTGACCATTAAAGGGTGCTGTAAACCCCCAAGTACACTCCAGTCAAAACCAAAAAAAAAAATATTTTCTGTGTTTGTGAATTGTGTGCGCAGTAGCGGCACGTGCATCAACAAAGTAGTGCCAAGCGTGCACCTGTGTCATAAGTAAAGGGCCGGCTGGCTTGACCATTAAAGGGTGCTGTAACCCCCAAAGTACACTCAAGTCCAAACTAAATAACAAAATATTTTTTCTGTGTTTGTGAATTGTGTGCGCAGTAGCCGCACGTGCATCAACAAAGTAGTGCCAAGCGTGCGCCTGTGTCATAAGTAAAGGGCCGGCTGGCTTGACCGTTAAAGGGAGCTGTAACCCCCAAAGTACACTCCAAAACAAATAACAAAATATTTTCTGTGTTTGTGAATTGTGTGCGCAGTAGCCGCACGTGCTTCAACAAAGTAGTGCCAAGCGTGCGCCTGTGTCATAAGTAAAGGGCCGGCTGGCTTGACCATTAAAGGGTGCTGTAACCCCCAAAGTACACTCCAGTCCAAACCAAAAAAATATATATTTTCTGTGTTTGTGAATTGTGTGCACAGTAGCCGCACGTGCATCAACAAAGTAGTGCCAAGCATGCGCCTGTGTCATAAGTAAAGGGCCGGCTGGCTTGACCATTAAAGGGAGCTGTAACCCCCAAAGTACACTCCAGTCCAAACCAAATAACAAAATATTTTTTCTGTGTTTGTGAAATTGTGTGCGCAGTAGCTGCACGTGCATCAACAAAGTAGTGCCAAGCGTGCGCCTGTGTCATAAGTAAAGGGCCGGCTGGCTTGACCATTAAAGGGTGCTGTAACTCCCAAAGTACACTCCAGTCCAAACCAAAAAAAAAAATATTTTCTGTGTTTGTGAATTGTGTGCGCAGTAGCCTCACGTGCATCAACAAAGTAGTGCCAAGCGTGCGCCTGTGTCATAAGTAAAGGGCCGGCTGGCTTGACCGTTAAAGGGTGCTGTAACCCCCAAAGTACACTCCAGTCCAAACCAAATAACAAAATATTTTTTCTGTGTTTGTGAATTGTGTGCGCAGTAGCTGCACGTGCATCAACAAAGTAGTGCCAAGTGTGCGCCTGTGTCATAAGTAAAGGGCCAGCTGGATTGACCGTTAAAGGGTGCTGTAATCCCCAAAGTACACTCCAAATCAAATAACAAAATATTTTTTTTTGTTTGTGAATTGTGTGCGCAGTAGCCGCACGTGCATCAACAAAGTAGTGCCATGCGTGCGCCTGTGTCATAAGTAAAGGGCCGGCTGGCTTGACCGTTAAAGGGTGCTGTAACCCCCAAAGTACACTCCAGTAGAAAACCAAATAACAACATTTATTTTCTGTGTTTGTGAATTGTGTGCGCAGTAGCCGCACGTGCATCAACAAGGTAGTGCCAAGTGTGCGCCTGTGTCATAAGTAAAGGGCCGGCTGGCTTGACCGTTAAAGGGTGCTGTAACCCCCAAAGTACACTCCAAACCAAATAACAAAATATTTTTGTGTGTTTGTGAATTGTGTGCGCAGTAGCCACACGTGCATCAACAAAGTAGTGCCAAGCGTGCGCCTAGGTCATAAGTAAAGGGCCGGCTGGCTTGACCGTTAAAGGGTGCTGTAACCCCCAAAGTACACTCCAGTCCAAACCAAATAACAAAATATTTTTTCTGTGTTTGTGAATTGTGTGCGCAGTAGCCGCACGTGCATTAACAAAGTAGTGCCAAGTGTGCGCCTGTGTCATAAGTAAAGGGCCGGCTGGCTTGACCATTAAAGGGTGCTGTATCCCCCAAAGTACACTCCAAACCAAATAACAAAATATTTTTGTGTGTTTGTGAATTGTGTGCGCAGTAGCCGCACGTGCATCAACAAAGTAGTGCCAAGCGTGCGCCTGTGTCATAAGTAAAGGGCCGGCTGGCTTGACTGTTAAAGGGTGCTGTAACCCCCAAAGTACACTCCAGTCCAAACCAAAAAAATATATATTTTCTGTGTTTGTGAATTGTGTGCACAGTAGCCACACGTGCATCAACACAGTAGTGCCAAGCGTGCGCCTCTGTCATAAGTAAAGGGCCGGCTGGCTTGTCCGTTAAAGGGTGCTGTAACCCCAAAAGTACACTCCAGTCCAAACCAAAAAAAATTTTTTTTTCTCTGTTTGTGAATTGTGTGCACAGTAGCAGCACGTGCATCAGCAAAGTAGTGCCAAGCGAGCGCCTGTGTCATAAGTAAAGGGCCGGCTGGCTTGACCATCAAAGGGTGCTGTAACCCCCAAAGTACACTCCAAACCAAATAACAAAATATTTTTGTGTGTTTGTGAATTGTGTGCGCAGTAACCGCTTGTGAATCAACAAAGTAGTGCCAAGCGTGCGCCTGTGTCATAAGTAAAGGGCCGACTGGCTTGACCGTTAAAGGGAGCTGTAACCCCCAAAGTACACTCCAGTCCAAACCAAATAACAAAATATTTTTTCAGTGTTTGTGAATTGTGTGCGCAGTAGACGCATGTGCATCAAAAAAGTAGTGCCAAGCGTGC
Source organism: Taudactylus pleione (assembly GCA_031769625.1). NCBI lineage: Eukaryota > Metazoa > Chordata > Amphibia > Anura > Myobatrachidae > Taudactylus > Taudactylus pleione. The sequence continues at coordinate 10,252,398 of JAUIMM010000391.1, forward strand.
GCCTGTGTCATAAGTAAAGGGCCGGCTGGCTTGACCACTAAAGGGTGCTGTAACTCCCAAAGTACCCTCCAGTCCAAACCAAAAAAAAAATATTTTCTGTGTTTGTGAATTGTGTGCGCAGTAGCCGCACGTGCATCAACAAAGTAGTGCCAAGCGTGCGCCTGTGTCATAAGTAAAGGGCCGGCTGGCTTGACCGTTAAAGGGTGCTGTAACCCCCAAAGTACACTCCAGTCCAAACCAAATAACAAAATATTTATTCTGTGTTTGTGAATTGTGTGCGCAGTAGCTGCACGAGCATCAACAAAGTAGTGCCAAGTGTGCGCCTGTGTCATAAGTAAAGGGCCAGCTGGATTGACCGTTAAAGGGTGCTGTAACCCCCAAAGTACACTCCAAATCAAATAACAAAATATTTTTTTGTGTTTGTGAATTGTGTGCGCAGTAGCCGCACGTGCATCAACAAAGTAGTGCCAAGCGTGCACCTGTGTCATAAGTAAAGGGCCGGCTCGCTTGACCGTTAAAGGGAGCTGTAACCCCCAAAGTACACTCCAGTCCAAACCAAATAACAAAATATTTTTTCTGTGTTTGTGAAATTGTGTGCGCAGTAGCCGCACGTGCATCAACAAAGTAGTGCCAAGCGTGCGCCTGTGTCATAAGTAAAGGGCCGGCTGGCTTGACCATTAAAGGGTGCTGTAACTCCCAAAGTACACTCCAGTCCAAACCAAAAAAAAAAATATTTTCTGTGTTTGTGAATCGTGTGCGCAGTAGCCGCACGTGCATCAACAAAGTAGTGCCAAGCGTGCGCCTGTGTCATAAGTAAAGGGCCGGCTGGCTTGACCGTTAAAGGGTGCTGTAACCCCCAAAGTACACTCCAGTCCAAACCAAATAACAAAATATTTTTTCTGTGTTTGTGAATTGTGTGCGCAGTAGCTGCACCTGCATCAACAAAGTAGTGCCAAGTGTGCGCCTGTGTCATAAGTAAAGGGCCGGCTGGATTGACCATTAAAGGGTGCTGTAACCCCCAAAGTACACTCCAAATCAAATAACAAAATATTTTTTTGTGTTTGTGAATTGTGTGCGCAGTAGCCGCACGTGCATCAACAAAGTAGTGCCAAGCGTGCGCCTGTGTCATAAGTAAAGGTCTGGCTGGCTTGACCGTTAAAGGGTGCTGTAACCCCCAAAGTACACTCCAGTCCAAACCAAATAACAAAATTTATTTTCTGTGTTTGTGAATTGTGTGCGCAGTAGCCGCACGTGCATCAACAAAGTAGTGCCAAGTGTGCGCCTCTGTCATAAGTAAAGGGCCGGCTGGCTTGACCGTTAAAGGGTGCTGTAACCACCAAAGTACACTCCAGTCCAAACCAAATAACAAAATATTTTCTGTGTTTGTGAATTGTGTGCACAGTAGCCGCATGTGCATCAACAAAGTAGTGCCAAGCGTGCGCCTGTGTCATCAGTAAAGGGCCGGCTGGCTTGACCATTAAAGGGAGCTGTAACCCCCAAAGTACACTCCAGTCCAAACCAAATAACAAAATATTTTTTCTGTGTTTGTGAATTGTGTTCGCAGTAGCCGCACGTGCATCAACAAAGTAGTGCCAAGTGTGCGCCTGTGTCATAAGTAAAGGGCCGGCTGGCTTGACCGTTAAAGGGTGCTGTAACCCCCAAAGTACACTCCAAACCAAATAAAAAAATATTTTCTGTGTTTGTGAATTGTGTGCGCAGTAGCCGCACGTGCATCAACAAAGTAGTGCCAAGCGTGCGCCTGTGTCATAAGTAAAGGGCCAGCTGGCTTGACCGTCAAAGGGTGCTGTAAACCCCAAAGTACACTCCAGTCCAAACCAAATAACTAAATATTTATTCTGTGTTTCTGAATTGTGTGCGCAGTAGCTGCACGTGCATCAACAAAGTAGTGCCAAGTGTGCGCCTGTGTCATAAGTAAAGGGCCAGCTGGATTGACCGTTAAAGGGTGCTGTAATCCCCAAAGTACACTCCAAATCAAATAACAAAATATTTTTTTTTGTTTGTGAATTGTGTGCGCAGTAGCCGCACGTGCATCAACAAAGTAGTGCCATGCGTGCGCCTGTGTCATAAGTAAAGGGCCGGCTGGCTTGACCGTTAAAGGGTGCTGTAACCCCCAAAGTACACTCCAGTAGAAAACCAAATAACAACATTTATTTTCTGTGTTTGTGAATTGTGTGCGCAGTAGCCGCACGTGCATCAACAATTTAGTGCCAAGTGTGCGCCTGTGTCATAAGTAAAGGGCCGGCTGGCTTGACCGTTAAAGGGTGCTGTAACCCCCAAAGTACACTCCAAACCAAATAACAAAATATTTTTGTGTGTTTGTGAATTGTGTGCGCAGTAGCCACACGTGCATCAACAAAGTAGTGCCAAGCGTGCGCCTAGGTCATAAGTAAAGGGCCGGCTGGCTTGACCGTTAAAGGGTGCTGTAACCCCCAAAGTACACTCCAGTCCAAACCAAATAACAAAATATTTTTTCTGTGTTTGTGAATTGTGTGCGCAGTAGCCGCACGTGCATCAACAAAGTAGTGCCAAGTGTGCGCCTGTGTCATAAGTAAAGGGCCGGCTGGCTTGACCATTAAAGGGTGCTGTATCCCCCAAAGTACACTCCAAACCAAATAAAATATTTTTGTGTGTTTGTGAATTGTGTGCGCAGTAGCCGCACGTGCATCAACAAAGTAGTGCCAAGCGTGCGCCTGTGTCATAAGTAAAGGGCCGGCTGGCTTGACTGTTAAAGGGTGCTGTAACCCCCAAAGTACACTCCAGTCCAAACCAAAAAAATATATATTTTCTGTGTTTGTGAATTGTGTGCACAGTAGCCGCACGTGCATCAACACAGTAGTGCCAAGCGTGCGCCTCTGTCATAAGTAAAGGGCCGGCTGGCTTGTCCGTTAAAGGGTGCTGTAACCCCAAAAGTACACTCCAGTCCAAACCAAAAAAAATTTTTTTTTCTCTGTTTGTGAATTGTGTGCGCAGTAGCAGCACGTGCATCAGCAAAGTAGTGCCAAGCGAGCGCCTGTGTCATAAGTAAAGGGCCGGCTGGCTTGACCATCAAAGGGTGCTGTAACCCCCAAAGTACACTCCAAACCAAATAACAAAATATTTTTGTGTGTTTGTGAATTGTGTGCGCAGTAACCGCATGTGAATCAACAAAGTAGTGCCAAGCGTGCGCCTGTGTCATAAGTAAAGGGCCGGCTGGCTTGACCGTTAAAGGGAGCTGTAACCCCCAAAGTACACTCCAGTCCAAACCAAATAACAAAATATTTTTTCAGTGTTTGTGAATTGTGTGCGCAGTAGACGCATGTGCATCAACAAAGTAGTGCCAAGCGTGCGCCTGTGTCATAAGTAAAGGGCCGGCTGGCTTGACCACTAAAGGGTGCTGTAACTCCCAAAGTACACTCCAGTCCAAACCAAAAAAAAAAATATTTTCTGTGTTTGTGAATTGTGTGCGCAGTAGCCGCACGTGCATCAAAAAAGTAGTGCCAAGCGTGCGCCTGTGTCATAAGTAAAGGGCCGGCTGGCTTGACCGTTAAAGGGTGCTGTAACCCCCAAAGTACACTCCAGTCCAAACCAAATAACAAAATATTTTTTCTGTGTTTGTGAATTGTGTGCGCAGTAGCTGCACCTGCATCAACAAAGTAGTGCCAAGTGTGCGCCTGTGTCATAAGTAAAGGGCCGGCTGGATTGACCATTAAAGGGTGCTGTAACCCCCAAAGTACACTCCAAATCAAATAACAAAATATTTTTTTGTGTTTGTGAATTGTGTGCGCAGTAGCCGCACGTGCATCAACAAAGTAGTGCCAAGCGTGCGCCTGTGTCATAAGTAAAGGTCCGGCTGGCTTGACCGTTAAAGGGTGCTGTAACCCCCAAAGTACACTCCAGTCCAAACCAAATAACAAAATTTATTTTCTGTGTTTGTGAATTGTGTGCGCAGTAGCCGCACGTGCATCAACAAAGTAGTGCCAAGTGTGCGCCTCTGTCATAAGTAAAGGGCAGGCTGGCTTGACCGTTAAAGGGTGCTGTAACCACCAAAGTACACTCCAGTCCAAACCAAATATCAAAATATTTTCTGTGTTTGTGAATTGTGTGCACAGTAGCCGCATGTGCATCAACAAAGTAGTGCCAAGCGTGCGCCTGTGTCATCAGTAAAGGGCCGGCTGGCTTGACCATTAAAGGGAGCTGTAACCCCCAAAGTACACTCCAGTCCAAACCAAATAACAAAATATTTTTTCTGTGTTTGTGAATTGTGTTCGCAGTAGCCGCACGTGCATCAACAAAGTAGTGCCAAGCGTGCGCCTGTGTCATAAGTAAAGGGCCGGCTGGCTTGACCGTTAAAGGGTGCTGTAACCCCCAAAGTACACTCCAAACCAAATAAAAAAATATTTTCTGTGTTTGTGAATTGTGTGCGCAGTAGCCGCACGTGCATCAACAAAGTAGTGCCAAGCGTGCGCCTGTGTCATAAGTAAAGGGCCAGCTGGCTTGACCATCAAAGGGTGCTGTAACCCCCAAAGTACACTCCAGTCCAAACCAAATAACTAAATATTTATTCTGTGTTTCTGAATTGTGTGCGCAGTAGCCGCACGTGCATCAACAAAGTAGTGCCAATTGTGCTCCTGTGTCATAAGTAAAGGGCCGGCTGGCTTGACCGTTAAAGGGTGCTGTAACCCCCAAAGTACACTCCAAACCAAATAACAAAATATTTTTGTGTGTTTGTGAATTGTGTGTGCAGTAGCCGCACGTGCATCAACAAAGTAGTGCCAAGCGTGCGCCTGTGTCATAAGTAAAGGGCCGGCTGGCTTGTCCGTTAAAGGGTGCTGTAACCCCCAAAGTACACTCCAGTCAAAACCAAAAAAAAAAATATTTTCTGTGTTTGTGAATTGTGTGCGCAGTAGCCGCACGTGCATCAACAAAGTAGTGCCAAGCGTGCGCCTGTGTCATAAGTAAAGGGCCGGCTGGCTTGACCATTAAAGGGTGCTGTAACCCCCAAAGTACACTCCAGTCCAAACCAAAAAAAAAAATATTTTGTGTGTTTGTGAGTTGTGTGCGCAGTAGCCACACGTGCATCAACAAAGTAGTGCCAAGCGTGCGCCTGTGTCATAAGTAAAGGGCCGGCTGGCTTGACCGTTAAAGGGTGCTGTAACCCCCAAAGTACACTCCAGTCCAAAGCAAATAACAAAATATTTTTTCTGTGTTTGTGAATTGTGTGCGCATTAGCTGCACGTGCATCAACAAAGTAGTGCCAAGTGTGCGCCTGTGTCATAAGTAAAGGGCCGGCTGGCTTGACCGTTAAAGGGTGCTGTAACCCCCAAAGTACACTCCAAACCAAATAACAAAATATTTTTTTGTGTTTGTGAATTGTGTGCGCAGTAGCCGCACGTGCATCAACAAAGTAGTGCCAAGCGTGCGCCTGTGTCATAAGTAAAGGGCCGGCTGGCTTGACCGGTAAAGGGTGCTGTAACCCCCAAAGTACACTCCAGTCCAAACCAAAAAAATATATATTTTCTGTGTTTGTGAATTGTGTGCACAGTAGCTGCACGTGCATCAACACAGTAGTGCCAAGCGTGCGCCTGTGTCATAAGTAAAGGGCCAGCTGGCTTGTCCGTTAAAGGGTGCTGTAACCCCAAAAGTACACTCCAGTCCAAACCAAATAAAACATTTTTTTTCTGTGTTTGTGAATTGTGTGCGCAGTAGCAGCACGTGCATCAGCAAAGTAGTGCCAAGCGTGCGACTGTGTCATAAGTAAAGGTCCGGCTGGCTTGACCATTAAAGGGTGCTGTAACCCCCAAAGTACACTCCAAACCAAATAACAAAATATTTTTGTGTGTTTGTGAATTGTGTGCGCAGTAACCGCATTTGAATCAACAAAGTAGTGCCAAGCGTGCGCCTGTGTCATAAGTAAAGGGCCGGCTGGCTTGACCGTTAAAGGGAGCTGTAACCCCCAAAGTACACTCCAGTCCAAACCAAATAACAAAATATTTTTTCAGTGTTTGTGAATTGTGTGCGCAGTAGACGCATGTGCATCAACAAAGTAGTGCCAAGCGTGTGCCTGTGTCATAAGTAAAGGGCCGGCTGGCTTGACCATTAAAGGGTGCTGTAACTCCCAAAGTACACTCCAGTACAAACCAAAAAAAATAATATTTTCTGTGTTTGTGAATTGTGTGCGCAGTAGCCGCACGTGCATCAACAAAGTAGTGCCAAGCGTGCGCCTGTGTCATAAGTAAAGGGCCGGCTGGCTTGACCGTTAAAGGGAGCTGTAACCCCCAAAGTACACTCCAGTCCAAACCAAATAACAAAATATTTTTTCTGTGTTTGTGAAATTGTGTGCGCAGTAGCCGCACGTGCATCAACAAAGTAGTGCCAAGCGTGCGCCTGTGTCATAATCAAAGGGCCGGCTGGCTTGACCATTAAAGGGTGCTGTAACTCCCAAAGTACACTCCAGTCCAAACAAAAAAAAAAAATATTTTCTGTGTTTGTGAATTGTGTGCGCTGTAGCCGCACGTGCATCAACAAAGTAGTGCCAAGTGTGCGCCTCTGTCATAAGTAAAGGGCCGGCTGGCTTGACCGTTAAAGGGTGCTGTAACCCCCAAAGTACACTCCAGTCCAAACCAAATAACAAAATATTTTCTGTGTTTGTGAATTGTGTGCACAGTAGCCGCATGTGCATCAACAAAGTAGTGCCAAGTGTGCGCCTGTGTCATAAGTAAAGGGCCGGCTGGCTTGACCGTTAAAGGGTGCTGTAACCCCCAAAGTACACTCCAAACCAAATAACAAAATATTTTTTTGTGTTTGTGAATTGTGTGCGCAGTAGCCGCACGTGCATCAACAAAGTAGTGCCAAGCGTGCGCCTGTGTCATAAGTAAAGGGCCGGCTGGCTTGACCGGTAAAGGGTGCTGTAACCCCCAAAGTACACTCCAGTCCAAACCAAAAAAATATATATTTTCTGTGTTTGTGAATTGTGTGCACAGTAGCTGCACGTGCATCAACAAAGTAGTGCCAAGTGTGCGCCTGTGTCATAAGTAAAGGTCCGGCTGGCTTGACCATTAAAGGGTGCTGTAACCCCCAAAGTACACTCCAAACCAAATAACAAAATATTTTTGTGTGTTTGTGAATTGTGTGCGCAGTAACCGCATTTGAATCAACAAAGTAGTGCCAAGCGTGCGCCTGTGTCATAAGTAAAGGGCCGGCTGGCTTGACCGTTAAAGGGAGCTGTAACCCCCAAAGTACACTCCAGTCCAAACCAAATAACAAAATATTTTTTCAGTGTTTGTGAATTGTGTGCGCAGTAGACGCATGTGCATCAACAAAGTAGTGCCAAGCGTGTGCCTGTGTCATAAGTAAAGGGCCGGCTGGCTTGACCATTAAAGGGTGCTGTAACTCCCAAAGTACACTCCAGTACAAACCAAAAAAAATAATATTTTCTGTGTTTGTGAATTGTGTGCGCAGTAGCCGCACGTGCATCAACAAAGTAGTGCCAAGCGTGCGCCTGTGTCATAAGTAAAGGGCCGGCTGGCTTGACCGTTAAAGGGAGCTGTAACCCCCAAAGTACACTCCAGTCCAAACCAAATAACAAAATATTTTTTCTGTGTTTGTGAAATTGTGTGCGCAGTAGCCGCACGTGCATCAACAAAGTAGTGCCAAGCGTGCGCCTGTGTCATAATCAAAGGGCCGGCTGGCTTGACCATTAAAGGGTGCTGTAACTCCCAAAGTACACTCCAGTCCAAACAAAAAAAAAAAATATTTTCTGTGTTTGTGAATTGTGTGCGCTGTAGCCGCACGTGCATCAACAAAGTAGTGCCAAGTGTGCGCCTCTGTCATAAGTAAAGGGCCGGCTGGCTTGACCGTTAAAGGGTGCTGTAACCCCCAAAGTACACTCCAGTCCAAACCAAATAACAAAATATTTTCTGTGTTTGTGAATTGTGTGCACAGTAGCCGCATGTGCATCAACAAAGTAGTGCCAAGTGTGCGCCTGTGTCATAAGTAAAGGGCCGGCTGGCTTGACCGTTAAAGGGTGCTGTAACCCCCAAAGTACACTCCAAACCAAATAACAAAATATTTTTTTGTGTTTGTGAATTGTGTGCGCAGTAGCCGCACGTGCATCAACAAAGTAGTGCCAAGCGTGCGCCTGTGTCATAAGTAAAGGGCCGGCTGGCTTGACCGGTAAAGGGTGCTGTAACCCCCAAAGTACACTCCAGTCCAAACCAAAAAAATATATATTTTCTGTGTTTGTGAATTGTGTGCACAGTAGCTGCACGTGCATCAACACAGTAGTGCCAAGCGTGCGCCTGTGTCATAAGTAAAGGGCCAGCTGGCTTGTCCGTTAAAGGGTGCTGTAACCCCAAAAGTACACTCCAGTCCAAACCAAATAAAACATTTTTTTTCTGTGTTTGTGAATTGTGTGCGCAGTAGCAGCACGTGCATCAGCAAAGTAGTGCCAAGCGTGCGACTGTGTCATAAGTAAAGGGCCGGCTGGCTTGACCATTAAAGGGTGCTGTAACCCCCAAAGTACACTCCAAACCAAATAACAAAATATTTTTGTGTGTTTGTGAATTGTGTGCGCAGTAACCTCATTTGAATCAACAAAGTAGTGCCAAGCGTGCGCCTGTGTCATAAGTATAGGGCCGGCTGGCTTTACTGTTAAAGGGAGCTGTAACCCCCAAAGTACACTCCAGTCCAAACCAATTAACAAAATATTTTTTCAGTGTTTGTGAATTGTGTGCGCAGTAGACGCATGTGCATCAACAAAGTAGTGCCAAGCGTGTGCCTGTGTCATAAGTAAAGGGCCGGCTGGCTTGACCATTAAAGGGTGCTGTAACTCCCAAAGTACACTCCAGTCCAAACCAAAAAAAAAAATATTTTCTGTGTTTGTGAATTGTGTGCGCAGTAGCCGCACGTGCATCAACAAAGTAGTGCCAAGCGTGCGCCTGTGTCATAAGTAAAGGGCTGGCTGGCTTGACCGTTAAAGGGTGCTGTAACCCCCAAAGTACACTCCAGTCCAAACCAAATAACAAAATATTTATTCTGTGTTTGTGAATTGTGTGCGCAGTAGCTGCACGTGCATCAACAAAGTAGTGCCAAGTGTGCGCCTGTGTCATAAGTAAAGGGCCAGCTGGATTGACCGTTAAAGGGTGCTGTAACCCCCAAAGTACACTCCAAATCAAATAACAAAATATTTTTTTGTGTTTGTGAATTGTGTGCGCAGTAGCCGCACGTGCATCAACAAAGTAGTGCCAAGCGTGCGCCTGTGTCATAAGTAAAGGGCCGGCTGGCTTGACCGTTAAAGGGAGCTGTAACCCCCAAAGTACACTCCAGTCCAAACCAAATAACAAAATATTATTTCTGTGTTTGTGAAATTGTGTGCGCAGTAGCCGCACGTGCATCAACAAAGTAGTGCCAAGCGTGCGCCTGTGTCATAATCAAAGGGCCGGCTGGCTTGACCATTAAAGGGTGCTGTAACTCCCAAAGTACACTCCAGTCCAAACAAAAAAAAAAAATATTTTCTGTGTTTGTGAATTGTGTGCGCAGTAGCCGCACGTGCATCAACAAAGTAGTGCCAAGTGTGCGCCTCTGTCATAAGTAAAGGGCCGGCTGGCTTGACCGTTAAAGGGTGCTGTAACCCCCAAAGTACACTACAGTCCAAACCAAATAACAAAATATTTTCTGTGTTTGTGAATTGTGTGCACAGTAGCCGCATGTGCATCAACAAAGTAGTGCCAAGCGTGCGCCTGTGTCATAAGTAAAGGGCCGGCTGGCTTGACCGTTAAAGGGTGCTGTAACCCCCAAAGTACATTCCAAACCAAATAACAAAATATTTTTTTGTGTTTGTGAATTGTGTGCGCAGTAGCCGCACGTGCATCAACAAAGTAGTGCCAAGCGTGCGCCTGTGTCATAAGTAAAGGGCCGGCTGGCTTGACCGGTAAAGGGTGCTGTAACCCCCAAAGTACACTCCAGTCCAAACCAAAAAAATATATATTTTCTGTGTTTGTGAATTGTGTGCACAGTAGCTGCACGTGCATCAACACAGTAGTGCCAAGCGTGCGCCTGTGTCATAAGTAAAGGGCCAGCTGGCTTGTCCGTTAAAGGGTGCTGTAACCCCAAAAGTACACTCCAGTCCAAACCAAATAAAACATTTTTTTTCTGTGTTTGTGAATTGTGTGCGCAGTAGCAGCACGTGCATCAGCAAAGTAGTGCCAAGCGTGCGACTGTGTCATAAGTAAAGGGCCGGCTGGCTTGACCATTAAAGGGTGCTGTAACCCCCAAAGTACACTCCAAACCAAATAACAAAATATTTTTGTGTGTTTGTGAATTGTGTGCGCAGTAACCGCATTTGAATCAACAAAGTAGTGCCAAGCGTGCGCCTGTGTCATAAGTATAGGGCCGGCTGGCTTGACTGTTAAAGGGAGCTGTAACCCCCAAAGTACACTCCAGTCCAAACCAATTAACAAAATATTTTTTCAGTGTTTGTGAATTGTGTGCGCAGTAGACGCATGTGCATCAACAAAGTAGTGCCAAGCGTGTGCCTGTGTCATAAGTAAAGGGCCGGCTGGCTTGACCATTAAAGGGTGCTGTAACTCCCAAAGTACACTCCAGTCCAAACCAAAAAAAAAATATTTTCTGTGTTTGTGAATTGTGTGCGCAGTAGCCGCACGTGCATCAACAAAGTAGTGCCAAGCGTGCGCCTGTGTCATAAGTAAAGGGCTGGCTGGCTTGACCATTAAAGGGTGCTGTAACCCCCAAAGTACACTCCAGTCCAAACCAAATAACAAAATATTTATTCTGTGTTTGTGAATTGTGTGCGCAGTAGCTGCACGTGCATCAACAAAGTAGTGCCAAGTGTGCGCCTGTGTCATAAGTAAAGGGCCAGCTGGATTGACCGTTAAAGGGTGCTGTAACCCCCAAAGTACACTCCAAATCAAATAACAAAATATTTTTTTGTGTTTGTGAATTGTGTGCGCAGTAGCCGCACGTGCATCAACAAAGTAGTGCCAAGCGTGCGCCTGTGTCATAAGTAAAGGGCCGGCTGGCTTGACCGTTAAAGGGAGCTGTAACCCCCAAAGTACACTCCAGTCCAAACCAAATAACAAAATATTTTTTCTGTGTTTGTGAAATTGTGTGCGCAGTAGCCGCACGTGCATCAACAAAGTAGTGCCAAGCGTGCGCCTGTGTCATAATCAAAGGGCCGGCTGGCTTGACCATTAAAGGGTGCTGTAACTCCCAAAGTACACTCCAGTCCAAACCAAAAAAAAAAATATTTTCTGTGTTTGTGAATTGTGTGCGCAGTAGCCGCACGTGCATCAACAAAGTAGTGCAAAGCGTGCGCCTGTGTCATAAGTAATGGGCCGGCTGGCTTGACCGTTAAAGGGTGCTGTAACCCCCAAAGTACACTCCAGTCCAAACCAAATAACAAAATATTTTTTCTCTGTTTGTGAATTGTGTGCGCAGTAGCTGCACCTGCATCAACAAAGTAGTGCCAAGTGTGCGCCTGTGTCATAAGTAAAGGGCCGGCTGGATTGACTATTAAAGGGTGCTGTAACCCCCAAAGTACACTCCAAATCAAATAACAAAATATTTTTTTGTGTTTGTGAATTGTGTGCGCAGTAGCCGCACGTGCATCAACAAAGTAGTGCCAAGTGTGCGCCTGTGTCATAAGTAAAGGGCCGGCTGGCTTGACCGTTAAAGGGTGCTGTAACCCCCAAAGTACACTCCAGTCCAAACCAAATAACAAAATTTATTTTCTGTGTTTGTGAATTGTGTGCGCAGTAGCCGCACGTGCATCAACAAAGTAGTGCCAAGTGTGCGCCTCTGTCATAAGTAAAGGGCCGGCTGGCTTGACCGTTAAAGGGTGCTGTAACCCCCAATGTACACTCCAGTCCAAACCAAATAACAAAATATTTTCTGTGTTTGTGAATTGTGTGCACAGTTGCCGCATGTGCATCAACAAAGTAGTGCCAAGCGTGCGCCTGTGTCATCAGTAAAGGGCCGGCTGGCTTGACCATTAAAGGGAGCTGTAACCCCCAAAGTACACTCCAGTCCAAACCAAATAACAAAATATTTTTTCTGTGTTTGTGAATTGTGTTCGCAGTAGCCGCACGTGCATCAACAAAGTAGTGCCAAGCGTGCGCCTGTGTCATAAGTAAAGGGCTGGCTGGCTTGACCGTTAAAGGGTGCTGTAACCCCCAAAGTACACTCCAAACCAAATAAAAAAATATTTTCTGTGTTTGTGAATTGTGTGCGCAGTAGCCGCACGTGCATCAACAAAGTAGTGCCAAGCGTGCGCCTGTGTCATAAGTAAAGGGACGGCTGGCTTGACCGTCAAAGGGTGCTGTAACCCCCAAAGTACACTCCAGTCCAAACCAAATAACAAAATATTTATTCTGTGTTTCTGAATTGTGTGCGCAGTAGCCGCACGTGCATCAACAAAGTAGTGCCAAGTGTGCTCCTGTGTCATAAGTAAAGGGCCGGCTGGCTTGACCGTTAAAGGGTGCTATAACCCCCAAAGTACACTCCAAACCAAATAACAAAATATTTTTGTGTGTTTGTGAATTGTGTGCAGTAGCCGCACGTGCATCAACAAAGTAGTGCCAAGCGTGC